>CM033717.1:18388108-19588108 GCA_019671005.1 Hibiscus mutabilis | reverse complement strand
GTTTTCCAAAAAAGGGTTGCAACAGCTTGGCGACTCCGCTGAGGACATTATGTTTTTTTTAAAAAAAGAGGGTCGGGCCACAAATTGTATTCAAAATGTTTTTAAAAAAGGAATTTGCAAGTTCACAAAGGTTCAATTTATTCGTCCACTTAATGAATGTAATTCTATTTTACGTATTTTAAAAAAAATTGTTGCAAAAGCTATACTCCCGGGCTTCACTCAATTGTTAATTGAGGGGAAAACACTTTGCTCATGTCAGAATATTGATTCTCCATATAAGCCTAGCAATTACCTTCAGGACTCATATGCCTCATGTCTTCGTAAGGATACCGATTCTTCAGAAGACATAAGAAGTGAGTCCTCCTGAGTTGAACTTGGTTCGTTTGAAACCTATAATGGGTGAGAACCAGGGGCTTTTCTACCCTTAGTAGGACAATAAGGACAGCTCGAGTACCTTTTAGAACTCATCCGTTTGAGAACTTAGAGCCCACCCCAATAGAGCCATGCGGAAAGCCTAGGGTTTTGAGTCTGGTCAAAATCATTACGGATAATCTGTGGAGACATGTCCTAAAGTATTGGAATGCGCTGCCCATAATTATTTTGGTCTCTTTGTGTTTTCTTAATTCTGATCTTTTTCCTTTTTTTTCTTGTTGTTTTGCATATTCATTCATGCATCATCATTCTATCTCAAGAAGGGTTTTGACATTCAATAAAGCTGTTTCTAAAAGTAGATATTTTATTAAACCAATGTTCTTTTGTTTGCATTCATGCATTTGCATCATTCTTCTGTTTGTTTGGTTGTTTTCTTATTTGCCTCGCATTCCTTTCCATGCATCATGACATAATAAGAATCTAACTTAAATAAAAAAATGACAAAATCAAAATAGCAAAAACAAATCACAAGTACAATACTCGATTTTAAGTCAGAGCAATGGAAGATAAAGTGATGGCTTTAAAAAGAAACCACAAGAGTACCTAGGATAGGTTAGACAAGCTGGAGACAGATTTGAAGCAACAAATGGAGTTGGTTCATCAAAAGACGGTTGGTTCAATTGTGGCCATGCTAGGCTTTAAGGACCCAGACGTGGTAGAAGCTGGTGAGGAAGCTAATGCTATGCCAAAATTTCAAAAGATGGCCTTTGTTCACCCGAGTATGCAGAGAGAAGCTCATTCTTCTAAGGTCAATAATTCTCCATATATTGTTGAATGATAGGAAGATAAACTCTGAGGAATTCATTGAAGTGCCTGATCTCGATGAAATTGCTGACAAGGTGAAAACTGAGAAGAAATGAGAGGATCGTTATGAGAAGTTGGAGGGAATGATTAAATCTTTCCAAGAAGAAGGTATATATGGAGGAATGGATGCCAAGGATTTGAACTTAGTGACTGATCTGGTGGTGCCACCAAAGTTCAAGGTTTCTGACTTTGAAAAATACAATGGAACGACATGCCCTGCAGCACATCTGACTATGTATTGCAGGAAGATGTTAATGTATCTAGAGAATGAGAAGCTACTTATCCATTGCTTCTAAGACAGTCTAGTAGGGTCAGCTGCACGCTGGTATACGCATCTAAGTCGAATTAACATCAGATCATGGAAAGATTTGTCCAGAGCATTCAATGAGCATTACAAGCATGTCTCAGACATGGTTCCGACCCACTTAGTTCTACAAGGATTAGAGCAAAAGCATCATGAGAGTTTTCACCAGTACGCACAGAGATGGAGGGATGTAGCTGCCCAAGTCCAGTCACCATTGTTGGAAAGTGAGATCACCCCGATGTTCGTGGAGACATTAAAAGGATCTTTCTATGATCGTATGCTTAATCATGCCACAAAGAGTTTTGCAGACATGCTTATAAATGGAGAGTTGATACTTGCGGCAATGAAAAATGGAAGGTTGGATAGTGGAGAGACAAAGAAACCATACAAAAAGAGAGACAACGAAGTCAATGCTGCAAATGTCTATAACCCCAGCTACTCGAAAGGGGTAGTCTTTAATAAACCCAATGTCTCGACCACAGCTCCAGTAGTCACAAATCCTCCAAAAGAAGAACAAAGGTATCAAGGGAGCTCGAAACCATATTTTCCTCCTATCCCGATGACATACGCAAAATTGTTTGCTAAATTGGTCTAATCCCAGATGGTGTTGCCAATACATGTTCCTCCTTTCTCACCACCATATCCACAATGGTATGATGAGAAGACACAATGTGAATATCATGCAGGAGTTAGGGGGCATAACATTGAAAATTGTACTGCATTCAAAAGGGTGGTAGAAGACTTAAGAAAATCAAGGATGTTATCATTCAGTACGTCGGAAGATAAAGGAAACCCCTTACCAAATCATCAAAAGGCAGGAGTGAATACAAT
This sequence comes from Hibiscus mutabilis, assembly GCA_019671005.1. Taxonomy (NCBI): domain Eukaryota; kingdom Viridiplantae; phylum Streptophyta; class Magnoliopsida; order Malvales; family Malvaceae; genus Hibiscus; species Hibiscus mutabilis. Next base: position 19,585,737 of record CM033717.1, on the reverse strand, counting down.
CATTAAGGAGAAAGATAAGGTGGTTAAGGAATATGTTGCTAAAGTTAGAGCTCCCATGAAAGTGGGTATGGGCTCAAATGATGCCAGTAGGGATGTTAGAAGAAGGGGCCCAGGAACTGAAAATTGAGGAAGAATCATACTGTGAGTACCACTTAAAGGAAGGACATGGGATTAATTGTTGCTTGGAGTTCAAGCAACTAATTCAGGACAAGATGAATAAGAAAGAACTTGAGTTCTTTGAGAAAGAAGACAAAGAATGTTTGCTGAATGTATGTGCAGCAGAGGAGTCATCCTCTAGAAGAGACTACACCGAAATGAAGCCTTTTGTTATTAAGTCTAAAACAAGAATTGGTGAGCCATCAAGGAGTGTAACCCCATGACTCATAATCAAGGAACCAACGTTGTTTCCATATAAAGATAGCAAACATGTCCCTTGGAATTACACTTGTGAGGTGACAACCCCAGAAGAAACATCTACTCAGGAGAATGAAGAACTGGTCAATGAGGTGAACCATTTCACGAAGAGTGGAAGGCTTTATTCCCAACCAATAGTAGAGGATAGAGATGCGACGCAAAGAAAGGCTGCTGCTGAAGAGCCTGAAAAAGAAGATGACAAAGATTTCTTTAAGGAAAATCCGACAACATATCATGAGCCTGTAAAGGAATCAGGGGCTCAAGAGTTCTTGAAGATCTTAAAACACAGTGAATACAACATTGTGGAGCAACTCCACAAGCTTCCAGCTCAAATTTCTATGCTTTCCCTGCTATTAAGCTCTGAGGGCCACCGTGAGGCCTTGTTAAAGATATTAAACCGGATGTTTGTACCAAAGGAGATCACAACTGATAAGATGGATATGATAGTTGGTAATATTGTTGTTAATAATTTCATCTCATTCAATGATGAGGAAATACCAGGTGAAGGAACGGTATCTTGCAAAGCTTTGCACATCATTACTAGGTGTAAGGGGCATATATTACCAGGTGTCCTAATTGATAATGGGTCAGCATTAAATGTTCTGCCGTTAGCCACACTGAAAAAGCTGCCAATAGATAGTTCTCATATGAGAGCTTAACAAAATACGGTTAGAGCATTTGATGGAACTCAGAAGGATGTGTTAGGAAAGATTGAGGTGCCTTTACAAATTGGACCAATTATCTTTTATGTTGAATTTGTGGTTATGGATATAAGACCTAGCTATAGCTGCTTGCTTGGGCGTCCATGGATTCATGCAGCAGGAGCAGTCCCATCTACTTTACACCAGAAGTTGAAGTTTGTGATCGATGGTCAACTAATAACTGTCGGTGTAGAGGAGGAAATCATTGCATCATTAACCACTGATGCACCCTTCATCGAGATCGGTAAGGGTGCACTCGAGTGTCATTTCAGGACGTTGGAGCTAGTCAATGCAACCTTTGTCACTGAAGGGAGTAAGGTGCCAGAACCTGAATTATCAAGTTGTGCGAAGATGCAAGTAAAGCAGACGCTAGGGAAATGAGCTAAAATTGGGAAAGGATTTGGGAAGAGAAATCAAGGAAGATTGTATCCTATAGTAATTCCGACGAAAAAGGATCAGTTCGGCTTAGGCTTTAAGCCCAACAAATGGCAAAGAAGGACAGAAATCAAAAAACATCAAAAGAGGAGAAGAACAAGATTGAAGGGAGAGGAAATCGAATGGAAACCGATGACTTTCCCTCTCTTAGACCATAACTTTATATCTGGAGGTATGCTGGATCCAAATACCTCAGCCAATGAAGAAGGAAAATGAGAGAGCACTCTATGTGAAGCATTTGAAAAGCTGAGCATCAATACTGTGACTGAAGAAGAGGAAAAGAGCTAGTACCTATCAATGATCCACCCTTGCTCTGAGCTTGACAATTGGATTGCTGAAGAAATTCCTATAGTCTTTAAGACATGTTCAGAGTCATTCTCGAAACCAACCTCTTTGCTCCAGGCCTGGAGACAATAGGGGTCTTATGTAAAGGGCCTATGTCAAATTTTAATTTGAAATTCAATAAAAGATGCATTCCCTTAAATCTTGTGTGGAAAAATTTCTTTCCATAAATAAACCAAAACCATAAAACCATAAAGCTAAAAGCATAAAAAACATTCCTTTCATTTTTTTCTTTGTATTTATCTTTTGCCTATTCCCTTTTCAGGTTTTCAGATATCATTAACATAAATGAATCCGAGTCTGACTTCACGGTTAACTTTGAATTACCTCTGTGCTTGGAAGAAGTTGGAAATATTAATGATGAGGAAGAGTATGATGTACCCAGTGACACTAGAATGGCAGAAGGAGAGAAAAAGTAGATTCTACCACATAAAGAGGAAGTAGAAATACTAAACCTCGGAACTGAAGAAGAAAAGTAAGAGGTGAAGATTGGTACTACCATCACAACCAAAACTAGACGAAGTCTGATTGAGCTTTTGAAAGAGTTCAAAGATATTTTTACCTGGTCGTATCAAGATATGCCCGGCCTTGACACAGACATCGTCAAGCATAGGCTCCCCCTATAAAAGAAGGATGTGAACCTGTAAAGCAAAAGCTGAGAATAATGAAGGCTGAAACACTCATCAAGATCAGGGATGAGGTAAAGAAGCAATACGATGCAAGATTCCTCGAGGTAGTCAAGTATCTGGAATGGGTGGCGAATATTGTCCCAGTACCGAAGAAAGATGGAAAAGTACGAATGTGTGTTGACGATAGGGACATCAATAAGGCAAGCCCAAAAGACAATTTCATTCACTATTCTTTTTCATGGATGGTTTTTCTGGGTATAACCAGATCAAGATGTGCTCAGAAGACATGGAAAAGACAACTTTATGACGCCATGGGGAACTTTTTGCTATAAAGTGATGCCCTTTGGACTTAAGAATGCAGGGCAACCTATCAGAGGGCCATGGTCACTCTCTTCCATGATATGATGCATAGAGAAATAGAGGTATACGTTGATGATATGATCGCCAAATCTCGATCTAAAGAAGAAAAATTGGTCAATTTAGAAAAGCTCTTCCTAAGATTGAGAAAGTTCCAATTAATGCTCAACCCGACTAAGTGCACATTTGGGGTCACATATGGATATTTATTGAGTTTTGTTGTAAGCAGAAGAGGGATTGAGATCAATCCAGATAAGATAAAAGCCATACAGGAACTTCCCCTACCTCAAACATAAAAGGAAGTTCGAGGTTTCTTGGGACGATTAAATTACATTGCACGTTTCATTTCTCAGCTAACTGATAAGTGTGATCCAATGTTTAGGCTACTCAGGAAAAATAACCCGAGGATATGGGATGAAGAATGTAAAATAGCTTTGGAAAGAATCAAAGAACAACTAAGTAATCCTCCAGTATTAGTACCACATATTTTAGGAAGACCACTAATCATGTCCTTAACAGTCTATGAAAATTACATGTGTTGTGTGTCAGGGCAACTTGACGATACTGGAAGAAAAGAAAAGGCGATATACTACTTGAGCAAGAAATTCACTGATTGTGAAACCAGATATTCGTCAATTGAAAAGCTATGTTGTGATCTGGTTTGGGCAGCTAAAAGGCTAAGACAATACATGCTTTATCACATTACATGGCTAATCTCGAAGTTTGATCCACTGAAGTTCATGATGGAAGCTCCAACTTTATCAAGAAGGTTAGCGCGTTGGAAAATGTTATTATCAGAATTTGATCTCCAGTATGTGAGCCAAAATATGGTAAAAGGGAGTGCCATAGCAAACGTTTTGGCAAGTAGCGTTTGTGATGACTATGAAGCATTAAACTTTAATTTTCTTGATAAAAACTTGATTTGTATCACAGAAGATGATTAAGCTTCAATAAAATCTTGGGTTATGAACTTTGATGGTGCAACAAATGCATTAGGAAGAGGTATATGGGCAATTTTGGTTTTGCCAGAAGGAAATTATTACCCTTTTACCAGTCGTTTGAAATTCTTCTGCACTAATAACATGGCGGAGTACGAAGCTTGTATAATGGGACTAAGAGAGGCCATAAAGAAGAAAATTCGTACCCTAAGAGTCTTTGAGGATTCCTCGTTGGTCATTTATCAGATACATGATGAATGGGAGACAAAAGATGCAAAGTTGGTGGAGTACCACAAGTTGGTCCTTGAGTTGACCAAAGAATTTGATGAGATCACTTTCAAGTATCTTCACAGAGAAGACAACCAAATGGCCGATTCTTTAGCCACCTTAGCCGCCATGTTTAAGGTAAATGAGGGTTCAGAGATGGTGCCCATCAGGTTATGTATGCTAGATTCCCAGCCCATTGTTATAATGTGGAAGAAGAAATAGATGGATTGCCCTGGTATCATGCCATCTTGAAATATGTAAAATTCTAGCAATACCTGCCACAAGCTACAGAGAATGAAAAGAAAATGATTAGGAAAATGGCTTCAGGGTATGTCCTTGATGGAGAAATTTTATACAAGAGAAGTCGTGATCAAGTGCTTCTAAGATGTGTGGGGACAAAAGAGGCACAATTAATTGTGGAAGAAGTTTATGAAAGAGCTTGCAGAACTCATCCTAGTGGTTTCTCCATGGCCAGGAGAATCATGCGTCTTGGATATTATTGGTCGACCATGGAAGGAGATTGTATCAACTATTCTTGCAAATGTCACAAGTGCCAAATTTATACTGACAAGGTTCATACGTCACCTCAACCTCTTCATGTTACGACAACCCCTTGGCCATTTTCCATGTGGGGCATTGATGTCATCGGTCAGGTTCATCCTAAGGCATCAAATGGGCATCGTTTTATCCTGGTAGCCATTGATTATTTCACGAAATGGGCAGAAGCAGCCTCGTATGCAAATGTCAGCAGATCCATGATTTGCAAGTTTTTGAAAAATGAAATCATTTGTCGATACGGCTTGCCGGAAAGTATCATCACTAATAATGCTTCAAATTTGAACAATAGGATGATAAGTGGAATCTGTGGGCAGTTAAATGTCAAACATCTTAATTCTGTGGTATATCGTCTGAAGATGAATAGGGCAGTGGAGGCTGCGAATAAGAACATTAAGAAGATAATTGCAAAAATAACTGATACCTATAAGGATTGTCATGAGAAGTTAACATTTGCCTTATACGTTTATCGAATTGCAGTAAAAACTTCCACTAGGGCAACACCTTTCTCATTGGTATATGGAGTAGAAGCTGTGCTACCCATTGAGGTTGAAATACCATCGCTTCGTGTTTTAATGGAAGCAAAGTTGGAAGAAGCAGAATGAGTTCAAGCAAGATATGGTCAGCTGAACTTAATTGAAGAGAAAAGACTGAAAGCACTATGTCATGAGCAAATGTATCAGAGAAGAATGATAAGGGCTCACGAGAAGAAAGTTCGCCTAAGAGAATTCCAAGAAGGAGATATGGTGTTAAGGAGGAAGCTGCCAATCCAAAGCGATGCTCGAGGAAAATGGGTATCAAATTGGGAAGGACCTCATATTGTAACAAAGGTTTTCTTAGGAGGAGCGTTAATTTTAGCCGAAATGGATGGAGATGAATTCCAGAACCTGATAAATTTAGATTCGGTCAAGAAGTATAATGTTTGAAGAGAGAAGGAGAAAAAAGAAAAAGATGAAAAAAGAAAAGAAAAAGAAAAAAGAAAAAAAAGGAAAAAGAGAAAAGAAAAGAGGGGCTCAAAATGAAAATCTGCAAAAGGCATTTTGAAACCGAAGGATGATCTGAGTTGAAAACCTGTAAAAGGGCAGCTCAGATAATTTGCAAAGGTGGTTACTCCACAAATCAATCTTGGAGTTTGGTACCGAGAAGCTTCACGTTTTTCCACATAGTCACTATTTCCAGTGTCTGCTCAACATGGTGGACATTCAAGGCATTTTATGAAGTCATGACAGGAGAAGTATTGGTTCATGATATCTGAATGCTTACTCATTTCCTTGTAATTTCTTTTTGTGTTTGCCACAGTACCAATAAAGTTTTATTGTGTAGACCTTTCATTTCCTTTTTTGACATTTTTCCATAAAGCATCTTGCAATGAAATGAGAATTAAAGTTTGACATTATTTGAAATATACAAAAGATTTTTTAGCATTACTTTGAAATTTGTCTAGAAGGGCATTAGAACTATGAGGTATTCAATGGTCAAATTTAGAGCTTAAGGCGAAAAAAGTAGCAACTTATAAGAAAATTCAAGATGGAAATAGGTTTTGCTACAAAACTTGGTGGAAAACCTCAAGAGATGCTTTGACTTTGCTTTAAGGAAGCATGTTGCAAATCAGATTTGCTTATATGAGATATTTTGCTTTCAACAACAATGAGAACAATTTTACAGACATTGGAGGAAAAACTAAGGATATGAGACATTGGGGGAGTGTTGCGCGTGATAAGTGCTACGCAATTGTGCAAGTATACACGTTGCAAGTTATAGTATAAAAGATATCGTCTCCACAGGGATTGGTGCCACTTCAAGAATCTAGTCTCTTGCACTGTGAAAAGTAAAAACACAAATAAAGGATTATAAGAGTTTAACTAATAACTAAACTAGAAAGCAATAATGTAAAAGAAAAGATGAGATCAAATGAGAGAGAGATAGGCCAAGTTATCGTGAGTTGAGGTGTGATAGCCGATTGGATCGTCTTGGTAAAAGAGTGCACGGGCAACTCAGTTGCCGTGGCAACTTGCACAACGGGGTTGCCTTGGCAACTAATCGATGGTTCCCTGGGCAACTACTTGGGCAACTACTTGGGCGTCTGGGCAGTAACTTCAAGGTTCGACATAGCATTCTTCAATGGTTTCTTCTTATCCCTAAGTCAAAACTCTAGCTACTTGTGCATGCCTTGATAATACATCCCTGCGTGAATCAAGGGTGAACAACAACCAATCTTACGCTCCTCTTAGCCGTTGAAATCCTTAACTTATTCCTAAGCCGGATTAATCTTCACCATCAATAGATTGAATAAAGATCATGCTCATTCGTTTCTTGAATCTAAATCTCCCGATATTAGATAAATAGATGAAGTTACGAGATCCTCTCCCAATTCACTCGCAAACAAGAATAAAAGCCAAGAATGAGTAAACCTTGAATAGAAAAGTGCAAACTCTTATTACCTAAACAAAATCCAATAGTTTCTCACAACCACAAAACACAATAACCATAGCCAAATAGATTTAGTTCATGGCTAGGTTCCAAAGAAACACAAGATAAATAATCCCTAGCATGAACCTAATCGAACAAGAAAGAAAAGGATGATGAAGGAAGCTTGTCGAAATCCTCCTTGCCCTAGATGCTTGTAAAAAATTCTCTCTTCTTGCCCTTATTGGACTTGTCGAAATTCCCCTCCCTTGCTCTCTCTGGATTGTCGAAATCTCCATCTTATTTATAGGGCTAGGCCAAAGTCCTTCTTTGAGGAGGAAGTTAAGTTGGAATTAAATTATCTTTAAAGAATATAATTCTTTATTATAATTGTATTCCTATTAGAACTTCTCCTATCTTCTTGGAATTTAATTCTTATTTAATCTCTGCATGGAAATCAAATTCCTTTGGGTTTGGGCTTTGCTCCACGTCATCTTGGGCTTGTCTAGTCATCAATTTCGACTACCATATCACCTTTTGCTCTTGTCGACAATTGCCATGGCAACTGGCTCGGCGTCTCCTTCATGCATTGCCCTGACAACTAGCTCGTCTCCTTCATGCATTGCCCTGGCAACTAGCTCGGCATCTCCTTTGGCAAATGATCCTGTACATACACACAAAACACACCAAAGCAGCATCTTTTCCCACAAAAACTAGCAAGTTATGTAATAAAGCTCAACGATGGAAGGAAACATGGATTAATGCATGAATGACTAATTATGCAACTAATATGGGCCTAAGTCTAACAATAATATGAGTAAAAAGGGTAAGAAAAATAGTACTTTTGAACACTTATCACACCCCAAACTCGAACTATTGCTTGTCCTCAAGCATGCAAACTCATAATTACCTGCCAAGACTTCAATTTTCACAAACTTAGCCTTGAACTTGATTTCAATTCTCTGAACCGGGGCACAATGTATGATTGGCTTTTTATTTTTTCGGAAAACTTAGGAATTACTCGGAATCAAACTATAATGCTTGTGAGTGTGTGCGGAGTTGTGTGCAAGTTGATTTTTCGGATTCTATGCAAACAAGAGGTTTTCAAATTACTTTATTGGGTTCTTTTTAACATGTTTTAACTAGAGCCAGTTTTGGGCACCTCTAGTGTTTTGTTTTTAGTTTTCTTAAGTTAATTTATTCGACTAGAGCCGGTTTCGGGCACCTATAGTTATAATTTTTTTAACACATACTAGAGCCAGTTTCGGGCACCTCTAGTGATAAATTTTTAGCACATGCTAGAGCCAATTTCGGGCACCTCTAGCATTCATCCAATTTTTATTCTAATCCCCCAATTTGTTAATTATCAACCTAAGTTCACTAGAATTCCTTAAATCAATCAAACCACAACAGTGTTTCATCAAATTTAGCATCATAGTAAAATACTAAGTTTTTCCATGGTTATCCTAGAATAAAAATTCTATCAATTAAGTGCATTGGCAAAGTCATCATCGAATATTCATCAAATCTAAGCAATTCTTGTTCCAATTAAAGGCATGGCAAGCAATTTATGTATCCTAAATGTAATACTTAAGATGAATGTAACTAAACATGGTAACTACTAATAACAATCCCCCCAAACTCGAGTGAGACATTGTCCTCAATGCATGCATTAAAGAAAAATAAAAATAACGAAAAATAAAATGCAAACGATGACTTACTCCAAGAGTTCGTCATCGTAGATGATTAGTTTCCTTTTGGTCGGTGTCTTGATTCTCTTGCTTGAACGCGATGGTTGTTTTCTTAGGAGTTGATTCGGGCATAGGTGCTTTACATTTGGTTTTTTTGCAGTGGTTGCCGGGATGTCTTTGGCTTTGGTTGTCGTGGCATCTTCAGGGTTGGTTGTCGTGGCATCAGCTTGTGCAGGCACGATGTAGGTTGCCGCGACATCTTCTTCATTGGTTGCCGGGGCAAGGATCTCGGCAGTAAATTTCCTTAGCATAGTAGTTGTGAGTCTTGTTGTGAAGAACAAAACAAAGAAAACCTGAAAACTAAAGATAATGAAGAAAAATAAAATATCTCCTAAAAATAAAAATGAAAATAAAAAGAAAAAGAAAAAGACAAAGAAAATATTGGAAGGAGAGAATGCTCATGCATCTCCTAAAGTGACCACTTATTTGTTACGTTCCACATGGGCACCATTGTAGTGCTTCAATCTTTGTCCATTAACTTTGAATTCATGGTTGTCAGAGATGGACTTGATTATCACGACACCATGGGAGAATGGTTTGACGACTTCGAGTGGTCCCGACCATCTTGATTTTAGCTTTCCCGGGAAAAGTTTTAGCCGAGAATTGAATAGGAGAACTAGTTGCCCTGGCGTGAATTATCGTGGCAATAGTTTCTTATCGTGCCATCGCTCTGTTTTCTCCTTGTAGATTCGTGCATTGTTATAGGAGAGTGCACGAAATTCTTCTATCTCATTGAGGTCCAACAAACGCTTTTGTCCGGCACTTTCCCAATCCATATTCACGGTCTTGATTGCCCAATACGCCTTGTGTTCGATTTCCACCGGTAGATGGCATGTTTTGCCATAGACAAGACGGAAGGGGGACATACCTAAGGGTGTTTTGAATGCAGTGCGATATGCCCAAAGTGCGTCATCTAGTATTAATGATCAATCCTTCCTTGAGGGATTTACAACCTTCTCGAGTATACCCTTCAATTCCTGGTTGGAAATTTCTGCTTGCCCGTTGGTTTGTGGGTGATATGCCGTGGCGATCTTGTGTGATATACCGAAGCGTTACAAAATCTTGGCAATTAGTCTGTTGTCAAAATGCTTGCCTTCGTCACTGATAATTGCTCTTGGCATCCCAAACCGTGTAAATATGTTTTTCTGCAAGAATCGTTGTACGGTCTTGGAATCGTTGTTAGGAACTGCAGCTGCCTCCACCCATTTAGACACATAGTCGACGGCAAGTAAGATGCAGAGGTTGCCGAATGAAGATGGGAAAGGTCCCATAAAATCGATCCCCCACACATCGAACAATTCCATCTCGATGATGTTCTGGAGTGGCATCTCATGTTGTCTAGAGATATTGCCCATCCTCTGGCAACGATCACATTGCTTGTAAAAGTCTTGGGCATCTTTGTACAATGTTGGCCAATACAAACCGGATTGCAAAACTTTGCCCGCGGTACGAGTTCCTCCAAAATGTCCTCCATAGGGTGAAGAATGGCATTGCCGGAATACATTCTGTTGCTCTTCTTTAGGGACACATCGGCGTATAACCTGATCTGCACATTGTTTAAACAAAAGAGGCTCGTCCCAAAAGTAATGCTTAGCATCATGGCAGAACCGCTTCTTCCCTTGGTGAGTAATGCCATAAGGTAAAATACCACAAACAAGGAAATTAACTAAATCCGCGTACCAGGGTAATACCGAGGCATGTGCTGCTGTGGCGACTACTCCCAAAATTGTTGAGGTGTGTGCTTCCATGGTTTTCGAGGCAACTAAAATTTGTTCATCCGGGAATGCATCGCATATCTCTAGATCTGCGTCCTCCTCCCTATTGCGTTCCAAACGTGATAAGTGGTCGGCCACTTGATTTTCTGTTCCTTTCCTGTCCTTAATTTCAATATCAAATTCTTGTAAAAGTATCCAACGAATCAAACGAGGTTTAGCATCCTTTTTAGCAAATAAGTATTTGATTGCCGAATGGTCCATATGAACAATTACCTTTGTACCAATCAAATAGGATCGAAACTTGTCAAATGCGAAAACTACAGCTAGTAACTCTTTCTCCGTTGTTGTGTAATTCACTTGAGCACTATTAAGAGTTTTACTAGCGTAGTATATCACATGGAAGGTCTTACCTGTGCGTTGGCCTAGGACTGCTCCTACCACGAAATCACTTGCATCACACATGAGCTCAAAAGGTAACGTCCAATCTGGTGGAATGACAATGGGTGCCGAGGCAAGCTTTTTCTTTAGGGTTCGAATGTTTGGGTGCAAGAATCATCAAAATCGAAGACTTTATCCTGTTCAAGCAAATTGCACAAGGGTTTAGTGATTTTAGAAAATTATGAATGAACCTCATGTAAAAACCTGCATGTCCAAGAAAGCTTCGAATTCCTTTAACCGAACTTGGTGGAGGTAATCTCTCGATCACGTCCACCTTGGCTTTGTCTACTTCAATTCCCTTGGATGAAATCTTATGGCCGAGCACTATTCCTTCATCTACCATAAAATGGCATTTCTCCCAATTGAGGACTAAATCAATTTCTTCGCATCTTGCCAACACCCTCTCTAAATTGCCGAGACAACTGTCGAAGTCATTAACAAAGATAGAAAAATCATCCATGAAGATCTCAAGGAAGTCTTCGACCATGTCTGAAAAGAGCGCCATCATACATCTTTGGAAGGTTGCCGGGGCGTTACACAATCCGAATGGCATCCTTCAGAAGGCATAAGTACCGTATGGGCATGTGAAGGTTGTCTTTTCTTGATCTTCTGGTGCTATGGCAATTTGATTATAACCTGAATAACCATCAAGAAAACAATAAAAGGGTTTACCTGCAAGACGGTCAAGTATTTGATCAATAAAGTGTAATGGGAAGTGATCTTTCCTAGTGGCTTTGTTAAGCTTTCGATAATCCATACAAACCCTCCAACCGGTCACAGTCCTGGTTGGAATGAGTTCATTGTCTTCATTACTTACCACCGTTATACCTCCCTTTTTTGGTACGCATTGTACCGGACTTACCCATGTACTATCAGAGATAGGGTATATAATGTCAGCGTCAAGCCACTTGATGATTTCTTTCATTACAACCCCTTTCATGGCATGATTTAGTCTTCTCTGGGCCTCAATTGAAGGTTTGTGATCATCTTCCAACAAAATCTTGTTCATGCACACTGTCGGGCTAATTCTCTTCAAGTCGGCAATTGTCCACCCTATTGCCTTTTTGTGTAGCTTCAACATCTTGATCAGCTTCTTTTCCTGCTCAGGCTGTAACTTAGAAGAAATAATTACAGGCAATGTATTATCAGTTCCTAAGTATGCATATTTTAGTTGCTCTGGCAATTGTTTCAACTCAAGAATCGGTGGTTGTTCAATAGAGGGTTTTTCGAGCTTACCTTCCTTACCTGAGTAATCCAGTGGTTTAAAGTATGTACCTGGTCGATTGACTAGCCAATTTGCCTCTTCTTGTTGTTCCTCATCGACCAGTTCTTCATTCTCCTCAGGTTCCTCTTGATCGGCAATGTAGTTGCCGAGGCAACTAAATTCCTCGTCGAAGTTAAACTCTGCCGTGGCATGAAGAAGTTGGCATTCTTCTGGATCATCGGCATGCCTTAGTGTTTGGAACACATTTAGTTTAACGTGCTGGTCATTCACCCTCATTGTGAGTTCTCCCTTTTCAAAATTGATCAAGGTTCTCCCTGTTGCTAGGAATGGTCTCCCGAGAATGATGGGTGCATGCTTATCTGCTTCACAATCCAAAACAATAAAGTCAGCGGGAAAAATAAATTTATCAACTTTTACCAGTACGTCCTCAATTTTTCCCTCTGGATGCACATAGGATCTGTCGGCTAGCTGGAGCATAACTGCTGTAGGTCTTGCCTTCCCGATTCCTAGTTTCTGAAAAACCGATTTAGGCATCAAGTTTATGCTAGCCCCAAGGTCGCATAATGCTTTCCCGACTTAGTGATTTCCAATAGAATAGGGTATTGTGAAACTTTCGGGATCCTTCAACTTGGGTGGCATACGATTGTGCAACATTGCCATGCATCCCTCTATTGCGGCAACTATTTCAAACTCTCCTAGCCTTGTTCTCTTGGACACAATGTCTTTAAGAAACTTGGCATAGTTCGGCATTTGTTCAATTGCTTCCACCAAGGGCAAGTTGATGTGGACTTGCTTTAGGATATCAAGAAACTTCTTGAATTGGTATTCTTGCTTTTGTCGCTTCAACCTTTGTGGGAATGGTGGTGGAAGTCGGATATCTTCGATCCTTTCATTGGTTTGAAACCTGATTGATGGCATTGCCGGGACAACTGGAGTTGCCGAGGCGTTATCAACTGGGGTTGCCAAGGCATGCTTATCGCAAGTTGCCGATGCATCTTTATCGTCGGTTGCCGAGGCATGCTTATTACCGGTTGCCGCGACAATTCCTGGTTTAGCATCTAAGGCTTTGCCGCTAGGTTCGTCTTGATCTTTTTGTGGAGTTTTGTTTGATGAGCGGGTTTGAGCCTCTCTAAGTTGTTGGCCACTTCTAGTGGTGATTGCCTTACATTGCTCATGGCCAGTTCCTCTTGCGACTTCAGTATCGCTAGGTAAACCTCCTTGCGGTCTAGTATTCAAATTTTGAGCAAACTGTCCGACTTGATTTTCCAATGATTTGATTGCCGCCTCTTGGTTTTGCAATCTCATCTCGGTCCTGTTAATAAAAGCATTAGTTCTTTTTATGAAATTACTATTCTCAGCCATATAAGATTCAATTTTCATCATAAAAGCATTGAGAGAATTTTCTAAAGAACTAGATGTTGTCGGTTGTTGCTGCGGCAACTGTTGCCGTGGCATATTCTACTGGAATCTCGATGCTTGTGCATTCTGATTGTTCTGGTTTAGAGCATTGTTGGGATTACTCCATGAAAAATTCGGGTGCTTCTTCCAAGCTGGATTGTATGTATTGGACATCACGTTGTTGTTCCGATTGTAATTCCCCACATAGAAGCTAGATTCCGGATTCTGCATACATTCAGAAGAATTATGGTTATCACCACATAACTCACAAAAAGAATCCATTACCTTGACCTCATGTGTGTTGTTTGGTTTTTGAATGTTCTGGACCATCTTGGTTAAAGTGGCCAATTGTGCCGAAATTGAATCTGATGATCCTAGTTCATGTATTGTGGCTTGGCGTCTAACTCCTCCTCTTCTAGTAGATGGGAATTGATAATCATTCTTGGCCAGCCTGTTTAAAATTTGCATTGCTTCCTCCGACGACTTATCTAGGAGTATGCCGTTTGCCGAGGCATCTAACATCATTCTTGTTGGTGTATTCACGGCGTTGTAAAACATTGTTACTTGAGTCCACACCGGGAATCTGTGTAGGAGGCATTTGTGTAGAAGTTCTCTATATTGCTCCCAAGCCTCGTACATGGATTCATCATCTGCCTGCCGAAAAGAAGTAATGTCGTTACGAAGCTTATCAGTTAAATTTGTAGGATTAAACCGAGCAAGGAAATCACGACAAAGATCGGTCCAAGATGCTATTGATCCGGCAGGAATACTATTCAGCCATGCTTTCGCCCTATCCCTTAGTGAATAGGGGAATAATCTTAATCGTAAGACATCGGGGGTGACTCCGTGTATTTTGAACGAGTTGCAAATCTCGAGGAAAGATTTCAGATGTTGCCGTGCATCTTCAGTTGCTAAGCCGCCAAATTGACCAATTGTGTTGATCATATTAAACATTACCGGTTTTAACTCAAAGTGGTCGACTTCAATTTCAGGTGCGACAACTCCTAGATTAAGTCCATCAAGATCTTCTTCAAGATAGTCTCGAATAATTCTGTTTCGTGCAAGAATCACTCCTCCTCCTGCTGGAACATCTTGATTCATATTACCATCTTGATTAGCCATTGCTACTCTTATCCTTCGTCTAAGTCTTTGTAAGGTTCGTTCGATTTCTGGATCAAAGGGATATTCTGGTGTAGTCGGTCTCGCCCTGGTCATATACCAATGCAAAACCAAAGTTTGTTAGCCCTTTGAATCTTAAACAAGAAAAGTAAAAAGAAAGTGCAAGAAAATAAAAACAAAGTCGCTATTGCCAATCCCCGGCAACGGCGCCAAAAACTTGTTGCGCGTGATAAGTGCTACGCAATTGTGCAAGTATACACGTTGCAAGTTATAGTATAAAAGATATCGTCTCCACAGGGATTGGTGCCACTTCAAGAATCTAGTCTCTTGCACTGTGAAAAGTAAAAACACAAATAAAGGATTATAGGAGTTTAACTAATAACTAAACTAGAAAGCAATAAAGTAAAAGAAAAGATGAGATCAAATGAGAAAGAGATAGGCCAGGTTATCGTGAGTTAAGGTGTGATAGCCGATTGGATCGTCTTGGTAAAAGAGTGCACGGGCAACTCAGTTGCCGTGGAAACTTGCACAACGGGGTTGCCTTGGCAACTAATCGATGGTTGCCTGGGCAACTACTTGGGCATCTGGGCAGCAACTTCAAGGTTCGACAGAGAGTTCTTCAATGGTTTCTTCTTATCCCTAAGTCAAAACTCTAGCTACTTGTGCATGCCTTGATAATACATCCTTGCGTGAATCAAGGGTGAACAACAACTAATCTTGCGCTCCTCTTAGCCGTTGAAATCCTTAACTTATTCCTAAGCCAGATTAATCTTCACCATCAATAGATTGAATAAAGACCATACTCATTCGTTTCTTGAATCTAACTCTCCCGATATTAGATAAATAGATGAAGTTACGAGATCCTCTCCCAATTCACTCGCAAACAAGAATAAAAGCCAAGAATGAGTAAACCTTGAATAGAAAAGTGCAAACTCTTATTACCTAAACAAAATCCAATAGTTTCTCACAACCACAAAACACAATAACCATAGCCAAATAGATTTAGTTCATGGCTAGGTTCCAAAGAAACACAAGATAAAAAATCCCTAGCATGAACCCAATCGAACAAGAAAGAAAAAGATGAAGAAGGAGGCTTGTCGAAATCCTCCTTGCCCTAGATGCTAGTCGAAAATTCTCTCTTCTTGCCCTCCTTAGACTTGTTGAAATTCCCCTCCCTTGCTCTCTCTGGATTGTCGAAATCTCCATCTTATTTATAGGGCTAGGCCAAAGTCCTTCTTTGAGGAGGAAGTTAAGTTGGAATTAAATTATCTTTAAAGAATATAATTCTTTATTATAATTGTATTCCTACTAGAACTTCTCCTATCTTCTTGGAATTTAATTCTTCTTTAATCTATGCATGGAAATCAAATTCCTTTGGGTTTGGGCTTTGCTCCACGTCATCTTGGGCTTGTCTAGTCATCAATTTTGACTACCATATCACCTTTGCTCTTGTCGACAATTGCCATGGCAACTGGCTCGGCGTCTCCTTCATGCATTGCCCTAGCAACTAGCTCGGCGTCTCCTTCATGCATTGCCCTGGCAACTAGCTCGGCATCTCCTTTGGCAAATGATCCTGCACATATACACAAAACACACCAAAGCAGCATATTTTCCCACAAAAACTACCAAGTTATGTAATCAAGCTCAACATGGAAGGAAACATGGATTAATGCATGAATGGCTAATTATGCAACTAATATGGGCCTAAGTCTAACAATAATATGAGTAAAAAGGGTAAGAAAAATAGTACTTTTGAACACTTATCAGGGAGCAACAAGATTCTAGGAAACTTGTCACTGAATATTGATGTATCAACTACAATGATAACAGAGTGTTGAAGAATATGAGGACGAAGTCAGTCCTTCCAACCAGGAGTACAAGATAACTGGATTGAGTAAGAAAATGTACAAAGATTATATGAAGCAAGGAAGTGCTAAGAATGAGAATGGTAAAATAGAAGTGATGGAGATGACTATCTATAATTATTTAGTCAATCATCAAAGCATACAATCACAATTTTCAAATGATTTCTCATACATTAATGATAGAAATCGATGCATTCCCTATATCCCCACGAAGTTTTGCCCTTATGTGTTCCAGCAACAAAGAATTTCCCTGTTTGAAAAATCAAGGTAGAAGTCGCAGGAAAGGATGAATGTATTATCTAAAGTAATATGAATCCATGATGTGGCATGGCTGATGAAGGGGTTAAGAGTGGACAATGGTGAAGATTATTTTCCAAGGAATGGACGATGGAATTGGTAAAGCCAAATTGTTCTTTCTGATGGGATGGGCCAAAGCAGACACACCATCAGTTGCCAGAGTTGAGAAAATGTTTGAGATGATATAATCCGAGTTTCCTGGAGCTTCACAGTTTCTTCTGTGTTAATTAAGAAAACGTTAAGAAAAAGAGCAAAAGAAATAAGACATGCATTCATGACTAGGCATCCCTAGGGGCATATGCATCTTATTTGGAACATTTGCATTTGTTTTGACAGATTTTGGAACCTATTTATCTATTCGAGCATGAGGAGAATAGAACCCGCATATCTATTCGGGCATGAGGAGAATAGAACCCGCCTATCTATTCGAGCATGAAGAGAATAGAACCTGCCTATCCGTTCGGGCATTCAGAGAATGGAACCTGCTTATCTATTCGAGCATGAGGAGAATAGAACCCGCCTATCTATTCGGGCATGAGGAGAATAAAACCCGCCTATCTAATCGGGCATGAGGGGAATAGAATCTGCCTATCCGTTCAGGCATTTAGAGAATGGAACCCACCTATCTATTCGGGCATGAAGAGAATAGAACCCACTTATTCGTTCGGGCATTTGGAGAATGGAACATGCTTATGTATTCGGGCATGAGGAGAATAGAACTCGCCTACCCGTTCGGGCATTTGGAGAATGGAACCTGCTTATCTATTCGAGCATGAGGAGAATAGAACCTGCCTATCTATTCAAGTATGAGGAAGATACAACCAGCCTATCTATTCGGGCATGAGGAGAATAGAATCCGCCTATCCATTCAGGCATTTGGAGAATGGAATTTGCCAATCTATTCGGGCATGAAGAGAATAGAACCTGCTTATCTATTCGAGCATGAGGAGAATAGAACCCGCCTATCCGTTTGGGCATTTGGAGAATGGAACCTGCTTATCTATTCGAGCATGAGGAGAATAGAACCTGCCTATCCGTTCAGGCATTTGGAGAATAAAACCTTCTCATCTATTCAAGCACAATGAGAATAGAACCCGCATGTCTTTTTAGGCATAAACGGTTTGGTAATCGGTGAAAATCAGTGTCTTCTTTTCTTTACTCTATTCCTGTTTCACTGGAATGACCAAAGAGGGGCAGCTGTCGTCACCGAATTTTCACCTAACTTCTTTATTGTAACTATGTCATTTTTTAGGTAGTCTTATATTGCAATTAGTATTAGGATCATTTGAATATTATGTAACATTTCTAATATACTTAGGGTATTATAATAAGTACTACATGTAAAGATTAATGTAGTATTAGAATAGTTTAGGTCTCATACAATGTGTTATAATCAGTATAATTGTTAGTTAGAATTATTAAACGTGTCCTATGATTTAATTAGTATATAGTTGTTTATATATAATTAACATAGGTTATATACATTATAAAAACCCAAAATCTAGAATACATAGCCCAATTATAATTAGAAAGTGAATAAAAGGTCTATTGGATTTAATTCAACTCAGAATCCATTAATAAAAAATACAAAAGAGTCCAACATACAAAGGCCCGTCTAGCCCGTTTATAACCCAAAATGAAAACCCTAAGTCCCGTCTTCATTCTTTGTGTGCAGCTAAAGGAGGACCGTTGGATCAAGGGGTTAATCCAATGGTGTAGATCATTCCAGCTGAGGATGATACACGACACTCAACATAGCCGTTCGGTTAAGATGCTATCCAACGTCCCAGATCGCTTCGAGGTGTTTATGCGGTTCACCACTCGCACGTGGCAGCCACGCGCGAGATGTTTCAGCTCCAGCCGATTACTTCATCTTCTCCGACGCCTCACTCGCTCCGTTTGTTCCTCGTTAGTGATGTTCGAGTCATGAGAAACATGTAAGCAAAGGAGCAAAATGATTAAATCCCTAAATTGGGGCATAGCAATTCAAAAATCAATAGGGATTAAATCCCTAATTCAAAGCCTTAGCTAAAAAAATCAAAAGAAAAGAATGGATAATCCCTAATTCGAAGCCCTAGCAAAAATCAAGCCAATCAGATATGTAAAAGACAAAATCAAAAGAAAAAAGGGAAGGGATAATCACTAAATTGAAGCATCTGGCAAAGATCAAGCAATTCGAGATAATCCAGGGAAGAAATTAAGGATTCAATTCAAGCAATTATTGTAATATATAAACCCCTTTGTAATCCATGAAAAGACAACAATGAACAGATAACAATTCCACAAGATTTACACACAACAATTACATTAAACATAATAGCATTCAGAAGTTGTAGGAGCAAATAGTTGTAATCGGCATTCAAGAGCAATAAAAGGAGCAAGTTCTGGTAATTTTCTTATCCATTTACTTTATGTTTCAAATTAAATAAAGAAAAAAGAGTTATTTTTACCTTGTTTTTTGTTTGAAACGCTGAGGAACTTGATTTTGATGTAAAACCCGGTGGAAAAACGTGATTTCAAGGTCGCCGAAATATGGAAATATTAATCGAAATCTGGGAATTTCGCCGCCGACAACTGCGGCCAGCACGGCGGATGTTCATCGTGTTCTTCATTTTATGAAGAACACGATGAACACATCAGAGAATTATAATGAAACCTGTTTTGATCCGTTTGGAAATAAAGAAAGAAAATGAAATATGTTTATAATTTCAATTATTTATACTAACCCGTTTGACTCGACCCAAACTCAAGTATAACCCGCGCCCTTCTTTCCTGGATCTCACACCGCAGTTCTTTAGTTTTCAATTGTTTAAATTTCGTCCTTTTCCCTTTCAATTCGACACCTATTTTAAAATTGTTTTCAAATTAACCTTCACATTTTTTCTTTTAATTTAGTCCCTAATTTAGATTTTCTTTTTTAAAAAATATAAAAATCCTGTTGCTTTATTTAATTTTAAGTAATTACTTATTTATTTATTTATTTATTTGCCTTAATGTATGCATTTGTATGTATATTAAACATTAGGGGTTAAGGACTTAAAACCTAGAATAATGACATGTATGTTGTAAAATATTATTCATTTTCAATAAAATACACTTAATTATATTCCAACCTTAATAATTAAAAGGAATATAGACATTTCTTTAGGATTATTCACTACATAGATTTTAATTAAAAGACTTTAACACATTTAATTTTCTTGTTGATTTGTTAAAAAAACAAAAACTTAATTGATGCGGCGTGTTATCAAACGGGAATGATGGGTTAGCGCCATGAGTGTTGGCGGTGATTAAAGTTCATTTCTCGGGTGATAAGGCGGTTAAAATAGATTTACATTCATTTTACGGACAAATAAAGCGAAATTTTGTGAACTTTCAAATTATAGTTTTAAAAATGCTTTTTGAAATCAATTAAGGTACCAATTTTTGGGCGTTGTGGGGGTGCTAATCCTTCCCCACACGTAATCGAACCCTAATCCTATTCTTCTCTTGTTTTCGTGGACTAAAATGTAATTTTGATAAATAAAACATTTTATCACAATACCCTTGTTTTAAAAGTGATCCAATCACACTTTTTTTTCAAAAAAATTGGTGGCGATGCCATGATTTTATAAAGTTTTCAAAAATGTCAAAACCTTTTCCAAAAAGGGGTTGCGACAGCTGGTAATCTATGAACGAACATTCCTTCAAGATTTTTCTTGAGGGCACAGTCCCAGGCATGAGTATATTGTCGGGGCTTGGTGTTCTGCTCCTCTGCTTTCTCCAACTTTTCAAGAATAAGCTCTCGACGTTGGTAGATTTGAGAAAGCATTTCCACTGACCTCACTGGCATAGGAGTCTCATGTTCTACCTTACGCACATTGTCCTTGGATACTGGCTCTTCAGCCTTTCATTTACCTTTCTCATTGGACTCCGTGGCAGTGAGTTACCTCAATAGGGCAGGGTGATAGTTGTTCATTTGCTCTCTTGGACATTGTCCGAATCAAACCATGGCACACCGTGCTTCATGCAAATAGTATAGATTAATAAGGGAAAAAACAAACTACCACTACCCTTACCAGTGCATTTATAAGTCTCATCTATAATGATACGACCGACGTTGATCTTGCAGCCTACGATGATCGAATGTAGTAAAGCCATCATTTCCTCCGGAACAGTCTCACTATGGAAGGTTGGCATAAGATTTGCTTTCAAGAAGTGGTTCCACCCCTTTGGTTGTGGCTTTAGTGCTAGCCGCTTCACTGTCTGGTGGCTCTTCATTGACACATTCCATTTGGTGCCAAGCTCACATATATCCTTCAACAGTAGTTGCCTCTTGGTAGCGTCCAACGATTCGGCAAACTCAGATTGCTCTTTTCCTACACAATCGAATTCAAACATGGTGTTAATAGACTCCTCATCAAATATAACATACGTACCTCACACAGACAAGAAATGAGAATCTTTGGTCGTGAGGTAGGCATAGAACTCGACAACATTGGAATGGACTTCCTTAGCTTGCTGGTAAAATAACTCCCACTTGTACTTTTTGATCACTGTGACGAACTCCGGTTAATAACCCAAGTTGGGTTCATTCTTGAACTCAAAATTCTTCTCATAACAAAATGTTTGTGCGGCAAATTTCTCCTCGTACTTCTTTTGATTTTCTCCATTAAAGAAGATCTTGAAAGGTGTTGAAGAAGATTCCATGGAGATACTTTTGGAGAAATCAGAAAATTTTGGGGAAAAGAAGAGTGATTTTTGCTTTCTTGCCGTAAGGAAAAAAATGAAAAGAAAGTTTGGCTAAAGGAAAAGTCGATGTTTAAGTAGAAGGATAAAGTAACGATTGGGGGTTTTAATTGTGCGATTAAATGAGGATAATGATGAAAGAATGGTAGGTTGGCGTGTTTAGGGAAAATGGATAATAATGAGCAAAAGGAGGAAGATGAAGAGATGACACGAGAAAGAGATAATATGATAAGGTTAAAATTGAATTTCAAAGATTTACACTATACGGCTAGGGTTTATCACGTATTTAGCAAAAATTTTCAATCTTCCTTAGGCCTAACCCACACAAAGTCCATCTTGTACAATATAGGATCCCACATGCCAATCCTGATCTTGGCATAATGCCTAGTTGTAACTCCATCGACAGGGATGGCAATATAATTTGAATATGATTTGATCCAAAGAAAAAAATCTAATCTAAATCTAATCCAAAAAAGTTTGAATCCGAATCTGAAAAAGGTCCAAGTCCTAATAGGAGGTGGATCGGATATGGACATTGCCATGATCTGACCCGAATTCGATCCAAATCCATATTTGATTCGAGTCCTATCCATATATGAATTCGAATAAAAACATTTAAAACTCTTAGATTTAAAAAATATAAATATATATTAAAATCATAATTAAGTTGAATTGAGATTATTTTTTTGCTCGGTAAATATGATTTTATTAATTTTATATAAGCCTACCCGACATTATGTGCCTCATTCAAAACCTCCCTAATCCTAAGTGGAGGAAAAGAGTACAAATAAGTCAGAATACAGACTAATGCTCTCCCAAAACAAAAATCAAAAACAAAACCTGATAATACATTACACAGTTTTGCCATCTTCATACCGAAATAGATTAATTAAAAGTAAACAAGTTACCATCATGCTTTAAAGGTTTATGCTCTAGTTGACTCTATCTTTGCTAAACCTCTAGCTAGTCCATTAATTAGGATTTATGGATGAGGAAAATATACTAAATGCGAAAAGAATTCTAAGAAGCTTTGAAGTATGCTTGGACTTAAGTATTAACTTTAGTAAGTCGTGCATTGTGGGAATTGAGATAAATTTGGAAAAAATTGATTTGCTAGCTACATTTTGATTATATTTTTAACTTGTTTCATCTTGGATTGTAATATTTATTAGACATTTTATTATTGTGATTTGGAAAGTAGTTATGCCAGTAGACTAGTAAGACAATAGTAGTTTATGTAAGGATAATTTATTTGTTGTTGAATTTTTTAGTTGAAGTTTGAGTTGTTAATTTAATTTCTTTTATATTGGATTGTAATATTTGTTGATATTTGTTTGTGCTATTAGTTTAAATATATTTATTTGATGAAAATTATTTTTTATTTAAAGATATTTGTTTGAGTTGTTACTTTAAAAAAGAAAAAAATAATTAGATTTGGACTTTTGGATTTGGATTCGAATTTTAGATATTTTATTAGATCGGACTTGGATTTGGGCTTGGATTTTTTTGAGTCCGATTATTAATTGGATTGGACTTTGATAAGTAGTTTATTTGGGTACTATTTTATCTTTAATTATGCCTTTAATAGTTAGTTCATGTTGCTGATCTGAATGTATTTTGTTCGTTTTCTGTGCATGACTACAATTCTGGAAATTTCACTTAGAAGCTAAAATTCAGCAATTTTATTTTATGGAATCAAGGCTGGGCTAGTGGGCATGACTCTGGGCATGAAGTCTGATGTGTCATCCAGTCAGCAGCTTCTAGAAGATCCAGTCAGCAGCTTCTAGAAGATCCAGTCAGTAGCTTCCAAAAGGTCTAGTTAGCACGAATGGATAAGCAAGATCAGCTGCATTTTGAATTTCAAACTTGGAATTATCTTTTATTTTTAGGATTTAATTTTGAATATTTTTAAGATTTATATTTTATCTTTTCTAGGTTATTTTAGGGTTTCAGAATACTATAAATACCCCATTTGGATAAGCTGGAAAATCATCTCTCTCATTCTTAGTTTTGTTCTTGCTTTTGAAGTTTAATAAAATTCCATTTTCTTTACGTTCTTATTTATAAGTATTTTATTTATTTTCTTTTAAAATGCTAAGTATGATTTTTACTATTATCATGATTAACTAATTTCTCAATTAGACAAAGGCTTAAAGTGATGCCTCAATTCATTTTGTGAGAAGGGAAAAAACTTAATATCTTCGGAAAACATTCTCAATTTTCTGGAAATTGATATAGGCAATCAACCTTTCTTTTAAAAATCTTTACACTTTCATTTTAAAAAGTGCGCGTTGTTTTAAATGTTGTTCTGATTTAAAGTTGGAAGGAAGGATCAACTTCTAGCATATTCGACTTTATGTGAACACACTTAGCAACAGATTCGTTAAGGGAAATTGAGACCGGATTCGATTCTCATTGAGAAAACATGATCCGAGTCGGGATTTTCTAAACACTTAACTATATTGGTGCTAGTGACGATAGTTGTGTCTAATTCAAGTAATAACCGAATTCCAAAGATTGTCTTTGGATTGTTAGTTACAAAAGTGAAAAGTAAGTTACAAAGGTTGGGCTTTGTAGACTGTAACTAGCGTGTATCTGGTGAAAAGATCTTTTTCGATGATCAATTTGAATTAAGGCTAAGTTGAGCTTGAGGCTATTCCATTTAATCAATTTTCTCTTAAATTTACTTTCATAATTTTTCATATTTTTAGATCCACTTTATTTTTAATTTCTACTTAGTTTTAAAAATCAAACCCCACTTTCTTTACTTTCGCAATAAAGTCAGAATCAAAACCTCTAGATATCAGAAGCTCCTTAGTCTCTGCGGACCAACCCTTCTTCTCTTTACTACGCATTTTTATTTATTTTGAGAATAAGGAATATTTATTTGACAAATACGACGCTTGTCAAATTGGCACCGTTTCCAGGGACTTTGGAAAAGTTACTGATTAAAGTTTGTTTTGATTTATGACCAGGAAAAATCCGGGAGAACTAGAAGATTTTGAACCGGAGATCAAAGCATTAGCTCGAAGATTACACGGACAAACGTTTTAGGAAAGAAGACAATGACAATAGCAAGAACAACGACAATAATATGAACTAGATCTAGAAACACCCTCTAACGCTGAAACACACTTTGAATTCGACAACGAAGCACCATTTTTGATGGCACACAATGACCAAACTATTCGATAACTTGGTGCAGCATCTCAAGAGCAACAACCGTTGTGCATCATATTCTCGAATGGAGAAACACCATTCGTGCTTAAGACGGGTCTAATCCATCTTTTGTTGACCTTCCATGGTCTGCCCAGTGAAAACCCGCACAAACATCTCAAGGAATTTCATATGGTTTGTTTAAGCACGAAACCACAGGGAGTATTCGAAGACCAAATTAAACTCCGCGCTTTCCCTTTTTCCTTGGCCGATTTGGCTAAGGATTGGTTATTTGATTTACCATCGAATTCAGTTACTACATGGATTGATATGGCTCGACTTTTTCTTGACAGGTTTTTCCATGCAGCCTAGGTGAGTGAACTAAGGTGAAGCATCTTAGAAATTCGAAAAATAGATGCTGAATCATTATACGACTATTGAGAGAGATTAAAGAAATTATGCGCAAGTTGTCCACAACACGGACTATCGAAACAAACACTTCTCTAATACTTCTATGAAGGCTTACTCCCTATGGAGATGAAGATGGTCAACACAGCAAGTGGAGGGGCACTTGTAAACATGACTCCGACTGCGGCTAGAAATTTAATTTATACTATGGCTGTTAACTCTCAACAGTTCCGCCCTTCTAGTGAACCCTCTCGACTAGTTCACGAGGTAAGTACAGTTTCTTTAGAAAGTAAAATTGGTAAGTTAGCTAATATAGTTCAATATCTTGTTGTAGGCAAAATAGGGACAACTAGACTTTGCGGAATATGCACAAAGCCGAACCACCCTACAGATTGTTGTCCAATGTTACAAGAGGATGTTGCAGCACAAGTAAATACAGTAGGTAATTTTCTGGGACCTCCCCAAAGGCCATACAACCCTCACGCCAACATCTATAATCCGGGGTGGAATGACCATCCAAACTTCAACTATGGATCAAATCCCAGAACAAATCAAGCTTATCAACAATATCAACTGCAAAAACCATCGTTGGTGTCAATTGTCGAACGTTTGGCATATCCTAAGAAAAGTTTCAACTAAGGACCGAAGCACACTTTCAAGAAATTGACAAGCAGATGAGTCAACTTACTTTAGCAGTAAGTCACTTAGAATCCAAAGGGAAGCTACCGTCACAAACTAAGGAAAACCCACGAGAAAATGTTACAATCACCCTTTAGAGTGACACTGTTATCGCACCAATAGTCCATGAGGATGTTGCCGCAGAATCTCATAAAAAAGATGAATCGAAATCCCAGAGGGGGAAAGAAGAAGTTGACGCAAGATTCTAGAGGAAAAAGAAGGATGAATTGCAAACTCCTTCCACGCCATCTCCTTATGCCATTCCGCCTCCCTTTCCTTCGAGGTTTGTTAAACGCGACAAACAAGCCAAGGAAAAAAAATACTTAACATTTTTTAGAAGGTGGAAATTAATATCTCACTTCTTGAAGTAATCCGAAAATTACCGAGATATGACAAGTTCCTAAAAGATTTAAGCACAAATAAAAGACGGAATTGAGAAGGTGAATTTGGGGGAACATGTCTAAGTCGTTTTCCAACAAAAGCTTCCACCACAGTTAAAGGACCAATGTATGTTTTCTATTCCTTGTAAAATCGGAAAGATTAAGATTAAACGTGCAATGTGTGATTTAGGCACTTCTATAAATGTTATGCCTCTTTCTTTGTACAGCTTACTCTCAGCTAATCCTTTGAAGGATACGAAAGTGACGATACAACTGGCTGACCGGTCCGTGATATACTCGGAAGGACTCCTTGAGAATGTCTTAGTAAAGTTAAACAAACTTATTTTTCTGGGGGACTTTTATGTTATCGACATGGAAAACGACAGATCAAACACTCTTCAAAAGTTCTTCTAGGCCGTCCCTTCCTTAGTACGCTGAATACAAAAATAGACATAAGAGGAATTCTTCTAATGGAGTTTAACTGTGGGGTTGTTAAGTTTGACATTTATAAAGCGACGAAACATCCGGATTATATGGCAAATGTTAGCTTCGTTGGTAGTTATGAGCCTTTATTTGATGAATTTTTGGAAAGTAAATTATCTGATAATTTGTGCAGGGAATTGGAAGGCCACGAAAAAGAAATTAAGGAGTTGGAAAATATTTTTTTTCTCATTCTGACTTGCACCTAACTCCTTCGAAAACTAAAATGTTTCCTTCCCTTTTGCAGGCACCGAATTTGGAGTTAAAATTGTTGTCGGATAAATTGAAGAATAAAGAAGATATTTTGTCAGAAAAAATGAAGGCGCACCATGATCGTAAAATTTCTCATAGGGAAATTCTCAATTGGACAAAGTGCATCAATTGGAAGAAGTATTTTTCGCAGTACTTGTAGACTGAATTAGGTCATCGTGCTAACGACGTTAAATAAAGCACTAAATGAGAGGCAACCCATTTTATTCTATTTATTGTTTTTTTAATTTCTATTTATTTTTAATTTTATTTTATTTATTTTTGTCTTAGATTTTATTTTCTTTGAATTTTCAAGTACCCCAAACTATTTTCAATCGAACGATAAGCAATTTCAAATCTATAGAGACATTACACACATGGATCAATAGTGGAGAGACCATTTTACCAAAAATGGTGCACGTTAGCAATACCCTTACCAATTGTGGTGCGTGTTAGCCAAACCCAAATCTTTATCCTCTACCATATTTCCCGGTCGTTCCCCATAATTATCTTTATCCCATTTTTTTCAAATTTTAAAATCACATGGACTCCACACCATTTGATAAACCATGTTCCCTTTTCCCAAACAAACCCTTTTTTCCTTTAAACCTTCCCCACATGATTAAATTATACCAACCCTTTTGTCCTTTCCTATCAGCCGCATACCCCCTAACCTTCATCTTCATCTTCATCACCCAACCTCTATTTCCCCCTCCTCGTCGTGGCAGAGGGACACGGCAGCCAGCAAATATATCTCTGCTGCACGAGCCAAATCGACCCCCGTTTCCGTTGCTTCCCCTTCATCATCCATTAGCCGATCCTCTCGGTCATCCCGTAGGAATGATGATGTCGCCTCTTCACACTCTCGGTAGCAACATGCCCAACCAGAACCATTATTCCATTCCGCCAACCTTCGTTAGATCAGGGAGTATCTCTATTCCCTCTCTTGCGACTTTATTTACATATTGGGACAATATGCTTTAAGTGAGGGGGTAGAAAACGCTTGCATCGAATTACCTTCTTTTGTTTATATGCTTGAAATTGAGTTTCCTGGGTTGATTTGTTGAAATCTCTTGTTGTTAGTCTTGATTTTTGCTTTGTTTCATTGATTACCTTATTAGTTTATGATCACACTTTTATCGGATTTAGGGTGCATGATAGTAAATGGCAAGATTGGTATTTTCTATTAAAATTTTCTTGATATTCCATGTGTTCATTGGTTTATATGTTTCTTGATTCAACGCACAATGCGCCTCCTTGTGAGATTTGAGCCTAAACGAGCATACTTTTCATGTTTTTGATTGAGTGTGCCAGATTAATTCCGATATTCTAGAACTTGTAATTAAATGCATGTCAAGACTACATGTTGAACTGGATGCTTTAATATGATTAGGGCACTTAGGATTAACCTATCTCTCTACCCAAAAGTGCCCACATGTTTATATCCATTAGTGAACCAATTTTGTGCCTTAGCCCCTTTTTTGTTTGTTTTTACCCCATTACTAAACCAAAGCCTTTTTTTATTTTTACCCTCTTTTGATACCCATGTCAAGACAAAGATCAATTTATTCCACGAAAAAGTTCAAAAAAAAAAGCAAGAAGCATTCGAAAAAATAGAAATAAGTGTTCGAACAGAACAAAGAAAAAAATAGCAAAAAAACATCAAGGAAATTGAAAAAAAGGGAAGAAATAAAAAGTTGATTGTTTGATTACGCTTCTTCAAATTTTTTTACTTTATTGAATTCCATGGCTTGAACTTATTTTAGCATCTCTTGTCTTGACATTTAAACCCACTTTTCGGCCTTATCCCTACCCCAACCTAAGCCCCGTTACAACCTTATTAAAGACTCTTTGATTAATGCATCTTGTTCATTCTAGTAGTGGAGACTTGATTTTCGTACAAGCCTATGGTAATGTCTTTATTAATCTTGCCTTTGAGCGATTCCTTTACCCGAAACACATTGAGCGATAATGAGTGAACCCTTGTGAGGTATTGAATCTTGTTACATTGAAATTGATGGACAATTGGAATGTCTTGGCTTTTGCTTAAACTTGTTACTAGTTGAGCCTATTTGCATGATTGTCACACTGTTTCCGATAATTAATGCGATCATTGATTCATTTAGTATTCCTTGGCATATTGTGAGATGACAGACCGGTAACTTAAGATTTCTTTTATTTGACTAACGCATGCTTAAGGACAAACATTGAATAAGTGATGGAGAATTTGATAAGTAGTTTATTTGGGGTACTATTTTATCTTTAATTATGCCTTTAATAGTTAGTTCATGTTGCTAAACTGAATGCATTTTGTTTGTTTTCTGTGCAAGACTACAATTCTGGAAATTGCACTTAAAAGCTAAAATTCTGCAATTTTAATTTCTGGAATCAAGGCTAGGCTAGTGGGCATGACTCTGGGCATGAAGTCTAACATGGCATCCAGTCAGCATCTTCTAGAATATCCAGTTAGCGGCTTCCAGAAGGTCCAGTCAGCATGAACGGATAATCAAGATCATATGCGTTTTGAATTTCAAACTTGGAATTATCTTTTGTTTTTAGGATTTAAATTTGAATATTTTTAAGATTTATCTTTTATCTTTTCTAGGTTATTTTAGGGTTTCAGAATACTATAAATACACCATTGGTGTAAGCTAGAAAATCATCTCTCTCATTCTTAGTTATGTTCTTGCTCTTGAAGTTTAATAAAATTCCATTTTCTTTACGTTCTTGTTTTTAAGTTTTTTTATTTATTTTGTTTTAAAATGCTTAATATGATTTTTACCATAATCATGCTTGTAACACCCCTACCCGGGTTAGTAGTAACTCGGTTCAGGAGCGTTACTTAGCAAGCAAGCAAGAAGAAATACAAGACATAGCAAGGCATTCGAACTATACAAGCAATCTAACATTCATACTTCCCTAGCATACAAGCAAGGCACATTTGATTCCTAAATCATCCTATCATTCGAACTAAGCAAGCAAGGAGGGAGCAAGCATTCAAACAAGGTACAAGCAACCATTCATGCATTTCTTTTCATGCAAGTAATCTCAAATGTAACTTCAAATTTCATCCTAAGCATTCAGCTATACTTACAATACCATTAGATTAACTTCTTTCATGCTTACAATACAAGCTACTACTTTCATGGTTCATTTTATAACACTTACACAATGTTACCTATCCTATTTGAACTACATAGAGTTACATTCTTCCAATTCCCTTTGTGTTCCTTGTACATGTTTAATCATTCCATTCCTACGTTTACTAAGCATAATTATCTAGCCTTTAATAGCATGTATCTAATTCCATTTAGGCCTATAACAATACCTAACCATTCGGCCAATTACACCAAACACATACAACGCATGAAACTAGATCATTCAAGGCTTATTCTAGTCTTAAGCATTCGACAAAGTTCATGCTAGAATCAAACACATGAATCATGTTATAAACATACACAAGTGATCATAAGTATTTCGAATAGACATATAAACAACACTAGGATCATGTTTCATGTGTTTCTTTAATCATCCTTCCCTTATTAGGTCAAGTTCAAGATTAGATTCATTTACATGTCAAGATTGTAATAAGAATGCAATGGTTAGGACCTAGTCCTAACCCTAGAGATAACTACACTCACAATACAATCCAAGCAAGCTAGCAATTGTCTTGTATAGCTATTCCCTTGTTCTTAGCCTTTGAATGATTTCATTTTTCTCCTTCCTCCAAGTTCAAAGCTGGTTCTAAAACATTATACAAGCAGAAGCATATTAAAACAAGTCTTATATGACCATTCAAGCAAGGCAATATTACTAGTACTTATCATACACAATTCTGGCAAGATTTTGCTCATATAAGTACAATTCAGCCAACATTTCAATTAAACAAAGCTAGGCAAAATCCATTTATCCCAAACTGTTACAAACAGTCCAATAAAACTGTGTACAAGACAGTTTATAACTAGCTTAAGTGCTGCTGCATGGCAGCTTGCACACTACATGCTTAAACAGGCATATCTTTCAATTCTTACGTCAGAATTTCAATTAATTTATACTGTTGGAAAGCTAAAAAAATTGTCTTTAAAACCATAATATGCTTGCATTTTAGTTTTTATCCAATTAATACAGTTTATTGTTCAAAGACAGGGCATTTTACACTGCCTGGACAGTTTGCACTGTCCAGCTATTTCCATTTACAGTTTCCAGTAAAGGACTCAGTTTTCAGTTCTGTTTTCACCTAATGAAAGTATACATACTAAGAATTATGCCGTTAAAATTTCAGCCCTGAATTTGACCTCTACAATTTTTGGTGAATTTTCAAAGTGACTGCCTAGAACAGAGCAATTCTGGGCAGCTTACACTAGGTTGCAATTCTAGTTCTTTATTTCATTCTAACAAGGTCCTATCATGAAAATTTCATTCATAAACATGTTCATACATATTTAGGCCATCATAATTCACCTAACAATGTTCTCAAAACAGGGCATAGTCATGTTGAACCTAGTTTAATCTAATTGATCACAATTACACATCAATTCATCAACTAGGCAGTCCATTACCTAATTTACTAGTTCAATTAGGTGTAGTCATTTTTCCAGCAAGTTACCAATTCAATTAAATCTCCATTTTACCTATCAACATGTTCAAAATAGAGTTTTAAGCTCATTTAGCATGCTTACACAATTTTTCAATCAAAACAGTCCCCTAATCTAAAATGTTTTGAACCATGTTCATGTTTCTCAATTTTCCAGCAATTACACATGAGCTTCATTAGCCATTTGATTACTAGCAATCAATTTCCAGGTTCTAATTGTAAATAGCAAGACCTAAACACATAAAAAATCATCTAATTCATCAATATAACCAAGAACATCATCAAACAATCATTCAATCAACTATAACATGTTCACCACATTTTCCAGCATCTATCCACTTCAAATCACATTTCCATTTCAATTCAAACAATTCAAACATGAAATTTAGAAAGGAAACAAGTAATTACCTTAATCACTAAGCTATCTAGATTTAATTTGGAGCTAATTCAAGGTTGTAGGACATGGATTCAAGCTTTCTCCCTCAAGCTTTTTTTTTCTCTCTTTTTCTCTCTTCCAATCGGCCAAACAAGGATAATGGAGAAGATGACAACATCTAATCCATGTTATTGGAATTGTGCATTGTCTAAAATGTCCCTTGGTTAATCTAATTTAATCAAGGGCATTTATGAGATGTAGGATTTTTAGCATGCATTCCTTTAGTTTGTTAGAATTTACAAGTTGGTCATCTTAGTTTGATCACTTGTACTTTCATTTATTCAATTAGACCCTTGACTAATCAATTTAGATTAATTTCTAGTTTCAATTAAGCTATCAACTTAAGCAACTGATTTCAATACTTCTAGGCTAGGATTTAGGGTGTTACAATTCTCCCCCCTTAAAATAAATTCGTCCTCGAATTTACCTGAATCGAAAAGATGGGGATATTGCTTCTTCATGATTTCTTCAGATTCCCAAGTAGCTTCTTATATCTTGTGGTTTCTCCAAAAAACCTTGACTAGAGGAACAATCTTGTTCCTAAGCTTTCTTACTTCCCGATCAAGAATCTGAATAGGTTTTTCTGCATAGGACAAGTCATGGTTCAACTCAACTTCTTCTTATTCAAGAATATGGGATGGATCCGATCTGTATCTTCTAAGCATAGATACGTGGAATACATTGTGGATTCTATCGAATTCTCTAGGGAGAGCTAATCGATAGGCCACCGGTCTAATTCTTTTATTGATTTCAAATGGACCAATGAATCGGGGACTGAGTTTCCCTTTTCTTCCAAATCGAAGGACTTTCTTCCAAGGTGAAACCTTTAGGAAGACTTTGTCTCCAATAGCATACTGGATATCTCTTCTTTTCAAGTCAGCATATGCTTTCTGTCTATCGAAAGTTGCCTTCAAACGATCATGAATGATTTTCACTTGTTCTTCGGTTTCCCGAAGCAATTGAGGCCCTAACACTTTGTTTTCCCCCAATTCAGACCAACATAAGGGAGTTCTACACTTCCTCCCGTATAGAGCTTCGAATGGTGCCATCTGAATAGATGCTTGATAGCTGTTGTTGTAGGAAAACTTTACAAGGGGTAGAGATTTCTCCCAGTTCTTCCTGAACTCTATAACACAAGCACAAAACATGTCTTCTAGTACTTGAATAATTATTTCAGATTGTCCATCAGACTGAGGATGGAAGGCTGTACTTAGATTTACTTTGGTCCCTAGAGCTTTCTGTAGAGACTTCCAAAATCGAGAAGCAAATCTAAGATCACGATCAGAGATTATTACTGTAGGTACACCGTGTAATCGAATCACTTCACGGATGTACAACTCGGCTAAGGTTTCCAAGCTCATGTTCATTCGAACATGGATGCAATGAGTAGACTTTGTGAATATATCTATAATCACCCATACATCATCGTTCTTTCTTGGAGTAGAAGGAAGACCAGTAACAAAATCCATTGTAATACGATCCCATTTCCACTGAGACAATTTGATTGGTTGAAGTAATCCAGTAGGAACTCGATGTTTGGCTTTAACTCCTTGACAAGTCAGGCACTTCGATACGAAGTCTGTGATAGCCGATTTCATACCCGACCACCAGTATAGTGGCTTTAGATCCTTGTACATCTTAATCGATCCCGGGTGAATCGAGAATGAGCTTTGGTGAGCTTCTTGTAACATTTCTTGTCTTAGTTACTCATAGTTAGGAAAACACACCATATTCTTGAAATAGAGGAGTCTATTTAACTTAGGGAGAAGTCACAATTTGACTCAGAGTCTAACTTGGATATGATCTTCTGAAGATCTGAATCAGTTTGCTAGAGTTCTTTAATTCTTGAGATTAAGCTAGATTGAACTTGAAGTTCAGACAAGAATTTTTGCCCTTTGGATAAACGGAAATGAGTATTGACAGCCAGAGTAGCTACAAAGAATACATAGTATCATTAAGGAAAATTTCGATTAATTACTTGCAAAATAAGTAAGTGTTCGAATAGCTTTCTTGTGACCCAAGAAAGTTCAAATTTGATTGAAATATACTAGGATTTAGATTTAGGAGTTTAACCGAGTATGGTTTCTGACTAAGGGCATCAGCAACCACGTTTGCTTTCCCCAGATGGTAGTCGATAACCAAATCGTAGTCTTTAAGCAATTCAAGCCATCTTCTTTGTCTCAGATTTAAATCTTTCTGAGTCAGGAGATATTTGAGACTCTTGTGGTCTGTGAACAGGTTACATTTCTCCCCGTACAAGTAATGTCTCCATATTCTGAAAGCAAACACGATAGGTGCCAATTCTAGATCGTGTGTTAGATAGTTTGACTTGTGTGGTTTCAGTTGCCTTGAAGCATAAGCTACCACTTTTCCATCTTGCATTAGGATACATCCGAGTCCTAAATGAGATGCATCACTATAGACAATGAATTCTTTACCCGATTCTGGTTGGATAAGAATCAGTGCATGAGTCAGGGCTTGTTTAAGTTGATCGAAGCTTCGTTGTTGGCTTTCCGACCAAACAAGGGGTGTATCCTTTCGGGTTAACTTTGTCAAACTTGCGGCAATGGATGAGAATACTTTGAAAAACCACTGATAATATCCGGCTAAACCGAGAAAGCTTCTGATTTCACTAACATTCCTTAGAGGTCTCCAATCCAGAATGGATTGAATTTTCTTTGGGTCTATTTTAATCCCTTCTGCTGAGATGACATGGCCAAGGAACGAGACTTTAGATAGCCAAAATTCACATTTAGAGAACTTCGTGAACAATTGACGTTCTCGAAGAGTTTGCAATACAATTCTGAGATGCTCGGAGTGTTCTTCCTTGTTCCTGGAGTAAACTAGGATGTCATCAATGAGGATGACCACAAACTTGTCGAGATAAGGCTTGAACACTCAATTCATGAGATCCATGAAAGCAACCGAAGCATTCGGTAGCCCGAATGGCATTACGAGAAATTCATAGTGAGCATATCGAGTACGAAAGGCTGTCTTGGGCACATCTTCTTCTTTTACCCTCATTGGATAGTATGTCGATCGAATATCGATCTTTGAGAATATCGAAGCATCATTGAGTTGATCGAAGAGATCTTCTATCCTTGGGAGAGGATACCAATTCTTAATCGTAAGCTTGTTCAACTGTCTGTAATCAATACATAGTCTCATGGTCCTGTCTTTCTTATTTACGAGCAAGACTGGAGCACCCCAAGGAGAAGTGCTAGGTTGTATGAAACCTTTATCTTGTAGCTCTTGGAGTCTCTTCTTGAGTTCTTTCAACTCAACAGGTGCCATTCTATAGGGTGTAATGGACACCAAAGCTGTTCCGGGTTGAACTTCAATTATGAATTCTACTTCTCTAGTCGGAGGGACACTAGGGAGTTCCTCGAGAAAAACATTAGTGAATTCAGAAACAACAGGTATGCTAGGCAAACCGAATTCAATTTCATCTTAGAGAATCATCTTAGCAAAGATTGAAGTTGGTTTCTTGTCTATTAAGAAAATAAATTCTTTCCCTAAGCCCCAGAGATACAGTCTCTGATTTTGGCAATCTACCCAGGCGTCGTGTTTACTTAACCAATCTAACCCCAATATCAAGTCAAATTCACAAAAAGGTAGAACATAAATATCAATAGGAAAGGGTATGTTTCGAATGGTCAAGGAAGCTTGCTTGTGGCGCAAGTTAATAGGTGTTTCCCCCCTAATGTATTTAAAACTACAAGACTTGATTCAATAATTTCGGGTTTAATTTTAACTTGTTGATCAAGGCAGAACAAAAAAATGAATGGGTAGACCTCGAATCAATTAAATCATATGCATGACTAGAATTTAACTCAACGGTACCTGCAATAACATTGGGAGCTTCTTTATCATCTTTACCACGAATGTGGTACATACGAGTAGGGGCTCGAGATTCCTGATGAGTTGGAGCATTCGAATGATTCCCTCTGTCTCTCCCTTGATTTCCAGACTGGGTTGTTTAGGACCCTTATTTCGATTGGAGAGAGCTGAGCTTGCATTTCTAGGAGTTCGACTTGGAACCTTATTGGGATTCTGGAGACAATCCCGGATATAGTGATCTAAGGCTCCACATAAGAAACACAAGTTTTGTTGAGTTCTGCATTACTCGGTGTGGTGCTTCTGACAGAATTTACAGGTAGAATACTGAACAGCTTTACCAGAATTCCCCGTACTATCAACTAAGATAATTGGGGCTGAGGACTTGATTACTGATTGAGGTTTCGGTATATAATTTCTCTTCTGGACATGAGTATAATTTGAAGAGTAATCTTTAGAGTGTTTAGCTTTCTTTGACTGCCAGTGTGGCTTGTCATTGCTTCTGGATCGTTTATCTTTCCAGGTGTTTCCACTCTTATGTTTCTTTGAGGCCTTCATATTCGCCTTTGTAGCAATGGCTCAGTTTACCAAATTTTGGAAGTCGGTAATACCCAGAGAAGTGAATAAAGGGCTTAATTCATCATTTAACCCGTCAATGAACATTTGTCACTTGTCGGCCTCAATTTTGATATATTCCGACCCGTATTTGCAATACTTACAGAAGTCGCTTACATAATGTTTAATAGGTCGGCCCCCTTGCTTGAGGTACAAGAAACGTTTTTGGCGCT
Source organism: Hibiscus mutabilis (assembly GCA_019671005.1). NCBI lineage: Eukaryota > Viridiplantae > Streptophyta > Magnoliopsida > Malvales > Malvaceae > Hibiscus > Hibiscus mutabilis. The sequence continues at coordinate 19,549,151 of CM033717.1, read as the reverse complement.
CGGACAAATACTATTCACTGATATACTTCTTCCTGAATTCATCGAGGAAGAATTTCCATGTCACAGCTTCTGTAGGGGTAGTCAGTGTAGTAGTTTCCCACCAGCTTAAAGCTTCATCAGCTAGCAAAGCTATAGCACATTATAGTTTGTGCTCATCAGGACAAGGTAGTTGCTTGGTTAGCATTTGAGTACTGGCTTGATACCAATTAATATGTAACACCCCCTGCCCGGGTTAGTAGTAACTCGGTTCAGGAGCGTTACTTAGCAAGCAAGCAAGAAGAAATACAAGACATGGCAAGGCATTCGAACTACACAAGCAATCTAACATTCATACTTCCTTAGCATACAAGCAAGGCACATTTGATTCCTATATCATCCTATCATTCGAACTAAGCAAGCAAGGAGGGAGCAAGCATTCAAACAAGGTATAAGCAACCATTCATGCATTTCTTTTCATGCAAGTAATCTCAAATGCAACTTCAAATTTCATCCTAAGCATTCAGCTATACTTACAATACCATTAGATTAACTTCTTTCATGCTTACAATACAAGTTACTACTTTCATGGTTCATTTTATAACACTTACACAATGTTACCTATCCTATTTGAACTACCTTAGAGTTACATGCTTCCAATTCACTTTGTGTTCCATATCTTGTACATGTTTAGTCATTTCATTCCTACGTTTACTAATCATAATTATCTAGCCTTTAATAGCATGTATCTAATTCCATTCAAGCCTATAACAATACCTAACCGTTTGGCCAATTACACCAAACACATACAATGCATAAAACTAGATCATGCAAGGCTTATTATAGTCTTAAGCATTCGGCAAAGTTCATGCTAGAACCAAACACATGAATCATGTTATAAACATACACAAGTGATCATAAGTATTTCGAATAGACATATAAACAATACTAGGATCATGTTTCATGCGTTTCTTTAATCATCCTTCCCTTATTAGGTCAAGTTCAAGATTAGATTTATTTACATGTCAAGATTGTAATAAGAATGCAATGGTTAGGACCTAGTCCTAACCTAGAGATAACTACACTCACAAGACAATCCAAGCAAGCTAGAAATTGTCTTGTCTAGCTATTCCCTTGTTCTTAGCCTTTGAATGATTTCCTTTTTCTCCTTCCTCCAAGTTCAAAGCTGGTTCTAAAACATTATACAAGCAGATGCATATTAAAACAAGTCTCATATGACATTTCAAGCAAGGCAATATTACTTGTACTTATCATACACAATTCTGGCAGCAAGATTTTGCTCATATAAGTACAATTCAGCCAACATTTCAATTAAAAAAAGCTAGGCAAAATCCATTTATCCCAAACTGTTACAAACAGTCCAATAAAACTGTGTACAAAACAGTTTATAACTAGCTTAAGTGTTGCTGCCTGGCAGTTTGCACACTACATGCTTAAATAGGCATATCTTTCAATTCCTACGTCGGAATTTCAATTAATTTATACCGTTGGAAATCTAACAAAATTGTCTTTAAAACCATAATATGCTTTCATTTTATTTATTAGCCAATTAATACAGTTTATTGTTCAAAGACAGGGCATTTTACACTGCCTGGACAATTTGCACTGTCCAAATATTTCCATTTACAGTTTCTAGTATAAGACCCAGTTTTCAGTTATTTTTTCACCTAATGAAAGTAGACATACTAAGGATTATGCCATTAAAATTTCAGCCCTGAATTTGTTCTCTACAAGTTTTGGTGAATTTTCAAATTGACTGCCCAAAACAGAGCAATTCTGGGCAGCTTACACTAGGTTGCAATTCTAGTTCTTTATTTCATTGTAACAAGGTCCTATCATGACAATTTCATTCATAAACATGTTCATACATATTTAGGCCATCATAATTCACCTAAAAATGTTCTCAAAACAGGGCATAGCCATTTTGAACGTAGTTTATTCCAATTGATCACAATTACACATCAATTCATCAACTAGGCAGTCCATTACCTAATTTACTAGTTCAGTTAGGTGTAGTCATTTTTCCAGCAAGTTACCAATTCAATTAAATATCCATTTTACCTATCAACATGTTCAAAACAGAGTTTTAAGCTCATTTAGCATGCTTACACAATTTTTCAATTAAAACAGTCCCCTAATCTAAACTGTTTTGAACCATGTTCACGTTTCTCAATTTTCCAGCAATTACACATGAGTTTCATTAGCCATTTGATTACTAGCAATCAAATTCCAGGTTCTAATTGCAAATAGCATGACCTAAACACATAAAGAAATCATCTAATTCATCAATACAACCAAGAACATCATCAAACAAACATTCAATCAATCTATAACATGTTCATCACATTTTCCAGCATCTATCCACTTCAAATCACATTTCCATTTCAATTCAAACAATTCAAACATGAAATATACAAAGGAAACAAGTAATTACCTTAATCACTAAGCTATCCAGATTTAATTTGGAGCTAATTCAAGGTTGTAGGACATGGATTCAAGCTTTCTCCCTCATGCTTTTCTTTCTCTCATTTTCTCTCTTCCAATCGGCAAAACAAGGATAATGGAGAAGATGACAACATCTAATCCATGTTATTGGAATTATGCATTGTCTAAAATGTCCCTTAATTAATCCTTAATATTAACTTAATCAAGGGCATTTAAGCGATGTAGGATTTTTAGCATGCATTCCTTTAGCTTGTTAGAATTTACAAGTTGGTCATCTTAATTTGATCACTTGTTCTTTCATTCATTCAATTAGACCCTTGACTAATCAAGTTAGCTTAATTTCTAGATTCAATTAAGCTATCAACTTAAGCAATTGATTTCAATACTTTTAGGCTAGGATTTAGGGTGTTACAATGCTTAACTAATTTCCCAATTAGCCAAAGGCTTAAAGTGATGCCTCAATTCATTTTGTGAGAATGAAAAAACACTTAATATCTTCGAAAAACATTCTCAATTTTCTGGAAACTGAGATAGGCAATCGACCTTTCTTTTAAAAATCTTTACACTTTTATTTCAAAAAGCGTGTGTTGTTTTGAATGTTGCTCTGTTTTAAAGTTGGGAGGAAGGATCGGCTTGTAGCATATTCGACTTCCTGTGAACACACTTAGCGATGGATTCACTAAGGGAAATTGAGATTGGATTCGATTCTCATTGAGACAACATGATCCGGATTGGGCTTTTCTAAACACTTAACTACATTGGCGCTAGAGACTATAGTTGTGGCTAGTCCAAGTAAGAACTGAATTCCAAAGATTGTCTTTGGATTGTTGGTTACAAAAGTGAAAAGTAAGTTACAAGGGTTGGGCTTTGTAGACCGTAACCGACGTTTATCCTGTGAAAAGATATTTTTCGATGATCAATTTGAATTAAGGCTAAGCTGAGCTTGAGGCTATTCCATTTAATCAGTTCTCTCTTAAATTTATGTCCGTAATTTTTCTTATTTTTAGATCCATTTTTTTAATTTCTACTTAGTTTTAAAAATCAACCCCCATTTCTTTATTTTCGCAACAAATTCAGAATCAAAATCTCTAGATATCAAAATCTCCTTAGTCCCTGCGGATCGAGCCTTCTTCTCTTTACTATGCATTTTTATTTATTTTGCGATTAAGAAATATTTATTTGACAAATACGACACTAGTTAGAATTTTTCAAGTCTGATCCACGTCATATCCATTGCCATCCTTACCCCTCGACCTGACCTAAACGCCAGATCAAACCAAGTGAATTACATAGGGTTTGCTAAAACAAACCCGAAATATTAACCAAATTTAGATCCATTTTTTTATTTTTATCTTATCTAGATGCAATATTAACTCCTAAGGTGTGCATCCTGGTAGCGGATGAAACCTCGATTGAATCGACGTCGAATAGACATCCGATTGCAAGTATTTGCAATATAAGAACCAAATCATAAGTCTAGGAAATTAAGAGGACTTACTTATATTTAAGGTTACAAATCCTCAATTAGTCAGGTTATATGCTTGTTTGCCAAATTTCAACTCAAAACGATCCTTCAAACTCATACAATTGCATTCACAAATATTAGGGACCAAAAAGAAAGAATAAAAAACTCTCAAATATCACGTTAACTGAAATAACTGCAGCACGTACCAGTACATGAGCAAGTGTATCGGTACACTTTCACTATTTCAAAATTCCAGATTTTAGTAGCTCAAAACCGTATCGATACAACTGTTCGTGTATTAGTACACCTTGCCAAAATACCCATGGTCGTATCAATACAGTTGCACGTGTATCGAAACCCAACCTCAGATTAAGCTTATCCATATCGGTATAGAGCCACGCATACCGATATGCCCAAGCCTGTAATGACAAAACTTGATGGTTTTGCACACAAACATGGATCCTCACATACATAATCAAACTTCAAACACATATACCACTAAACTAAACATCTAACCAAGCCAAAACAATAGAGAAATATGATCAAATCATAGCAACATGCTTAAATCAAAAGTCTAGAGGCATGCTTCCTAAAAATCAATCCATCAAAAGCACGAAACGTAAAACCACTTCAAAACCAAACATATAAGGCCTCATACAACACTACCGCAACAATATAAACTTGCACAAACCGAGAGTTTAGGAAATAAAACTCCCAAACAACAATGAACCATATTGCCTTTATTACTACTAGTCTAGTTTGAAAGGCCTTCTTTCGAGTAGATCAATTCCTTGGATTTCCCCTTGCTTGCCCGCTGCCTCCAACCTTTAATCCTCTGCATTGATGGACAAAGAGATCGTAAGCACACTAGGCATAGTGAGGAGTGCTCAAAACACCATCATTGCTTTTAAAACCAATTTCCAACTCTCAATGAGTTCATCATTAAAATGTATTTCTAAACATAATCATGCCTTTTAAACCATGCACTTAACATTTTCAAAACATGCATATTAAACCATATGCAACATGTATCATGGATCAATAGCAAAATCCTATTTGCTAACCCTCAATTTAAGTTTTTCCATGCATAACAACCCATATACAAGGCTTAAAGAGTAAACATGAATAAATCAATATTATACACCATAATCTATCAACATGATACATTATCAATTATATTGGCTTTCAAGCGATCATGAACCAAGTTCCACTTTACAAAATATTACATCGGATACACGGATTCACAAGTGTCCTCTCAACACTTCATACAATCTCAATCAAAATTATGGTACCATCAAAACCGATACAATTAGAACCGAGTGCAATCACAACCCCAATCATCGGTTAGATGTATAATCCACTAACAAGAGTTTTCGGTACCATATAACCCCTCAACCGTTAGGGTAGTTGTGGTGAAGTATTCGGTACACATAAACCCCTCAACACTCGAGGTGACTTTTTATAGTGCACTATTAATCCTATGGCTGGCCAACTATATCCGATAACATTTTAAACAACATCACTTGCCAATATAATTCATTATAACCATGTAACTCACTATTTTTATATGCAACATCAAAACCTTTTCCAATGCATTAAACCATGCACTACAAGTATCCCACATACTTACATGGATCATTTACCGAATGCATCCATCATCAATTTATAATCAAAAGCAGTATAAAACATAAAAGCATGCATAAACTGTAGGTACCATTCAATTCAAAAACAAGTGCATAAAAATAAATTTTGCCAAAGCACAATCGAGGGAGAAATCTCATCATACTTACTTTCGAGTTTAAACCAGCATTTCAAGCTTAATTTAAAATCCAAAATAACCTTTAAACCATTTCAAAGATGAAATCCATGTTCTCACTCACTGACTTCACAAAACCTCATTCGCCGATGCGAACTACTCCTCATAAGCTTCTGAAACGGTACCACAAGCTTGAGGATCAACCTCCCATGATTTAACCACACAAAAATAGAGGATTCAATGCATCAACATTCATTCAAAGGCTCAACAACATTAATCCCAACAACTCTATCCAAAAACCCTTCCTCAACAACCGAAATCAACATCAACCACCTTCCAAACTTAACCCAACCAAAACCTAAAGGTTTAATCCATCATTTACCTTCAATTAGCATCCAAAACAACTCAATATTATCCATATACTTCCAGCATTCATTAAACGCCCAAAACTCACCAAAAACACATCACTAGCAACCTAGGAAATTAGAGATTCACTTAGTTTCGTGATTCCAATGTTAAAACCAACTTATTAACATTATTAATCATGAAAATCATGATTAAAACAATCAATAACTTAGAAACAAAGATCCAACACGAAAATCACTCAATCCTAACAATTAAACCTTGATTTAACCAATTTCCATAATGAGTGAATTTCCTCTCAATTGGATGTTTTACTCTTGAAAAACAAAGGAAAACAATGAGATTTTGGAAAACAAGATTAAAGAATCCATTAGAAATCAAGAGTTTGAGTAATCAAGATCATTACCTCAAATCTTTGATGCAAAATAAAGTGTTTGGATGAAAAGACTTTGAGAGAAAAGCTTTAGAGAAAAGAGTTATGTCAAAAGTAGTTTTAAGAAAATAACCACCTTTCCTTAATTAAATCCCCTTTAATTTCTCTAATTAAAACTCATTTAAAATAATCAAAATTAGGAGGAAAATCAGATTAAAACATTTGGTAAAATTGCTCCTCAAAGATTCTAAGATTTGACCCTTTTTCAAAATAGTCACTAAAACAGTTTTTCATTATTTACATTTTGGTCACAAGCCAAAATGTCCAAATTCCATTTTCAAAATTGACTTTATCAAAAATATCCACATATTAAATAATGAATTTAAGATATTTTTCCCATATTTTTCTCACACCAAAAATATTTTCCCATATTTTTCTCATACCAAAAATCTCTAATCCCAATCCATCGGACCATCTAATCAATCTAGAAACCCCTAGACCCAAAACCGGGGCTTTACAACTCTCTGCCACTTAAGAAATTTTGTCCTCAAAATTTACCTGAAGGAAACAAATGCGAAAATTGTCTCAACATATCCGCCTTACTCTCCCTCGTGGCCTCCTCAACTCCATAGTGTCGCCACAACACCGTCAAAAGATCGATCGTCTTGCCACGAAGAAACTTACTGCTAGTATCAAGGATCTCAACAGGTTCCTCATCAGGAGATAAATCGGGCTGTAACTCAATATCCTCCACTGGTATAACATGCGATGGGTCCGACCGATACCTCCACAACATCGACACATGAAACACATCATGAATCTTCTCTAACTCAGGGGGTAACCTTAAACGATAAGTCACAGGACCTACACGCTCCACAACCTCAAACGGTCCAATGAATCTTGAAATAAGCTTTCCTTTACATCCGAACCACATCACCTTCTTCCAAGGTGACACTTTCAAGAACACACGGTCACCAATAGCGTACTCAATCTCCCTACGCTTCAAATCCGTGTAGGATTTTTGACGATCCGAGGCTGCTTTCAAGCTATCACAAACAAGCTTTATTTTCTCATTTGTGTCCTTCAACACATCTGACATAGAAACATACATGCTTTTCCCCAACCTTAGCCCAACACAAAGGCGTACGAAACTTCCTACCATACATGGCCTCATATGATGCCATTTGTATACTAACCTGATAAATATTGTTATAGGCGAACTCCACCAAAGGTAAATGTTTCTCTCAGGCTCCTTGGAACTCAATGATGCAACATCTCAAAATTTTCTCCAAAACTTGGATCACACGCTCAGACTGACCATCCATTTGAGGATGATACAAAGTACTGAAATTTAACTGTGTACCCAAAGCCTGATACAAGCACTTCCAAAACCTCGCCTTAAATTGTGGATCCCTATCCAAAACTATGGATTTGGTCACCCCATGTAAATGCACAATTTCTGCAATATACAAATCCACCAACTTATCCAAGGTATACATTGTATGCACTGCCACAAAAATGTGCACACTTCATAAACCGATCAACAATCACCCAAACATAATCTTTTTTAGAGGGTGTCAACAACAACCCAGACACAAAATCCATGATGATCCTTTCACACTTCTATTGTGGTATCCTCAATGGTTGTAACAACCCATAAGGAAATTGATGCTCATCCTTAACACGCTGACACACCATGCATCTGGCAACAAAATCAGCCACATCTTTCTTCAAACCAACCCAATAGTACTCTTTCTTCAAACCTCGCTACATCTTAGTACTACTGGGATGCATAGCAAAAGGACTAGTATGCGCCTCGGTCAAAATGGTACGCCTCAAATCATCCTCATTAGGCACCACTATCCGATTCTTGAAACATAACACTCCATCATCATTAAAGTGAAAATCCATCAGATTTTCATCCATGATACCCTTAACATGCAGTTTTAATGCATTATCAAAAGGTTGATTGTCCTTAATCAACTGTGACAAAGATGACTTTACTTACAACTTGGCCAATAAACATCCATCTTGTGTCACACTTAACTGCACAAACATCGCCCTTAACTCCACCGCATCCTTCCTACTCAAAGTATCGGGCAAAACATTAGCCTTTCTAGGATGATACCCATTCGTCAAATCATAATCCTTAAGGAACACCAACCATCTACGTTGCCTAAGATTCAAATCCTTTTGTGTCATCAAGTATTTCAATCTCTTATAATCCGTGTACACGGCACACTTCTCATCATAGAAATAGTGCATCTAAATCTTCAACGCAAACACAACTGCGGCAAGCTCAAGATCATACATAGGATAATTGCACTTGTGCACCTTCAACTGTCTAAATGCATAAGCCACAACTTTTCCTCCCTGCATCAACACACAACCCAAGCCAACATATGATGCATCGCTATAGACAACAAACTCCTTACCCTACTCAAGTTGAACCAAGATTGGAGCTTGCGTCAAAGCTTCCTTCAACTTCTCAAAATTCTGTTGTCTATCCTCTATCCACTCAGAATAGACATTCTTCTGCAACAACTTAGACAAAGGAGCATCAATCTCTGAAAAACCATCCATAATCCGAAGGTAATAACCAGTTAACCCAAGAAAACTACAAACCTCTAACACGGGCTTAGGTGACTTCAAACCTATCACCGCCCCAATCTTGTGTGGGTTATCCCGAATTCCTTCGACTGACACAACATACCAAAGAAAGACAACCTCCTTAATCCAAAATTCACACTTTCTTAACTTGGCATACAACTAATTATCCAACAATTCCTAAAGCACAATTCATAAGTGTCTATCGTGATCCTCCTCAGTACGAGAGTACACAAGATTATCATCAATAATTATGACCACGAACTAGTCCAAAAACACATGGAACACTCGATTCATCATATCCATGGACGTAGCCGGTGCATTAGTCAAACCAAATGACATCACCAAGAACTTATAACACCCATTTCCCAGTCTGGTAGAGAATCGAGTTGAAGAGTGTTTTTGGAAACTTATTCGAAGATCGAAAGACGGAATCGAAGTTCAAAACTTGTTCAGGATATTTTATTAGTCATTCTCAGGACTTATCGAACCTATTTATTACAAGTCGTATTAGAAACGGGGCCAATTTTAACCTTTTCTGATTTAAGGACTAAATCGTAAACTTTACAAATTAGCAACTCTAATCTGGATTCTTTACTACCAACATGTAATTAGACTTACCAATTATTGATCTGTGAAGTTTCATTACTATCAGATATCGTTAACCTGATTAATTAGACTGTATAGTTATTAGTGATCAATTTCCAAACTACCTAAAACTTCTTTTTATTCCTTATAACAGAATTAACTAACACCATACCGATACCTTAAAGGTTGTATCGTTATGCTAAGCCTAATTTCATATTTCTAGATTCGAAGGATGTCAAACTCATACCGATACAACTAGTCTGGTATCGATACGCGTTGACTCTGTACCGATACACTCTATGACCGTATCGATACCTTATTCCCATCCAAATTCCAGTGACCAAATTCTGTACCGATAGGCCCAAATCGTATCGATGCGCCCTTTTCCATTGAGCCAATTTATGCCTAGCCGTACCGATACGCTATCAACCGTATCGATACGTATTGACCTGTAATGACAGAATTTTACTAGTTTTTATTCGAATTACCTAACCTAACGTTATTCAAATTTTAGAACACTTTACCAGCAATCTTAAAAACAATATTTCTAATTGCATGTCAAATTTTAGAGCATTTCGAATCCATTTGCTAAGATTTTACCAATTAGTGCATTTAAGCTCATTTTAACTAAGTTACCAACCCCAAATATACCATTCATCACATACATCACTTAGGCTATTTTAGGCTTATACAAATATATCGAAATAGGTCATTTCAACACGTCTAGACCTTATGCCACCTTACTAGGAGTTCGAAAACGAAAGTAAACATTCATATAACTTGCGAAAGTGACTTGCAACTGAGAGATTACACGATCGAGCTCGGGAGATCTCAAGATCCTATAATGCATGAGACACACACGTATGTTAGGCTTATATAGCCTAGTGAGGTAGTCATAACAAACGTAAAGCAATTAAATGATGTGTATGGCATACTATGGGCATAATTAACATAATATCATTCTCAAAAATCATAAATTACACTATTGATCACATGTGTCTCATGCTTAAGTCATTTATTATACTTTTACATAATCATAGCAAAACTTAACACATATCAATTCCCTTGGACAATGTAACAAATGGATACACAGATTCCCCTTTACACCAACACATATATTAGAAAATAGGTTGTAGCGTTGAACCATAGCTCCGGATAAATCCTTTACAAAATACATCCTTATCTCCCCCACATATAGGTTGTAGCCCTGGACCGTAGTCCACCCTTACTTATACGAGCTCAAATAACCCTATGGCATGCCAATTGCATCCAAAACTCATAAATGTCCTGGGATTCACATATATCAATGTATTTTCCTACCTTTGTGCCATTGGGCCATCACATATCAGAAGCGGAATTGAGCCTTAGCTCCATATACGAATCATATCATAACCTGTTGATAGATTATTCATCTCAAATCACATACTTCAAACATCACATGTATGCTTATAACCATATCAAAGCAATACAAAAGACTTACCAAGCTTACCATTCGAATCCGTATGATTGCTCTACTTGAGCCCTTAACAAGATGCACATCAATTTAAAAAACAAATGTAACGGGATGGCACCTAGCCTATCCCTTGACACGACTACACTCACCTTGATTACAAAGCTCTCGAATGGAAATTCTGACGTGCTTAGATTCCTTTGGAGATGACAAGAGATCCTTCTCCAACACTTGAGCAAGTTATGAGCTTTCAAATGGGGTATTGAGATCGAGCAAAGAATGAAGGACAAACCGAGGTGGTTGCTTAGCTTGGAGGTTGAAGACAAAGATGATGATGTATGCTTCTTTTGATATCAAAAGTGGGTTTAGTTTGCCGGGGATTCAAAGATACATAAGAAGACACCTCCTTAATCATTTAAGGTATTTTACAGCTCCTAAATTAATTTCCCCACCTCAAATCAAGCCAATAGAAAGCTTTCCCCTTGACTAGGGAAAGATTATTTTAATGGTTCAATCACTTCATGCCTTTTCCCATGACTCAGATAATTGACAACTATCCAGCTCCTTTTTCTGATTCAACCCACGTGAGAATGTCAAGCAAGAAGGTGGGTCAGCACCCTACTTCAACTTCTTTAAAATTAGGCTTCGGATAGATTCGAAACAAAGGACCCATATCGATACACTCGTGGCCGTATCGATATACTTATGCTAAAATGGGTAAGTTAGTTATTGGCAATTGGACCGTATCGATACTGGCATGACTGTATCGATACGTTCAGCTTAGAATTTGCATTTTGGGCTTCAAATTTCGTACAAGGAAGTTCATTCACTCAAATAGGACCAAATTGTGATTTTATTACAAAAGAGGGGTACAAAAGCCATATTACAAACGTTTAACAAATTGGATTCAAAATTTCTGATCATCGGAACCTACTTCTGACTAGGCCGATTTTTGGGATGTGACAACTCTCCCCCTTAAGAAAATTCATCCTCGAATTTTCATCTCAGGCAAAAAGATGTGGGCACTTCTTTCGCATGGTCTCTTCAAGTTCCCACGTTGCCTCTTCAATAGAACGACTTCTCCATAGAACTTTCACTAATGGCATTGACTTATTACGAAGCCATTTGACTTCTCGAGCATGGATCTGTACAGGTTCTTCCTCGTACATTAGATTGGACTAAACCTCCATAGACTCTGGCTCGATCACGTGAGAAGGATCTGACTGGTACTTGCGTAACATAGATACGTAGAAGATGTTGTGAATCTGGCTTAACTCCTCAAGAAGGGCTAATCGGCATGCCACAGGTCCAATTCTTTCAATCACTTCGAACGGCCTAATAAAATAGGGGCTTAGCTTTCCCTTTTTTTGCTGAAACGAAGGATCTTCTTCTATAGAGATACTTTCAGGAATGCCTTATCACTGGCATCGTATTGGATATCTCTCCTTTTCAAATCAGCATATGGTTTCTGCCGATCAAAGGCAGGCTTAAGCCGATCACGAATAATGGTTGTCTTTTCTTCAGTCTCTCGAAGTATGTCGAGACCTAGCATCTTGCCTTCACCGAGTTCGGTCCAGAAAGAGGTGTTCTACATCTCCTTCCATATAAAGCTTCATACCGGGCCATTTGAATTAAGGCTTGATAACTATTGTTATATGCAAACTCGACTAATGGTAAGGATTTCTCCCACGTATTCCCAAGTTGATGACACAAGCTCAGAGCATATCTTTCAGAATCTACAAGGAAGAATCGAGATTGGCACAAAACATCTTAGACACATAATTCAAAGGAGGATTTAGAGTTACCTGAATAACTCTCTCGGATTGGCTATCAGTTTGAGGATGGAAAGCAGTGCTAAGATGCACTCGCGTTCCCAAGGCCCCATGTAAGATCTTCCAAAATCGAGCCGTAAATCGAGGGTCACGATCGGAGATAATAGGCACAGGGACTCCGTGTAACCGAATAACTTCACATATATACAACTTCGCGAGCTTAGGCAAACTAAAATCCATTCTCATCGGGAGGAAGTGAGCGGACTTAGTAAATCGGTCCACAATGACCCAAATAGCATCATTCTTCTTCGGTGTCACAGGTAGGCCACTTACAAAGTCCATCGTAATACGCTCCCATTTCCACTGTAGAAGCTCGATAGGCTGCAGGAAACCGGTAGGCACTCTGTGCTCGGCTTTGACTCATTAGCAAGTCAAGCACCTAGTCACAAAGTCCGTAATCTCATTCTTCATTCTGGACCACCAATATAGCTGCTTTAGATCCTTGTACATCTTAATAGCTCCCATGAGAATAAAGAAGGGGTTAGAATGAGCTTCACTCAGAATCTGATTCCGAAGATCATCATCATCGCGCACACGGATACGGTTGTGGAAACATAACAAGCCTTCAGAGTTCATAGCAAAGTCAGGATCTGTGTTATCCTTGACCTTAGCAATGAGAGGCTGAAACTCTTCATCGTTTTCTTGGAGTGCTTTGATTCAAGTTACAATGGTCGACTACAGTCTTAATTTGGCCAATAGCTTGCCACACTTCTTTAATCGAAAATAAGCATTCAAATATCTCAGAGAAGGAGTGGGCTTCCGGTTAAGAGCATCAGCCACAACATTGGCTCTATCGGGATGGTAATCAATGACCATATCATAGTCTTTCAAAAGCTCCATCTACCGATGTTGACGAAGGTTCAACTCTTTCTGAGTCAAAATATATTCAGACTTTTGTGATCAATGAACAAATAACACTTTTCACTATACAGATAGTGTCGCTAAATCTTCAAAGCAAGCACCACTGCGGCTAATTCTAGATCATGAGTTAGATAGTTTAGCTCATATGGCTTGAGTTGACGTGAAGCATAAGCTATGACTTTGCCTTCTTGCATCAGAACACGACATAATCCCAGGTGGGATGCATCACTATAAATGGTGAAATCTTTGCCCGAATCGGGTTGCACCAAGACAGGTGCATGAGTGAAAACATGCTTGAGCTGATTGAAACTTCTTTGTTGATCCACGTTCCACACAAAAGGAGTTTCCTTGTGGAGGAGCTTCGTTAAGGGAGTAGAAATCAGTGATAATCCCTTAACGAATCTTTGGTAATAGCCTGCAAGGCCCAGAAAACTACAAACTTCTCGTACATTTTTCAGAGGAATCCAATCAATGATGGCTTGAATCTTCTTTGGTTCAACTTGAATTCCCGTACAAGAGATCACATGCCTAAGGAAAGATACTTCGGATAGCCAAAATTCACATTTATTGAACTTGGCGTATAGTTTCTTTTCCCGAAGAGTCTGAAGCGAATCTGAAGATGTTCTTCATGAGCAGCAGCATCATTCGAATAGATTAGAATGTCATCTAAGAACACCACCACAAATTTATCTAGGTAAGGCTGGAACACATAGTTCATCAAGTCCATGAAGGTTGCTGGTGCATTCGTAAGCCCAAATGGCATTACTAGGAATTCATAGTAGCCATATCTAGTTCGAAAGACAGTCTTTGGAACATCAGACTCCTTCACAAGCATTTGATAGTACTCAGATCGAAGGTCTATCTTTGAGAAGACAGAAGCATCTTTCAATTGATCGAAAATGTCATCGATTCTAGGCAACTAGTACTTGTTCTTGATTGTCACCTTATTCAACTAACAATAGTCGATGCATAGGTGCATCATTCCATCTTTCTTCTTAACAAACAACATCGGTGCTCCCCAAGATGAGAAACTTGGTCGGATGAATCCCTTGTCCAAAAGGTCTTGTATTTGGGCCTTTAGCTCTTTTAGCTCTACCAGAGCCATTCTATACGGAGTGATAGAGACCAGAGTAGTCCTAGGTTGCACTTCTATCCTGAATTCCACTTCTCGGGTGGGAGAGAGTCCCGGAAGTTCATCAAGAAATACATCGGAGAATTCTCTCACAACATGTACATTTTCAAGTTTTAGATCTTTTATGGCATACATGAGAGTCTTCTTAGGCCCGGGTTTAGATTTCATCAGGGTTATGCTTTCCATACAGAATCCATAGAGATATAATTTCTTCTTCGAACAATCCACACATGCTTGGTGTTCGACTAACCAGTTGAGGCCTAATATGAGATCGAACTCTCAAAAGGGAAAGTCCATCAAATTAGCCGGGAAAGGGATCTCTTGGATCCTTAGTGGGCAAGCTTTACAAACTGATCAGGTGATCACACTATCTCCTAACGGATTAAAGACAACAATCTCAGAAGTGATGGGTTCAGTTTCCAAGGCATACTTTGCAATCAAACGTTCACTAACAAAAGAATGCGTAGAGCCTGAATCTAACAAAGCATAAACAAGATCAGAACATAATTCCACCATACCTGCAATCACATCAGGATCATCCTCCTACTCACGACCCTGAACATGGTACATCTGGGCTGAAGTCTAAGGGTCACAACCACCCGGAGGGGCATTGGTGTAGCGAGGTCTCCCCGCTGATCTAGTTTGCACTTGCTTTGCTCCTCTTCCCTTGCTAGGATTATTCTGAAAAGCTACTGATGTAGGGGCGTGTGGATTATGTGGGCACTGTTGAATAAAGTGGTCAGACTCGCCACAGAGGTAACATGATCTAGACTATCTGTGATACTGACCTGGGTGCCTCTTCTAGCAGAAATTACACAGACGAACCTTAGAACCTTTCGCAAAACCACTTGTACTGTCTACTGAAGTTGTGCGAGCAACGAATGTTCCTGCAAACTGGAACTGTGGTACATAACCAGATCGTGGTAGCTGTTGAAAGGTAGCAGACTTCTGGTCCCACTGCCTACCCTTCTTTTGAAAGGTGGGTGGCTTGGAATCATCTCAGAACCTCCTATTAGATCGGGGCCGGTTCCCTTTCCTTCTTTCGAAAGCCTTTTGGGAGGCTTCAGCAATAATGGCTCGATTAATTAAAGTTTGGAAGTCTTCTAAATCCAAGACAGTAAAAAGAGGACGTAGTTCGTCACAAAGGCCATCAATAAACATCTGACATTTTTCTTTCTCTGTGTGTATAACCTCAGCACCATATCTTGCATACTTGTAGAAACCCTAAATATACTGCTATACGGGCCTTCCTCATTGCCTTAGATAGAGGAACTTCTTACGCCTTTCAGCGATGTAATGGTCACTAATATACTTCTTGTGGAACTTATATAGGAAGAAATCCCCCGTAACATTGTGTTCAGGCACAGTGAGTGTCAGTGTATCCCACCAACTCTTAGCCTCTTCAGCAATCAAGGCTAAGGCGCACTCGAGCTTATGTTCTTCAAGGCACTTCATTTGCTTATTCAGCACTTTTAGAGTGTTCTCCAACTAGTATTCTATGAATTCAGGGTTGTCTAGGTCCTGGTCGATAAATGTGTAAACCGGGTATTGTTTAAGCTTGTCGATAGGCACCCTCAAAACAGTCGGGGTGGCTACAGCAGGCTGAAGGGGTAGTTCCTGTCGAAGGGACAAAACCACTTGCTAAATCATGTCGGCCATGGACATCAGATACTCCTGCTGAGCGGCCGACATCGACGGAGGATGAGGCATATCATTATGCCCCACTCGTTCAGGCCTAAGTTTTTCCCTCGGATTATCCCTTTGAGAAGAGGAGGAGTCGGGATTTGGTTCATCATTAGCGCGTCTATCAGTAGGCGCAAACATATTCGGATCTAATCATACAAAAAGATTGAATCGTGTAAGCTGCAAGACACAGATAACCTATACAAATAACTCTTAGGTGGAATAAGTACATACAGACACGTAATGGACTTCAGTTTAGTCCTAAAATTGACTAAACCTGAACTCTGATACCACAACTGTAACACCCTCTTCCAGGTTTGCTAGAGAACCGGGTCAGAGAGTGTTATCAAAAACTTATTCAGAGATTGGAAGACGGAATCTAAGTCCAGAACTTTTTAGGAAATTTTAATAGTCATTCTCTGGGCTTATCGAACCTATTTATTACAAGTCGTATTAGAAACGGGGTCAATTTTAACCTTTTCCAATTTAAGGACTAAATCGTAAACTTTACAAATTAGAGACTCTAATCTGGATTCTTTACTACCAACTTGTAATTAGACTTACCAATTATTGATTTGTGAAGTTTCATTACTATCGGATATCGTTAACCTAATTAATTAGACTGTATAGTTATTAGTCATCAATTTCCAAACTACCTAGAACTTCTTTTTATTCCTTATAATATAATTAACTAACACCGTATCGATACCTTAAACGCCGTATCGAGACGCTAAGCCTAATTTCAGATTTCCAGATTCGAAGGATGTCAAACTCGTACCGATATAGCTAGTCTAGTATTGATATGTGTTGACCGCGTTGACTCTGTACCGATACGCTCTATGACCGTATCAATACCGTTTTCCCATCCAAATTCTAGTGACAAAATTCCGTACTGATATGCCCAAACCCTATCGATGCGCCCTGTTCCATTGAGCCAATTTATGTCTAGCCGTACGATACGCTATCAACCGTATCGATGCTCATTGACCTGTAATGAAAGAATTTTACTGGTTTTTATTCGAATAACCCAACCTAACGTTATTCAAATTTTAGAAAACTTTACCAGCAACCTTAAAAACAATATTTCTAATTGCATGTCAAATTTTAGAGCATTTTGAATCCATTTGCTAAGATTTTACCAATTAGTGCATTTAAGCTCATTTTAACTAAGTTACCAAACCCAAATATACCATTCATCAAATACATCACTTAGGCTATTTTAGGCTTATACAAATATATCGAAATAGGTCATTTCAACATGTCTAGACCTTATGCCACCTTATTAGGAGTTTGGAAACGAAAGTAAACATACATATAACTTGCGAAAGTGACTTGCAATTGGGAGATTACACGATCGAGCTCGGGAGATCTCAAGGTCCTGTAATGCATGAGACACACATGTTGGTTAGGCCTATATAGCCTAGTGAGGTAGTCATAACAAACGTAAATCAATCAAATGATATGAATGGCATACTATGGGCATGATTAACATAATATCATTCTCAAATATCATAAATTACACTATTGATCACATGAGTCTCATGCTTAAGTCATTTATCATACTTTTACATAATCATAGCAAAACTCAACACATATCAATTCCCTTGGACAATGTAACAAATGGATACACGGTTCCCTTTTACACCAACACATATATTAGAAAATAGGTCGTAGCCTTGAGTCGTAGCTCCGGATAAATACCTTACACAATTCATCCTTATCTCCCCCACATATAGGCTGTAGCCCTGGACCGTAGTCCACCTTTACTTATACGAGCTCAAATAACCCTATGGCATGCCAATTGTATCCAAAACTCACAAATGTCTGGGGATTCACATATATCAATGTATCGTCTTACCTTTGTGCCCCTGGGCCATCACATATCAGAAACGGAATTGAGCTGTAGCTCCATATACGAATCATATCATGTTCATAACATATCATAACATGTTGATAGATTATTCATCTCAAATCACATACTTCAAACATCACATGTATGCTTATAGCCATATCAAGGCAATACAAAAGACTTACCAAGCTTACCATTCGAATTCGTATGATTGCTCTACTTGAGCCCTTAACAAGATGCTCATCAATTTACAAAACAAATGCAATGGGATGGCACCTAGCCTATCCCTTGATACGACTACACTCACCTTGATTACGAAGCTCTCGAATCGAAATTCCGATGTGCCTAGATTCCTTTGGAGATGACAAGGGATCATTCTCCAACACTTGAGCGAGTTATGAGCTTTCAAACGGGGTATTGAGATCGAGCAAAGGATGAAGGACAAATCGAGGTGCTTGCTTAGCTTGGAGGTTGAAGACAAAGATGGTGGTGTATGCTTCTTTTGATATCAAAAGTGGGTTTAGTTTACCGGGGATTCAAAGATAGATAAGAAGACACCTCCTTAATCATTTAAGGCATTTTAAAGCTCCTAAATTAATTTCCCCACCTCAAATCAAGCCAATAAAAAGCTTTCCCCTTGACTAGGGAAAAATTATTTTAATGGTTCAATCACTTCATGCCTTTTCTCATGACTCAAATAATTGACAACTATCTAGCTCTTTTTTCTGATTCAACCCGCGTGAGAATGTCAAGCAAGAATGTGGGTCAGCACCCTACTTCAACTTCTTTAAAATTAGGCTTCAAACAGATTCGAAATAGGGGACCTATATCGATACGCTCGTGGCCGTATCAATACGCTTATGCTAAAATGGGTAAGTTAGTTATTGGCAGTTCGACCGTATCGGTACTGGCCTGACCGTATCGATACGCTCAGCACAGAATTTGCATTTTAGGCTTCAAATTTCATACAAGGAAGTTCATTCACTCAAATAGAACTAAATTGTGATTTCATTACAAAAAAAGGGTACAAAAGTCAACTATTACAAATGTGTAACACATCGGATTTGAAATTTCTGATCATCGGAACCTACTTCTGACTAGGCTAATTTTTGGGATGTGATAGAACTCATAATGCCCGTACCTCGTACGAAAAATAGTTTTAGGCACATCCGCATCCTTTACCTTCAACTGATAATACTCGAACCTCAAATCAATCTTAGAGAACACAGAAGAACTTCCAAACTAATCAAACAAATCATCAATCTGCAGTAAAGGATACTTATTCTAAATCGTCAACTCGTTTAGTTGCCGATAATTTATGCACATCTGCATCATGCCATCTTTCTTATTCACAAACAACACTGGAGCACCCTACGACGAAACACTAGGTCTAATAAACCCTTCAAATCCTTCGGTGCCATGCGATAGGGAGAAATAAACATTGGGGTTGTATTAGCGTACAAATCAATGCCAAACTCTACCTCTCTATTTGGTGGCAAACCCGACAACTTCTCTGGAAAAACACCTAAAAAATCACATACCGTGCAGATGTCCTAAACACACTTATTTGATCTTGGATTCATGGCATAGGCTAAAAATGTCTAGCACCCAGAATCCATCAAACAACTCGCTTCTAGAGCCGAAACAACATTGGCCAAGAACTTAGTATTTTTCACCCACAACAACCACTTCGTAATCATCGACAAGTTTCAAGGAAACTCGCTTGGATTCAAAATCGACCACAGCCTTATTCTCGGTCAACCAATCCAAGCCCAAGATTACAAGAAAACTGTAAAACGACAACTTCATTAAATCAGCAACAAACACATGACCTTGTACTGTCAAAGGGCATCTTTTGAACAACTTCCTTGCAAAAACTGTCTCACCGAAAGCAACCAGTTACTTGCATTCCCACATATAACACCTCGACAGGTATATTCAGCAAATGCATATGCTCACGCAAGATATATGAATGCGTTGAACCATAATCAACCAAAGAAAATAATGGCAAAGATTGCAATGTAAATGTACCTACAATCACGTCGGTTTTGTTATGTCTCTGGCGATATGCATACACTCTTGTAGGACCACCACCTTCTGGTTGAATAGCTATGGTATAAGACACTATCCTCGGACCCTCTTTCCTTTGCTAAAACTACCCTTGGCTACGACCACAACCTTCTTTTGGTGCAATTATAGGTGCCCTGGCCTGTCCACCCACCAACAACGAACAATCACGCCTTAAGTGATCGCTTGATCCACAATTCCAACAAGAGTTAGCAACAATAGACGCATGAGCCTGTCCTTCACAAGCCAAACACAGACACTCTCGCCTTATATGATCACGCGATCCACAAACCCAACAGGTATTATGTGCTCCTCTAACCTGGGTACACTGGCCCTGCGATCCTCGTCCAGCACTACCTCCACTATACCTCACATCTGGGTGATACCTCTTATCATGATTGATAAGTGTTCAAAAGTACTATTTTTATTACCCTTTTTACTCATATTATTGTTAGACTTAAGCTCATATTAGTTGCATAATTAGTTATTCATGCATTAATTCATGTTTCTTTCCACCGTTGAGCTTGATTACATAACTTGGTGATTTTTGTGGAAAAAGATGCTGCTTTGGTGTGTTTTTGTGTGTGTGCAGGATCACTTGCCAAAGCAAGGCTAGAGCTAGTTGCCAGGGCAATGCATGAAGGAGACGCCGAGCTAGTTTCCAGGGCAATGCATGAAGGAGACGCCGAGCCAGTTGCCATGGCAATTGTCGACAAGAGCAAAGGTGATATGGTAGTCGAAATTGATGACTATACAAGCCCAAGATGACATGGAGCAAACCCAAACCCAAAGGAATTTGATTTCCATACAGAGATTAAAGAAGAATTAAATTCCAAGAAGATAGGAGAAGTTCTAGTAGGAATACAATTATAATAAAGAATTATATTCTTTAAAGATAATTTAATTCCAACTTAAACTCCTCCTCAAAGGACTTTGGCCTAGCCCTATAAATAAGAAGGAGATTTCGACAATTCCAGGGGGAGCAAGAGGAGAGGATTTTCGACAACTCCAAAGGGCAAGAAGGAAGAGATTTTGACAAGATAGCAAGTAGGGAGAGAGTTCGATTTCTTCTTCTTCTTTGCTTCCATTAGATTCATGGTTTGGGGATTATTCTTTGTATATCTTTTGAACCCAACCATGAACTAACTTGATTGGTTGGGGTTATTGTGTTTTGTTGTTGCGAAAAACAATTGGATTTTGTTTAGGTAATAAGAGTTTGCACTTTCAATTCAAGGTTTACTCATTCTTGGTTCTTATTCTTGTTTGCGAGTGAATTGGGAGAGGATCTCGTAACTTCATCTATCTATCTAATATCGGGAGAGTTAGATTCAAGAAACGAATGAGTATGGTCTTTATTCAATCTATTGATGGTGAAGATTAATCCAGCTTAGGAATAAGTTAAGGATTTCAACGGCTAAGAGGAGCGCAAGATTGGTTGTTGTTCACCCTTGATTCACGCAGGGATGTATTATCAAGGCATGCACAAGTAGCTAGAGTTTCGACTTAGGGATAAGAAGAAACCATTGAAGAATGCTCTGCCGAACCTTGAAGTTGCTGCCCAGACGCCCAAGTAGTTGCCCAGCTAGTCGCCCGCCTGGGCAACCATCGATTAGTTGCCAAGGCAACCCCACATGTAAAGTTGCCACGGCAACCGAGTTGCCCTTTGCACTCTTTTACCAAGACGATCCAATGGGCTATCACACCTCAACTCATGATAACCTGACCTATTCTCTCTTTTGATTTAATTTATTCTTTTAGTTTATTGCTCTTAGTTTACTCGTTAATTAGAACTCCTATTATCAATTGTGTTTTTACTTTTCACAGTGCAATAACTTAAGCAAAGTGGCCCAAACCAATCCCTGTGGAGACGATACGCGATACTCATATCACTTTATTACTTGCGACGTGTATACTTGCACAATTGCGTAGCACTTATCACACGCAACAAGTTTTTGGCGTCGTTGCCGGGGATTGGCAATTGGTGTTAGTTGTTTTTGTTATTGCATTTTTTTCTCTTAGTTTTAATAACTTTTCTTTTTGTTTGTTTTATCAAAAAAAAAATTTAGGTGCGCTACAAGTTAAGGGACATCAACATGTCGGGAAATAAAAGCCAATCTATTTGAGATATGATGTTGGAAGATATAAATCAATCCAATCAAGATTTTCTTGCACCCTTTGATGATTACCTATACCAACCGAGAAAAGCCCAAAGAACTTATACCGTGGAAAAATCTTGTGCTATGTGTGGAGAACATCATGTGTTTGAAAATTGCCCTCACATTTTCGGTGCATATAACTACATGGAGGACCATAGAGGGAACCAGCAGCAAAATTCTTCATGGTATGGTCAAAAAGCTCAAAAATTTTATTACCATAACAATTTTGCCGCAACAACAGATATGCCATGGCAATGTAGTCCTTTTCAAGAGCATTCCAATTCCTTGGAGGAAACGTTACTAGCTTCCTTGGCTAGACTTGACGGATCAATTGAAGAGATTCGAGAACTATCAAAATCTATGGATACGATGATAGCTCAGTGGGATACAACCTTAGGGGATTCAGAAGATCAATTGGGGAGATCCACATATGTCATGGATAACATGCACCAACAATTCATTCCTACGGATACTGACGTCCCAAGGCAAGAGGATAAGGAGCAATACAAAGAAATCTCTCCGATGTGTGAGGAACAACTAGAACCTCAAAGTCAAGAGGATGCCAATGAGAGAGACTGCCCAACACATGATGAGCTTGAACAACAAATTGCCTCGGCAATGATTGAGGAGCCTGAATGTAGCAATGCCGCGACAACACTCGGTGAAGCCGAGAACAACAATACTACAGCAAATTCTGAGGAACCCGATGCCCGAGAAGTTATAACGTTGATGTTGAAGCGGAATGTGTAGATTGCTCTCATCTACAATTGCCACGGCAATTACTCGACCACATGCAAGATCAACGAGATGATAATACTTTGCCAATGGAATATGAGCAGGTAATAGTTGAACCTTTTGAATTCTTTAAAAACTCACCTCGTCCATTGCAGGTATGTCTTGAGGAACTGAGGTTGGTAGATTTGAAGCCATCGAAATCTCTACTGATGGAGATGTTTGAGAGGCCAAAAGAAAAAGGTGTTTGGATTCATAAAGCTCTTCAGAAAATTGATTATTCCCTTGACTTAAAGCAAAATTTGACAACTGATTGCCACGGCAATTGGCTTGAGAAGCAATTGCCACGACAACAAAGGCTACATCCAACCATGATAGAAGTCGACAAGAATGAGGTAATTGAATGGTTGAGAATGGATATAATTTTTCCTATTAATATATTTGTGCCTTCAGGAATAGTAGCAAGGTGGAGAGTATACATGGACTACAAGCGAACAAAGAAGAAAGACACCTCCACCATGGTAATGCAAAAGGGAGTAGCTGGGAGCACATTGGCCCAACTCTTTTTGGGCAATATTGTCACCCGATGGAGGGTACGGATGGACTATAAGAAGTATCGGAAACGACTCTCCTCAAGTTTTCTCAAATATGCAGTAACATTAGAAGTGGTCACTTTAGGAGATGCCTGAGCATGCTCTCCTTTCAATATTTTCTTTTTCTTTTTCTTTTTATTTTCATTTTTATTTTTAGGAGATATTTTATTTTTCTTCATTATCTTTAGTTTCCAGGTTTTCTTTTCCACAACAAGACTCACAACCACCATGATAAGGAAATTTACTGCCGACTACTCGCCACAGCAACCACAACAGAAACTGGCGATGCCCAGGCAACAACAATGGCTTCGGCAACTACTGATGCACATGCAAGTAAACCTGCATCGGCAAACATGGACCAAATCAAGGCAATGCTATTCACGCGGTACCAGCCACAAGCATTCAACCACTGACCGGAAAATGAATCAAGCAAACGACACGAAAGAAACTTATCACTCGAGGTGACGACCTCTTCGACTAACTCATTTCATTTAGTTTCTTTTAAATTTTTGTTTCACTTTTACGTGCATTGAGGACAATGCTTCTCTCGAGTTTGGGGGGGTGTTGGTTTCTAGTTAGTTTCATGTTTAGTTGCATTCATCTTTAGCAATCACATATAGGTTGCATATGGTACTTGCCATGCCTTTAATTGGATTTAATTGCTTAAGACTTGTTGAATATCCAATGATGAATTTTTTCCACTGCACTTAATTGAAATAACCTTTAATTTTAGGATTGCATGAAAAGAACTTAGAATTTTACTATGATGCTAGATTTTTTTTTACATGGTTGTGGCTTGGTGATTGAAAGAAACTTAGTGAACTTAGGTTGCTTAAAATTTGGGTAAATTTAAAATTGAAAATTAAAAGTTAATTTCTTGCTAGAGGTGCCCAAAAACTGGCTCAGTAGTAAATGCACTTTCTTGCTATAGGTGCCCGAAATTGGCTCTAGTAGTTAATGCACATTAAAGAATCGCTAGAGGTGCCCGAAATTGGCTCTAGTCAACTAAAATAAAATGAGGAATTGCTTACTTTGCTAGAGGTGCCCGAAATTGGCTCTAGTAAAAATAAAAATAAATGCCTCGATAATTAAATTAATAAAAGCTTGTAGTTCACATAGAATCTTGAAAATCAACTTGTTCACAACTACGCACACACATTGTCACAAGGACTATAGTTTGGTTCCGGGTAATTTTTGTGCTATCCGAAAAATTAAAAGGTGATCATACTTTGTGACTCGGTTCCGAGGTTTGAATTCAAGTTTGAAGCATGTCTTTGATGATTAAAGTCTTGGCAGGTAATTGTTAGTTTGCATTGCTTGAGGACAAGCAATAGTTCGAGTTTGGGGGCGTGATAAGTGTTCAAAAGTACTATTTTTATTACCCTTTTTACTCATATTATTGTTAGACTTAAGCTCATATTAGTTGCATAATTAGTTATTCATGCATTAATTCATGTTTCTTTCCACCGTTGAGCTTGATTACATAACTTGGTGATTTTTGTGGAAAAAGATGATGCTTTGGTGTGTTTTTGTGTGCGTGCAGGATCACTTGCCAAAGCAAGGCTAGAGCTAGTTGCCAGGGCAATGCATGAAGGAGACGCCGAGCCAGTTGCCATGGCAATTGTCGACAAGAGCAAAGGTGATATGGTAGTCGAAATTGATGACTATACAAGCCCAAGATGACGTGGAGCAAAGCCCAAACACAAAGGAATTTGATTTCCATGCAGAGATTAAAGAAGAATTAAATTCCAAGAAGATAGGAGAAGTTCTAGTAGGAATACAATTATAATAAAGAATTATATTCTTTAAAGATAATTTAATTCCAACTTAAACTCATCCTCAAAGAAGGACTTTGGCCTAGCCCTATAAATAAGAAGGAGATTTCGACAATTCCAGGGGGAGCAAGAGGAGAGGATTTTCGACAACTCCAAAGGGCAAGAAGGAAGAGATTTCGACAAGATAGCAAGGAGGGAGAGAGTTTGATTTCTTCTTCTTCTTTGCTTCCATTAGATTCATGGTTTGGGGATTATTCTTTGTATATCTTTTGAACCCAACCATGAAATAACTTGATTGGTTGGGGTTATTGTGTTTTGTTGTTGTGAAAAACAATTGGACTTTGTTTAGGTAATAAGAGTTTGCACTTTCAATTCAAGGTTTACTCATTCTTGGTTCTTATTCTTGTTTGCGAGTGAATTGGGAGAGGATCTCGTAACTTCATCTATCTATCTAATATCGGGAGAGTTAGATTCAAGAAACGAATGGGTATGGTCTTTATTCAATCTATTGATGGTGAAGATTAATCCAGCTTAGGAATAAGTTAAGGATTTCAACGGCTAAGAGGAGCGCAAGATTGGTTGTTGTTCACCCTTGATTCACGCAGGGATGTATTATCAAGGCATGCACAAGTAGCTAGAGTTTCGACTTAGGGATAAGAAGAAACCATTGAAGAACGCTCTGCCGAACCTTGAAGTTGCTGCCCAGACGCCCAGCTAGTCGCCCAGGCAACCATCGATTAGTTGCCAAGGCAACCCCGCTGTGCAAGTTGCCACGGCAACTGAGTTGCCCTTGCACTCTTTTACCAAGACGATCCAATGGGCTATCACACCTCAACTCATGATAACCTGACCTATTCTCTCTTTTGATTTAATTTATTCTTTTAGTTTATTGCTCTTAGTTTACTCGTTAATTAGAACTCCTATTATCAATTGTGTTTTTACTTTTCACAGTGCAGTAACTTAAGCAAAGTGGCCCAAACCAATCCCTGTGGAGACGATACTCGATACTCATATCACTTTATTACTTGTGACGTGTATACTTGCACAATTGCGTAGCACTTATCACACGCAACAATGATGCTTTTCAAATTGATCATCATTGGATCCATAATTTGCGACTCTCTTACCAGAGCCAGAACCTCCCACACGAACAGATAAACCCATGTTCTGCTCAATGTCCTTTGTCTGTGTAACCAACACGTCAAAGTCGTGACTACACCAACATATATGTCTTAACATCTTATACCAATCCGTAATAGAATTGGTCACAATGACGCCTCTCATCCAGTATCAGTTCAAGAGCATATTGTCTTAACCGAACAAAATGTACTTCATACTCTGCCACAGACATATTACCCTGAACCAAGGCCATGAACTCACGTTTCTTCTTATCCAAGTATCTAACTCCCAGATACTTCTTCTTAAAGAAGGCTCAAAAGAACTCCCAGGTCACATCACCAGGTTCCGTGCCCGCAGTCACGGTAGTCCACCAACTATACGCATTTCCCTGTCGTAGAGATACAACATATCTCAGCTTATAGACATCATTGCACCCAATTGTTCCAAAATTTGATCAGTACTGACCATCCACTCCTCGGATGCCTCGGGTGCCAACCCTCAAAACTCAAGTCCTCTCAGACTACACAAACGTTCCAACGGCAACCCCGTTTTCCCAACAACTAGCGCAGGCACGTGTGCTCCAGCAACAATAGCTTGAAAATATCTAGTCATCACCTAAATCAAAGGCACCATATCACCCAACACTGGCCCAACTGGCGCGGGTGGTACTTGCTCCACTCCTATAAGTGGATTAGGCAGAGGAGGTGGCCAACCTCTAGGAGGTATAACATTCTCCTTATTTCCTGGCCTAACGACAGCTACAATCGTGCCAGACCTCAGTTCTATCCGTGGTCCCATCGTGCTAATAAATCGAAGGTATGATGATAATTACACCAAAATAGAAACAATCAGGCCAACTTCAAGCAAGGATCCAAGACTTCCATTTCAATTAAAACATTTTGAACTGTAGTAATAAGGCAATGTGTCCCACAAAATATCCCCCCAACATGGTATATTACATTCAACGTACACATAACAATCACCGTGCATAGCAACCAACAGTAACCAAACAAATACAACATTCCAACAATCATAACCTCATCCCAATTATCGTAAACCTGGATTTGATACCACCAAATATAACCCCCTCAACTCGGCCTAGATGCCATACCGAACCAAGTTAATTACATTGGGTTTGCCAAAATAAACCCAAAACGAATAACCGAACATAGATCCATTTTTTTCTTTTTATCTTATCTAGATGCAACATTAATTCCTAAGGTGTGCATGGTGGCAGCACGCGAAACCTCAATTGAATCGGGCATAGGATAGACATCTGATTGAACATATTTGCAATTTAAATACCAAATTGTAAATCCAAAAAATTACAAGGACTTACTTAGATTTAAGGTTACCAATCCTCAATGAGTCATGTTACATGCTTGTTTGCCAAATTTCAACTCAAAACGATCATTCAAACTCATACAATTGTATTCACAAATATTAGAGACCAAAAAGAAAGAATCAGAAACTCTCAAATATTACATTAACTAAAATAACTACAGCCTATACCGATACACGAGCAAGTGTATCAATACACTTTCACTATTTCAAAATTCCAAATTCTAGTAGCTCAAAACCGTATCGATACAGCTCTTCGTGTATTGGTACACCTTGCCAAAATACCCATGGCCGTATCAATATAGTTGCACGCGTATCGAAACCCAACCTCAGATTAACCTTATCTGTATCGGTATAGGGCCATGCATACCGATGTGCCCAGGCTTGAAATGACCAAATTTACTGGTTTTGCACACAAACATGGATCCTCACATACATAATCAAGCCTCAAACATATATACCACTAAACTAAACATATAACCAAGCCAGAACAATAGAGAAACATGATCAAATCATAAAAACATGCTCCAATCAAAAGTATAGAGGCATGCTTCCTAAAAATCAATTCATCCAAAGAGCAAAACGTAAAACCACTTTAAAACCAAACATATAAGGCTCATACAACCCCACAACAACAATATAAACTTGCACAAAATGGGAGTTTAGCAAATAACACTCCCAAACAACAATAAACCCCATTGCGTTTATTACTACTAGTCTAGTTTGAAAGTCATACTTTCGAGTAGATCAAGTCCTTGGATTTCCCCTCTCTTGCCCGCTGCCTCCAACCTTTAATCATCTGCATTGATGGACAAAGAGATCATAAACACAATAGGCTTAGTGAGGGGTGCTCAAAACAAAACACCATCAATGCTTTTAAATTTAATTTCCAATTCTCAATGAGTTCGTCATTAAAACATCATCATACCCTTTTAAACCATGCAATTAACATTTTCAAAACATGTATATTAAACCATATGCAACATGTAACATGGATCAATAGCAAAATCCTATTTGCTAACCCTCAATTTGAGTTTTCCCCTGCATAACAACCCATATGCAAGGCTTAAAGAGTAAACATGTATAAATCAACATTATGCAACATAATCCATCAACATGATACATTATCAATTATATTGGATTTCAAGTGATCATGAACCAAGTTCTACTATACAAAATATTACATCGGATACATGGACTCACAAGTGTCCTCCCAACACTTCATACAATCTTAACCAAAATTATGGTACCATCACAACCGGTACAGTCATAACCCCAATCATCGGTTAGATGTATAATCCACAAACGAGAGTTTTTGGTACCATATAACCCCTCAACCGTTATGGTACTCGTGGTGGAGTATTCCATACACAAAACCCTCAACATCCGAGGTAACTTTTTATAGTGCATTATCAATCCTATGGGCAGCCAACTATATTCGATAACATTAAATCGTATCACTTGCCGATATAATTCATTATTAACCATGTACCTCACTATTTTTACATGCAACATCAAAATCATTTCCAATGCATTAAACCATGCACTATAAGTATCCCACATACTTACATGGATCATGTCACATCCCGAAAATTGGCCTAGTCAGAAATAGGTCCCGGTGATTAAAAAATTTTAAATCTGATGTGTATGATGTTGTAATGAATGACCATTGTACCCCTCTTGTTGTAATAGAATTAAAATTTTGGCCTTATGTAAGTAAATGGACCCTTTGTGTGAAATTTGAAGCCCAAAGTGTAAGTCTGGGCTAGTTGTATCGATATGGTCATGTGAGTATCGATACAGTCTAACCGTCAATAACTAACTTTTTGATTTTAGCGGGGGCGTATCGATACAAAACTAAGCGTATCGATACGGGTCCCTTATTTTGATAAGGAAATGATGTAAGGTGGTGAGTCACCTCTATGCTTGCCTAAACCCACGTGAATTCATCAGAATTCACAAGCAATTGAGTCATTAGTCTACTTGTGGAGCAAGTGGGCTTTGGGTTAAGCAAACCCTCAATAGGAGGAAATCTCCTTATTGGTCACAAGGGAGGTAGGCTGCCATTAAGATGTTAAACCCCTTTGAATAAGTCAAGAAAAGAGTTTCCTTCAATTGTTTTAATCTTTCTGACAGCTAAACTCAAACTTTGTCTCCCAACAAGCTAACACCTCCATTGTTTCTCTACCTTAAGCTAAGCTCACACCTCTCCTCTTGCCCACCCTAAGCTCACATTTTCTTCAAATTGGAGGTGTCATTGTGAAGTTATCCATCGGGTAAGGCAAAGCCCTCTTACGATTATTGAATCCCATGTAAGATGGGAGTTTAATTTCGATTCAAAATTTTAAGCTAGGCCTAAGTCATATTGTCAATTTGTTTATAATGATTCCTATTGTTTTCCTAGCTCAAAATAAGGAGAAAAATGATCCATCAACCCCGATCGAAGCTAGGAACGGTGAAATTAACATTCGGGAATCCTAGAGCCTTCGAATCTTAAGGTGAGTGTAGTTGTGTCAAGTGATAAGCATGGTGCCATCCCCTTTGCATTGTTTGTGATTGTGTTGCATTTGATCAAAGGTTCACATAGAGCTATTATGTTGGATTCGATTGGTAAATCCGGTAAGTACCTTGTACTATTTTGATATGTGAGAATAAGGTTATGATATGCTAAGTATGTGGTTCATGGATTTATGTGAATATGATATGTGATATAGAGCTAAGGCTCGTTTTGATGTTTGATATGATATGAATTGAAAAAAAATATGAAATATGTGATCTTTGTGAAATTATGGACATTGGATACAATTAGCATGCCATAGGATTATTGAGCTCGGTTAAGTAAGGGAGGACTACGGTCCGAGGCTACGGCCTATATGTGGGGGGAAATATGGATGGATTGTGTAAGGGATATGTTTTCGGAGCTACGACTCAAGGCTATGACCTATTTTTGATATGTGGTGTAAAAGGGAATCCATGTATCCAATGGTACCTAATGGAAATTCTATGTGTTTATGAACTTTGGTAAGAAAATATGAAAATATGTGATTGTGTGAAATAAGTATGAAAATATGTACACGAAACCATGCCTATGTAGATTACTTGTTCATCATGTCATGCTAAATATTGATTAATCATTGTATTCATTATAACTACCTCACTAGGCTATGTAATCCTCACATGTGTGTCTCGTGCATTTTCAGGACCTTAAACGATTCTGAGCTATGATCGTGTTGTTGCAGTTGCAAGTCACATCTTCACCTTATATGTATGTTTTCATTTGCTATAAACTCCTAGTGAAGTGGCATATGGTTCGAACATGTTTTGTATGAGCATCCTGATTTTTATGTAATAGCCCTATTATGACCTAGTGTTGTATGCATGAAATGGTATGTTTTGAGAATGTCAAGTTTGTCAAAAAGATCCTAAAACAAGCCTAAGGTGAAATGTAGGTAAACGAATTCGAAATGCTATAAAATTTGGTATGACAGTAGATTAATGGATTTTAGGCGTGCTGGTAAAATTTGGTAATAATTGGACAACATTTGAGGAGTCAAATCAGATATAAACCAGATAAAATCTGTCATTTTATGCCAGGCGTTTCGATACAGGGAAGCTTGTACCAATACGGCCTTGCATTTTTTTGTCTTTGGTGAAGCAGGGATTATCGATACACTAGGAAGTGTACTAATAATGACTTGGACAGTAAGGCCTGGAAATTTAATTGCATCGATACGGCCTCAGGTGTACTGAAACGAGTCAACCCAAGTCAATGTGTATCAATACGGGCATAGACGTATCGGTACGAGGTCATTGACCTCAAACCTGGAAATTGTGAAATTCAACATAGCGTATCGATACAGGCTATAGTGTATCGGTACGGTGTTAGTTAATTCTGTTAAAAGGCTTAAGAAACAGTTTTAAAAGAATTACAAATTGGCCACTAATAATTATATGGCTTAATTGGATAGGTAAGAGATATCTGATAACAACGAAACTTCACAAGTTAATAATTGGAGAGTCTAATTACAAGTTGGTAGGAAAGAATATGGATTAGGATCACTAATTTGTAACGTTCACAATTTAGTCCCTTTAGTTTGAAAAGTTTTAAATTTAACACTTTCTGACCTGGTTCTCTACCAGACGGAAGAGAGGGTGTTACAATTGTTGTATCAGAGCCTAAGTTTAGTCGATTCTAGGACTAAACAGGCATCCATTACGAGTCTGTATTTGCATATGCCACTTAGGAGTTTATTTGTATACATTATCTATGACTTGCAGCTTACATGATTCAATTTTTTTCTGAATAGATCTGAAAATGACAGCACCTACTGATAGGCGTACTATAAACGAGCCCAACCCTGACACCTCCTCTTCTCAGGGGGATAATCTGAGGCCAAGATTAGGGCCTGAACAAGTAGGGCAGAATGACCTACCTCATCCTCTGCCTATGTATCCCGCTCAGCAGGAGTACCTGATGTCCATAGCGGATATGATCAAGCATGTAGTGGTGTCACTCTGACAATAACCACATCCTTCGCCTGCTGAAGCTTCTTTGCATACTTCTAGAGCCCCTGTTGATAGGCTCAAGCAGTACCCTGTTTACACATTCACCGACCAGGACATGGATAATCCCGAGACCGTAGAATACTAGCTAGAGAACATTCTAAAAGTGTTGAATAAGCAAATTAAGTGCCCTGAAAAGCATAAGCTTGAGTGTGCCCTAGCCCTGATAGCTGAAGAGGCCCAAAGTTGATGGGATACGGTGACCCTTACTATTCTTAAACACCGTGTCACGTGGGACCTCTTTCTTTAGGAGTTCCGTAAGAAATACATCAGTGAGCATTACGTTGCGGAGAGGCACAAAAAATTCCTCCATCTAAGGCAAGGAGGAAGACCCGTGGAGCAATACATCCATGATTTCTGTAAGTATGCAAGATATGCTGCTAAAATTATCCATACTGAGAAAGAGAAGTGTCGAATGTTCATAGACGGTCTTTGTGATGAACTACGTCCTCTCTTCGTTGCACTGGAGATTAAGGACTTTCAAACTCTCGTCAACCGGGCCATCACAATAGAAGCCTCACAGAAAGCTTCCAAAAGAAGGAAAGGGAACCATGCTCGACCGGACAAGAGATTTCGTGGCCACTCCAAGCCACCTACGTCTCAAAAGAAGGGAAGGCAATGGGATCAGAAGTCTGCTACTTACCAGCAGCTACCCCGATCAGGCTATATACCACAATTCCAATCTACAAGAACAGCAGTTACCCGTACTACATTAGTGGATAGCACATGTGGCTCTGTATAGGGCTCTCAAACTCCCTTATGTAATTTTTGCCAAGAGAGGCACCCAGGGCTGTGCCGTAGGTAGTCCGATTCCTGCTATCTTTGTGGATAGTCTGGCCACTTCATCCGGTAGTGCCCGCAGAACCCCCAAGCTCCTACATCTGTGGCTTCTCAGAACAATCCTAATAAAGGGAGAGGAGCAAAAGAAGTGCCAACCGGATCCGCATGTAGACTCTGCAACAACAGTGCACCTATAGTTGGCCATGACCCATAAACTTCAGCTCAGATGTATCATGTCCGCGGCCGCGAGCAAGAAGATGACCTTGATGTGATTGCAGGTATTGTAGAGCTATGTTTTGATTATGTTTATGCATTGATAGATCCAGGCTTTACGCACTCTTTCATTAGTGAACCTTTGATCGAGAAACATGCTTTAGAATCAGAACCGATCACCTCCGAGATAGTTGTCTCTAATCCACTGGGAGATAGTATGACCATCCGAATGATTTGTAAAGATTGCCCTCTAAGGATCCAAGGGATTCCTTTTCCGGCCAACTTGATGGCCTTTCCTTTTCATGAGTTTGATCTCATTATGGGCCTCGATTGGCTAGCTGAACACCAAGCTTGGGTGGATTGCTCGAAAAAGAAATTATATCTCTATGGACTCAGTAAAGAAAGCATAACCTTGATGAAGTCCGAACCCTAGCCTAAAACGAGTCTCATATATGTCATGGAGTCCAAGAAAGATTTGAAGCTTGAAGATGTATCAGTTGTGAAGGAATTTCCTGATGTTTTCATCGATGAACTTCTGGGACTCCCTCTCACCCGTGAAGTTAAGTTCAGGATAAAAGTACCACTTGGAACCACTCTGGTCTCCACTACTCCGTATAGAATAGCTCTGGTGGAGTTAAAGGAGCTAAAAGCTCAAATTCAAGACCTTCAAGATAAGGGATTCATCCGACCGAGTTCTTCACCTTAGGAAGCACCGGTTTTGTTCGTCAAAAAGAAGGATGGATCAAAGCGTCTATGCATTGACTATCGTTAATTGAATAAAGTGAAGATCAAGAACAAGTACCCATTTTCGAGGATAGATGACCTCTTTGATTAGTTGAAGGATACTTCTGTCTTTTCCAAGATAGATCTTCGGTCCGGATAATAACAAATGCTGGTAAAGGAGTCTGACATTTCAAAGACTGCCTTTCGCACTAGATATGGTCACTATGAATTTCTGGTGATGCCTTTTGGGCTCACGAATGCATCTGCAGCCTTCATGGACCTGATGAATCGTGTATTTCGACCCTGTCTAGATAAGTTTTTGGTTGTCTTTATAGAAGACATTTTGATCTATTCTAAAGACTCAGCTTCCCATGAAGAACATCTCAGGATTGTGCTTTAGAACCTTCGGGAGAAACAGCTCTATGTCAAGTTCAGTAAATGTGAATTTTGGCTGTCTGAAGTATCCTTTCTTGGCAATGTAATCTCTTATGCATGAATTCAAGTGGACCCAAAGAAGATTCATGCAATCCTTGATTGGACTCCGCAGAAGAATGTAGGGGAAGTTCGTAGTTTTCTGGGCCTTGCAGGCTATTACCGTAGATTCGTTAAGGGATTCTCATTGCTTGCAGCACCCTTAAAGAAGCTTCTACGCAAGGATACTCCTTTTGTTTGGACTATTGATCAGCAAAGGAGTTTTCATCAGCTCAAGAAAGTCCTCACTCATACCCTGGTCTTGGTACAACCCGAGTCGGGCAAAGATTTCACCGTGTACAGTGATGTATCCCACCTGGGATTAGGCTATTTTCTGATGCAAGAAGGCAAAGTTGTAGCTTATACCTTACGTCAACTCAAGCCTCACGAGCTGAACTATCCGGCTCATGATCTAGAACTTGTCACAGTTGTGTTTGCTTTGAAGATCTGGCGGCATTATCTTTAAGGTGAGAAATGTTATCTCTACACTAATCACAAAAGCTTGAAATATCTCCTAACTCAGAAAGAGTTAAACCTTCAAATCATCATCGCTTCACTTAGGATTTGGTTTCGAAGATCATCATCATCGGGAACACAAATGCGGTTGCGGAAACACAGTAATCCTTCATAATTCAAAGCAAAGTCAGGATCTAAGCTATCCTTGACCTTCAGAACACAAATGCTCGGCTTTGACCCATTGGCAAGTCAAATACCTAGCTACGTAGTCCGTGATTTCATTCTTCATATTGGACCACCAATAGATCTCCTTCAGATCATCTTCGGAACCAAATCTTAAGGAGATCTATTGGTGGTCTGATATGAAGAATGAAATTATGGACTACGTAGCTAGGTGTTTGACTTGCCAACGAGTCAAAGGCGAGCACAAGGTACCTACAGATCTTTTGTAACCTATTAAACTTTCGCAATGGAAAAGAGAGTGTATCACGATGGACTTCGTAAGTGGTCTACCTTTGACTCCAAATAAAAATGATGTCATTTGGGTCATTGTGGACCTATTCACCAAGTCTGCTCACTTCCTTCCAGTAAGACTGGATTTCAGCTTGCCTAAGCTCGCGGAGTTGTACATCTGTGAAGTTATTCGTTTACATGGAATTCCAATATCTATCATCTTCAATCGCGACCCATGATTTATGTCATGGTTTTAGAGGACCTTACACGAGGCCTTGGGAACGCGAGTGCATCTTAGCACTGCTTTACATCCTCAAACTGACGGCCAATCTGAAAGAGTTATTCAGGTAACTCTAAAACTTTCTCTAAGCTATGTGAATAAGTGTTTGTATCAACCATGATTCTTCCTTGTTGATTCTGGAAGATATGCTCTGAGCCTATGTTATTGACTTCAAGAATACGTAGAAGAAATCCCTACCCTTGGTCGAGTTTGCTTACAACAATAGTTACCAGGCTTCAATTCAAATGGCTCCGTATGAAGCTCTCTATGGAAGGAAGTATAGCAACCCTCTTTGTTGGACTGAACTCAGTGAAGGCAAGATGCTAGGTCTTGATTTACTTTGGGAAACCGAAGAAAGGACTACTATTATTTGTGAACGGCTTAAGGCTACCTTCGACAGGCACAAGTCCTATGTCGATCTAGGTAGAAGAGATATTTAGTACGAGGTTGGTGAAAAGGCTTTCCTTAAAATATCTACGTGGAAGAAGATTATTCGTTTCGGAAAGAAAGGAAAACTAAGTCCTCGTTTTATTGGCCCTTTCGAGGTAGTTGAGAAAGTCGGACCTGTTGCTTACAAATTAGCTCCCTCTGAGGAGTTAAGTCAGATTCGCAATGTTTTCCATGTTTCTATACTACGCAAATACAGATCAGATCATTCTTACGTGATTAAACCAGAATCTGTAAAGATTCAATCCAATCTGACGTACGAGGAAAAACCAGTGCAAATCCTCGCACGAGAAGTTAAACGGTTACGTAACAAGACTGTGCCCTTAGTGAAGGTTTTGTGGCAAAGACACTCTATTGAAGAAGAAATATGGGAACCTGAGGAGACTATGCAAAAACAGTAACCACACCTATTCGCCTGAGATGAAAATTCGAGAATAAATTTTCTTAAGGGGTAGTTGTCACATCCCAAAAATTGGCCTAGTCAGAAATAGGTCCCGATGGTCAGAAAATTTTGAATCCGATGTGTATGATGTTGTAATGAATGACCATTGTACCCCTCTTGTTGTAATAGAATTACAACTTTGGCCCTATGTGAATAAATGGACCCTTTGTGT
The DNA here is from genome assembly GCA_019671005.1 of Hibiscus mutabilis. NCBI lineage: Eukaryota > Viridiplantae > Streptophyta > Magnoliopsida > Malvales > Malvaceae > Hibiscus > Hibiscus mutabilis. Next base: position 19,511,967 of record CM033717.1, on the reverse strand, counting down.
GAAATTCGAAGGCCAAAGTGTAAGTCTGGGCTAGTCGTATCGATACAGTTATGTGAGTATCGATATGGTCTAACCATCAATAACTAACTTTCTAATTTTAGCGGGGGTGTACCGATATGAAAAGAAGCGTATTGATATGGGTCCCCTGTTTTGAACAAGTCTGATGTCGTTTTGATAAGGAAATGATGTAAGGTGGTGAGTCACCTCTATGCTTACCTAAACCCACGTGAATTCATCAGAATTCACAAGAAATTGAGTCATTAGTCTACTTCTGGAGCAAGTGGGCTTTGGATTAAGCAAACCCTCAATAGGAGGAAATCTCCTTATTGGTCACAAGGGAGGTGGGTTGCCATTAAGATGTTAAACCCTTTTTAATAAGTCAAGAAAAGAGTTTCCTTCAATTGTTTTAATCTTTCCGAAAGCTAAAGTCAAGCTTTGTCTCCCAACAAGCTAACACCTCCATTGTTGCTCTAACTTAAGCTAAGCTCACACCTCTCCTCTTGCCCACCCTAAGCTCACATTTTCTTCAAATTGGAGGTACCGTTGTGAAGCTATCCATCGGGTAAGGCAAAGCCCTCATACGATTATTGAATCTCATGTAAGATAAGAGTTTAATTTTGATTCAAAATTTTAAGGTAGGCCTAATTCATATTTTCAATTTGTTTATAATGATTCCTATTGTTTTCCTAGCTCAAAACATAGAGGAAAACGATCTATCAACCCCAATCAAAGCTAAGAACAACGGAATCAACATTCGGGAATCCTAGAGCCTTCGAATCTTAAGGTGGGTGTAGTTGTGTCAAGGGATAGGCATGGTGCCATCCCCTTTGCATTGTTTGTGATTGTGTTGCATTTGATCAAAAGCTCGCGTAGAGCTACTATGTTGGATTTGATTGGTAAATTCGGTAAGTACCTTGTACTATTTTGATATGTGAAAATATGGTTATGATATGCTAAGTATGTGGTTCATGGATTCGATGTGAATATGATATGTGATATGGAGCTAAGGCTCGTTTTGATGTTTGATATGATATGAATTGAAAGAAAATATGAAATATGTGATCTTTGTGAAATTATGGACATTCGATACAATTGGCATGCCATAGGATTATTGAGCTCGGTTAAGTAAGGAAGGACTTTGGTCTGGGCTACGGCCTATATGTGGGGGGAAATAAGGATGGATTGTGTAAAGGATATCTACGACTCAAGGCTACGGCCTATTTCTGATATGTGGTGTAAAGGGGAATCCGTGTATCCAATGGTACCTAATAGAAATTCTATGTGTTTATGAACTTTGGTATGAAAATATGAAAATATGTGATTGTGTGAAATAAGCATGAAAATGTGTACACGAAACCATGCATATGTAGATTACTTGTTCATCATGTCATGCTAAATATTGATTAATCATTGTATTCGTTATAACTACCTCACTAGGCTATGTAAGCCTAACATGTGTGTCTCATGCATTTTTCAGGACTTCAAACGATTCCGAGCTACGATCGTGTTGTTGCGGTTGCAAGTCACATCTTCACCTTATACGCATGTTATCCTTTGCTATAAACTCCTAGTGAAGTGGCATATGGTTCGAACATGTTTTGTATGAGCATCCTGATACTTGTGTAATAGCCCTATAATAACCTAGTGTTGTATGCATGAAATGGTAAGTTTTGAGAATGTCAAGTTTGTCAAAAAGATCCTAAAATAAGCCTAAGGTGAAAACTAGGTAAATGGATTCGAATTGCTATAAAATTTGGTATGACGGTAGATTAATGGATTTTAGGCATACTGGTAAAATTTGGTAATAATTGGACAACATTTGAGGAGTCAAATCAGATATAAACCAGATAAAATCTGTCATTACAAGCCAGACTTATCGATACAAGGAAGCCTATACCGATATGGCCTTGCATTTTTGGTCTTTGGTGAAGCAGGGAGTATCGATACCCTAGGAAGTGTACCGATACGGACTTGGACAGTAAGGCCTAAAAATTTAATTGCATCGATACAGCCTCAGGTGTACCGCAAACGAGTCAACCCAAGTTAACGTGTATCTATACGGGCATAGACATATCGGTACGAGGTCGTTGACCTCAAACCTGGAAATTTTGAAATTCAACATAGCATATCGATACAAGCTATAGTGTATCGGTACGGTGTCAGATAATCCTGTTAAAAGGCTTAAGAAACCGTTTTAAAAGAATTACAAATTGGCTACTAATAATTATATGGCTTAAATGGATAGGTAAGAGATATTCAATAACAACAAAACTTCACAGGTTAATAATTGGAGAGTCTAATTACAAGTCGGTAAGAAAGAATCCGAATTAGGATCACTAATTTGTAACGTTCACAATTTAGTCCCTTTAGTTTGAAGATTTTTAAATTTAACCTCAATTCCAAATCCAATTTACCAAATGCATTCATCATCAATTTATGATTAAAAGCAGTATAAAACATACTTGAAGCATGCATAAACATTAGGTACCATGTTATTCAAAAATAAGAGCATACAAATCAATTTCGCCAAAGGACAAACGAGGGACAAATCTTATCATACTTACTTATGAGTTTAAACCAGCATCTCAAGCTTAATTTAAACTTCCAAAATAACTTTTAAACCATTTCAAAGCTAAAATCCATGTTCTCACTCACTGACTTCGCAAAACCTCGTTCACCAATATGAACTACTCCTCCAAAGTTTCCAAAACGGTGCCCCAAGCTTAAGGATCAACCTCCCCTGATTTAACCACACAAAAATAGATGATTCAATGCATCCAAATGCATTCAAAGGCTCAGCAACATTAATCCCCAACAACTTTATCCAAAAACCCTCCTACAACAATCGATATGAACAACAAATACCTTCCAAACTTAACCCAGCCAAAACCTAAAGGTTTAATCCATCATTTACCTTCAATTAACATTCAAAAACAACTCAATATCATCCTTATACTTCCAGCATTCATTAAATACCCAAAACACACCAAAAACACATCACTAGAAACCTAGGAAATTAGAGATTCACTCAGTTTTGGGATTCTAATGTTAAAATCAACTTATTAACATTATCAATCATCAAAATCGTGATTAAAACCAATCAAGAACTCAATAAAACATATCCAACACGAAAATCACTCAATCCTATCAATTAAACCTTGATTTAACCAATTTCCATAATTAAATCATTAAAACTAATTAGAAAACATTAAACAAGGATCAAATACTTAGGAATTTCAGCAAAGAACCATTCATTAGAGGAGAATAATGAACCATACATCTAATGAGTGAATTTCCTTTCAATTAGATGTTTTACTCTTGAAAAACAAAGGAAAACAATGAGATTTTGGAAAACAAGATTGAAGAATCCATTAGAAATCAAGAGTTTGAGTAATCAAGATCATCACCTCAAATATTTGATGCAAAATAAAGTGTTTGGCTGAAGAGACTTTGAAAGAAAAGCTTTAGAGAAAAGAGTTACGTCAAAAGTAGTTTTAAGAAAAAAAACCGCATTTCCTTAATTAAATCCCCTTTAATTTCTCTAATTAAAACTCATTTAAAATAATCAAAATTAAGAGGAAAATCAGATTAAAACATTTGGTAAAATTGCTCCTTAAAGATTCTAAGATTTTTCCCTTTCTTCAAAATAGTCACTAAAACTGTTTTTCATTCTTTACATTTTGGTCACTAGCCAAAATGTCCGAATTTCCAAATTCCAATTTTGAAAATTAACTTTACCAAAAATATCTACATATTAAATGATGAATCTAAGATATTTTTCTCACACCAAAAATATTTATTCCAATTTTAATCCCGAATCTGACTCGAATCTCTAATCCTGGTCCACCCCGTCTAATCAATCTAGAAACTCCTAGTCCCAAAACTGGGGTATTACACTGGCAACATAGTATTGCATTCACTCAAAGAAATCCTTTCAAAACAGAAAAAGAGAATAAAATAACAGAAAGAAAATAATAACTGAATCAACAACTAAAAAATCAAAGAAAAACATCTAACCTATTATGTTCATACTTCGAACAATGATGGTGGAGTTCACTAAATTTCTGCCAGAAGAAAAATCTCCTTAGCATCCCTTTAACTACCTTCCAGATAATGTTTCAACCTTTGGCCATTTACCATAAAAGTTGCCATCATCTTCAAATCCTTGATGTCAACTGCTCCATGAGCATATGGTTTGACAACTTTGAAAGGACCCGAACATTGAGCTTCCCTAGAAATAGCTTTAACCTAGAGTTAAACAAAAGAACTCTTTGGCCAGACTCAAACTGCCTTGGCAATATTCTGTTGTCATGCCATCTTTTTTTTCTCTCCTTGTAAAGCCTAGCATTCTCATAGGCTTGCGTTCTGAATTCCTCTAATTCATTCAGGTCTAGTAAGCATTTTGTACTAGCAACCCTCCATTCCATATTTAGGTTTTTAGTTTCCCAATAAGCTCGATGTTCCAACTCCACTAGAAAGTGGCATGCCTTCCCAAAAATGAGTCTATATGGGGAGGTTCCCAAAAGAGTCTTAAAATTTGTTCTACAAGTCTGTAGCAATATTCTTTTTTACTCTAAAAACGTATTCTTTCTTTCGTTTTGTTAAAAAATGTCTTCCGTGGGATTTTGTAAAAATCGTATTTTATTTAGAAATTGGAGTCGCCACCGGCCACTTAGGTAGGCCGGACACCATAAAACCAGAGATTCAAAAAAACTTTGGGTTCGGGAGTCGGTTACGGATGGGGAAGGATTAGCACCCCACACCGCCCAAAATTGGTACTTTAATAATTACCGCTTTATTAATATTAGATTTTTCGGATTAGAGTGACGATTAAATTAAAATTTGGTTGTAAGTGCAAGTAAATTTTAAAGGCCCCGTTATCCGAGAGTAAACGCCCAACCACCATCACTACGACTGATACTGGCCCCGTTTACGCTCGGATAAAAGGACACCGTATAGACAATTTATATTCCGATATGAAATCTTAGTGAGTGAGACATAAAATACGGCAAATAATTCAAATACAATAAAAATAAATATTAATATAATAGAATATTAATATAATATATGTAAAATATCAATCTAAACGTACCTATATATATACCATGAACAATAGAATTAACAAGACAAAAAACATGATATTACGGAAACATATGTTGTAAAACATGAATACATGTGTAATACGGAAAAAAAAACATACACGAAGACATAAAACATATTAAAATGCAAAGACATTCAAAGAGAATAAAATAGGCTACACGTTTAGAATACGAGCAAACAAGTTAACGACTGTATTAATATAACACTATACAAAAAAACGAGCATGAAATAGAGAGGTGACAATAACATATATAACACCTATGTAAAAGACCACAAATCATATTAATGTAGAAATATTAAAACCTAACTACTTTGAAGCAAAATAATAAACAACAATAAGGGACTGGAATGGAATAAAATCAAAATATAAGGCTTATAATCAAAAAAATAAAACGACATTTAGGGATCTAATCAAGAACCTAGTAAAACTCATGGGGACTAAAGTTGTAAATAGCCCATGCGGCAAGCTCGAAATTTGAATTTCGAAAATGCGGAGGTCCTTCGGGTGTAATTTAACCATTTGAGAACGGATTTCGAATAAATTTCGGGACGAAATTGGAAAACTTGGAAACATAAGAGGGATTAGGTTTGTAATTACCCTAAGGGGCAAGACCGTTTTGAAAATTCCCAAAATGCGGGATGGTTTATGATGCAATTAGGCCAATTTTAAAAAGGGTTTGCCTATAAATTTCCCTAACCGGCCTCCCCTCTCCCTTTTCCTCATTTTTTTCAGCCTTAGGATAATATTTTCCCCCCACTCTCTCATCTTCTCTCAAAACAAACACCAAGCCCTCAACGAACCCAGAAATCGGCAGCCAACCACCGTCCTCTCCGCCGCCGGCCACCGCTAGTCGGCGCTGGCGAACCTAAAAAACACCCAAAACAAACCTCGCTTCAACCTGAATCTAAACTTAGATTTACACAAAGACTCCCCCTTTTGCCTAGATCTGAGAAAATACAAGGTGAAAAAAATGTTTTTTTTAAACAAAAACGAAACCAATAGGGATATCCCTCTCTTTTTAGTTCACCATGTCTAGTTTTGGAAACTGAGGCGGCTTTTCACTGGCGAGGGGAGACCCACTGACGACGAGGGTAAAGAACATATCCTCTCCTCTCCCTTTCGTTATAATTTCGTATTTTTTATTGTACATGCACGCAAGAAAGAAAGAGAAAGAAAAATAGATTACCACTAAAACTTGGTGCTTCTTTTTTTGTATTTTTTTTTGTTGAAAACCTCTGATTTTACACTTTTGTTGGTTTACATATATCATGTCTACTCTCTCTTTTTTAGTAAAACTAGTACATAAGATATATTTTGGATCTGATTTTGTTCTTACGTCTTTCCATTTCTTTGTGTCTTTGGCATGCCCGGCCATGCTTGGTGGTTGGTACGGCCGGCATGGGGAGCGGCGTGGTGGAGATGACCCCTCGGCTATACAGACTGGCATCTCGGGAGACGAAATGATTATTACTGCTAGAATCGTTCCTATTTGTTGGATCAGATCTGATCCAACGGTTAGGACCGCTCGAGGATTAAATGGTTGAGATAAGGCCTCGAGGATGGTGTAGCAGCTCGGGATCGCGCCACGTGGCCTGGAGAAGATGGCTAGCCTTGTACGCGTCTCACACGCGCGAGTGGATAATCCAACAACCCGCGCGTGGGTTTCACACGGCAGATGAGGGGTCTTCATGCTTCATCCGTGACCGTTGGATCCAGATCTGATCCAACGGCCCTCGTACAGCTGCACAAGATGGAAAGGGGTATTAGGGTTCCAATATTTGATATGGGTTAGGGTTTCTTAGGATATGGGCCGGCTTGGCCGAATGGGTCATGTGTAATTAAGTTTGGGTCTTGTAATTAAGGACTGGATATCTAATTTAGACTTTAATATACTTTTTATCTTATTTTAATTTCAGCCCAATAGTATTAATAATAATAGTAATAATAATATATGCATACCCACACATATAATATATGTACATACAAATTAATATACACATTCAAACACCCACACGTATGCATACATTCTCGCACATTAATTAATATCTACATGCAAACGTTAATATATGTAACACATTAATATAATATACAAACATACATGCATATTTACTCATACGCACATGGTTTACGTACACATTAATCATACATATAATATAATACATATACATGCAACAATAATATATTAATTAATAACCTAAAGTAGATTAACATAATACTTATACACCGGATAAAAATGAGTGATTACAGTTGCCCCTCTTTGCTTGTTCTTGTGAAACGAGGACAAAGCAAAGATTATAAGCACTCATTCTTATCTAACTTCCCTGTTGGTAGCTTCAGGATCACATGTTCTTCTGGAACTCTCCACTTTTCCTCAGCTAAATCTTCAGGCTCATAAGTTCTTCCTATATAAAACTTCTTCACTTTTCGATCTTGGAAATATAGGCCCTTCCTATATAGAATCCTTCGCTTTGAAGCCTTGAGTTATGAGTCCTTCCTATATAGAACTTTTTACTCTGAGACGGTAAAGCTTGGAGTCCTTCCTATGTGGAACTCTTCGCCTTCAACGCGGCTGGTTTTTCCTATATAAGACCTTCTGCGCTACAGATGGATTCTTCTGACTGGGAGTTCCTCCTATATAAAACTGCTAATCTTCAAATCCTAGAGCCGCCAGTCTTTCCTATATAGAACTTTTAGCTTCTGAAAGAGCTACGGGTTCTTCCTATATAAAACCTCTCACTCTAAGACAGTAAAGCTCGGAGCCCTTCCTATATGGGACTCTTCGCCTTCAACACAGCGGGTTTTCCCTATATAAAACCTTATGCGTCATGGGTGAATTCCTTCGGTTGGGGGTTCTTCTTATATAGAACTGTTAGTCTTCACCCTGGAGCTGCGAGCCCTTCCTATATAAAACTTTCAGCTTTTGAAGCCTCGAAGCGGCGGGTTCTTCCTATATAGAACCTCTCACTGCGGGCATTTGAAAATATAGGCCCTTCCTATATAGAACCTTTATCTTCGCATTTGGGATTCACGTCAAAATGGCTACCGATGCTTCTTTGAATCTGCAAATACCTATCTAGAATAAGACAAAATACTATGACAAAAGAGTTAGCATGCTCCTGATCCTAGGGATGTCTAACTATTCATGATGCATGAGTGTCAATATCTTGGTGGGCCTTCTTTAGTCCTCAGTCAATCTCGTCCCTACGTTGCTTGTTTTCCCCTTTTTTCTTCTTCTAGCGGTGATACCCCATTTCACTGTCAGGTTCAACCATTCCAACCTTTCCTTTTTTGAATTTCTGATTCAAGGTTCTAAAGTGCCCTTTCAAGTTTTCGCTTTAGAGGTTTTTTTATTTTTGTTTTGTTTTGTTTTGTTTTTTTTAGGTGCCCTTCCGGGTTTTCACCTGGGAGATCTCTCTTGTTGACTCGAATGCTTTCTTTTAAAAAGTAGGGCGTGCACCATTGGTCACCCTACCCTGGTGCTTGAAGCCTTCTGCCTGCCCTGTTTCAACAAACGTCATATGGGCCGCCAGAGGGCAAGGTTAACATTGTTTTCTAATCACCTATATCTTTAAGGTTAGTCCACAGTAATGCTCAGAAATCTCTTGCTTATCATAAGCCTATGTTAGCTTATTTGCATGATATAAATGGTAAATAACAAGAAGGCAAGGAATGGAAGCTCAAAAATGTGATTTTATTACGATTACGGGTTTGGAACAACTTTGGGAGAGTCATGACACACATGAGGAAAAGGAAAAGCCAAACACGAAATGCAATATCTCTCAGTATCTTCAGTATGAATGATACATGATCCCGTCAACCCGCGTAGAAATTTTGCCTGAAGCTCATTCTTCACAGGGTTCATGGGGACGACCCTTCTCTCCGGATATCCAACCTCTCAATTTATCTGAGCCGCCCTTTACGGGTTTTCGACTCGGATCCTTCATTTGCTTCAAGGCGCCCTATTTTGGGTTTTCGCCCTGAGCTCTCCATTTTTTTTTTCTTTCTTTTTCTTTTTCAAAGGTAGTATTTCTTAACAGCATCGGAATTTACAGGGTTTTTCAGCTCGTCTCTATCCATTTTAGTTAAGATTAAGGCTCCTCCTGAGAAGGCCTTTTTTACCACGTATGGCCCTTCCCAGTTGGGCATCCACTTTCTTCGAGAATCTTTCTGAATCGAGAGGATCTTCTTAAGTACCAGATCCCCCTCTCTGAATTCTCTTGGGAGCATCTTCTTGTTGTATGCCCGCATCATTCGTTTTTGATACATTTGACCATGGCAGATGGCCTTTAGCCACCTTTCTTCGATGAGATTTAACTGGTCGAGTCTAGCTTGCACCCATTCGGATTCTTCCAATTTTACTTCATTTAAGACCCAGAGCAAAGGAATCTCCACCTCAATGGGGAGTACTGCTTCGGTAACTTACACTAAAGAATAGGGTGTTGCCCTTGTCGATGTGCGAATAGACGTCCTATAGGCAAAAGGGGCAAATGGTCTTCGCGATGATCTTCTTAATGTTTTTGTTTGTTGCTTCCACTGCCTCGTTCATTTTAGAACGATAGACTGTGGAATTATGGTGTGTTATCTTGAATTGGTTGCACACGTCCTTCATCATTTTGTTATTCAGATTGGAAGCGTTGTCGGTGATGATCTTTTCTGGCAAACCGTATCGACAAATGATCTCCTTCTTTAGGAATTTACATACTGTAGTCCTTGTGATGTTGGCGTAAGACATTGCCTCTACCCATTTAGTGAAATAGTCTATGGCGACCAAAATAAAACGATGTCCGTTGGAAGCCTTCGGGTGAATCTGCCTGATGACGTCCATGCCCCACGCTGCAAAAGGCCACAGAAAATTCATGGTGTGTAAAGGTAACGGAGGAGCGTGAATCTTGTCAGCATAAATTTGGTATTTGTGGCATTTCCTGGCGTAATCGATACAATCTCCCTCCATGGTCGACCAGAAATAGCCATACTTTTAAATTTTTTGGGCTATAGACAGCTCGTTGGCGTGCGTCCCACATAGACCGTCGTGTACCTTGGCTAAAATCTCCTTCGCCTCCCGGGCATCCACACATCTCAACAGTGTCTGATCATGGCCTCTTTTATATAGGATCTCCCCATCCAGGATGTATTCTGTTGCCATTTTTCTGAGTGTTTTTCTGTCATTGTCATTTGCCCCTTCAGGATACTTTTGAAGCTTGACTATTGCAAGATGTCATAGTACCATGGGTTGCCATCAATCTCTTTCTGCATATTACAACAATGAGCCGGCCTTTCAAAAGTCTGCATCTCAATGGGCTTCATTTCTGCCCTCGTGTTCGTTTTGAACATGGAAGCTAAGGTTGCCAAGGCGTCTGCCATCTGATTTTCTTCTCTGGGAAGGTAATTGAAGCTAATCCTTTCGAACTCCTTGGTGAACTCTTGGATTAATTCATAATATTTGACCAGCTTCGAGTCCCTGGTTTCCCACTCCCCACGCAACTAGTAAATCACTAAGGATGAATCTCCGAATACTCGAAGTTCCTTAATCTTTCTTTCAATAGCTGAGTTCAGTCCTATAACACAGGCTTCATATTCTGCTATATTGTTAGTGCAGAAGAATTCTAGTCTACTAGTGAAGGGATAATAGACATTCTTGGGAGAAATCAACACGGCCCCTATCCCGTGTCTGAGGGCGTTGAAGGCTCTATCAAAGTAAAGCTTCCATGAATTATCATCTAAAACCTCTTCCTCGGTTGTAATGTACATCAAGTCTTCATCTGGGAAATTAAAGTTCAATGCCTCGTAATCGTTCGAAGCACGACTAGCTAGGAAATTCGCTACGGCGCTTCTCTTTACGGCTTTCTGACTTACATACACAATGTCGAATTCGGATAGGAGTATCGGCCAGGGGGCCATCCTCCCCGTCAGTGTTGGCGCTTCCATTAGGAACTTCAAGGGGTCTAGCTTGGATATCAACCACGTAGTATGGTATAGCATGTATTGCCTAAGCCGCTTGGTAGCCCAAACTAAAGCACAACACAGCTTCTGAACTGGTGGGTACCGCGCTTCGCAATCATTGAACTTTCTGCTTAGGTAATAGATGGCTCGCTTCCTTTTCCCTGACTCATCGTGTTGCCCCAATGCACAACCCATTGAATTCTCAAAGACTGACAGGTAGAGGATTAAAGGCTTATCTGGTACCGGTGTGACTAAAATCAGAGCATTTGTCAGGTACCTTTTGATCTTCTCTAGGGCTCCTTGACATTCCTTATCCCACACGCCGAGATTATTCTTTCTAAGAAGTCTAAAGACTGTGTCACATCGATCAGTTAAATGTGAAATAAAATGAGAGATATAATTTAGCCTCCCCAAGAAACCACAAACCTCCTTCTGAGTGTGGGGTGGTGAGAGATCCTGGATGGCTTTCACTTTATCTGGATCGATCTCAATCCCTCTTCTGCTCACCACGAACCCCAAGAGTTTTCCAGAAGTAACGGCAAAGGTGCATTTGGCAGGGTTAAACCTCAGCTGGTATTTCCGTAGTCTTTGGAATAGTTTTCTTAAGTTCTGTAGGTGCTCATCTTCTATTCGGGACTTAGCGATCATTTCGTCCATGTATACTTCTATTTCTTTGTGCATCATGTCATGGAAAAGAGTCACCATTGCTCTTTGGTAAGTTGCCCCTGCGTTCTTGAGCCCGAAAGGCATCACCCGATAACAAAAAGTGCCCCACATGGTTATGAATGTATTTTTCTCCATGTCGTTCGAGTCCATCTTTATCTGGTTGTACCCTGAAAAGCCGTCCATGAATGAGAACCATGAGTGTCCCGTGGTGTTGTCAACCAGCGTGTCGATATATGGCAGAGGGAAGTTGTTTTTAGGGCTGGCTCGGTTGAGATCCCTGTAATCTACACACATACGGACCTTTCCGTCCTTCTTCGGTACTGGTACAATGTTTGCAACCCATTCAGGGTATTTGGCCACTTCCAAGAAGCCAGCATCAAACTGTTTTTTTACCTCTTCTCTGATCTTTAACAACATGTTTGGTCTCATTCTCCAGAGTTTTTGCTGTATTGGTTTGTGTTCCAGCTTTGTCGGCAGTTTGTGCACCACTATGTCAGTATTCAAACCTGGCATATCTTGATAAGTCCAGGCGAAAACATCCTTGAATTCCTGAAGTAGGGTTATCAGTTCGTGCCTGGTTTTTGAGGAAAACGTCGTCCCTATTTTTACTTCTTTTCTCTCTTCTTCAGTCCCCAAGTTTACAACTTCTGTTTCTTCTTGGTGGGGCATGATTTGCCTTTCTTCGTTGACCACCATTCTCCTCAACTCTGCAGGGACCTCACATTCTATCTCATCATCTTCTTCCCCAATTCCTTCTGAGATCTCGGGGCATTCAAAATTTACTTCGGGATTGGGTTCGGCATCATTCATACAGTCAATCATGGGAGACCTGCATTAAATGAGAATGAATGTATTGGGAAGAGAATGTTTTATATGAAGTGAATGAACATGAAGAAGGAATGAATGAAATAAATGAAACGTTGGCCATTTAAGAAAACGGGGAAGATATTTTCATTTCAACAAAAAGTTAACATAGGTGCCCTATACAAGAGATCCCCATTGTTTATGGGCAAAAACAAAAAGGTTGATTTGGAGCATTACTCTGATCTAGTCCTAAAAACCACAGGTAGATCAATGTGGCTCCAATTATCAAGAGTTTCCCCGGGATGGCAGGGGCGGATGTTGGTCAACATATTGCTGACTTGGTCATTTCCAGCTATCATGTTGATGGACATCCCCTCAAGTGATTCATTAAATATTTCTTCCTTGTTGAGTACGTTATTTTCCTTAATTGCCTCTTCAACCTCCTGTCCTGGTTGGCAAAATCCTCCGGAGACAAAAGTGGTTTTCAAACTAGGGAAGGACATTGGTCTCCATAGAATGTCTTCTCCCTTAAATATGGCTTTTCTCTGTTCTTCTTTTCTCTTGTATTCTTCTTTTCTTTGTTGGACACTTGGTTTGTAACCCAACCCAAAACGGTCCTTCTTGGTTATCGTACTTTTGGCTCGTAGGCTCCCTTGCAATCTTTTCCCTAGCCCTCTTCCTGCTTTGGCTCCTCGGCCCAAAGTTTCTGCAACGGTCATCTTGGTACAATTAGATAACCTGGGATAGGGGATCCGACTACCTTCCGCAACGAATGTGGCATTCACTAGCTCTAATGCTCGAAAAGAGCATTCTGCAGCATCCTCATCATTTTGAATGTAGGGGGCATCTGATGTCACCGAAGCAATAATTTCCTGCTCGGCCTCTACTGTGACCAACTTGACTTCGATCACGAATTTTAATTTCTAATATAGTGATGAGGGGATAACTCCTGCAGAGTGGGTCCATGGCCTTCCCAATAAGCAGCTGTAAGATGGTTTTATGTCCATCACCACGAAATCAATCACGTACTCAGTCGGCCCGATCAATAGAGGCACCTCTATTTTTCCTAGTGTTCTTCTTTGTGTGCCGTCAAAGGCTCTCACGGAGTTATGGCAGGGCTTTAGGTGAGAACTATCTATTGGTAGCTTTTGCAAGGTCATCATAGGCAGTACATTCAGTTCTGACCCATTGTCAATCAATACCCCCGATAACACATACCCTTTACAGTGGGTTGTGATGTTAAGAGCTTTGTTGGACCCCATTCCGCCCTCGGGGATCTCATCATCACTGAATGTTATATGGTTATAGGCAGTGATATGACCCACTATCCTGTCCAGTTTTGATACAGAAATGTCCTGGTTTAGTACTTTTAATAGTGCCTCATGGTGTCTTTCTGAACTCAAGAGCAACTCTAGCACTGTGATCCTAGCTGATTGTTTTCATAGTTGTTCCACTACACTGTACTCGCTATGTCTTAGGAACTTTAGAAATTCTTTGGCCTGAGCCTCGGTTACTGGTTCATTTATCTTTGGAAGAGGTTCTTCACCGAATATCTGTGCGGGGGTAACCGGTGTATCATTTCCTTTATCTTTGGCCGCTTTAGTAGCCCTCAAGGTCTCAGAGGAGTAACATCTGCCGCTCCTCGTGAAATGGCCCACCTCACTGACATTCACATCACTCTTGCCTTGCTCGCCTTTCGGTGTAAGCTCTTTTACCTCACCAGATTCTGGCTTTTCTGGCATGATCACATTTACAGCATAGTTCCAGGGAGTTTGCTGTATATCCTTGAATAGGAACGGGGATGGTGCTGAGATGATGATCTTGGGATTTATCTTAGTAGTTTCTCCTTGGGAGGCACCTGCACTCCCCGGCCTGGAGGAGATGATAAGAGGTTTATCTCTCTCGTATTTAACGTTGGGGCTGCCCGTCATATGTACGTCTGACCCCTTCTTTCCCGTGGGCTCTTCGAAGAATTCTATTTCCTTGTCATTCATCAATTGTTGTACCAATCTCTTAAACTCGTCACGCTTTTGGATGTCGTGTCCTTCGTCATGATGGAATTCGCAATACACTTCACATCCCTCTATATTACTACCATGCCTCTATCGATCATATGGGCCATGCACAATTGCTGAAATACCCACTGCAAAGGAGATTTGATTTCCGACACATCATCCTTAATCTTCCTGGTAAAGCATTCGTCAATAACATTTACTCCCATGTTCGCATGATTAGGCAATGGGTTAGTAGCTACACTTGGTTCTTCAAACTTCAATATCCCAGAATCGATTAAGTTCTGCACAAGCGTTTTGAAAGCAAGACAGTTATCGGTGGGATGGCCAAGGGCACTACCGTGATAGTCGCAATGCGCGTTCGGGTTATACCAGGATGGGAACGGCAGTTTGAATGGAGTAACGTAATATGAACAGACCAGGTCTGCTTCATACAACTGAGAGTAAAGCTCCGAGTACGGAACAGGTAGTGGAGTAAAAGTTTGCCTCTCTTTCTCTTTTCTCGGGGTTCTCTCCTCTCTTTGATTTGAGTTTTGCGCTTTCCCCGTAGGTGCTTGTGGCTGCGAGACTGTAAAATTCTTTGGGGCAGTGTAAGTACTGGCGGCGTTTACTTCATTCTTGTTGTTGTACTTTTGAGATCCTTCCCCGCTATCAATTCTACCGCTCTTAATTGCCAATTCAAGGGACTCCCCAATCCTAATCAAATCAGTAAAACTATGTGTCGTGTTATTAATGAGGCGATCGAACAGCGTCCCCTTCAAAGTATTAACGAATAATGGCGTAATTTCATGTTCCGGGAGGGGTGGCTGAATTTGGGTGGCCACTTCCCGCCACCTCTGAGCATACTGTTGTAGACTTTCGTTGGACTTCTGCCCCATATTTTCCAACATAATTCTACCGGGGTCATATCTGTTACGTGCTTGTATTGCTCGATGAATGCTCTTAAAAGATCTTTCCATGTTTTAATATTTACCCTGCTCAACTGGGTGTACCACCGCAACGCCGCCCCTGTTAGGTTGTCTTGGAAACAGTGAATTAATAGTTTCTCATCTTTAAGGTAGGCCGCCATCTTCCGGCAGTACATTGTTACGTGCGCGGAAGGACACGTGGTTCCATTGTACTTGTCGAACTCTGGTGTTTTAAATTTTGGTGACAGGACAAGGTCGGATACCAGACTCAAGTCACTGCATCATTTCCTGATTCTTCCATAGTTTGCAAGGCTTTAAATCTTTCTTCCATGAGGCGAAACCTCTCTTCCCATTTCTTTTCTGCCTCTGTCCTGATCCTTTCGACCAAGTTCAGGTCTGGCACCTCCTCCTCATAGAGTGCTTCAGTGTCAAGGGGTTGAGTCTCAAATGCCCCTACCTGAAGGTTAGCTGGCATCCCAGCAGGGTCAATATATACCTTTCTAGCCGGATTCGGCGTAGCCGGTTAAACCTTACTATGAACTGGGGTACTTTCTGGTTCTTGAACGGCTTCTCCTTCAACTCTCTTTCCGAGGCTCTTAGCCAACAATGCGGCTATGTCGGACACTATCGACGCTTGTGACTAAGCAATCTGGTCACTAAGGCTTCTTTGGGCCTCGTCAAATCTTGCCTCGAGCTCTCTTTGTCCCTTTTCTAGACTGATTATCCTGTCTTCCATGAGCTTGCTTTGTAGTCAGGTAAGATATGGATGATGAATGATTGCGGCTTAACTTCTATTTTCACACTGCCACAATATTTATAACATTAATATGGTTGCAAGGAAAATAAATGCGTGTATAATGATGCGAATGTCACGATGCAATGCAAGAATGTATGCAGATAAAGGTACTGATTCCACTGGTAATCACCCTTTTGAACTACTTCCACGGGAATTAAAGGATCTAGATTACAATAGAGTTCATATTACAAAATGAAGGTCCCTAATACAAAAGAGTCATAATTACAATACAGAACCCTACAGATAAGCCCTAGCTCTATCTCCTAATTTTCCAATAGCCCTGAGCAGCTTGATGAACCTGGGTGCTTCTTTCATGCCTGGGGCTACGAAAGGTCGGAGTGCTTCAGCTTCGACAGCTAAGTCACTCACATGCCTAGCGACTCGTTGTATGTCCACCATTAGGTTCGCGTAATATTGGTCCCTATCCTGCACCATCCGGGCAGCTTCACGCAGTCTCCTTTGCCAATAAATGTCCCCTCTGGCTGCAGCCTCTTCGAATACACTGATTCTTTCCTTATAATCTAGAACAATTGCTTCAAGGGACTCAATTCGGGTTCGTAACGTGCCTACTTCACGCTCTCTTTCTTGTAGCTCAGTGAAGCCATTCCTCTGACAGTAAGTTCGAAAGGAGTGTTCTACTTCTGCCACCCTTTCTTCTAACTCGACATTCTGACTTCGGCTCTGATCCAGACTTAGGATAGTGTCGTCGTACAACCTTTGCATCTCTAACAGTCTATTCCGGCTACTCATGGACCTTCTTTTCCAAGCGACGACGTTTTCTCTCTCGTAGTTGACTGCTTGTTTTCCTTTGCAAATCTGTTGCCTAGTTCTTTCCTTTTCTTGGTCAATGGCCTCCTTGAAGGACTGTCTTTCTTCCTCAATAGCCAATCGGCAGCTTTCTATCTCCTTCTCGATTGCTCTCTTCTGATTTCTCGTTCTTCTTCCACCAAACGGATACCATTCATCCTTTCCTTTTCCACGGCTATGAACTGACTTCGGCCGGCTTTTTGTATTTTCGCTTGGAGTAGGAGGGTATCCTTTTGGTAAAGAGCGTTCTTCTCGCTCAAATCTGCATTTAATTTCTTCAATTGCCTAATGATCCCATATCATTCGTCGACCTCTAAGCTCACTTTATAGAGCTCACTCGCATGCTGAGTCTGTTGGGTGTCTATTTTCCTCTTAATTTCTTCAAGTTAATTCCGTAAGATATCAGTTTCAGACAGTACCACCTTTGTAAGCTCCTCAAGTGACACAACCGATCCCTGATCGGATTCGGGAATTACATCATTAACCCTCAAACATCTCTAAAGATCGTAGTTTGGGGTAGTCATGTGCTCGGTGTCTCCTTCCACCCTGATCCGATAACTATAGTCCCAAGCCCTCATGATAGTCTGGACTTTTTCCTTAAACTCACCTTTGAAAGGAAATTCAGTTCGGCTTAACCCGGCGGTATTGGGGATGAACTGTCGTGATCCGAATTGTCGGGACACCAAAAGCGGAGCACAAGCAATCCCTCCATGCTGTCCCAACATCATCAGCCAGTCGAAATCACCGCAACTGTACAAAAAGTAATTAACTCTACCGAGCCACGTGACCCTCCATACTATGTCTTCGTCTTGAAGAATGTTCGTGAAGAAACCAGACCATTTTTTCATTTTCAAGTTCTCTAGCCACTCTTTTGCTAAGTACTCTCGTAAGGGCGAAAAACCTTGGAAGGATATCCCTGGTAAGACCCTTGTCGGTGTCTTCCACATGTGGCTCTGAACCCATACCTGTAACAGCTGTGCACACCCCCTGAAATGTCATTCTTCGTGCTTTCGACTGGCATTTAAAGAAATGAAGGTCTCGGCCAAGATTGCTGGTACTGGATTTGCCCGCCGTTTCATACGCTCGAACAGATCTAGAATGGCTACATCAATGTTTCCAAGAGTTCTTGGAAAGATCACCAACCCATATATTCCCAGGGAAAACATGTCTATCTTTTTCCCCTCATCTGGATGTGCAGGTAGGATGTCTCGAATATTCCCCCATGCAAAGACTGTACTGTCTCCTCGAAGTCGGATCAGGCCATTAACCCAATCGTCACTCATCCCGGTAAAGGTTTTGAGCTTCGAAGTGTAATTCTGATTCCTCGGAGGTTTTGCGTAGATCCAATCTTCCTTAACGTTCTTCTGATTAAGTAAGGCGATGTACTCTTCTGCTGTAGGCATCATGTCCTGTCCATTGAAGGTGAAGCAGCAAAAGACCGGATTCCAGAACTGAAAAATAGCTCGGAGTAGGGGCTGGTTGACCCGAACGTATAACAATTGTGCAATGTCGCCATAACTATCACAGAACATGTCTTGTAGTCTTTGGTCCTATCCTTCCCAGATACTTTGAAGATCCTATAAGTTGTTCTGCTGAAGACTCACGTAGGTGTACCCTGCTACTACGCGCTCGCTCGGTAAACTGTCCCCTTGGGCCTTCTGGTTGACTTCTGACCAATGCCTGACTGACAAGTTAAGCTCTTCTTTCCTAAGACACCTTTTTTCCATAGTGAAAGCCTTTCTGATTGGGAAAACCACTTGATCCAGTACCTTTATGTAATGCAAATGCAATAATGTATGAAAAAAAACAAAAGCAAAAAAGAAAATAAGTCAGTACCGGATAGAATTAATGAATACATAAATAAAAGACGAATAAGGTAAACAGACAAAACAACTCTATTTATCCTGTCTAAAACACCTAAGGTTATCCGTATGGCTCTAAGGGTGGGTTTCTATGTTCTCTATATGCAGTTTTGGTGCTAGGAGGTACTCGAGTTGTCCTTGCTATCCCCTACTACGGGTAGCAAGGCCCCCGATCATCACCCATTATAGGTTCCTTTCAATCGGGTTCAATTCAGGGGGACCCATTCACTTATGCCTGCACGAAGGAACAATATCCTTACGAAAGCATAAGGTACTCGAGCCCCGAAGGTACTTGCTAGGCCTACACGGGAGAACGATATCTCCACGAAAGCATTAGCGTTTCCCCCCCCACTTAAAAACGGGTTTATATGCCATATTTTAAATGTATTAAAATAAACGCGTAATTATAACCAAATGTTAATTTAATAGTCACTTTAATCCGGAACTTCTAATATTATTAAAGCGGTAATTATTTGAAAAAGCTTGACTCTCTTTATTTTGTTAAAAAACAAAAAAAGTCCCCAGAGGAGTCGCTATATGTAGCGATATTCTTTTTTACTCTAAAAACGTATTCTTTCTTTCGTTTTGTTAAAAAATGCCTTCCGTGGGATTTTGTAAAAACCGTATTTTATTTAGAAATTGGAGTCGCCACCGGCCACTTAGGTAGGCCGAACACCATAAAACCAGAGATTCAAAAAAACTTTGGGTTCGGGAGTCGGTTAAGGATGGGGAAGGATTAGCACCCCCACACCGCCCAAAATTGGTACTTTAATAATTATCGCTTTATTAATATTAGATTTTTCAGATTAGAGTGACGATTAAATTAAAATTTGCTTGTAAGTGCGGGTAAATTTTAAAGGCCCCGTTATCCGAGAGTAAACGCCCAACCACCATCACTACGCCTGATATTGGCCCCGTTTACGCTCGGATAAAAGGACACCGCATTGACAATTTATATTCCGATATGAAATCTTAGTGAGTGAGACATAAAATACGGCAAATAGTTCAAATACAATAAAAATAAATATTAACATAATAGAATATTAATATAATATAAGTAAAATATCAATCTAAATGTACCTATATATATATATACCATGAACAAGAGAATTAACAGACAAAAAACATGATATTACGGAAACATATGTTGTAAAAGATGAATACACGTGTAATACGAAAAAAAACATACACGAAGACATAAAACATATTAAAATGCAAACACATGCAAAGAGAATAAAATAGGCTACACGTTTAGAATACGAGTAAACAAGTTAACGATTGTATTAATATAACACTATACGAAAAAACGAGCATGAAATAGAGAGGTGACAATAACATATATAACACCTATGTAAAAGACCACAAATCATATTAATGCAGAAATATTAAAACCTAACTACTTTGAAGCAAAATAATAAACAACAATAAGGGACTGGAATGGAATAAAATCAAAATATAAGGCTTATAATCAAAAAAATAAAACGACATTTAGGGATCTAATCAAGAACCCGGTAAAACTCATGGGGACTAAAGCTGTAAATAACCCATGCGGCAAGCTCGAAATGGAAAGTTCGAAAACGCGGAGGTCCTTGGGCGTAATTTAACCATTTGAGAATGGATTTCGAATAAATTTTGGGACGAAATTGGAAAAATTGGAAACATAAGAGGGATTAGGTTTGTAATTACCCCAAGGGGCGAGACCGTTATGAAAATTCCCAAAACGTGGGATGGTTTATGATGCAATTAGGCCAATTTTAAAAAAGGTTTGCCTATAAATTTCCCTAACCGGCCTCCCTTCTCCCTTTTCCTCATTTTTTTCAGCCTTAGGATAATATTTTCCCCCCACTCTCTCATCTTCTCTCAAAACAAACACCAAGCCCTCAACGAACCCAGAAATCGGCAGCCAACCACCGTCCTCTCCACCGCCGGCCGCCGCTAGTCGGCGCCGGCGAACCTAAAAAACACCCAAAACAAACCTCGCTTCAACCCGAACCTGAACCTAAACTTAGATTTACACAAAGACTTCCCCTTTTGCCTAGATCTGAGAAAATAAGAGGTGAAAAAATGTTTTTTTAAACAAAAATGAAACCAAAAGGGACATCCCTCTCTTTTCAGTTTACCATGTTCAGTTTTGTAAACTGAGGCGGCTTTTCACTAGCGAGGGGAGACCCACTGACGAAGAGGGTAAAGAACCTATCCTCTCCTCTCCCTTTCTTTATTATTTCGTATTTTTTACTGTACATACATGCAATAAAGAAAGAAAAAGAAAAGGAGATTACCATTGAAACTTGGTACTTCTTTTTTTGTATTTTTTTTGTTGAAAACCTCTGATCTTACACTTTTGTTGGTTTATATATATCCTGTCTGCTCTCTCTTGTTTGGTAAAACTAGTACATAGGATATATTTTGGATCTGATTTTGTTCTGATGCCTTTCCATTTCTTTGTGTCTTTGGCATGCCCGGCCATGCTTGGTGGTTGGTACGGCCGACATGGGGAGCGGCGTGGTGGAGATGAGCGCTCGGCTATGCAGACTGGCGTCTCGGGAGACGAAATGATTATTACTGCCAGAACCGTTCCTATCCGTTGGATCAGATCTGATCCAACGGTTAGGACCGCTCGAGGATGGTGTAGCGGCTAGGGATCACGCCACGTGGACTCGAGAAGATGGGTGGCCTTGTACGCGTCTCACACGCGCGAGTGGATAATCCAACAGCCCGTGCGTGGGCTTAATGCGGCAGATGAGGGGTCTTCATGCTTCATCCGTGGCCGTTGGATCTAGATCTGATCCAACGGCCCTCGTGCAGCTGCACAAGATGGAAAGGGGCATTAGGGTTTCAATATTTGATATGGGTTAGGGTTTCTTAGGATGTGGGCCGGCTTGGCCGAATAGGCCATGTGTAATTAAGTTTAGGTCTTGTAATTAAGGACTGGATATCTAATTTGGACTTTAATATACTTTTTATCTTATTTTAATTTTAGCCCAATAGTATTAATAATAATAGTAATAATAACAATAGTAATAATAATATATGCATACCCACACATATAATATATGTACATACAAATTAATATACACATGCAAACACCCACACGTATGCATACATTCTCGCACATTAATTAATATCTATATGCAAACGTTAATATATGTAACACATTAATATAATATACAAACATACATGCATATATACGCATACGCACATGGTTTACGTACACATTAATCATACATATAATATAATATGTATACATGCAACAATAATATATTAATTAATAACCTAAAGTAGATTAACACAATACTTATACACCGGATAAAAATGAGTGATTACAAAGTCCAAAGGGAGTCATCTAGTCTCAAGGACCAGTCCTTCCTCGTCGGGTTCACAGTCTTCTCCAAAATGTCCTTAATCTCCTTATTTGAGATCTTTACTTTGCCATTCGTTTGGGGATGGTAGGTTGTGGCAATTCTTTGCTGGATCCCATACTGCACAGAGCTTTAGAAATTAAATTTCATTTAAAGTATGTACCTTCATCATGTATGATAGCTCTGGGGGCACCTAATTTAGTAAAAATATGCTTATGCAAGAACTAGGCAATAGCCTTGGCATCATTTGTTGGTAAGGCAACAGCTTCAACCCATTTTGAAACATAATCAACAGCCACAAGGATATACGGGTTACCAAATGATAAGGGAAAGTGACCCATGAAGTCTATTCCCTATACGCCTAACAATTCTACTGGCATAATGTTCTAGAGTTGCAATTGATGTCTGCTGGAGATGTTACTCGTTCGCTGGCATCGATCGCATGCCTTGGCAAAATTATGGGCATCCTTGAACAGCGTAAGCCAAATAATTATAACTACAACACTTTTTCCGTGATTTTTATCCCACCAAAGTGGCCTCCATACAGTGCTGCATGGCATACTTGTAGCATGTTGTGTTGTTCATCTTTTGGCACACAATGATGTATCACTTGATCAGCACACTACTTGAACAAAATTGGCTCATCCCAATAATATTGTTGAACATCTCGCAGAAATTGTTTCCAAGCATTACTTGCCAAATTCGGTGGCAAAATATTGCTTACCATGTAGTTGACTATGTCAGCGTACCATGGCATAGAATCGACTACAAGTAAATACTCATCGGGGAATTCATCACTTATGGCGGTAGCTCTACTATCCTCAAGGTGATGCTCTAGTTGGGATAGGTGGTCAGCTACCAAGTTCTCGCTCCCCTTCTTATCTCAAATTTCGAGATCAAATTCTTGCAGCAAGTGTGTCCATCGGATTAGTTTGGATTTGGCATCCTTCTTTGCCAAGAGATATTTTAAGGTTGAATGGTCTATGTACACCACAACTTTGTTATCTACCAAGTAAGATTTGAACTTATCAAATGCAAAGACAATCGCGAGAAACTATTTCTCGGTTGTGGTATAGTTTATTTGGGCCTCATTTAGTTCCTGACTAGCATAATAGATGGTATGGAAAATTTTGCCACACCTCTATCCCAACGCAGCTCCAACGGCATAGTCGCTGGAATCACACATGAACTCGAATGGCTCATTCCATTCTGGTGCCACGACTATCAGGGCATTAATTAACCTTTCTTTAAGTTCTTGAAATGCTTTCAAACAACATCATCAAATGCAAAAGCGGTATTTTTTCTAAAACCAAGCATAAAGGTTTAGAAATTTTTGAGAAATCTTTAATAAAACTACGATAGAAACATGCATGTCCCAAAAAACTCCTAATACCTTTTATGCTTGTAGGAGGTGGCAATTGTTTGATTACATCTACTTTCGTTTTGTCTACTTCCAGGCCTCTCTTGGTCACTTTATGACTGAGAACTATGTCTTCCTTTACCATGAAGTGGCATTTTTCCCAGTTCAGGACTAGGTTAGTCTCAATACATCTCTACAAAACATGTTCCAAACTCTGAAGGCATTCCTCAAATGTTTTTCCAAACATTGAGAAGTCATCCATAAAAACTTCTAGATTATTCTCAATCATGTCACAGAAAATTAACATCATACAACGTTGAAACATTGCTGGAGCGTTACACAATCTAAAGGGAATTCTTCTAAAAGCAAATTTTTCATATGGACAAGTGAACGTGGTTTTCTCCTGATCTTCCAGGGTGATGGCAATCTGATTATATCCTGAGTAGTCATCTAGAAAGCAATAAAATGCCTTACATGCCAATATGTTCAGCATTTGATCGATGATGGGTAGTGAAAAGTGGTCTTTCCTGGTGGCATTATTTAGCTTCTTGTAATCCATGTACACTCTCCAACCTGTAATAGTTCTAGATGGAATCAACTCATCTTTGCTATTTTGTACCACGAGCATTTCATCCTTCTTTGGCACGCATTGCACCTGGCTGACCCATGAACTATCAGAAATGGGATAAATTATCATGGCATTCAGTCACTTGATAACTTCTTTCTTAACTACTTCTTTCATGCTCGAGTCCAGTCTTCTCTAGGCCTCGATTACTTTGCTATGGTAATCCTCAAAAATGATTTTATTCATGCAAATAGTTGAGCTTATTCCTCGGATATCAGCCAAGGTCCAACCCAAAGCTTGCTTATAATTGCTTAATATTTCCAGTAATCTTTCCTCTTGATCATTAGTGAGATCAGCATCAATGATCACGAGAAAAGTTAAGTTATTACCTAAATAAGCATATTTAAGGTGGTTTGGCAATGGTTTCAGCTCCAATTCTAGTGGCTTCTTAATAGATGGTTTGAGTGCCTTGATTTCTCTATCAGCCAACTCTAGAGGCTCTGCCTGTCCAAATAACTCACAACTTCATTATCCAAGGTTGGTCCTTCAGGTTCGTCACTCATCTCAACTTCATCATTCAGTTCTTTGGCATCATCATCTCAATCTTAGCAAATCTGAGCCATGTCCATACTGAAAATAGACTCCATCATCTCGTCAGCTTGGCATTCCTTAGGTTCATATGTGCATTTAAGAGCTTGAAACACATTAAATGTAACATGATGGTCATCCATGCACATTGTAAGTTCACATTTGTGAACATCAATTAAGGCCCTACCTGTAGCAAGGAATGATCTACCCAATATAATTGAGACATTAACATCTTCCGCATAATCTAAAATGATAAAATTAGCTGGAAATATAGATTTGTCTACCTTCACCAATACATCCCCAATCTTACCATTAGGATGTGCAAAATATCGATATGCCGACTGAAGTCTTACCATGGTAGGCCTTGCTTCAATTCCAAGCTTTTTAGAAAACTGACATTGGCATCAAATTGATACTGGCTTCTAGGTCACACAGTGCCTTTCCTATGAATCTATTGTGAATAGTATATGGAATAGTGAAACTTCCCGGATCTTTTCAGCTTTGGTGGCAATCGATTAAGTATCAATGCATTTCATCCTTCAGTAAGAGCTACAGTCTCAAAATTACCCAATTTCCTATTTTTGGACAAGATGTCCTTTATGAATTTGACATAGTTGGGCACCGGTTCGAGAGCTTCCACTAATGGTATATTTATTTGCATCTATTTAAGAACTTCCAAGAAGCGCTTAAATTGATGGTCTTGCTTATGTTTCTAGAGTCTTTGTGGGAAAGGTAGTGGTGGATAGGCAAATGTTGGCTCCATTGGCTTTATCAAAGTGGTGCTGGCATCAGATTGTTGTTTGGCGTTAGTTAGTGGTCTGGTATCATATAGAGGTCTGGCATCAGATTGAGGTCTAGCATCATTAGTTTTTGCCTTGCCTTTCTCAGCTTCTTTAGGTTTATCTGCTGGCATCAATTTCTCGGCTTTGCAATTAGTTGACTGTTTAACAGGTGTCTCAGTCTCGCATTGTTTGCCACTACGAAAAGTTACTGCTTTGCATTGTTCATTGCCCTTATGCCGAGCACATTTTGTATCGCTCGATAAAGTTCCCTATGGACTATTGCTGAATGCGCTAACAATCTACCCTAACTGAACCTCCAAGTTCCGCATAGATGTTGTCAAACTCTAGACAGTTGCATCATTTCTTTCCATGTACTCTATCAAAGTGTTCCCCTAGTTAAATCTTTGTCCTTGTTGGAAATTGTTCTACGCTCTATGTGGCATTGTATTATGGTTGAAACCTTATTATGCATGGTTATTCTGACGTTGGGCATTGTATTCCGACTTAGGTTTTGTTGGGCAACCTTCCATATGATGATTCTTTCCATATATCGTGCAGAATAGGTCTAATGCCTTTACTTCTCAGACATTTGTAGGCTTTTGCAATGTCTTCGTTATATTAGTGAGATTGGAATTTTGAGCATTAATTGATGATAATGCATCAAGCTCTAATTTTCTAGTAGTTTTTGTTTCGGTTCCCAGTCTAACAGTAGGATACTAAAAATTATTTGCGGCAATCCTTTCTAGGATGCCAACTACCTTCGTATAGTTCTTCTCTAACAACGAACCATTTGCTGAAGCATCAACAGTCCCGACATGAGCATTGAGTCCATTGTAAAAGGTTTCTATCTGGGTCTAATTGGGAATCCATGCATAAGGAACCTTCTCAATAGGTCCTTGAATCTCTCCCACGCATCATATAAGGTCTTGTCATCAACCTGCCTGAATGAAATGATTTCACTCTTTAGCTTGACATTAAGTTTAGGTGCCTGGAATCGCAAAAGAAATTTTTGGCATAGTTCTGCCCATGAAGTAACATAACTAGGTGGCAAAGAACTTAGCCACAATCTTGCTCTATCTCTCAGGGAAAATGTGAACAATTTCAGCTTCACTATATCTTCAGATACTCCAGGTTGATGAAATAGTTGGCAAACTTCCATGAATTGCTTCAAGTGTTGCCTTAGGTCTCCAATAGGTGATCCATCAAATTTCCCTACATTCAAAAGAGTCTTTATTATTACCGTTTTTAGTTCAAAATTAATTTTATTTACCTCGGAACCAATCAGGCATGACATCAAATTATCCATGGTTGGTGCCAAATGTTCTCATATCGGTCTCTCTTCGGCATTATCAGCAACAGTAGCATGAGCAAGTGGAACATCATCATTTAATGGTGGATCCCCATGGTTATTTGGGACACCATCTACTCTATTTCCATTTCGAGCCATCTCTCGTAGTTTCCTTTTTAATCTGCGTATGGTTCGTTCAATTTCTGGGTCATATGGCCAATCTTTCATCGTAATGCGATTCCTGGTCATACACCAAACAAAAAAAGTAAATTTAAAAGAAAACAAGTAAATCAAAACAATAAATTATGTTGTAATTCCCTAACAACGGTGCCAAAAACTTGTTAACTTTGCTAACGCTTGGTAAAAGATTGAGAATACATTGTAAACCAAGAGTGAGTCTATTGCATGCAAGTATACACGGTTAGCAAGTAATATTGCAGTAAGATGAGTATATATCCACATGGATTGACCAAGAATTTAAGTGTCCAATGATTTACTTGTTAAAGGATTCAAGAATGTTGAAATTGATTTAGATTTTAGATTTAGACAATGGCTAAAACAATGTTGTAAAAATAAAAAACAGTTTGACAAGAAGAAGTATTCAAATGGATGGTGAGCATTGGTAAATGATGCCTGGATTTTACGCTAGTTGTGCTAGTTATTAATGTCATGCCTTGGATATATTTTCGAGCAGATTTCAAAAATAGTATTACCTCTATCTATGGCAATACCCTAAGTTAACCACGATAAAACCCTTATATGTCTATAGTGCAGCTTTTCATAGATTAACTTGAATTAGTTTCAATCTATACTCCTAAGGGGTAGATTCACTTCCGAACTAAGCTCATGTACTTGAACATCTTCTGTCGAAGTTTCTCTCCTTAGTACTTGGCAACTGATTGTTACCCCTTAAGTCTATTAAGATATTAAGGCATAATAAGCATACAATGCCAACTGTCGTATGACAAAGAATTTAAGGAAATGAAGTGCTAGCCGGATAGAAAATAATGCCAAGGTATTCAAATTATTAAAAATAAATTGAGTGTTAATCGCAAACATCCCAACCAACTATAAAAGCTTAGTTCATGGTTGGGGGATCCATCCATAAAACATCGTATCTCAACATCACCATTTAAACAAAAATTAAAGTAAGAGAATAGGCAAAGAAGGAGGTCCATCGATGCAGCCTTTCAAATGCTCTAGAGGTCTCGGTCTAAGATGATCGAACCACGTTGCCTCTAGCTTCCTCTTCCACCATAATGCTCTCTTTGGATCAATGATCAGTCTTCTTTGAATAGGCACCCGTGAAAACCATAGGATCGGTTTAAAATTTGAATTTTGATTACACACCAAGATAGGCATGTTATCCTCTTATCCTCTTTTGAATTTTAGGGCCGACGTGTACTAGGTTCAACAGCTACTTTGACCGGGCATCGAACGTCAATTCTTTGCCAACCGAGCTTGGCAATCTCTGTCCAACTTTGCCAACTGCGACTCGGCAATTCTCTTATGCTTTTCCTACTTCTTGCTCCTGTGCGGCTCTATCAAGCCTACCCTGCTCCTATCCTACATCAACACCAACAAAACAACCCTTCAAACTGGCAAAATAACAACTCCCTAACTCCTTATGCAAATGCATGATTTTAACAACTAAATGCAAACATATATACCTAATGACAGGCAAAAGCATTGTGAAGTATGCATGAAAATTAGTACTTTCTAGGAGTTAACAACGTGGCTGTTATAAAACTTTATATAATAACACATTTAATCTTCTATATTTACACATTCAATCAATTTAGTCCTAATCCGAAAAATTCATTAAATTTAACCCACGTTATTTACACATTCTTTCAATATGGTCCTTAAAACAAAATTCCGAAGTTGTTCCATTACATTCCCAGCCATACAACTTGCCTAAAATGCTGAAATAGAATTCAAATTCGGATAGAGTTGTGTTGGTTGAGTTCCTTGCTCCATGGTGTGGTCATTGTCAAGCTTTAACATCTACATGATATTATTAATTGAAAGTTCTGCAATACAGTGGGTAGATTGAGAAGAAATAGTGTATAACAACCACTTTTGCCGCCAACTCCATTACAGACTTGTATATCTCAATTCTACATTCCTGCTTCTATATAATCACCCTGTCTATAAATAATTTGATTTGATTCTTCTTGTGTTCAACATGGGTAGATTTTAATGCAAATCAAGGAAAATACGTGGGTTAGGTTCACATGGCACAATACAGCAATACTGGAGTTCAATTTTAATCTATATTTTAAATATTTTTTTCTAAGACTATTTTCTATATTTAATATATTTGTCTAAACCCTCCAACAAAAACAAGAAAGCTGTAGAGATCTAGTCCTGTCTTGATGTCTATGTCTTAGCCTTTTATGTTGGTCGTGAGCCACGTTGGCCTTCATCCGGAAAGTACTATTGGTTCAACGAAGCTCCATTGGACACAGTAATACATTACCGTTAGTGCCTCAAAAGTTCCCTGTTTTACAACCCTAATCTCCAAAGCTGCAATTATATTATTTTTCATATAGATTTTATATGTATAATGCAAAAAATAGTATCATTTAATGCAAACACCTGCAATTATATGGATTATCCGAATCTGAATTCTATTTCAGCATTTTATGCAAGTTGCGTGGCTGGGATGTAGTGGAACAACATTGAAATTTTGCTTTAAGGACTAAATTGAAAGAATGTGTAAATAAAGAGGGTTAAATTTAGTGAATTTTTTCGAATTAGAATTAAATTGATTGAATGTGTAAATATAGAGGGTTAAATGTGCTATTATACAAAGTTTTATAATAGTCACGTTATATACTTAACAGCCGAGTTACCATTTTGTTACAAAACATAAAATTTAATTGTCATTTTGTAACATTTGAAAGTTCGATTACCATTTTATTTTTTTAACAAAGTTCAATAATCATTTGTGAACTTTACCTAAAAATTTTACCTTTGCAAATGCAAAGATATCCTTGAAAATCTAAACTATGTTGTAGGATCCCGTTAAAATCTTTTCTGTCCCCATTAAAGCTTCTTCTCAGTCTCACACAGAAGTTCTGTTATATGTTTGGCTGAATTTAGTTAGAAACTTCATTGTAAATTTCCCATTGTTCTTCTCTTCTTGTTCCCTACCCGAATTTGCAGCATGTCAAAACCGCCATTGTTTGGTCATCTAATGGCCACCTTTGCTTCCTTTCTACTTGCGTTTCCTGGTGCTTTCCCTGCTGGGAAGTAGGAACAGAAACGAGGGTTGTGGCTCTATTTTCTGTGAAAACTTGAATATTAGTCATCCATCCTAACCAACGATCATTTGGACTGTGAATTCAGATATTTATGAAAGTTTGATTTATCTTTTGGATCAAAATAATTTGTAAATTTAGATGTTAAATTACTCTCTTGTGGATTTCATCCCTGTCTATGACAATGATGCTGTTGAATAAGTCTTGCCCGCTTGGTCCCCCTCACTTCCACCGGGCGACATCACATCAATGCTCACATCCTTACATTAATGCTATGGAATAAGTTTTGTTATATGTTTGGTTGAATTCAATGTGAAACTTCATCGTTAACCCTCCATTGTTGTTCCCTGTATTAGCATGTCAAAATTAAAAGCAAAACTGTCATCGTTAGGTCACCTAATGGCAGCTTTTGCTTTGGTTGCACTTGTATTTCCTGATGCTTGCCTGGCTAGGCATCCAAACCAGGATTGTGGCTCTGTTTTTTGTGGAAGTTTGAATATCAATAATCCCTTCCGAATAAAAAGCGAACCTCGTCAGTGCGGTGACCATAGGCATGAACTTGAGTGTGAGAAAAATAACCGCACCATTTTTGTTGGGAAACAAGGGAGATTCTCAGTGGAAAAAATCTTATATGAAAATTATACGATGCAAGTGGTTTATGCTGGCCACAACATGGATGATTGCAACTCCCTCCCTCTCAGTTACATATATGATTATGCTTCCTGTCAACATCTATATCGTTTTCGTTATAATGAGTCATGGGGCAGCATTATGTATGTAGTGAATTGCAGGAAACCTATAAAATCAGCTGTATATTGAAGCCTCTCGTTGTACCTTCAACTCCAACACCTCTTCCTATTTCTACTTTCTAGACTAGGGAACCTCGACATCTGATTTCAAATCAATCTTGCACTGTGGAAGCAGAGGTTCCAATTTCGGTTCATAATATCTCAACCATGTCTACGATGAATATCTACAATAAGCTATCTGAGGGTGTTTTCCTGGAATACGACCTCGACGAGTATTGCAGCAACAAAGGTTTATTCTTGGAAGTGTAAGTTTCTTCAAGTATCTCAGTTTTATAGCGATAGCTTGAGTTTGGTTAAATACATCATTAAATTCAGATTTTTGGTTTAAAGCAATAACTTTTGTTTTTGGATTAGTTAATTTCTTTTCGTCTTTTTTCCTTACATATTTGATATGTAAAACTCTTAGTCTTTTGTTTCTCCCTTGTCCCAACTACAATAGCTCGGCTTATTTAGATGTAAACTGCAAGCTGTACCATGTGGGATATGGCTTGCTAGATTATTTGGAGTGCCTTTTGGTTTACTTCAATTATCTCTACACCCATGATGATTCTATCAGTACGTTTTCCAGATTTTATTTGTTTTGACTCATATTTTGCATTTTTAATCCTTACTAATATTCATATATATATATATATATATATATATATATATATATATATATATATATATATATATCTTTTTGTAATTTTATAGGTGTTTGTAATTATGTGTTGGAATAACAGGTACATTTATGACCTTAATTTTATATGTTATTGAATATTAAAGAATAGAAAAAAAATATATTATTTGGTACGTCACGAGTAAATTTTAACTCTATAACCAAGGTTAAATCATTGTCGTATGTTTTTTATTTAAAAAAATACAATTTAAGGATATATGAAATATTTTAACCATCTAGTAGAATTAAATAATTTACACTCTCATTGTACCAAATAATAATACTTAAAAAACACAATTTATGTCAACAATCTTTAGAATATATGGTTAAAGCTCTTAGTTGACATCTTTTTGTATCTTAGGTTGTGGGTTCAAGACACACTAAAAAAAAATTCTCCTCTCCTTAAGTAGAAATTATTCAAAAGAAATACAATTCATTTTTCATTTTAAAAAATTATATTTATTTTAGCTTTAAAGTTTAAATTTACAATGAGTGAAAATATGTGTTTTAAGGGAGCATCAAAGTAAATTAATTGCATAAACTATTCCTTTACTCTGATTTTTTTTTATCTCACAAAGTATTATTCTTCTCAATACGTTTTTTCTTCTGGAAAGGTGGATTCTTGGCACTGAGGACTTTGCTTGGTATACTTTGTCTATTTGCACTTATTATTTACAAACAGGCTCGGCCGAGAGCAGGAACACACTGAGCGGCTGCTCATGGCCCCACTTTCTTGGGGCCTCAAAAAATATGTTACCTTCACAAATGAGTTATTGTGCTCAACAAATTCAAAGCATCATTGACTGGAATTTTTAAACAATTTTTTATAATACGGGCTCCACAAATTTTGTTATAACAAGGGCCCCACAAATTTTATTAACTAAGACAACAATCAATGCTTTCATTGATTCTGCCGTTGGTGGTAATCAATTGGGAAAAAATGAACGTTATTATATTGAAAATAGGAAAGAGTCATTCAAATTGTATTAAATCAAAAATAAACGAAAACTTTGTTTAAGATTGATCTTTAAAAAATAAATTCCAAGACACTCATTTTCTATTAATTGAATATTCAAAAAAAAACTTAAGAGTAATTGCCTTAAAAATAGTATATCCACACTATAATTATTAAAGAAAAATGGGGAAAAGCTTTCTTCTCAAACTTGAGTTATCGTTGCCTTTGATACATTCACGGTGAACGAGCATCCCACTCTCTCGACTCTTCGAAGAACCAGATCAATCTCCTTTAATTTCTGAATTTTTTTGATCGAAAATCAGGTTGTGTTGTTCCTACTCTTACCTTTTTACTTATGTTTTTATTTTTTAGTTTTTCTTACATTTTAAATTTTTATATACAGCTTTTAATTATCTCACTATGTTTCATAAAAGAAAATACGACTCTAGATGTGAAAAACGTAAAAAGAAAAAAAAATAATCGATGAATTAACTCAATCCCAAAGAGGATCACTTATACGTAAGTGTATGAAAATGAAAATGTTGTTGGTGATTCTAATACTAATAATGTCAATGATAATATTGATGACAACATGTGTATAAATAATAAAAATGAAAATGTGCTTGTAAATGAGAAAAATGCATTTGGTGATGATGTTGGTCCTTTTAATGTTGAGCATGTTGATGATGTTGATAATGCTGATATTTTTGATGATATTACATGTTATAAGTTTAATATATTTGATCCAAGAAATTGGGATGCTTTAAATTCTCAAATAATTGATATTTTAGCAGTAAAGGGTCCTAAAAGAGATTTATCTATTGATTCCCCAATTTACACCCAAAATTGATCGAGAAGAACTACACACTTGAAAACAAGGAAAAGAAAAAAAATCAAAGAGAAAATTGTCTTGTTTGTTCAAAAAGAAAATTTAAAGAAAAGAAAAGACAAAAAGTGTGAAAAAACAGTATGAATCGTTGTCTCTCCCAAAATTAAATTTGTGCAAAAGCTTGATACAAAAGAGGAAAAATGAGTGTAAAGTTCTTCGATTCAAAGAGCCTAAAAGTCTTTCTCATCATACATTGTCTTAAGCCCCCTTACAACCAAATTCAAAGACCTTTTGATCTTGTAATTTGATCCAACTACTGGTTGAGATGTGATATATTTGCAAGCCTGTGGTAAGTTTCTTTTCATGCTTTGACTTGAGTGTTGTTGTCCTTTAAACACTTTCAGAGATATTGACTGAATCCTTTGTGAGGGTGTTTGATTTTATTCCATTGTGACTTCATGATAATTAATTGAGATATTATTTTGCTTGTGCTAATTTGCAAATCATGATTTATTACTTCTCTTATCCTTTCTTTATTACTCAAGGGACCCTAGATCTTGAATTTCAATATGTTTGAAGACAAGCACAATCTAGGTGTGGGGGGTATATGATAAGTCATATATTTGCATGTTTTTCATATATTAAATCTTATTTTTTAGAACATTAATCTATCTTAAAGCCCTTGATTCGATTCCTATTTGGCTTTACAGGTGTTTTTGGGCCTTAATGACGTTTTATACGTAAAAGCCAAGTTTTAGCACCAATTTGGCGTTATCAGGAAATCCTTCACATAAAACTAGTAGCACTCGCGAAATAAGGTGTGGGCACGACGCAAATCTGACTTTCTAACTTGGAGGACAAGCAATCCTACTACAAGTGGACTTTTACTTTTTACCATACTTAGAATTGTTTAGGGTTGTTGTGTTTAATGTAAAGTCTTCCCCTTATTTTCACCAATAAATAGTGATCAAAGGGTGAAGGGAAAATGACGAAGTTAACCGAAACCTTATCATTTTTCTTGTGTTGTCACCTACTCCATAAGTAGCTAAACTCCTCCTTCTAGTCAAGTGTAGTTACAAGGATATTATTTCAAGCTTTTAGTGAGATTTCTTGTTCCCAAATTATCTTCATCTCTATTCAAGTATTTTCATATCGTATGCACTTAATCTATATGTGTATGTTGGTTTATACGTATGCATGCAACCAAGTCATGGGTTATTGACGCAAGTGGTAAAGAAATTTGGGTTAGATTTCTAAAGATATGAATTCATATTCTTCATAAGTTAACGGGTTAGTGCTTAGGAAGAGTATGTTTCATCATTCCTTCAACTTTTTCAACTTGCATTATGAACTTATTGGGTCACTGAGTACCTATTGAGCCGATTTTGAACACCCCTAGTACTCAGTTATAACCTGTTGATCATCCTTCGATGAATAAAATTTTGAAGATGCTTGAATTTGATATTGAGCTGCTTGAAATGCATCCAAAGATATTATCAACTTTTCACTAACCTCCTGTTGAAACATCATTAGAGGTTCAAGGTTGTAAGACAGTAAGAGCTCTAATGATGAGCCAAGTACATCAGTGGATGTTGTCACTATAACCAATTCAAATGCGGTATAAGGTTTGGAAACTGACAAGTGTCGTATTTTGTCAAATAATTTAAGCTTTAATCTCAAATTAAATAAATAAAGACGTAGTTTAGAGAAGAAGATGTCGGTCCACAGTGACTAAGGAGTTTCTAATATTAGGAGGTTTTGATCCTGATTGTTCCGAGGAAATATAGTGAATGGGGGGTTTGAGCAAGAAAGCTAGAAAATAACTGTAGAGTAAAAGCGAAAACGATGGAAGTAAATTTTGAAAAGTAAATTAATTAAATTAATTAGCCTCAAGATTTGCTCCGCTTCAATTCAAAATGATCATCGAAAAAGAATTTTTATTTCGGATACATGCCGGTTACAGTCTACAAGGCCCAACCCTTGTAACTTGTTTTTCTCTTCGGTAAACTGATAATCTAAAATCAATTTTTAGATTTCAGTTTTCTGGCTAGACTAACCATGACTATCGTCGTTAGAATAAAACAATTTTAAACTTGGAAAAACCCAACTCATACTATGTTGTCTCGATGAGAATTGAATCCGATCTCAATTTCCCTTAGCGAATCTGTTGCTAAGTGTGTTCATAGGAAGTCGAAACCACGACTATCGCCGATCCTTCCTCCCAACTGTAAATCTCAACAACAATCAAGTCAACGCTAGCTTTTTGAAGTGAAAGCGAAAAGATTTTAATAGAAAGGATGATTGCCGATCTAAGTTTTCAGAAAATTGAGAATGTAAAAGAAAGTTGGTAAGTGCTTTTTAATTCCCAGAAAGTGAATTGAAGCTTTGCTTTTAGCCTTTGGCTAATCGAAGGCCTTAGCTAAGCATGATTATGGAAGAAATCATACTTAGCATTTAATATAAAATAAATAAAAACTAAAAGAACAAAAAAAAAAGAATTTTATAAAACTTCCAAAGTAAAAACAAACTAAGAATTGAGGGATGATCTTTCTAGCTTACCCCAAGAGGGTATTTATAGTACCTTAAAACCCTAAAATTACCCTAAAATGATAAAAGATAAATTCTAAAAATATTTAAATTAAATAAAAAAGATAATCCAAAGTTTAAATTTTAAATCCGTTTGATAAGCTATCAAAATGTGGCTGATAAGCTATCACCACTGCTGACGTCATCTTCTAGAATTGCTGATGTGGCGTCTAGTTAGCCTTTCACGCCCAGATTCATGCCCACTAGCCCAGCCTTGACTCTAGATAAAATTTGCAGAATTTTGCCCCTTTTTAGTGTGTTTTCCATAATTAAAGACCTGCACGAAAAACACATAATAAAGTCCAAATCAACATCATATTCTAACCATTAGAGGCATAATTAAAATGAAATAGTGACCATTTTAGCTATTTATCAAATTCCCCCTCACTTATTCGATACTTGTCCTCAAGTATATCTCAACTAACATATCAAAGCTCAAGTCATTATCTTTTATTTCACAACGTATCTAAGATATATGTATGATCCAAGATCGAGACAAATACCGAGATTAAAGAACAATCAAAAATAGGCAAGACTAGGAACAATTTTTAGCAAAATTAGACATTCCAATAACCTGTCAATATCAATGAAACAAAACCTAGTACCCTCACAAGGATTCACTCATTTCGCTCAAAGTGTTTTGGGTTAAATGATCACTTAAGCCAAAACTAATCAAAGCATTACCATAAGCATGTAACTAAATCTAATCTCCACTACTAAAAATTGAACATGATGCAAAAATCAATGGGTCTTTAATCAAGGTTGTAATGGGGCTTAGGTTAGGGTAAGGAAAAAGGGCGTATATGTAGGCTAAAGTCAAGACAAGAGATGCACAAAGAAATAAGAGCTCAAACCACGAATTAAGCAAAGTAAATAAATACAAAGAGTCGTATCAAAAATCAAGTAGTCAATTTTTTTGAATCTATTTTTTTCTTCTTTTTTTCCTGCAGTTTATTCTTGTTGTCCTCTTTTTTTTTTCTTTTTTCTCAAACTTTTCTTTTTTGTGGAACAAAGTATATTTTGTCTTGACAAGGGTAAGAAAAGGGGAATTAAATAGAAAAGCTCAGGTTTTGTAATGTGGTGAAGACAAAGAACGAGAAAAGGCTCAAAAGTGGCTAACTAGGGGAAATAAATGAGAAGGCAATTTGAGTAGAGAAATAGGTAATTCTAAGTGCCCCTATCACTTTAAAACATCATATTCGAGCATGTAGTCTCGAAAAGCATTATATCTTAGGTTCTAGAATGCTAAGAATTAGTTCGGCACACTCAATGAAACAAAGAGCAAGAATGAAAATATATGCTCATTAGGCTCAAAACTCACATGAGGTGTTATATGCACTAAGTTAAGCAACATGTCAACCAACAACTCACGGAATGTCATAAAAGAATTTATTTGAATTTACTAGTCAAGCCATTATCTATCATGCGTCCTAAACTTCAATACAGGCAAGATCTCAAGTCATAGGGAAATTAGAGAGACAAGGTGAAATGTAGGACACGCAACAAGAAACTCCAACGAAGTACAATCAAGAGAACTCAATGTCAACCAGTCGAATAAGTAGAAAAAAAGTTGACACAAATTCTACTCCCCCTCACTTAATCATAATGTCCCATTATGGAAAATAAAGCAAAAGAGGAGGAATAGAATACTCCCCTAGCTAATTACGGTCACGACCCCGGCCACGGCCTTGGCGAGACGTGCCCGGGCGAAGGTAAGAGAGAATCTCGGTGATGTCAGTCTCGATGGAGTTGAGGCGCTCGTTCACGTCTGACTGTTGGTTCTCTCCTTGTGCTGGTTGTGGTGCGGGCCTCCGAAGGAAGAAGCGTGCATTCCTAGGCATAGTGATCCCCAAAGGAACAATATAAAGGGCATCAATTGTACCAGCCAAGAGTCCTATTGCATCTAAACACCGCGTATCTAAAGCATCCATTGTAAAATAATATGTAAATTGTGAAGTATCAAATGTCAATAGAAATAGTCGCGATGCAAGATGTGTAATATAAGGACCAAGAATCGGTGGGCGATCAGCTCGCACAACACGCCCAAAAGCGCGAGTGAACCAAAACCTTAATTTTACCTTTATACCAGCTTGCATACACCATAAAAAGAAAAGCTCAACCTTACTCAAACATGATGAAGTGTCGTTACGGCCAGAGTAGTTGTATGCTAAGAATCGGTGGATGTAGCGGAGAGACGGGCTATGGATATACCACCCTTTGGTTGTACGAGCATCGAATGTTACCCCTGCAGTGGCAATAAGCGTTTCATAGGCCATGTCAATGTCAAAATCCTGCAAAATCTCAAGTAACGCAGTTAAATAGCCTTGATCCCTGACATCCGTCATAAATCCCATAGAAAAATTAAAATCTGTAATAGACATCTGAAAATATTGTCCCAGCAAATGAAAAGATATAACATTAAGTGAATTTACAATAATAACACGCTTCTTCCTAAATGAGAATGTAGCATAAAATTCAAAAACTAATTCACAATACGTGCTGCATCGGATTGCAGGGTATAAAGACCAACCTATGGCATCAAAGTAATGCATAACATATTCACGCAGATACAAAATGTCGAGTGTTGGATCATGAATGTTTTTGCAAACCTAAAACCTGCGATGTCGAATGCTATTGAAGCACCATATCTCCTCAATTTCAAAGTCCAAGTATCCATTCAAAGTCTCCTCAATTGGAATAGAATAGGTGCGGTCGCGGCGGTAACGTTCAGAGTTTTCATTATTACCAGCATACGATTCGGTTGGTGTAGTGCCTTCACCGGTGCTGGCTACAAATAAAGGCAAAGTTGGTCGCTCGCTGTTAGAATGGGATGAGGTTTGTTGGTCGTTGTTGACATTCGGCTGTTCTTCCCCTATAAAGTCGGCATTCAAGTTATCTGTATAGCCAAAAATAGGGTGGAATATTAGCAAGGGTTGAATGGAATAAAAATCAGAGTTTACCTCATCTATTGGATTTAGGGTCTCCGAGTGCATGGAGTAAAACGATGCGGCAGCGTGCATTGAATGGAATAAAGAGGACGAAACCTAAATGAGGCTAGGACCTCGCTGTGATCGGGAAACTGGGGCTGGCTGTTGGTGGTGGGATGAACCAGATGAGTTGGCAGTGGCCATAGAATGAAAGGACGGGGATGGTGGCAGTTGCTACCGAGAGGGAGATGGAGCGACAGAGGCACGCCTCGATGAGGACCTAGATGGTTAGTCGAATAAGGGGCAGCCGGAGTAGGGGCTGGCTCTGGCTTGGGCGATGGGTGCACGGTTCGTTACCGTTGCATAGCCACGAGGAGGAGACGACGGGGCTGGTTGCAAGTCGGAGTCGCTGGGAATGGCCACAAACTATGGTGGCGCAAATCTTTGACGGCCGCCAAGGACGATTGGCTTGTGAGTCTGAGGAAGGCGGCGAGCTTGGTATCATGTTCTCACCATGGTGAAGGACGTGTGCGGCTGAGTCAAACATATAGAAAAAAAAAAAAGAAATACAAGTGGGGTAGGGTTTATTTGATTGTTTTTAGAATAAATGTATGCGGTGGCGGATGATATATTTTGGAATGGTTGTTTGTTTGGTTTGAAACATGTGGGGGAATAAGGATTATCACTAGTGGGGTCCACGGGAAAGTTCTAAAATTTAAAAACATGGATAAAGATGGGGTTGGAATTTTCCCTTGACCGGTTATCTTAATAAGCCAAAAGGTTATGCTATCATGCGCCCCTTCAAAATGGGCTATGCTAACATGTACCATGTTGGCTTAAATGTTTGCTGGGTGTTCAAGAACTTGATTTAGCCGAGATATTATGCACTTGCAAATCAAAAACGGAACAAAAGTGAGATTAATTTATTAAAAATAAAATTATCATAAAAATAAAACAAAATAAAATGGGTTGTCTCCCATTCAGCGCTTTTTTAACATCGTTAGCTTGATGACCTGATTTAGAATACAGGTTCCTCCAAATTAAGTTCTTTGGCTAAACCAATAGGAGAATTCTCATAATATTGTTTGAAACGCTAACCGTTAACTTTAAACTATGTTCTTGAGTCATCTTTAATTTTGATCGCACCGCGAGGAAAGATTTGAGTAACTGTAAAGGGTCTAAGCCACTTTAATTGTAGTTTACCTCCAAAAAGTTTAAGTTTGGAATTAAATAACAAAACTTTTTGGCCGATAGAAAAAGATTTAAAAGCAATGTTACAATCATGAGAATCCTTAGTTTTTTAAATATCTGAGCGCTATCGTAAGCGTTTCGACAGATTTCCTCAAGTTCCTGGATGTGCAATTTGCGCGCTTCACCGACTTCATCCATTTCCATGTTACATTGCTGCACTACCCAATATGCGCGATGTTCCAATTCAACCGACAAATGACATGATTTTCTGAAAACAAGGCATTACGGGGACATTCCAATGGGACCTTTATACGCAGTTCGATATGCCAATAATGCATCAGTTAATTTAACACTCCAGTTTTTACGATTTGACTTTACAATTTTCTCAAGTATTAATTTAATCTCATGGTTTGATACTTTCGCTTGCCCGTTGGTTTGCGGATGGTAAGATGTTGCAATTCGCTGAGTCACTCCAAATTTCTTCATGAGAGCATCAATTACTCGATTAATAAAGTGCTTTTCCCTATCGCTTATTATCGCTCGTGGTGTGCCAAACCTGGAAAAATGAAATCTTTAAGAAAATTAATCGTGGTTTTGGCATCATTATTCTGGGTAGCCTTAGCTTCCACCCACCTAGATACATAATCTACAACAAGAATTATGTAAAAATTCCAAACGAAGAAACAAAAGGACCCACATAATCAATTCCCCATACATCAAAAATTTCGTAGATATAAATTGGGTTAAGCGATATTTCATTCCTACGACTTAAATTTCCTACACGTTGACATCTTTCACAGGATTTACAAAATAAGCACGTGTCGCAAAAAATGTTAGGCTAGAAGAAACCACATTCAAGAATTTTGTGCTTAGTTCGCTTTGGTCCAAAATGACCGCCACATGAGTAAGAATGACAAAAGTTCAGGATTAAATTTACCTTATTTTCAGCGATACATCGCCTAATTACCTGATCTGAGCAATGCTTCCAAAGGTATGGATCGTCCCAAATATAAAACCAGGATTCTCGATTTAGTCGATTAACTTTAACTCTCGGTAGATCTAGTGGTAACTTACCTGTGGCCAAGTAATTGACCATATCCATGAACCATGGTGTAGTTTTCTGCACCATCATCAACCTTTCTTCGGGGAACTAATATTTAATCAGCGGATCGGATGCAGAAAGGGGAATGCGACTCAAGTGTTCTACTACGAGGTTTTCGCATCCCTTTTTATCTTTAATCTCAAGATTAAACTCCTAAAGAAGTAAGATCCACTGGATGAGCCTCGGTTTCGACTCTTTTTTTCTCAGCAAATATTGCAAGGCTGCATAATAAAAAAACACAGTAATTTTAGTGCCAAGCAGATATGATCAAAATTTTTCTATAGCAAAAATAATAGCAAACAGTTCCTTTTCCATTGTTGAATAATTTTTTTGGGATGGATCTAAGGTACGAGATGCATAAGCTATTACATGTGGCTCTTTTTCGATTTTTTGGAAAAGAACGACTCTAACACTTGTATCCGACGCGTCACACATTAGCTCGAATGGATATTCCCAATTCAGTGGTTAAATAATTGGTACTGTCACAAGTTTTTCTTTTAGTACATCAAACGGTTCTTTGCATTTCTCATTGAAATCAAAGACTTGATCCTTCTAAAGTAAACTACATAATGGTTGTGCTATCTTCGAGAAATCCTTGATGAACCTACGGTAAAATCCCGCATGACCAAGAAAAGAGCAAATATCCCTCACAGTTGGCGGGTAAAGAAGTGAGCGTATAATATCTGTTTTCGCTTTGTCAACTGCAATACCATTAAAAGAAACTATATGACCTAAAACTAACCCTTTGTCAACCATAAAATGGCATTTCTCATAATTTAGCACAAGATTAAATTCTAGGCATCGTCAAAGTACATTGGTCAAATTTAAAAGGTATTCGTTAAATGAACTACCATATTTTGTGAAGTCATCCATAAAAACCTTGATTCCTTTCTCAACGTAGTCTGAGAAGATGCTAAGCATGCACCTCTATAATATCGCAGACGCGTTACAAAGGCCAAAGGGCATCCGTCAATATGCAAAAGTGCCGAAAGGGCATGTAAAAGTCATTTTTTCTTGGTCTTTCGGTGCCACTGGAATCTGAAAAAAAGAACCTGAAAATCCATCAAGGCAACAATATTGAAATTTACCGGCTAAACGTTCTATTATTTGATCTATAAATGGTAATAGAAAATGATCATTTTGAGTTAATGAGTTCAACTTCCTATAGTCGATGCAGACTCTCCATCCATTTTGTACTCGTGTTGGAACTAACTCACCTTCCAAGTTTTGGATTACTGTAACTCTAGTCTTTTTGGTACCACATGAATTGGACTTACCCAGTCACTGTCTAAAATTAGGTAAATTACATATGCATCAAGGAGTTTTTGAATCTCCTTTTTCACTACCTCCATCATTGGTTGGTTCAACCGACGTTGTCCTTTTCTGGAGGGTTTCGTCCCTTCTTCAGTTTTGATCTTGTGCATACAAGTTGAGGGACTAAGTCTCTTTATATCTACGATGGTCCATCTGATTGCCTCTTTATGTGTGCGTAACACCATTACCATGTCATATTTCTCTTCTATGGACAGTTTATTGGAGATAATTATCGGCAATGTACATTTTTCTCCCAAAAATACATATTTTAGGTGATCCGGCAACTGCTTAAGTTTGATTTCTGGTGTCTACAAAAGTTGAAGGTAAAAGTTTAGATCTTGATGGCGCAAGGCTTAATTTATTATTAATTGAAAAAATATCTTCAAACTCCCTAATGTCGTCTTTAAATTCCTTGATTTCTCTGCACATATCAACAATGAAGTTAGTCTCAAAATATTCTTCAACGGCAGGTTCAATAATATCAATAAAGTTTAAACTAGCAACATTATCAGGGTATCTCATTGCTTTGTAAACATTGAACTTAACAACCTCACCATCGAATTATATTGTAAGAATTCCGCTTCTTACATCAATTTTTGTATGTGCAGTGCTTAGAAAGGGACGGCCAAGAAGAATTTCTGAAGAAGTGTTGGACCGATTGTTTTCCATGTTTATTACATAGAAATCTGCCGGAAAGATGAGGTCATTTGCCTTTACTAGAACATTCTCGAAGAGTCTTTCTTGGTATATTACGGATCGGTCAGCTAGCTGTATTGTCACCTTTGTATCCTTCAAGGGCTCAACAGACAGTGAGTTATATAGAGAAATGGGCATAACGTTAATAGAAGCCTCTAAATTGCACATTGCACGTTTTATACCAATATTACCAATTTTACAGGGAATGACAAACATACCTTGGTCCTTCAACTTTGGCGGTAGCCTTCGCTGGAAAACTGCGGAGACTTGTTCTCCCAGATTTACTTTCTCAATTCTGGTAATCCATCTTTTACTAGTGTATAGATCTTTTAGGAACCTGGCATACCTTGGTACTTTCCGGATTACTTCAAAGAGTGGGATATTGATTT
Source organism: Hibiscus mutabilis (assembly GCA_019671005.1). Lineage (NCBI taxonomy): Eukaryota > Viridiplantae > Streptophyta > Magnoliopsida > Malvales > Malvaceae > Hibiscus > Hibiscus mutabilis. The sequence goes on along the minus strand of CM033717.1, from coordinate 19,468,407 downwards.
CTACTTGTCAGAACACATCCAAGATCTCATTCTCTTCAGCTTGTTTGTCTCACTTTACCAACCTTGATGGGAAATGAAGAGGTACGGCTTAGGGAGATGTAGTAGAGGATGAACCTGATGTACCATGCTGGGTGGGGGATTGCGCTTTCTCCTTGTCTTTCTTTTGGCCGTCTTCCTTCGTGGCTTTTGGTTCGACAATGATGCCAATTTAGAGTGTGATTGCGTTGATGTTTTCTCTTGGGTTTAGCTTAATTTGAGAGGGTAGTTTACCTTGAGTCTCGAGTCGCCCTACTGTCTGGCCAATTAGCTTATTTGCTTGTCCAACTCTTGTAGATGAGCCTCAGTGTGGTTCTAAAACTTCTCTTAAGATATTACCAAACGTTTAACGATGGACTCTAAAGATGACTTCGGCTGTTGATAAGGCTATCTCTACTGGTATGCTTGATTTGGTCTTTGGTTTTGCGTGTAATTGAAGTTCGGATGATCTTTTCATCTTGGGTTGTACGTATTAGCATTGGGGTTGTATTATCTCTAACGAGGTCTGAAAAAATTACCCATGGCATTTACTTGCACAACATCCTCCTCTTGTATCATAGACAGCAATACGTTAGATGTTCTAGACTCGTGCATATCCCGCAAAGTCTAGCTGCGCTTCTTTTGTCTGCAACAAGGGATTGAACTATGTCAGCTTGTTTGTCAATTTTATTCTCTAAGGAAATCGTACTTACCTCGTGAACTCATCGAGAGGGTTCACTTGAAGGGCGAAATTGCTGGGAGTTAGCGGCCATCATAGAGATTAGAGTTCTTATCGCTGTTGGGGTCATGTTCACAAGTGCCCCTCCACTTGCTACATCTATCATTTCATTTCCATCGGAGATAGGCCGTCGTAAAAATACTGAAGAAGTGTTTGTTCCGATAGCTTGTGTTGTGGGCAATTTGCGCACAACTTCTTGAATTGCTCATAGTAGTCGTATAATGACTCGATATCCTTTTTTCGGATACTCAAGATGCTCCGCCTTAGTTTGTTCGCCTTGGCCGTAGGGAAGAACCTGTCAAGAAAAAGTCGAGCCATGTCATTCCAAGTTGTAACCGAGTTGGAAGGTAAATTAAATAAATAATCTTTGGCAATATCAGCTAAAGAAAAAGGAAAAGCACGAAGTTTAATTTGGTCTTCGGATGCTCCATGTGGTTTTGTGCTTAAGCAAACCATATGGAATTCTTTGAGGTGTTTGTGAAGATTTTCACTGGGCAAACCATGATAAGTTGGTAGAAGATGTATCAAGCCCATCTTGAGTGCGAATGACGTTTCGCCATTAAGGGAATGTAATGCACAAAGGCTGTTGATCATCTGGTGCCGCGACAAGTTGGCAAATGGTTTGGTCGTCGTTCGCCATTGAAGTCTGTTCGTCGTTGGTGTGCTCGAAATGTGTTTCAGTTTCGGAGGATAATTCTAGATCATGTTCGAGTTGTTGTTGTCGTAGTCTTCTTTTCTTTTCCTGAAGTGTTTGTCCCTGTAATCTTCGGGCTAATGCTTTAATTTTCGATTCAAAATCTGCTAATTTTCCCGGATTCTTCCTGGTCATAAATCAAAACAAATATATCAGTAACTTTTGCAAAAGTCTCTGGCAACGGCGCCAATTTGGCAAGCATCGCATTTATCAAATAATTTAAGCCTTAGTCTCAAATTAAATAAATAAAGACGTAGTATAGAGAAGAAGATATCGATCCACAAAGACTAAGGAGTTTCTGATATTAGGAGGTTTTGATTATGACTGTTTCAAGGCAATATAGTGAATGGGGGGTTGAGCAAGAAAGCTAGAAAATAACTGTAGAGTAAAAGGGAAAACGATGGAAGTAAATTTTGAAGAGTAAATTAATTAAATTAATTAGCCTCAAGCTTTGCTCTACTTCAATTCAAAATGATCATCAAAAAAGAATTTTTACTCCGGATACATGCCGGTTACAGTCTACAAGGTCCAACCCTTGTAACTTGTTTTTCTCTCCTGTAAACTAATAATCTAAAATCAATTTTTAGATTTTAGTTTTCAGGCTAGACTAACCACGACTATTACCGTTAGAATAAAACAATTTTTAAACTTGGAAAAACCCAACTCAGACTATGTTGTTCGATGAGAATCGAATCCGATCTCAATTTCCCTTAGCGAATCCGTTGCTAAGTGTGTTCATAGGAAGTCGAAACCACCACCATCGCCGATCCTTCCTCCCAACTGTAAATCTCAACAACAATCAAGTTAACGCTAGCTTTTTGAAGTGAAAGCGAAAAGATTTTAATAGAAAGGCCGATTGCCGATCTAGGTTTTTAGAAAATTGAGAATGTAAAACAAAGTTGGTAAGTGCTTTTTAATTCTCACAAAGTGAATCGAAGCTTTGCTTTTAGCCTTTGGCTAATTGAAGGCCTTAGCTAAGCATGATTATGGAAGAAATCATACTTAGCATTTAATATAAAATAAATAAAAACTAAAAGAACAAAAATAGAAAAAAGAATTTTATAAAACTTCCAAAGTAAAAACAAACTAAGAATTGAGGGATGATCTTTCTAGCTTACCCCAAGGGGGTATTTATAGTACCTTAAAACCCTAAAATTACTTTAAAATGATAAAAGATAAATCCTAAAAATATTTAAATTAAATACAAAAGATAATCCAAAGTTTAAATTTTAAATTCGTCTGATAAGCTACCAAAATGCGGCTGATAAGCTATCACCACTTCTGACGTCATCTTCTAGAATTGTTGACGTGACATCCAGTCAGCCTTTCACGCCCAGATTCATGCCCACTAGCTCGGCCTTGACTCCAGATAAAATTGCAGAATTTTGCCTCTTTTCAGTGTGTTTTCCAGAATAAAAGACCTGCACGAAAAAACACATAATAAAGTCCAAATCAGCATCATATTCTAACCATTAAAGGCATAATTAAAGATGAAATAGTGACCATTTTAGCTACTTATCATAAACATCTCCTTTCATTCTCTATTTCGCCTTTGTAGTTTTATATTATTTTGCCTTTTACATATATTTAGCATCATAGATCAACGAAAGTAATTCTTTGTGATCTTACATTTTTTCAAAATTTCAGTATAATTATTTTGTAACATGTATAACCTAAGTATTCTTTGCATTCTTTCTTGGTAGGATATGAGTTATATAAGGCATTGAACGGGGCATACCATAATAACTTTTTATTTTATTTGTAAGATAATAAAAATAAATGAAATAATTTAGAAGATTAATCCTACTTTCATCATACTTATTTAACATTAAAAAACATCTTCAAAAATTTCCACATTAAAGAATTGTTGAATTAAAGAAATCAACAAAATTAGCCATTAAATCTCCTGTGATTGAAGTATATGTCGGGCCAAAATGTAGCTTGCAACATATATGTTAGGCTATTGAATGATAATGATGTCGTTGAGTGAGTCCAACCCTAAAATTAGTGGTAATAAAATTTGAAGAGTCTCCTTGGTCCCTCTCAATTAGTGGTATTTGCGAGCTTTGGATACGGATAATTGCAAGCCCCTTCCTCTCGAATAGAAACCCTCTATCTCTCTTTTTTATAAATAAGAGAAGAGTGAAAAGCGTGGTAAACTATCAAAATAATTATTCTTAATATCAAAATAAATAATTAATAAGCGTAGTGTAGTCACCTATTTTATCCGGCCCTCACCCGTTCAAGTGTTGATATCCAAAAATATATGGTATATGTTAATTATATATAGAGTCCATAAATAAAAGATAACAAAACCAAGGTCCATTAATTTGATCCATTTATTACAAAAAGGGGCAGCCCATGTTTTATAAAGCCCAATTCAGCCTTACATAATAAAAACCCTAAAGCCTGCCTTTTCTATCATAAGCCGCCACCTCCCTCATCACCGTTGGATCAAATTCAATCCAACGGTCCTGATATGCGCCAAAAAAACCTAGCCCTTAAGCCCTGGGCCGCACGCCTTGTAACCGTCTGATCCAGGCGAAATCAACGGCGAAGATCAACACGGAGGATCTTCACTAGGATCACTAATAGCGCGTGGCCCGCACGAGCCCGACCTTTGGGTTTCTGCTGACCCTTCATCTTCCCCGATCATTCTGTGGCCGACGCCGGCGACCGCGTTTGTCGCCATCTCCACCGTTTTAGGTCGCCGTGACATGCAAACAAAGAAAAAAGTGATTAGTGTTCAAATCTAAACAAAAAGGGAAAGGAAACAGATTCGAATCAGACAAATAAGGTACGAAATCGGCTAAAATCGACCGAACCATTGCAAGTAAATCGGCGTGAGGATCAAGCAAAAATCAGAACATATACGGCAAGAATCGAAGCAAAATCTCTTAGATGCTAGGGCTTTTAATTCCTTGTATATACCCCATTGTAATGGCTATAAAAAGCCACCGATTCATTCATGTAAGGACACGAATTTTTGAAGCAATAAACTAGCAAATTTCCAGTTGAATCTTGAGGTATTTTTTTATACCAATACTCTGTTTTTTTTATACCGTTTGTGGAGGAAGAAGTCGTCACCGGAGGAACAAACCGCCACTGCCGTTGAAATCAGGAGCCGAAACCGAGGGGAAACATTGTAGGAGAATTGTCGCCGGCCGAAAGCCACGGTGGCCGAGTGGAGGAGCGCGGTGGACCATCGTCAGAAACTGGGTTATACAGTGGTGTTCTTCATGAAATGAAGAACACCTTTGAATATTTTCAGAGAATTCTTGGGGCTTGGTTTTGATCCATTCGGCCAAGGGATAAGAAAAATTAAATGTGTTTATGATTTTTGGGCTTTATACCTGACCCACTATTTGCAATTTGCTCACTCTAGTCCCTCTTTTATCTTAATTTAGTTCTTTAATTTTAGTTTTCATGCAATTTAATCCTTTTTATATGCTTTTTTATTTTTATTTTTCTCGTCTTCTCCTAAATACCCACTAAAATGTAGGATAAAGAGACTATATACACCCTTTAATAATCTGATTTTTTTTGTAATTTAAAATTCATACATCCTTTAAAACATTCACTTTAGGCTTAGTTATTTAAATGTATATATTGATGTAGGGTAACATAAATTTGTTTGTAAGTTTTAATAATGTATAGTAACAAATCCCCTAAGTTTAGAATCTTTTCTCGTAGAACACATTTCTTAATTTACTCGGTAATTCTCATTAGGTCATTAAATATGCTTTTAATTAAAACTTATCAAGTAGAGCCTTTTAAGATTAGTCACTTTAATCACTTAATAATTGGCATTGTAGGATTAGAAATAGAATAAAGGGACGAATAAAACAACATTTTTAAAGGGTTTTTCTTTGCATCATGAAAGCGAGGTGTATTTTCAATTAGGATTAATTCGGTCTTCCCCTAGCCGTTGTGGGAACGGTCGAGACCCCTATGCGAAAGTACATTATCAAATTTTAAGGATTAATACCTTAATCCCCTTGCGTCTAAATTGATTCGGATTTTCTCAGCCGTGAGCGAGTTCGAGCCGATTCTAGAACTTTGTGGATTTTTGTATTAACCTTTGCATGCACACATCCGGGTTATAAGGAAAATATTAGTGATCAAGTAAGCGCCGGTCTCTGGGCGTGATGGGGGTGCTAATCCTTCCTCACACGTAACCGTGCCCCCGAACCTTATATCTCTTTGGTTTTTAGGTTTTCGGTCCGCTTAATATAATAAAAGGGACCAGTGGTGACTCCGTTGTTACAGGTTGGCGACTCCGCTGGGGAATGTTTAAGAGGGCACAACTTTTACTTGGTCATAAATTATTTTCTTTACTAATCCGTTGCATTTTGTGTGTGCATTTTCTTGGTGCTATAAACTGTTTGCATCATAACATAAGCCTTCTACTCGGGCTTTATTAAACTTAAGTGGAAGAAAATAGCTATGCCTTCGTGAGTAACCCTTCGCATGGGCTAGCGAAAGTCTTACGGGGTCCAAAGTACTTATGCTTTTGTGAGCAACCCTTCACACGAGCATAACAGAAATGCATTCCCTCGAGTCGTGTTTGATTCACACGCCTGTGATGGGCTAGAATCAAACGTCTTGTCCACCTTGGAGGAGGGGATAAAGGCGGTTCGAGAACCTTTCTAGATCCAAACCCACATGAATGTATGTTTTAGCCCACCCCTTTAAACCTTGTGAAGCCATAGGTTTTGCTTTCTTTACTTTCTGAATTTTACCCTTGCGTTTTATCTCATTATTTGTACGTACTAACACCTTTTTTATTCTTTTAGAGCATACATCACATTGCATCCAGTTGGTATTCTGAAATATTGTTCAAGTTAGAGATCATGAGTATTCGGATCACATTGTCCAGTTCTAGAGTCCTCTTCTCGAACACAGAGGTTCGAAGTGAGTCCACGGAGCTCCAACGCCAACATAGAGATAGCGTGCAGAAAGGGACCACCATGGATCTTTCGAGACAAGTGTACATGGGTTTTCCACATAATCATCTATCTGGGTTAGTCACTGTATGGGAAAGCCTGGAAGCTCAGGATCGAGCTGTGTTCGCCCAATGATATGGGGATATAGCCCTTTTGCTCGGGGTAGAAGTAGACGAATCAATGTTGCTGGCAGCCGTCAACTTCTGGGATCTGGCTTATCGTTGTTTCATCTTCAGTCAAAGGGATATAACTCCCACCATCGAGGAGTACATGGTCCTGTTGCGTCTGGACCTGGAGAAGCCTGACAAAATATACTGGAAGGAGAAAAACTAAGGGTATCGGAAGAAACTTGCCAAGCTTGCTGGTCTAGATGTTGAAGAAATAGATACCCACATAGCCGAGAAGAACATAAGCCCTTGTTTTACATGGGAATTCTTCTACGCCCAAATCATGAAAGATGTAAAGCATGGAAGAGTCTTCAACGTGCTCGCCTTGGCTATTTATGGGTTAGTAGTATTTCCTAAAGCTTTGGGGCACATTGAGATAACCTTGGTGGACCTGCTAGCCTAGAAAAATGTGAATCCAATCCCAGCTATCTTAGCAGAAACCTTTAGGTCCCTGAATTTTTGTCAAACCCAAGGAAGGGGACGCTTCACTGGGTGCTCACAACTTCTTTACATGTGGTTGCAAAGTCACTTCTGGGATAACGAGAAGATAAGCAGGCATCCCACATCCTGGGATCTAGTTTCGATCAAAGAGATCACTAGGAAGTAGTGGCCGTAAAATGGAAAGCAGGAACAGTGGGTAATCTTCTTCAAAAATCTCACTGATGCTGATGTGATGTGGAGAGCTCTGTGGATGTACCCAGTACCCATCTTGTACAAATGCGAGAAGTTATAGTGGATACCCATTATAGGCCTGTGGGGAGCTACCAGCTATACCCTTTTGCTCGTACATCACCAGTACTGTTCACGACAGTTTATTCCTGTTACCCATGGATTGCGAGAGGAGGAATTCTCCTACACAGAAGTTAATTCCACAAGACGAGTTACAGAGTTAGCTAGAGAATGGAAGCAGACATTCCAAATAGAGGTAGCACTATTTGCCGGTGTTGTACTCGAATATGCTAGTTAGAGGAGGCAACGAGTTGATAACATAGGCGTACCGATTTTGGAGCGTCCATCAAAAAATCCACAGCCTGGCATCCCACTTACTGAGCTAGAAATCTACAAGCAGGATTTTGAGAAAGAGAAAGGGAAGCTATGGGACAGGGTGACTAAGCTTGAAAGTGAACTTCTCGTAGAACAGGTTGAATGAGAAGGTTATCAGAAAAAGAGAAGATTTTGTTGGCAAACCAGGAAATCTACCTGAGAGACGCGCAAGAGTTAACACAAAAGAACAATCATTTGAAGGCTCGAGAGGCACGAGCAAGTATTTCCAAGACTTCGGAAGAAGAAAGGGCACAGTTAGAGATGATGAAAAAAGAGTTGAAATAATGGTAGCGTGAAGCCAGAAAGTAGAAGGAAAAAGTAGAGCAACTCACCAAAGAGACTCGACATTTGGAGGAGCAAAATTTGAAGGCTCGACGAAGCCTCAGAAATCACCGCGGTCAAAATCGGGAGCTCCAAGAAAGGCCGAAGGAAGAGGAGGCCAGGGGAGTTGAAGCTGAACTACTCCATTTGGGTATCGAAAACTTGAAGAAACAGCTGCAGGCGCATAAAGACCATATCCACACTCTCATTGATGATTAGGATTATGAGAAGATCCAATGGGCTGATACAAAGCAAGCTTTGAATGTTGCATGCTTGGGCCGACATTTTTATATTGATCATCTGACGTGCCAGATTCAGAAGGCAGTTTCCAAAGCTCAGGAAATGAAGAATCGTGCTAGGGATCTGAGATTGAGATTTCTCCCAGTAGGAAAGGATGGACAGCACCTGCTGGATTTCCTGGATGAGGCGGTGGAGCAGTATCGACATATCAGTCTTTTCTTTAGTAGGGTTCAGAAGGAAACAACATCGAAATGAGGAGTTGAGCCACCAGCACCCAAACGGCTCAGAATAGTAGAATAGGAATTTGTTTCTTTTTAGTTTTGAATAATGTGTACTCAGAACTTTATGATCTATGAAGTGCACTATATTTCATAATACCATTGGTCTTTTGCATTTGCATTTGAGCATCCATCTCATCTAAACACAGTACATTAAAATAAATAACTAACTATAGGAAGTTCAAATACAGTTGACAAAATTACGTACCCGTACGGAGCTCGCTCTCAAGTTCGCATAATGGATATGGAAAACAGAATGTCTGCCATGGAAGCCAGTTCGAAGGGAACACAAGACAAGCTAGAGAAGATCGAAGGTGATCTAAAGAACGAGATCACCAGCGCTCAAGAGACTATTGTGCTACAGATAGCAGCTATGCTCGGAAAGAACCCTAAAACTCTTAAGGCCCTTAAAGAGGCGAGGACAACAACACCCTCACATGAGGCCCTCAAGGGGAAGGTTCAGGTTCACATCCCTGGGACCTCGATTAACACCCTGGTGGAGTCCGGGGCAGGTCAAGGTGATGAGTAAGACTTTGAGGTGCCTGACCTCGATGAGCTGGTAAGTTGGAGCCGCTTGGATAAGAAATTAGAAGAATGTTGTGAAAAGCTTGAAGGAATAGTGAAGGCCCTATTGGGAGTTAGTATTCATCGAGGCCTAGATGCTAGAGATCTTAGCCTAGTGACGGATTTGGCCATTCCTCCAAAATTTAAAACACCAGATTTTGAAAAATACGACGGAACCACATGTCCTTCAGCACACTTGACAATGTACTGCAAGAATATGTCGTATTATCTGGACAATGAGAAACGGCTTATACACTGCCTCCAGAACAGTTTGTCTAGATCAACAGCACGCTAGTATACATAGTTAAATCGAACCAGTATAAAGACATGGCTGGATTTGTTACAAGCCTTTGTCGAGCAATATAAGAATGTGACGGACATGGTCCCAAACAGAATGGTCTTGCAAGGAATGGAACAAAGAGCAAATGAAAGTTTCTGCTAGTATGCTCAAAGGTGGCGGGATGTAGCGGCGCATGTCCAGCCGCCACTGCTGGAAAACGAAATCACGCCCATGTTTGTAGAAACACTGAAGGGCATTTTTATGACCGAATGATAAATCACGCGACCAAAAGCTTCGTTGATATGTTAATGAATGGCGAACTAATTCTAGCGGCCATAAAGAGTGGAAAGCTTGATGGAGGAGAGTCAAAGAAGCCCTATAGAAAGAGAGAAAACGAGGTGAACATGACTTTGTCATATAATCAGAATTTCTCTACAGGTGTAGTGATTAACAAGCCAAATACGGCTAATACAGGCTCGGTGGTTCAGAATCCGTCCAGGCTTGAAATAAAGAATCAATTGAACAAGTTCAGCTTTACCCCTATACCAGTAACTTATGCATAATTATTTCTGTAGCTGGTTGAGTCTAGGTTGGTGGTACCACAACATCTTACCCCGATGTTACCACCATATCCTCGGTGGTATGACCCAAACGCCAAATGTGAATACCATGCTGGAATCACAGGACATACAATTGAGAATTGTATAGCTTTTAAGAAAGTAGTGGAGAATATGCAGAAAACAGGAATGTTGTCGGTCGAAGCCGTGGAGGATAAAGGAAAACCTCTTCCCAACCATCAAGGTACAAGGGTGAATGCCGTATGGAAGGAGGAAGGCAAGCAGATCAAGATGCTAGTGGGCGATGTTATAACCCCACTATGGTGGGTGTATTCAAAAATGAAGAAAGCTGGAATGTTGGCCGAGAATGTTGAGGCACAAACCTCAGGAGATGAGCCATATTGTAAGTATCATAGGAAGGAGGGTCATGAAATTCAATGGTGTTCAGAATTCAGGCAGCTGGTTCAGAACAAGATAAGTGGCGGTGAAGTAGAATTCTTCACAAGGAAGGGTACGAGTGATGTACCTAAAATATGTGCGTCAGATGAATCTACAATGAGAAGTCTTACTGAGATTAAGCCATTGGTCATTAGAACCAAGGTGAAAGTTGGCGAAGGAACAAATAAGGCAACCCTGCGATTGGTGATAAGAGCACCAACATCCTTTCCCTACGATGATAGTAAAAGAGTACCTTGGAATTACGCATGCACCACAGTGACATCAGAAGGCTTAGGGCACGCTGAGGCTAAGGAAGGAATAATTAATAAAGTGGACCATTTCACGAGAAGTGGGAGATGTTATGTACCACCAGCTGGGGAAAATCGAGATGCTGCTCAAAGAAAAAATACTCTGAACAAGGAGCCTGGAAATGACTTTTATGAAGACCGCCCAGATAAGATACTGGAACATGTGAAAGAATCTAAGGCACACAAATTTCTTAAGATTCTTAAGCATAGTGAATATAGTGTAGTGGAACAGCTACATAAGCTCCCAGCACGCATATCAATGTTATCACTGTTGCTAAGTTTAGAAGGGCATCGTGAAACATTACTCAAGGAACTCAACCAAACCTTTGTACCAAAGGAAATAACTACTGACAAGCTGGATAGGTTGGTGGGAAACATCGCTATTGATAATTTCATCTCTTTTAGTGATGAGGAGATCCTAGAGGGAGGAAGGGGCTCGTGCAAAGCTCTTCACATTACCACTCGTTGCAAAGGACACATGTTGCCAGGGGTCCTTATAGAAAACAGTTTGTCTTTAAATGAGTCACATATAAAAGATTATCGAAACACGGTCTAAGCATTTGATGGCACGCAAAGAGAGGTGTTGGGAAAGATAAAAGTCCTCATACAGATTGGGCCGTCTACATTTGAGGTCGACTTTATGGTAATGGACATTCGACCAACCTATAGTTGCCTTCTAGGGCGTCCTTGGATTCATACTGCCGGAGCAGTCCTGTCTACATTGCACCAAAAGTTAAAGTTCATGGTCGAGGGGCAGTTGATAATTGTTGGTGCAGAAGAAGACGTTATTGCCCCAGTGACGGCTAAAGCCCCTTATATCGAGGTTGATGCAGAGGCATTGGAATATTCCTTCATGTCATTAGAACTCGTGGGAGCAAATTTTTTTGCTGAGAGGAGCAAGGTTCAAAGGCCAGGCTTGTCTAAGTGCGTGAAGATGCAAGTGAGAGAAACTCTGGGAAAAGGTGCTGAAGCAGGCAAAGGATTTGGAAAATATCACCAAGGTAGGCTGTACCCGGTGACTATTGCTGAGAAGAAGAACATATTTGGATTGGGATTTAAGCCCAATACGGCCTAGAGAAGAGCCGCCATAATGAAGAATCAAGAAAAAAGAAAGAGCAGATTCAAATGGGAGGATGTTGTATGGGATCCAATGACATTTCCACCCCTTAATTTTACCTTTACATCAGGGGGTTTGTGAACCCTGGCTTAACTTAGGATAAGAAGGATGTGGATGAAATCCCAGATATGTTTGGCAAGATGAGTATTAATGTGATATTGGAAGAACAATGAGAAGAAGGAAAATATCTGTCAATGATTCGCCTATGTGACGAGCTTAATAATTGGACTACAGAAGAACTTCATGTAGTTTTTAAGTCACTTTTAGAGTAATTTTCAAAACTAACCCCCTGTTCTTAGCCTGAAAAACAATAAGGGATCACTTATGTAAAGGGCATATGCTAAATCCTCATGGTTCCCATTTCAATAAAATGCAATTTTGTTTTCAAACCTTGTGCATCAAAGAACAAAACATTTCATTCTTTTTTTTCCTTTTCTTCTCTTGCCCAAATTTCGATATATTCCTATTCTTTACAGGTCTTCGGATATCAATGACATAAGTGATATTAAGCCTGAATCGCAAGTTAATTTTGAATAGCCCATATGCCTAGAAGGATTTGGAGATCTTGATGTTGAGGGGGAGGCCGATATTTCAGAGGATATACTCCGACTGATGAAAAGTGAGAAGAGGTAGACTGTTCCCCACAAAAAGCGGTTGGAAATTGTAAACCTTAGAACCAAAGAGGAAATGCGCAAAGTGAAGATTGGCACTACGATCACTACACAAACTCGACAGAGTTTGATCAAGCTCTTGCACAATTTTAAAGACGTGTTTGCATGGTCATACCAGGACATGCTAGGTTTGGATACAGACATCGTGGTTCATCGCCTGCCGATAAAGCCAGGGTGTCGACCCGTGCAGCAAAAATTACGAAGAATGAAGACAAACATGCTTTTGAAGATTAAGGATGAGGTGAAAAAATAGTATGACGCCAGTTTCCTGCAAGAAGCTCTGTACTGGCAATGCGTGGCTAACATTGTACCAGTCCCGAAGAAGGATGGAAAGGTTCGTATGTGTGTCGACTACATGGACCTAAATCATGCAAGCCCGAAGGATAATTTGCCGCTCCCACACATTGACACTTTAGTAGACAATACTGCGGGACATTCATTATTTTCATTCATGGATGGCTTTTCGGGTTACAACCAAATTAAGATGTGCCCTGCGGACATGGAGAAAACCACGTTTGTAACACAATAGGACACTTTCTGCTACAAGGTAATGCCGTTTAGATTAAAAAATACCGGGGTAACTTATCAGAGAACCATGGTGAACTTGTTCCATGATATGATTCATTAGGAAATCGAGGTATATGTAGACGACATGATTGCCAAGTCCAAAACAGAGGAGGAACACATCCTGAACTTGGAAAAACTTTTCAAGAGGTTGAGAAAGTTCCAATTGAAGCTCAATCCCGCCAAATGCACATTTGGAGTAACTTCAGGAAAACTTTAGGCTTCATAGTAAGCGAGAAAGGGATAGAAGTGGACCCTGACAAAGTAAAAGCAATACAACAACTTCCTCCTCCGCAAACGCAAAGAGAGGTCCGGGGTTTCTTAGGCAGACTCAATTATATTGCCAAATTCATCTCCCAACTGACGAAAAAATGCGTCTAGTGTTCAGATTACTCAAGAAGGAAAATCTCGGAGGGTGGAATGAAGAGTGCCAAATAGCTTTTGAGCAAATTAAGAAACAATTGATGAATGCACCGATATTAGTGCCACCAGTCCCCGGAAGGCCCTTAATCCTATATTTGACCATATATGAGAATTCATTGGGATGCGTGTTAGGGTAGCATGATGAGACGGGACGAAAAGAAATGGCAATCTATTACTTGAGCAAGAAATTCACAGATTGTGAATCAAGGTATCCCCAGATTGAAAAGATGTGCTGCGCCTTGGTTTGGGCATCAAAAAGGCTCAGTCAATACCTTTTATACCACACCACATGGTTGATATCTAAGCTTGATCCATTAAATTTATGATGGAAGCACCGGCTTTATCGGGAAGAGTTGCTCACTAGCAAATGCTGCTAACAGAATTTGACATCCAATACGTCAGTCAAAAGGCAGTAAAAGGAAGTGCCATAGTAGACTTTCTGGCAAACCGCACCTCAGACGATTATGAAGCATTAGAGTTTGACTTCCCTGATGAACACTTGATGTTTATTACAGTTCAAAATAACCCTTGGATTCTTAATTTTGATGGAGCTTCTAATGCCTTGGGCCATGGTATTGGGGTAGTCCTGGTTTCCCCAGAGGGTGATCATTACCCATGCACTAGCCGCCTGAAGTTTTTCTGCACCAACAATATGGCAGAGTATGAGGCCTGCATTATGGGATTGCATGCGGCCATAGAGAAGAAGATCAGGGTCTTCAAAGTCTACGGGGACTCGACCCTAGTCATCTATCAAATTTGTGGAGAATGGGAGACAAATGATTCAAAATTAATTGAGTATCAGAAGCTAGTCCTTGAATTGATCAAAGAATTTGAGGAAGTCACCTTCAACTACCTCCTGAGGGAAGAAAATCAAATGGCAGATGCATTGGCCACGTTGTCAGTGACCTTTAGAGCAAGTGAATATGCAAAAATGATGCAGTACAAATCCAAGTTTCAGAATTGCCTGCGCATTGTTACAATGTAGAGGGGGAGGAGGATGGTCTCCCATGGTACTATGACATATCGCAGTACATCAAGTTTCAAGAGTATCCAGCTCAAGCAATAGAGAATGACAAAAAAACCCTTCAAAGAATGGCTGCAGGGTATGTTTTGGATGGAGAAACCTTGTATAAAAAGAGCCAAGATAAGGTCCTATTGAGATGTGTAGGCGCCAAAGAGGCCCAATTGATTCTCGAGGAAGTTCATGAAGGACTGTGCGCGACTCATCCTAGTGGGTTTGCCATGGCTAGGCGAATCATGCGACTGGGCTATTACTGGTCTACCATAGAGGGAGACTGCATTAATTATGCCCAAAAATGCCATAAATGTCAAATCTATTCTGATAAGATACATGCTCCACCACAACCTCTTTATGTGATGACCTCACCATAGCCCTTATCGAGATGGGGAATAGACGTGATTAGACAGATTTACCCCAAAGCCTCCAATGGACATAGGTTTATTTTGGTGGCCATCGACTATTTCACCAAATGGGTTGAGGCGGCATCCTATTCAAATGTCACCAGATCCACCGTTTGTAAGTTCCTCAAGAGGAAGCTTATCTGCCGTTATGGACTGCCCGAGAGCATTATCACTAACAATGCTTCAAATTTGAACAACAAGATGATAGCTGCAATTTTTGAACAATTCCAAATTAAGCATCATAATTCAGTGACTTATCGTCCGAAGATGAATGAGGCGGTAGAAGCTGCTAACAAAAATATCAAGAAAATAATCTACAAAATGACAGACACTTACAAAGACTGGCATGAAAAGTTGACATTCGCACTATATTTCTACCGAACGGCCATACAAACATCTATAGGGGCAACACCTTTTCCCTTAGTCTATAGCATGGAAGCCGTGTTACCAATTGAAGTCGAGATTCCTTCACTTCGTGTTTTGATGGAAGCAAAATTGGATGAGGTGGAATGGATTCAGTCACGTTATGATCAGCTGAACCTAATTGAGGAAAAGAGGTTGAAAGCAATTTGCCATGGCCAAATGTACAAAAAGAGAATGATGAGAGCTTACAATAAGAAAGTTCACCCAAGAGAATTACAAGAGGGTGACCTTGTTCTAAGAAAGAAGTTGCCAATCCAAAAAGATTCTCGAGGAAAGTGGGCACCTAACTGGGAAGGGCCCTATGTTGTATCCAAGGCATTTTCTGGAGGAGCCTTAATTCTGGCTGAGATGGATGGGAATGAGCTAGAAAACCAAGTGCATTCAGATTCGATCAAACGTTATTACGCTTGAAAAAAAGAAGAAAAAAGAAGAAAGAAGAAAGAAAAAAGAAAAAAATAAGAAAAAAGAGGAAAAAAAAAGAAAAAGAAAAAGAAGAAAAAAGAAAAGAGGAGAATCCAAGACGAAAACCCAAAAAAGGGCGTATTGGAAATATGGTAGATTCAAGGTGAAAACCCGTAAAGGGCAGCTTGAATGTGCGGAGGCACGATTCTTTGACCCTTGAAGAATTCTTGGCAGGAGGGGCATCCGAAAAAGTTGTCGAGGGATCAACTCATAACACTTCGGTCATTGATGTTTGGACACTTTGTTCCTCCTTGTGTTGATCACATTTCGATCTCCATAACTTGTGAACCTTTTTTTCCGGCATATTGAAATGGGAACCTATGGATTTGCATTCATATAGCATAAGAGATTTTTGAACGTTCCTCTTAACGTGACTTAAAGAGGAACAATGATTTTAATGCATTTCATTATTCTGACGCTAATAACATCATTTGCATAAGCATAGATTTCATGCAGATTGGGGCAAAACCTTATGAACAGGGAATATCATTCCAAGACTTTCAAGATGGAAATGAGCCTTGCGGCAAAGGACAACATTCCAAGACTTCCAAGGTGGAAATGAGCCTTACTGCAAAGAGTATCATTTCAAGACTTTCAAGGTGGAAATAAGCCACGCTGCAAAGAATACCATTCCAAGACTTTCAAGGTGGAAATCTGCCTTGCTGGAAAGAATATCATTCCAAAACTTTCAAGGTGGAAATAAGCCTTGTGAACACCATTCCAGGACATTCAAGAGTACTCAACTCATTTGGAGTATAAGATTACTGGATTAAGGGAACAAGTATGTGTGCTCTCTAGGAAGCAAAGATGTGCTAAGAATGAGAATGATGAAGCAGATGACTGTCTATGATTATTTTGTCAACCATAGTAATATGCAGTTGCAATATTCTGATGATTTTCCATGCATTAATTTTGGCAAGCCAAAGCATCCCACATATGTTTCTATGGAGATGTATCAACTACAATGATAAGTTTGACCTGGCTCGGTAGTCATTTCCGCTATGGAATGATGCACCAGCTATTCGTTTTGTTTCTACCACTCTGGAGAAACATGTCCTGGAAAGATTCACCAGTTATGTGATTCGTTTCTGTCACTCTGAATAAACAAGTCTTTTGAAGTCATTGCCGCTCCGGAATAACACGTCAGCTTTGTTTCTGCCGCTTCGGAGGAACGAGATCTTTCAAATCATTACCTCTTCGAAATGATACAACAGTTTGTTTCTACCACTCCAGAGGAACATGGAGGATACATCAGTCATGTGACTTGTTTCTGTCGTTCTGGAGAAATAGGGCCTTTGAGGTCATTTCCATTTCGAAATGACACAACAGTTATTTGATTTGTTTCTGCCGCTCTGGAGAAACAGGTCCTTTAAAGTCATTGTCGCTCAGGAATGACACGTCAGCTTCGTTTCTGCCGCTCCGAAAGAACGAGTTTTTTAAAAAATCATTACCGCTTGGGAGTGAAACAACAGCTATTCGGTTTGTTTTTACCACTCCAGAGAAACAAATCCTCGATTGAATTCATTTCCGCTTCGGAATGACATACTAGTTATTTAATTCATTTCTGCTGCGCCAGAGAAACAGGTTCTCTCAATGAAGCCATTCAACTTATTCGCTGCCGCTCTGGAGGAATAAGATGGTTGAAGAATCACTTGCCGCTCCGGAAGAATAACTTGTTGATGTTCAGTTTATTTTTGCCACTCCGAAAAGACAAGCTGCGTTCAGCCATTTGGCCGGATAAAATCAGTGTCTTTTATTCTTTGCCCTATTCTCGTTTCACCGGAACGTACAAAGAGGGGCAGCTGTAGTCACCTATTTTATCCGGCCCTCACCCATTCAAGTGTTGATATCCAAAAATATATGGTATATGTTAATTATATATAGAGTCCATAAACAAAAGATAACAAAACCAAGGTCCATTAATTCGATCCATTTATTACAAGAAAGGGGCAGCCCATGTTTTATAAAGCCCAATTCAGCCTTACATAATAAAAAACCCTAAAGCCTGGCTTTTCTATCATAAGCCGCCACCTCCCTCATCACCGTTGGATCAAATTCAATCCAATGGTCCAGATATGCGCCAAAAAAACCTAGCCCATAAGCCTTGTGCTGCACGCCTTGTAACCGTCTGATCCAGGCGAAATCAACGGCCCAGATCAACACAGAGGATCTTCACTCGGATCACTAATAGAGCGTGGCCCGTACGCGCCCGACTTTTGGGTTTCTGCTGACCCTCCATCTTCTACGATCATTTTGTGGCCGACGCTGGAGACCACGTTTGTCGCCATCTCCACCATTTCCGGTCGCCATGACATGAAAACAAAGAAAGAAGGGATTAGTGTTCAAATCTAAACAAAAAAGGAAAGGAAATAGATTCGAATCAAACAAATAAGGTAAGAAATTGGCCAAAATTGACTGAACCATAGCAAGTAAATCGGCGTGAGGATCAAGCAAAAATCAGAACATATCCGGCAAGAATCGAAGCAAAATCTCTTAGATGCTAGGGCTTTTAATTCCTTGTATATACCCCATTGTAATGGCTATAAAAAGCCACCGATTCATTCATGTAAGGACACGAATTTTTGAAGCAATAAACTAGAAAATTTCCAGTTGAATCTTAAGGTATTTTTTTTATACCAACACTCTGCTTTTTTACTCATATTGTTCGAATCAAGGAGGGGTGCGGGTTGTTACCATTTGTGGAGGAAGAAGTCGTCGCCAGAGGAACAAACAGCTACTGCCGTTGAAATCAGGAGCCGAAACTGAAAGGAAACATTGCCGGAGAATTACTGTCGGCCGAAGGCCACGGTGGCTGACGTGGAGGAGCGCGGTGGACCATCGTCGGAAATTGGGTTATACGGTGGTGTTCTTCATTTAACGAATAACACATTTGAATATTTTCATAGAATTCTTGGGGCTTGATTTTGATCCATTTGGCCAAGGGATAAGAAAAATGAAATGTGTTTATGACTTTTGGGCTTTATACCTGACCCGTAGAGCGACCTGGATCCGACCCGCACCATGGCTCGACCCGCGCCCTTATTCTGCCAAGTTCACACATTAGCCCCACTGTTTGCAATTTTCTCACTCTAGTCCCTCTTTTATCTTAATTTAGTTCTTTAATTTTAGTTTTCATGCTATTTAATCCTTTTTATATGTTTTTTTTATTTTACTCATCTTCTCCTAAATACCCACTAAAATGTAGGATAAAGAGACTATATACACCCTTTAATAATCTAATTTTTTTGTAATTTAAAATCCATACATTCTTTAAAACATGCACTTTATGCTTAGTTATTTAAATGTATATATTGATGTAGGGTAACATAAATTTGTTTGTAAGTTTTAATAATGTATAGTAACAAATCCCATAAGTTTAGAATCTTTTCTCGCAGAACACATTCCTTAATTTACTCGGTAATTCTCACGAGGTCATTAAATATGCATTTAATTAAAACTTATCAAGTAGAGCCTTTTAAGATTAGTCACTTTAATCACTTAATAATTGGCATTGTAGGATTAGAAACAGAATAAAGGGACGAATAAAACAACATTTTTAAAGGGTTTTTCTTTGCATCATGAAAGCGATGTGTATTTTCAATTAGGGTTAATTCGGTCTTCCCCTAGCCGTTGTTGGAATGGTCGAGACTTCTATGCGAAAGTGCATTATCGAATTTTAAGGATTAATACCTTAATCCCCTTGCGTCTAAATTGATTCGGATTTTCTCAACTGTGAGCGAGTTCAACCCGATTCTAGAACTTTGTGAATTTTTGTATTAACCTTTGCATGCACGCATCCGGGTTATAAGGAAAATATTAGTGATCAAGTAAGCGCCAGTCTCCAGGCGTGATGGGGGTGCTAATCCTTCCTCACACGTAACCGTGCCCTCGAACCCTGTATTTGGTTGGTTTTTAGGTTTCCGGTCCGCCTAATATAATAAAAGGGACCGGTGGCGACTCCGTTGTTACACGTAGTAAAGAAAAGAAGGGTCGATCCATAGGGACTAAGAAGCTTCTAATATCTGGAGGTTTTGATTCTGACTGTAGCTAGAAAATAAAGTAAATGAGGGAGTTTGATCGAAAGAGTTTAATTTAAATAAAACGAAGAAATGAAAATTTAAATCTAAGAATGAGAGTAAATTTAAGAAGATATTCAGTTTAATTAAACAGCCTCAAGCTTCGCTTTGAATCATTTCCAATCGAACATCGAATAAGATTTTACTCCGGATAAATACCGGTTACAGTCTACGAGGTCCAACCCTTGTAACTTATTTTTCTCTCTAGTAAACTGACAATCCAAAATCAATTTTTGAATTTCAATTTTCTGGCAAGACTAACCACGACTATCGCCGTTAGAATAAAATAGTTTAAAATCTAGAAAAACCCGACTCGGACTATGTTGTCTCAATGAGAATCAAATCCAATCTTAGTTTCATTTAGCAAACCGCCGCTAAGTGTGTTCACAGGAAGTCGAACGTGCTACAAGCCGATCCTTCTTTCCAAATATAAATCAAAACAACATCCAAACCAACGTGCCCTTTTTGAATTTGAAAGTGTAAGGATTTTAAAAGGAAAGGCCGATTGTCAATCCAAGTTTACAGAAAATTGAGAAATATATTCGAAGATATAAAGTGCTTTTCAATTCTCACGATCGGAATTGAGTTGTTGCTTTAGCCTTTGGCTTGTTGGAAAATTAGCCAAGCATAATTATGGTAGAAATCATACTCAGCATTTTAAAAGAAAATAAATGAGAACTTAAAAATAAGAACGTAAAGAAAAATAGAATTTTATAGAACTTAGAAAGCAAGAACAAAACTAAGAATGGGATATGCTTCTAGCTTACACCGATGGGGTACTTATAGTTTTCTAAAACCCTAAAAATAACCTAGAAATGATAAGATATAATTCTTGAAAATATTCAAATTAAATCCTAAAAAAAGATAATTTCTAATTTGAATTTAAAATGCAGCTTATCCTGCTCTTTCGTCCTTACTGACTAAACCTTCTAGAAGTTGCTGACTGAACCTTCTAGAAGCTGTTGACTGGATGCCACATCAGACGCTTCATGCCTAGAGTCATGCTCACTAGCCCAGCCTTTATTCTAAAAAATAAAAAAACTATAGAACATCCTATTTCAATACTGCTTTCTAGAATTTAAAGTCCTGCACAGAAATGAATAAAATCGATAAAATAGTATTTATCGATAAAATAGTAACAAAATAAATCACTCATCAAATTCCCCCTCACTTATTCAATGCTTGTCATCAAGCATGCCATAGTCAAATAAAAGAAATCTCAAGTTACCATCTTTCATCTCACAATATATCAAAGAAAACCAAAAGAGTCAAGATTTCAACAAGTATCCTAAACAATGTAACAATCAAGTAAAAAACATAATTAGGAACGAGTGCAAGCAAGACCAAGATATCCCAATAGTCTATTAATTGCAATGTAACAAAACTCAATATCTCACAAGGATTTGCTCATTGTGGCTCAAAGTGTTTAAGGTAAAAGAAGTCGCTCAAACCATAATCAAATATGACATTACCATATGCTTGTAAGAAAATCAAGTCTCCACCACTAAAAATGAAAAGATGCATTAATCAAAGGTCTTTAAAGGTTGTAACAGAGCTTAGGTAAAGGTAAGGGAAAAGGCCAAAAATATGGGTTAACATCAAGACAAGAGATGCAAATATATATAAGCTCAAGTCATGAACCAAGCAGAGTAAACAAATGCAAAAATCAAACAACCGAATTATTTTTTCGAATCTTTTTCTACTGCTGTTTATTTTCTGTTTGAGCATAGTTTGAACCAATTTTTTTTTCTTTTTTGAAATATTTCTTCTTTTTCTAAGTTTATTCATATAGTTTTCTTTGTTCGTAGAACATATCAATCTTTGTCTTGACAAGGGTAACAAAAGAGGGTAAAAATAAAAGGCTTCGGGTTTATAATGTGGTTAAGCAAAGAAAAAGGGTAAAGGCATAAAATGGTTTACTAAGGGATACAAAAGGGTAGGGAATTTTTGGGTAGAGAAGTGGGTTAATCCTAGGTGCCCCTATCATATTAAAGCTTCAAGATCAAAACATGTAGTCTCGATATTTATTCACTCACAAGTTCTAGAATATCAATATTAGTCCGGCAAACTCAATTGATCAAATGAGCAAAAATAAAAAAGTTTGCTCGTTTAGGCTCGAATCTCACAATAAAGTGTAATTTGTACTGAGTCAAGAAACATATCAATCGACAAATGCATGGGGTATCAAGTAATATTTAAAGCAAAACACTAATCATACCATTTCACTATCATGCACCCTAATTCTGATAAAAGTGGAATCACAAACTCATAAGGCAATCAATGCAATAAGGTAAAAACCAGGATCATCAACAAAAATTTCAACATATCAACCAAGGCATACTCAATTCCAATCATGTAAATAAGAAAGAGAAAATTAATGCAATTATTCTCTACCCCTCACTTAAAGTGTATTGTCCCAACACAAAAATTCAAGCACATGAGAAGGAATAAAGATACTCCCCGTGTTTATTAATGATTGCGGATCAATTTTGCCTCCATTTTAAGAACATTGGATCATGGCTAGGACCTTGGTGTCTTGTGTGGACCATCGTGGGGGCCGGAGTAGAGTGGCAGCAGTGCTGTAGAGGTGTGTGAACCAAAAGGGTAGAAAGGGGTGGTGGTCACGGTTATGGTAGCTACGTAGGGTACACGACTGGTGGTTAGCAAGGAGGAGAAAACATGAGGTGGGCTTGGGAGAGAGTTCGACTACGGCTATATGTTTGGGGGGAAACCATAAGGGTTTTGGTAGGGAAAGATGAACACGGTTTACCAATTAGGTGTGAGGTCTAGTGGGTTTAAAATATAAAAGAAAAGTGCGTTTAAAATAAAGATAGAAATAAGGGGATAAATGGATAGGATAATTGGCTGAAGAGACCGTTGAAATTGCGGGGAAAAGGTGAGCGGCAAGAAAAATATTGGGAAATAGGTTACGCTAACCTACGCCTAGGTGGGGGAGAGGTTTTGCTAACATGCACCATTTTATAAAATGGTTTCTCCACTGCTGATCCATGCGTAAAGTACTTCCATGGACTGGATGGTATGCTATGTTTGATCAAAAATCACTGCAATTATCTTTATAAAAGTTTGATTCAAAATATTTGAGGTACCTAAAAATTCAAATAAAATAAATCTGAGACCAAAATAAATAAAATTAAATTGAAAACGAATAAAAGTTAAGAAAACAAAAAATAAAATAAAATGGGTTGCCTCCCATTAAAGTGCTTTATTTAGCGTCGTTTAGCTCGATGACCTAATTCAGACTACAGGTAATGCGAAAAATATTTCCTTCAATTCATGCACTTTGTCCAACTGAGAACTTCCCTACGAGAAATTTTACGATCATGGAGTTCCTTCATTTTTCTGACAAAATATCTCCTTTACTCTTTAATTTATCCGGCATCAATTTTAACTCCAAATTTGATGCTTGCAAAATGGAAGGTAATATTTTAGATTTCGAAGGAGTTAGGCACAAGTCAGAATAAATATTTTCTAAATCCCTAATTTCTTTGTCGTGATCCTCTAATTCCCTGCACAAATCATTATATAAGTTAGTTTCAACAGACTCATCTACCAAGGGCTCATAAACGTCAATGAAACTAATATTTGTAATATTATCTGGTTACTTCATCGCCTTGTAAACATCAAATTTTACAACCTCACCATCAAATTCCATGGTAAGAATACCACTCTTAACGTCAATTTTGGCATGTGTCGTGCTTAGAAAGGGGTGACCAAGAAGGATTTTAGAGGAAGAATTGGTTCGGTCATTTTCCATGTCGATGACATAGAAATCTGCCGAAAAATTAAATCATTTACCTTAACCAACACATTATCTAGGAGTCCTTCGGGAAAGATGACAAATCTATTGACGAGCTGAGTTGTCACTTTTGTTTCCTTCAAAGGTTTTACACTAAGTGAATTGTAAACAGAAAGCAACATAACATTTATGGAAGCACCCAAATCACACATAGCACTTTTAATTCCTACCTTACCAATTTTACAAGGAATAGTAAACATACCTTGGTCGTTTAGCTTAGGTGGAAGCCTACGTTGAAAAAAAGCTGATACGTTTTCACTCAAATTTACCTTTTCATTGCCGGTAAGTCTCCTTTTGGTTGTGCAAAGGTCTTTCAAAACTCTGGCGTATCTTGGTACTTTTCAAATTACCTCAGGAAGAGGTATGTTTATCCTCCACTTTCCAAAAAACTTCAAGTATCTCATTTTCCTTGGCTTTTTTATCACGTTTAACCAATCTCGACGGAAAGGGAGGTGGCATGGCTTAGGGAGATGGCGTGGGAGGAGTTTGCGATTCATCTTTCTTTTGCCTATGAGATCTTGCATCAACTTCTTCCTTCTCCCTTTGGGATCTCGATTCGTCTTCTTTCTGGGATTCTACGACAACATCCTCTAGGACTGGTAGTGCGATAATAGTGTCGCTCCGAAGGGTGATTGCACTAACATTTTCTTGTGGGTCTGCCTCGATTTGCGATGGTAGCTTCCCTTTGGATTCTAAATGAATTACGGCCTGAGCCAATTGACTCATTTTCTTATCTAACTCTTGAAAGTGTTCTTCGGTCTTTAGTTGAAACTTTATTTAGGATACCGCCAAACGTTCGACAATTGACTCTAACGATGATTTTTGCAGTTGATATTGCTGTGGTGCAGGTGGTTGATAAGCTTGATTTGGTCTGGGATTTGGTCCATAGTTGAAGTTTGGATGGTCCTTCCATCCCGGATTATAGGTGTTGGCGTGAGGGTTGTATGGCCTTTGGGAGGTCCCAAAAAATTACCTACTGCATTTACTTGTGCGACAACATCTTCTTGTAACATTGGACAGCAATCTGTAGGGTGGTCTGGCTTTGTGGAAATTTTGCAAAGTCTAGTTGTACCTAATTTTCTTGAAACAAGAGATTGAACTATATCAGCTAACTTATCAATTTTATTTTCTAAAGAAACTGTACTTACCTTGTGAACTCGTTGAGAGGGTTCACTGAAAGGGCGAAGCTATTGAGAGTTAGCGACCATAGTAGAAATTAAATTTCTAGCTGCAGTTGGATTCATGTTTACAAGTGCACCTCTACTTGCTCCATGGACCATCTTCATCTTCATAGGGAGTAAGCCTTCATAGAAGTATTGGAGAAGTGTTTGTTCTGACAGTCCATGTTGTGGACAATTTGTGCATAATTTCTTGAATCTCTCCCAATAGTCGTATAATGATTCAACATCTTTTTGTCAGATACCTAAGATGCTTCACCTCAATTCACTCGCCTTGGCTGCAAGGAAGAACCTGTCAAGAAAAAATTGGGCCATACCAGTCCATGTAGTACCCGAATTAGACCTTAAATCAAATAACCAATCCTTAGCCAAATCAGCCAAGGAAAAAGGGAAAGCATAGAGTTTAATTTGGTCTTCGGATACTCCTTGTGGTTTCATGCTTAAACAAACCATATGAAATTCCTTGAGATGTTTGTGTGGGTTTTCACTGGGCAAACCATGAAAAGTCGGCAGAAGATGAATTAAACCCATCTTAAGTGCAAATGGCATCTCTCCATTCGAGAATGTGATGCACAACGGTTGTTGCTCATTAGGTGTTGTAGCAAGTTCTCGAATAGTTTGGTCGTCGTCTGCCATCAGAATCTGCTATATGTTGTCGAATTCAATTTGTGTTTCAGCGTCAGAGAGTTTAATTAGGTGTTTGTGAGTGTAGTCTCCGGGCTAATGCTTTGATCCCCGATTCAAAATTTGCTAGTTCTCCTGAATTCTTCCTGGTCATAAATCAAATCAAACTTTAATCAATAAATTTGTCGAAGTCCCCAGCAACAACGCTAATTTGACAAGCACCACAAACTGTCAAAATAATTATCCTTAATCTCAAAATAAATAATTAATAAGTGTAGTAAAGAGAAGAAGGGTCGATCCACAGGGACTAAGGAGCTTCTGACATCTAGATGTTTTGATTATGACTGTAGCGAGAAAATAAAGTAAATGGGGGGGGGTCGATCGCAAGAGTTTAATTTAAATAAAACGAGGAAATGAAAATTTAAATCCAAGAATGAGATTAAATTTAAGAAGATATTCATTTTAAGTAAATAGCCTCAAGCTTCACTTTGACTCATTTCCAATTCATCATCGAATAAGATTTTACTCCAGATAAATGATTGTTACAGTCTATAAGGTCCAACCCTTATAACTTGTTTTTCCCTCCGGTAAACTAATAATCCAAAATTAATTTTTCTTTTCTGACTAGACTAACAACGACTATCACCATTAGAATAAAACAGTTTAAAATCGAGAAAAACCCAACTCAGACTATGTTGTCTCAATGAGAATCAAATCCGATCTCAGTTTCCCTTAGCGGACCGCCGCTAAGCGTGTTCACAGGAAGTCGAATATGCTACAAGCCGATCCTTCCTCCCAACTATAAATGGAAACAACATCCAAACCAACGAGCCCTTTTTGAATTTGAAAGTGTAAGGATTTTAAAAGAAAAGGCCGATTGCCAACCCAAGTTTGCAGAAAATTATGAAATATATTCGAAGATATAAAGTGCTTTTTAATTCTCACGATCGGAATTGAGTTGTTGCTTTAGCCTTTGGATTGTTGGAAAATTAGCCAAGCATGATTATGGTAGAAATCATACTCAACATTTTAAAAGAAAATAAATGAAAACTTAAAAATAAGAACGTAAAGAAAAACAAATCTAAAACCCTAAAAATAACCTAGAAATGATAAAAGATAATTCTTGAAAATATTTAAATTAAATCCTAAAAACAAAAGATAATTTCTAATTTGAATTTAAAATGCAGCTGATCCTGCTTGTCTGTCCTTGCTGACTAAACCTTCTGGAAGCTACTGAAGAAGCTGCTGACTGGATGCCACGTCAGACGCTTCATGCCCAGAGTCATGCTCACTAGTCCAACCTTGATTCCAGAAGAAAAAAAATTGCAAAACATGCTCTTTTAACGCTATTTTATGGAATTTCAAATCCTGCACAGAAATGAATAAAATCGACCCAAATCAGCAATATTAAAGATTCAACATGGAATATTTATCGATAAAATATTAACAAAATAAAACACTCATCAAGGAGATGCTATCATAGATTCTTCGCCTCTTTTCAGTGTTTTTAGTACCTCTACATTAAAAAAAAGGTTAACTACTGCAATGGTAATTTATGTTTTCGCTCAGTACAATTTTGGTCACCGATTTTCAAATTCGACCAATAAGGTCACTTATATTCTTTATATGTAAACTTTTGGACACTCGAAGTTAAGTGCCGTTAAATGAGAGACGTGGTTGTTAAAGAATTTATATAATCACACATTTGGTCCTTGTTAGTTATCTATTGTATCAATTTGATCCTAATTTTAATTTAATTAAATAAATTATTCACTCAATTAAGTGTCGACACGTGTAGTTACCTTATTAGAGGAATTTAATTAATTATTTTTATTTTATAAATTATTTTCTCCTCCAATTAGGTGGTGACACATGTCATGTGATTAGATGAGGAAAATGCTAATAATAGCTTTTTGGTGTATACAATTACAACCAGCAAATCGTCCTTCAATGAGCAAAGTATTGAAGATGCTCGAATCTTATGTTGAGCTGCTTGAAATGCCTCATAAGCCTTTTCATCAACCTCCTCTTGAAACGACATCGGAGGTTCAAGGTTGTAAGAGCTCTAATGATGAGCCAAGTGGAACGCTGGATGCCATTGCTACAACCAGTTCAAATGTCGTTTGAGGTTGGAAACATTTCCTTTTCATTCTCAATCTCGTCTTTTTGTAGCTTTATATTATTTTACCTTTTATAATACTCCATATAATAGTATTTTAGATAGACCAAAGTAATTGTTTGGAATCATAAGTTTTGAGTATTATTATTTCGAAACTTGTTTAATCTAATTTGGGAGTCTTTGCATGCATACTATGTAGGTTATGACTTAGGTAAGGTATTGAATCGGGCAAACCATATTAACTTTTTATTTTATTTTATTCTTGAGATAATAAATTGGTTCTCAAATTATAAAACTCATTCTAAATTAGATCTTAAACTTTTAAGCGTTTCAATTTCATTCTCAAATTATGACCCTCATTTTAAATTGACCCTCAAACTTTTGAAAGATTTAATTTCATCCCCAAACTATGAGCCTCATTTTAAATTGATCCCCAAACTTTTAAACCCTATGATTTCATCTTCAAATTATCAGTACATGCTAATCATATCTCTTGTTACTAAAATCATTTTAAAAATTGATAATTTTCATATAAACATTGGTGTGTATTATGTAATAATATGATGTAGCTTAAACGATAATTTGATGATAAAATTGGAATATTTAAAAGTTTGGAGACAAATCTAAAATGAGTATCTAGTTTTGGGGAGAAACTGAATCATTTAAAAGATTGAAGATCAACTAAGAATGAGAGTCATAGTTTGAAGGTGAAACTAGAACATTAAAAAATTTAAACATCAATTTAGAATAGAAATCTTAATTTGGAGATGTGTGATGCAATTAATTTTAATTTTTTAATAAAAATTAATCTTACTTTTATCGCACTTATTTACCAATGGAAAATATTCATGGAAAGAAGGACGAAATGGAAGAAGTCTTCTCATAACCACTCAAATATTGTCTTTTAAGGAAGAAATGACTTGTATTAACATAGTGAATCTTAAAATCGTTTAAACAAATTACTTTTTTTTTTTATCATTTCAAGTAGATAAATATATTTCACATAAGAAATTTATAAGGGTAAAATACACAAATCACCACTCAACAATCTTCTCATTCCTATTTTGGTCACTCAACTTTCAAACTTTTCAATTTACTAATTGAACATTCGAATTGCTCCTATTTTGGCCACTCTCGATTATTTTATTATTATTTTCTATTTTTTTAGCATTTATTATTATTTAATATAAAAATAATTTAAAATATAAAATTAAATCCAACTATTCGCTGGCCACCATTCGCCGTCGTTAGACTCCACACCGTAGATGGAGGTTGTTCAGTCCTAGATTTCACCGGTCGTTTCTTCTTGAGCCCCTGAGTCTGAATCCGACCTTCATTTTACCGGAAAGTGTTCTGAAGTCCACGAAAAAGAGAACAAAAGTTAGGAAATCCAAAAGTTTCAAACGAGATTTGCGGGTTTTAAGACATTTTTTCGGTGAAACAAACACCATATTTAGACATAGCGTGTCAAAACGAGTCCTCCGGTACAATTTGGGATCAAATGATCGTCGATTCTGAGACCAACGGTGGTCGGAAGTGGTTGTGATTTTTCCTTTATTTTTTAAATTTAATAATAATAAAATATGATATTTATGTTTATTTTAAATTATATTTATATTTAATAATATATTAAAAAACTCAATAATAATAATAATATATTTTAGAGTGACCAAAACAGGAGCAATCCGAAAGTTTAGTTAGTAAATTGAAAAGTTTGAAAGTGGAGTGATCAAAATAGAAGTGAGAAGATAGTTGAATGATGAATGGTGTATTTTACCCTTAATTTTATATGGGTTCAGTCAAAGCTACTTAACATATCCAACAGTATTGTACAGGGTAAGTCTAAAGAACGACAAGTTAGTGTACGACTAATAAACGACGAGATGTTAGAGTCGTCAGATGGGAAAACTTATGATTTTGATTGTTAGATTTAGATTCCCATTAAAAACACACAGAAACAAGAAGTGGGCGTTGCTGGTAAGTATCGAAACGTAGTAAGAAGTTTCGCAACTGTATGGGGAGAAAATTTGTATTGCAACGTAAAAAGATAAAATAACGCATATGTTTCAGAACTATGAACTATGTACTGGAGCCGGTAGTTAATAAGTTAAACACAAATTGTTAGTGAAGTATGTAACAAGTAAAGTTGGAAGAAGATATTTCGGAATTAAATATAGAGTAACAAAGTAGTCTGTTGTGAAAGTAACTTTTAAGGGTTAAAGCGTAACAATTGATGTTTTTCTCATGATATCGGAACTTTTGTACATGTTCCGGAACCTGAAGAAAAGGTGTAAACTAGAAATGTTTAAAGTGTCTTTAGCAATACATGTATGTATAATATGTATCGGAACGTACATATAAGTACCAAAATCTAGAGTATGGTATGCTGGATAGTAAGAACTAGATGTATAAACCGTAAAAGTAAAGGAAGTAGGTAATATATTAAGGCAATCGCAGAGTATCAGAATTCGACTACGAGTTTCGCAACCTGAAGTACAAGATGATAATATGTTCAGTTTAACGACTCGTATTTCCAATTTTTTTGTAGGTCCTCTTAAAGCCCTCCAACTTCCCTAGAATGAGAATCAAACCTTTATTTCCTGACTGAAAACCTAGAGAAACCTCTAAAGCTGAGAAAAACGTAGGTCTACAACAAAACTTCTGTAGTTGTCTTCATCGCGAAGGTAACAAGCAAAACCCAAAACCCTAATGTTTGTTTATTTGCAAAATACTTGAAATCTAGGGATTATGATTCAAAATTTTGGTATGGAATTGCATTTCGTGTTTGAGGAAATCTGTTTAAACTGAATATTATGTCCAGGTTGGGTTTTTTTTAAATGGCACCCTTTCCATCGGTTTGAACCAAAAAAGTTAGATTTGTATGTAATGAGGTTGAGTTTATTTATGAGTGAGTTGGCTTGTTTCTGCACTGATTCATGTGAAGATTTAATTCTAGGATGATTACTGCAAATCTGAATCCCGTTTTTGACGAAGATGCTACTAGAATTGGTAAAGAATTTAGTGATAAAGATGGTAATGATGAATTTGGTAAAGAAGGTTCTGATGAAGTTGCTGATAAAGATTGTAATGCTAAAGAAGTTGCTGATAAAGATTGTAATGCTAAAGAAGTTGCTCATAAAGATGGTAATGAATTTGTTCCGTCTGAGATGCTGGCTATATGTGATAAGCCGTACGAGAAAAAATGTCCTCCCTTCATGAAGTTTTAGTAAGTTGATATTTACGTGTTCTTATTGAAATAAAATGCTGAATGAATGATTGAATGTATACCTTTGTTTTTTTATTGTTTTACAGTAAAGGTGAATGTATAAGGATGAAGCAAAGAAAGGAAAAGTGACTACTAAGGTAGGTTTCAGTTGATTATATGTAAAAATGTTAAATTCATTTGAATAAGTTAAATTTTTAGGTTAGGAAAAAGTTAGGCAAGAAATGGGAGAAAATGCCAAAGGAGACAAACAACCTTACATTGATAAAACTAAGAAGGAGAAGGTAACATACAAAGAGTATAAATCAGGAAAGCCATATAAGGTAATAGAGAATAGCAATATAAAGACATTCTTTGTTTGATACAATAAAATTGATGTAGGAACTTATCCCCTATCTACAAACATCTTTTGACACAAGGTGTAGTTAGAAGAAATTTTACAATTTCATAAAAGAAATGAAGACGATGAAAATTGATCTTGTTCTTGAAGAAATTGGTTTTGGGTAGTTAATTTTTATAAAATCACGCATTCTATGTAGATACCTATTTGGGGAATTGATGGAAAGTTTTGATGTTGGAATGAGTGTTGTTGAGTTTAAAGGACACAACATTACTCTATTAGTTGAAGATGTAGAAGCTATACTGGACCTGAAGAATGAGGGTGTTGATGTTCATGAAGTGTTGTCGAGTGCGAATGATAGAGAACTCAGTGCAAAGTATAGCCTCAACACATTTCTAACTTATACAAAAATCAAGCAAGATATAGTGTTTGGTGCTTTTGAAGGGAATGCTTTGAAAGAAAGGGTGTTGTTGTACATTATTGGAGTATTTCTTTGTCCAACTACTGAGATACGACCATGTGCAGATATTTTGAAGTTGTTGTTCAATGATTGCTTACAGGGTAAAGTGAATTGGGGTAAGTATGTTCACGATACACTTATTGAGGTAATAAGTTGTTTACAAAATCCAAGAAGGCATATTTACCTAAAAGGGTGTATTGCAATCTTAGAGGTAAAGTTAAATTAGCATTAGTTATGAGAAATTAGTGGAACAGAGCTTTGTCATATTAATGTTGTGAATGATTTGGAATTTAGGTTCGGCTTTATGATTACTGGTCTGGATTTGATAGCATGGGCAGTGCAGCTTCTAATGGTGGTGAGGCTCGCATTCTTTATTGGGTGGAGTCAAAGGTCGCATCTATTTATGTCCGCTTGAAGACAGATCAAGCTTTGAATAGACCAAAGGTACTTGCTGGTTTATTATTCATTTAGTATGTCAAATAGAAATAATGGTTAAGTTTTTTTTTGCACTCTGACTATTTCCTGGAAGCATCCATCACCTCAAACTTTTGAAGCACGTAAAGTCAAGGAACCTACGGAAGTCATGGAAGCACACGAAGGCATGAAAGATTTGAAGAGACGTAAGGTAATACATTATGAGTCATTGTATTAATCATTTATTATGAGGAAGGTGAATCTTCAATATTTATTTAATTTTCAATGTTGCTTTCGTGGAGTATGACGTTGCGAGATGCAATGATGGTTGTGTAACGAGGGAGATGGTGCCAGAGATGCTTCAACAAATAATGTCAGAGGTGGAAGGGGTAAAAGAGGTTGTCAATAGGGGAAAGCAAAAGCAAATTAAAGGTGAGGAGCAAAATAATGTTTGAGGTGAATGGCTAAAATAGGTTGTCAATACGGGAATTGAGAAACAAATAAAAGTTGAGGAGAAATTAGACAGTATGAAGGGGTAGATGATAAGAGGTTTGGAGAGAAATTGAGTATTCTCTCTAAAGAGGTCGCAGAAGTGCGGGCTGATGTGACCTGCTTGAAGTAGAGCTTGGTAGAGAAGATGAACATTAGTGATGTCAAAATGAATGGTGGTGAAGTGAAAATAAATGATGCTGAAGTCAAAATCAACGGTGTTGATCAGGCTGTCGAATCTTTTTGTACGAAATAAAAGGTACTTTATGGCAGATGTTAATGAATATGGAGGCTGATAAGGCAAGTACTGTGAATGAATTTAATAGGATTGTTTCCTATAAGTTAATGGAGATCAAATCATAGATTTTACGGCCAGAGTTGTATTCATACAGAGACAAAAGAAAATATTACTCCATCTTCTAAATTCAAAACATCTGAAGGTGTAGCTAAGCACCGCTTAAATTTAGACAGGAACTATGACTATCAAGCGCCGATGAAGAATGAGTTAAAAGCTAACCTTATTTAAAGATCATTTTCATCTTGTTATTTTCTTGACAAATATAATGTTCTATTGTAGGATCTGCCACTTATCCACTAGGTTAGTCGAAAATCCCCTAGACTTTCAAAAGATAACTATGCAACTACATAAAGTTTGGGAAGTTAATTTAGAATAATTATTTTTTGTAATTACCATTCTCAATGGTAATAGTTGTTTGTGTGTATTGCGTACTTCAATAATAGCAAATGGCAGTTGCCATATGCATTGAACATTGAGCCTTAATCCCACCAAATTAAACATAGGAAATTATACTGTTTTGGCCATTAAGGACATCGAATTAAATGTTGTACCTTAATGGTTATGATTTTATTATTTTTGGTGACATAATTTATGATTGTTATTGTTGTAAACATACCTTTCTTTGTTTTGAAAGATTGACAATGAGTTAATACAAATTCCGTTTGTTGTACTACTTGATGGGCTTCATGACGAAGAATAGGGGCCCACTATGATTATTTATGGAATACCCCATTGGAGCAAGAGTAAGCCTTTAACTCTAAAACTTTACATTGTCATGAAATGTAAAATAAAAGACATAATACAATGTTTGTATGCAGCTATGCAGTCATTAAAGTCAACAACATTTATTGCACTATTAGAGAAATTGATGCATTATGACCCAATGAACAGCTCGACAATATTGTTAGTGTAACAAATAGCGTGTATGGCTTGAAATTATATGAAACATTTGGAGCCTATTTTGCTAAGTGGTCATTATTGTTTTGTAAATTGGTAAGATTATTGATATGGTGTTGTGTGCAAGGCTTGCAAGGAGGCAATGGAAAAAAAATTAAATGTCGGGTCTTTATGCCTTGTTATCTTGATGTATGTTTTTTTGTTACCATCTTATACAGTGTTTATGCCATAGGTCATTATTGATACATTGTTTTTTATTGTAAATAACAAACGTTATTAATTATTGCGTACTTAGGAACGACAAAAAAATGCCATAGCGTCATCGTTTGCAGAGTTTTATGGTAGTACAATGATATAGTAAGTAGAAATAGGTTAAAGGATTTAGTTGTTAATTTGTTTAAGGATAAGGTAAATTTTAATTAGTTGAGGACAAAATATTTTATAGGTATTCATCCCTATGAATGATTTATCGAATTTGTACTTGTGTGTCTTGAATATGGCACGTAAGGAGGAAGCAGTTAGGAAAATGGTGAGAACACATCCATTTTTTGTGTCACCATGTTAGCATTGTATGTTATTAAAGTCTATGAATGAATTTTGTACTATGTTTTCATTATTGTTCAAGTACGTACTTTTGCAGAATTTGCTAAGCATGAGGACTTCGTTAAGGTGTTTGGCAAACCAAAGATGGCATTTGAGAAGCTAAAATTTGAACATCTTAAAGTATAGGAAGAATGGAGGTATTAAACTTTCCATATTTCTTTATTGTTATCATGAAATTAGTAATTAAATGACTAGAACCGCATCGAACTTGATAGAGTGGATAATGGTATGCTCGTCATTGCTTGGATTAAAAGCATATAGGTAGGTACCCTCATAAGTGAATGATTATCAATCCTGTTTCATTTATAATCAAACGTTGAATGCTTAAGATCAAAGGGAATTTTGTACAAACATATTTACTTATTTCCAAGTATAAGGACTTAGAGAATATGACAAGATGCAGCTGTTATACCAGCTATTTGTACATAAATCAAACACGAACATGTTTGCGTTGCACCGTGATGTGGAAGAACATAAGAAATCAATACAGAGAAATGACATGAGAAAGAATGAATAACATCCGAGAAGTATTACTTTCCGTCAGTATTCGCGCGAAACAATAGAGGAATGCGTTAGGTTCATTTCAAAACCATTATCCTTGCACAATTATATCATATTAATTAGATATGCAATCATTGTTATTGGTTTCTATTATGGACTAAAAAAATTAGGTTTTTGGAAAATTTATAATATGAGTTATGTGACTTGGTCCCCAATTCTGCTTGGATTGATAGTATATTCTGCATCGATTTGTAACCCTTGGACAACTTTTTGTGAGAAATGATCATCGATCCCATCTTGACGGACGATAAGTTTAGATTTTATGAAATGTTACTGACAACTAACTAAGATCATTCGTACTAAACTGAGGTGATCTAATGTATGCAAGTAGATATGTGCAGATGTTCAAAATATGAGTGGTCGATCTTGGTTCGTACGGATTTGGAAGGATCCCCCTTTTTTTGAAAAAAATATTATTGTACATCCCCGTATAGAAGTCAACTTTTTTGTATACTAGTTCCGAACTTTGCACCCCATATTTAACATATTATTACTTTTAATGTTTTTATGGCCGAAAGTAACAATTTAGAAATAGGTTCGAAAATATAGATGCAGGTATGCAAAGTTGTAAAGCAAAAGTTAAACTAGAATCGTTAGGAAATCATGTTACATTTGAGGTTTGACGTGATTCATTCGATACTGTATTTGCAAACGTTCAATACGCATGGTATTATAAGGAAATGACACTTTCTGTGAGGTAAATGACATTTTAAAGGCAAGACTTGTGTAATGCTCGTAACAGACCTTCCTTTAAGTGCCTTCTAAAACAATTTCTGAACTGCAACCCTATCTCCTATCCATGAAAAAACCAATTCACTAAAACAAAAACAAAACAAAGTAAGAACCCAAGCAACCATTTCGTTTCTTCTTCCCTTGCACGCGGACTCATAGGTGGTTCTTACCACTGGAAAAAATTACATGATTTTCAAAATCTTTTCCATGGTTAGAACACCCAAAAATCTTCTTCCCGGATTGTTATCTGACCAGGATGTCGTCAACATGGTTGGCTTTCTACAGCTGTAGGTTAAAATTTCGTTCGCCTTAGAGACAAAGTTCATCTATCCACTTTTTATTCTTCCTTCTTCTTCACGTATTTAGTGAACATAGGGACCTTGAGGTTTTATTTTATGTTGAAAGTTAGAATTTATGGTTTGGTAATTTTAGGGTATTTAATTTGGATGTTTGTAGTTGGGGTTATTATAACTGAGAAGACAGTTTCGGGTGAGAACCAGAAATTGAACTTAAACTAAAATTGTCAGGCAATTAAACTGAGAAGACACTGTTCTACTGTATGGTACAACCAATAAGAGTTATTTGCTGGTGACGTATCGAAACAGGTAACAGAGATTCAAAACTGACGCTGAAAAAACGCTTGCTTATTGGGACCATGCGCCTTTGTATGTAAAAAGTTGTTAACATCAGATACAAAACTCATAAATACAAGTTTGATACTAATTACCTAAAACTAAAAACTTGAGAATAAAAGGTAATAGTTTAGGTTGAAAGTTCAAGAGTTTCAAACGAAGGTGACGTTGTGTCGATATTGCCAAATGAAGTGACAACTTCCATAATAAGTCATGGCTTGGCACGTTCTAGACTATAAATATCCCCACTTTGTGTTGTAAATCACCATTTTCATCTTATTTCTTCATCTACTTTGAGAGATCAACATAGGTTCGCTTGCATATATTCGAAGGGAGTTCCATCCTGATGCCTTGGAGAATCCATTTGTAGCCCCTTATCTAGTTTTTGGTAAACATCCCTATGTTACGGTGTAATATGCACAAAAAATTTGTTTCTAGACACTTTATAATTACCATGATTATGCTTTAGTAATGGCAGATGTCGATGACTATCTGTATCATTATCAACTTCAAATGGCTGCACCTGAAGACAACCCTTATGAAGGGCATAATTTTGATGTTACATTTTCTTCCCACCTGATTACGCTATAAATCCTCCTAAGGTTATATAATTAGCCTCCCAAGATTGTTGTTATATGTTGTTCACTTTTTATGCTGAAGCATTTCAAAGAGTATTGTTATATGTTTATGTAGGTTGCTTTAAAATTTGATGGGGACTTATTCCTTCCCAACTTCACTGAAGCTGGCGGAATTAGGCTGGACTTCTTCCATGAAAATTGGAGCCATATTATTATAGTTGTAGCGATTCTCGCGCGTATACTAGGTTTTCTACTTATTTCAAACCTAGACGACCCTCACCCAGATTGTGAGGGTTTTGCTTTGATTTACAGGAACAATCCCCAGCGCTTTGCAAACTATGTGAGGAAAGATTATGGGTTGAAATGAATTGGCCACACTTGCTTGTAATATTAGTTTTTTATGTTTATGTATTGGCCACTTATGCTAATTAAAGGTTTATTCTATTTTAAACTTGTCGCCGAGTTCTGAAACTACAACTAAGACTGATCAGCCGTAAAAGTAACGATTTTCGTTGATATTTTAAGTCTTAAACCTACCATAAAGAAACATTCTCATCCTATTTAAATGACATTGATGAAGCGTTTATAATAGCTCAGAAGATGGTTTAGGGCGACGAACTCAATCTGTAAATAAGTTCGAACCATAAAGAGAAAGTGGGAACTATAAAGTTGACTAAGTTTAGGGATGACATTTAGGTTTTACAAGTTTTTTGCTTATGGATGAAATTAAAACACATTTATTTTTCATCATCCTAATTTTTACAATAAAGTAATGATGGTGATTTTTTTTCAATTTAGTCATGGTGTGGTATATTTTTCTCCACAATCAACCCATAATTTGTAACTATGAATACTCGATTCATAACGAAATAAGAAAATGTCATTAAAACTTTCAGCCCTTTAAGGGGGCAAAACATTCTTACAGATTTCAACTAACCAAATAATAACATTTCAGACACCAATATTGTTATGAGATTCTTAAGGATTTCATCTTATGAAATCAAAAGATTTCAGACGAAAAAAAAAAGTTAGCCCTTTAAAGTGAGACAAAAGATTCTTTCCCCACAATACCAGGCTGCACACGAAACAAGAAATTTCATATGCTATCATTTGGTGCTACTTGTGCGTTGTCATGGTGGCAGCAATCGAACACGGCCACAACAAAGAAATGAACACCCTTTTAAAATGGCTATTCATAGCTTTTCAAAAATACCATTGTTTGTTAACACAGATAAGCTTGATAAACAAGCAACACTCCTTGATGTCGGCTCCCGATGTAGCTCCAAACACCAAACACCATCTGGAATCTTCACCCTTGGTCTCCTGATGTAGTTCCAAACAACAACAAACAAAAAATGTCTTCATATCTTCCTACCAAGGTTCTGCCAAATACTATGTTTGTTGTTGTTCATCCCCACAAATTGGTTAATAAAAGCCTTTCAAATACCATTGTTTGTCGACAAGAAAAACCTAAAAATAATGACCGCTCCTCTTGGATGTACATAATGAAGTCTCTGGAAAGTTTCCATCACCTCTAGTAAAAAACATAAACCTCACATATAATGCTTTAGAGATGAACACAACAATGGAAAAATTGTTAATGAGGGTATGACACAGTAGGCCCAAAAGGAGTCATATTTATAATAGAAACAATAATATCGAACCATGTGTTTAGGATATATTTATAATAGAAAAAAGATTTTGACGGGGATATGTCCTTTGTTTGCAATCCTTATATATAAACCTGTTTCGCTACTCTTTATAATGTTTCTGAACACGTTTCGTTATAAATAAACCAAAATTCTTTACAATGCATATTAAAATTTCAGTTGGAAGTCTAGGTTTTGAAATTTGTTAACCGGTTCCGGAACTGATTTATAAAACTTATATTGCAAAATGTTCTGCTTAATCCAACAATTGAAAAGACATATATGATGCTGACGTATCTGAACGGGTTACTGAGATTCGTATAGGAACGGTTGGTGTTTGGTTTGTATTTATGACACATTTAAAATTTTAAAAAATTAATATACACATGATGTGTAAATTAATATTTTAAATTTAAAATTTAGAGTTCAGAGTTTAGGGGTTTAGGTTGTAGGATAAACTATTTAAGGTTTAGTGTTTAGAATTAAGGGTTTGGGTTTTAGAATTTGGCATTTGATTTTTTAGGGTTTAGATTAAATTTTGATTTATACTATAAATAAACAGGCTTGTGTCACACAGCCAGTGTATCAAATTTAAATCCCATTAATATAACAATAGAAAAGATAGTTCAAAGTGGGTTTGTAACTGAAAAGACATATCTGCTGATGTCGTTTAGGAACTGGTTACAAATATTAGGAATGAACATTGAAAAGACGTGTAATGGGAACATGACGTCTTTTGAAATTATTTCATTGAACCGACAATTTAATGTATTTTTTTATTGAACATACCAAATTAAATTAAATGTTATTTGACGTATTCTTTTGATATTACAACTGAAAATATATTTTTTGGAAAGAACAACAAAGATTACGTAGTTCGAACCACTGAATATGTATTTCGATACGTGTGCATAAAAAATTTAACAGATATCGTTAGTGAAAAATTTAATAAAATAGGTTTATGATAAAAGTTCGAGACTGTATACGTAGACGTTCAATATGAGAACCAACCATTGAAACGATACAAGCAGTTAAATGCCACATTTTAGATGCGTTTTAATTCCTATATTAAAAATATTAATAACCAAAGATCAGATTAAATCGAGTGAAGATTACCATATCAAAAGAAAAATTGTAACGCCCAGGTTTTGGGCTTAGGAGTTTCTAGGTTGATTAGATGGTCCGGTGGATCGGAATTAGAGATTCGAGTCAGATTTAGGATTTAAATCGGAATAAATATTTTGGTGCGAGAAAAATATGGGAAAATATCTAAAAATCCTTATTTAATATTTGAATATTGTTGTTTAAGTCAATTTTGAAAAGTGAAATTCTTAAATGTGAGATTTTGGCTAGTGAACAAAATGTAAAGAATGAAAACTGTTTCTAGTGACTGTTTTGTAAAAGGATCAAAACTTTGAATATTTAAGGAGATATTTAACCAAAGTCTAATATCATACTTTTCCCCTTAATTGTCTATTTTAAAAAGGATTTTGGGAGAGGTATAAATAGATTTTGAGGAATTAATTTCATAATTAATTCATAAGTAAATTTCACGTAACTAACTTTTCTCTAAAAGATTTTCTCTCAAATTCTCCTTAGCCAAACACTCTTTTATTCTTCAAATCTTAAGGTAAATTCTTTATTTCTTTAATCTTTTATTTTCAAAAGAGTTCTTGATTGATTTCTATTAAAACCTTATTGTTTTAATCTTGTTTTCTCATGTAAATCAAAACAATTAAGGGGGAAAGTCAATATTAGAGGTGAGCTATGTTTTTCTCCTCGAATGCATGGTTTTTTACTAAAATTCCCAAGTTATTGATCCTTTACATATGTTTTTTAATGAGTTTTGATGATTTAATTATGGAAATTGGTTTAATCAAGGTTTAATTGATGAGATTAAGAGATTTTCGAATTGGATCTATTTTGCTGAGTTCTTGATTGATTTTAATCAAGATTGTGATATTTTATAATGTTAATAGATTGATTTAAACATTGGAATTCCGAAGCTATGTGAATCTCTAATTTTTCTAGGTTGCTAGTTATGTGTTTTGAGGAGTTTTGGAGTTTTAATGTTGTTGGAGGTATAATGTTGATGTTAGGTTGTTTCTAGATGTCAATTGAAGTTAATTGATTGATCGAACCTTTAGGTTTTGGCTAGATGATGTGTGATGGTATTTTCGGTTGTTTTCAGATAGTGATCGATGGTTTTAGTGAGGCAAAGTTGAGGAGTTTTGTTGCTGGGATTATGAATGCATGATGATGGATTAATCCTCTGTTGTTATGTGATTAAAATAGGGGAGAGTGATCCTAAGGCTGTTGTTGAGGCTTCAGATGCTTGTTTTCGCATTAGCAAATAAAGCTTTACGTTGTTAGTGAGTGAGAACATGGATTTCAGCTTTGAAATGATTTAAAGGTGATTTATGAGAGTTTAAACTTAGCTTGAAATGCTAGTTTAAACTCGAAAGTAAGTATAGAGAGATTTTTCCCTCGATCGTGCTTTTATAAATGATTTTATGCACTTGTTATATACTATTTTTGATCATATAATGATGATGGATGCATTGGTAAATGATCCATGTAAGTATGTGGAAATACTTGTTTTAAAGCACGGTTTATTCCTTTGGAAATGGTTTGGTTTGATGCATATAAAATCTTTGAGGTACATTGTTAATAATGAATTATATTGGCAAGTGATGTGGTTTAAAATGTTATCGGATATAGTTGGTCAGCCGTAGGATTGATAGTGCACTATAAAAAGTCACTTTGGATGTTGAGGGGTTTATACGGTGTACCGAATCTCCATCCAAGTACCCTAACGGTTGAGAGGTTATATGGTACCGAAAACTCTCATTAGTGGATTATGCGTCTAATAAATGATTAGGGTTGGTGTACTCGGGTTGTAAGTGGTACCATAATTCTGGTTGAGATG
This sequence comes from Hibiscus mutabilis, assembly GCA_019671005.1. NCBI lineage: Eukaryota > Viridiplantae > Streptophyta > Magnoliopsida > Malvales > Malvaceae > Hibiscus > Hibiscus mutabilis. The sequence continues at coordinate 19,427,115 of CM033717.1, read as the reverse complement.
GCATGAAGTGTTGAGAGGACACTTGTTGAATCTGTGTATCCGATGTAATATTTTGGAAAGTGGATTTTTTTAATAATCACTTAAAAGTCATTATAATTGTTGATGTAACAGGTTGATGATTGTTAATGTATAATGTTGGTTTATACATGTTTATATGTTTATGATTGTTAATGTATAATGTTGGTTTATACATGTTTACTCTTTAAGCTTTGCATATGAGATGATATGCATGGGAAGGCTTAAATTGAGGGTTAGCAATGGGATTTGCTGTTGATCTATGATACATGTTGCATATGGTTTAATGCTGGTTTTTGAAAGTGTTAAGTGCATAGTTTTCAAGGAATGATGTTTTATAAGATGATTGAAATGGTGATTTCAATGTGGTTTTGGAAAATAGTTTAAAAATGTATTGATGGTGTGCGGTTTGAGCGCTCCTCAGTAAGCCTTGTGTGCTTATGCTCTCTTTGTCCATCAATGCAGAGAAATAAAGGTTCGAATGCATCAAGCAAGCGAGGGAATACCAAGGACTTCAAACATTGAAAGTATGGTTTCGATCTAGACTTGTAGTAATAAAGGCAATGAGGTTCATTGTTGTGTTTTTGGAGAGTTTATGCTAAACTACTTATTTGAGCATGTTTGTAATGTTGCTTTGGATTTGTAATTGGCCTCTTGTGTTGGTTGTGGCTTTGGATTTATGTTTTGAATGTTGAATGGTTTGGTTTCTAGGAAGCATGCCTCTAGATTACCTTGTGAAGCATAATGCCATGATGTGATCTTAATTCTGTGATGTTTTGACATGGAATGGTCCTTAATTTAGTTGTGTTTATGGTTGAAGCATGTTAGAATGTATTAGAATATTTGAAAGCATGAAAAATTAGCAAATTGCGTCATTTTGGGTCTAGGTGTTTTGGTACACCTGACCTCATATCGATATAGGTAAATGTTTTTCAGCAGTCTGTTTCAGTACACGAAGGAGTGTTTCGATAAGAGTAAGAGTATTTTGGCAAGGTGTACCGATACACATATAGATATATCGGCACAGTTTTGAGCTATTGAAAATTTAAGAAAAGGCAAATCGTATCGATACACTTGCTCGTGTACCGATACGGGCAGCTATTATTTCAGTTAATGTGATGTTTGGAAGTTTATGTTTCTTCTATTTTGGTCTCTAAATGTTATATATGGAATTGAATGAGTTTGGATGGTTAATTAAGGCTGAAAATTGACACGTGGGTATGTAATCAGACTAATTAAGGATCGGTAACCTTAAAATGGGATAATTCCATGTAATTCTCCATAATTGCAATTTGGTCCCCTAATTACAATTACATGCAATTATGTGTCAATTTGACGCCTGATTGAGTTGAGTTTTCATCCGCTGCTAGTATGCACACCATAGGTTAATATGTTGCATCTAGATAAGATAAAAGGAAAAAAATGGCTGTAATTTGAGTTTAATCTTTATGGTTTACTTCGGTAAACCTATTGTAGCTCGATCTGTTTGGTCTTGCGTCTAGACTGGGTCAAGGGGGTTATATTTGGTGGTATCAGAGCCATGTTTGTGATTATTGGAATATTGTTATTGGTTGATTACTGTTGCTTAATATGCATGGTGCTTGATTATATGTCTGTTGATTGACATATGTTATGTTAGGGCGATATTTGTGGGACAGATTGCCTTATTACTACAGTCTGAAATGTTTTAATTTGAAATGGAAGTCTTGGATCCTCGCTTGAAGTTGGGCTGATTGATTTTTTTGTTTTGTTTTGGTATAACTATCATGCCTTAGAAATGTGTTGTGTTACGACCGAGGGGAGAAATGAGAACTAACGTGATGCTGTTGCCTTTGCGTAAAGAGTTGAGGAGAATGTTATATCTCCTGGGTTTGCCACCCCGAAGTAAGTACCACCTGCGCCAGTTGGGCTAGTGTTGGGTGATATTGCGCCTTTGAGATAGGCGATATCCAAAGGTTTTCAAGCTGTCGTTGCTACAGTGCATGTGCTTGCACCAGTTGTTGAACAAATGGGCTTGCTAATAGAGGGCCTCCGTAGTTTAGGACGAGTTGAGTTTCAAGGGTTGGCACCTGACGCATCCGAGGAGTAGAGGGCCAGTACTATTAGATTTTGGAACAAATAAGGTGCAATGATTCTCGTAGGCTGGGATGTGTTGTATCCCTGTTGCGAGGAGAAGCGTACAGTTGGTGGACAACCGTGAGTGCGGGCATGGAAACTGGTAATGTAACCTGAGAGTTCTTTTGAACTGTTTCTAAGAAGAAGTGTCTGGGAGTTAGATACTTGGATGGAAAGAAATGTGAGTTTATGGCTTTGGTATGGGGCCGTATGTCCGTGGCTGAGTTTGAGGTACAGTTTGTTTAGTTGAGCTAGTATGCTCCTAAACTAGTACCAGATGAGAGGCATTGTTGAGACCGATTTCATTACGGAATGGTACAGGTTGTTAAGATATACATGTTGGCTTCTAACTACACTATTTTTGACGTGTTGGTTATACAAGCGAAGTGCACTGAGAAGAACCTAGGTTTATCGATTCATGTGGGAGGTTCAGGCTCGAGCAAAAGAGTTATAGACTTTGGTACTGGTGGTGGTCAGTTTAAGAAGTAACATGATAAGAGGTATCATCCTGATTTGGGACGAGATTGTGGTAGTGCTGGGCAAGGACCGCAGGGTCAGGGTATCCAGGCTAGATCAGTGCATAATACCTATTAAGTATATGGATCGTGTGATCCCATGAGGTAGACTGCCCACGTTTGATTTGAGAGGTACAGGCTCTTGCGCCTGTTGTTTCTAACTCTTGTGGGAATTATGGTTTGAACAATTGTCTCAGAAGTGTTAGATGTGGGAATACAAGTAACTAGTTTTTCTAGTGAGACGGTAGTTGTGTAAGGTTGTTTAAGAAATGTCCTTTGATGGTTTAAGGTCATGTGTTTGCGGTTGATTTAATGAAGTTGCCGTTTTATAGTTTTGATGTAATTCTAGGTATGGATTGGTTGTTCGAGCATAGAGCTATGGTTGATTTTGAAACCAAGCGAGTTACCTTGAAACTTACTGATGATTACGAGGTGGTAATCGTGGGTGATGATGCTAAGTTTTTTTCCAATGTTGTTATGGCTCTGAAGATAAGTCGGTTGGTGGATTCTGGATGTCAGGCATTCCTAGCCTGCGTCTTGAATCTAAGATCAAAGGAGGTGCGTGTTTAGGACGTCCGCACTATATGTGAGTTTCCAGGTATTTTTTCAGAGGAATTACGTGGTTTGCCGCCGAATAGAGAGGTTGAGTTTGGCATTGAGTTGTATGTGAATACAGCTCTAGTGTCTATTGCTACCAATCGTATGGCTCTGAAAGAGTTGAAGGAGTTAACGGCACAACGTCAGGAGTTGTTTGATTGAGGGTTTATTCGGCATAGTGTTTCGCCGTGGGGTGCATCGGTGTTTTTTGTGAAAAAGAAGGATGACAAGATACGGATGTGCATTGATTATCGACAACTGAACAAGTTGATGATTAAGAATAAATATCCTTTGCCACGAATTGATAATTTGTTTGATCAATTTTGAGGTGTATTATTGTTTTCTAAGATTGATTTGAGGTTAGGGTATTATCAGTTGAAGGTAAAGAATGTGGATGTGCTTAAGAATGACTTTCGCATGAAGTAAATGAATTGTGAGTTATTGGTGATACCATTTGGTTTGACCAATGCGCCGGTTGTGTTCATGGATGTGATGGATCAGGTATTCCATGAGTTATAGGATCAATTAGTTATTGTGTTTATAGATGTTATTCTCATGTACAAAGGTACTGAGAGGGATTTTTGATCGGCAGGTATGAATGGTTTAGTAGGCTTCTTTGGAGGAGTGAATGTTTACTTTTTAGTTGGGAAAGTGCGAGTTTTGGGTATGTTGGAAGAAATACTGATTCAGAGTATGTTATTAGTAAGTGTGAACAGTTCAACATGTACAGTGCAAAAACACTTATATGTATATATATAAATATGCCATTACATGCATACATTTGGGCATGACATAGAGGTTTGCATACATACGTACAAACATCTAGGAGGGCATATAAGTAATCATGCATACATATGTTCACACTTACGGATAATTGTTAGGAGGCTGATGGAGTGATAGTGTTGGTTTATACATGTTTACTCTTTAAGCTTTGCATATAGGATGTTATGCATGGGAAGGCTTAAATTGAGGGTTAGCAATGGGATTTGCTGTTGATCCATGATACATGTTTCATATGGCTTAATATGCTCGTTTTTAAAAGTGTTAAGTGCATGGTTTACAAGGCATGTTGTTTTATAAGTTGATTGAAATGGTGATTTCAATATGGTTTTGGAAAATGGTTTAAAAATGTATTGATGGTGTGTGGTTTGAGCGCTCCTCACCAATCCTTGTGTGCTTACGCTCTCTTTGTCCATCAATGTAGAGAATTAAAGGTTCGGAGGCATCAAGCAAGTGAGGGAATACCAAGGACTTTAAACATTGATAATATGGTTTCGATCTAGACTTGTAGTAATAAAGGCAATGGGGTTCATTGTTGTGTTTTGGGAGGGTTTGTGCTAAACTACCTGTTTAAGCATGTTTGTAATGATGCTTTGGATTTGTAATTGGCCTCTTGTGTTGGTTGTGGATTTGGATTTATGTTTTGAATGTTAAATGGTTTGGTTTCTAGGAAGCATGCCTCTAGATTACCTTGTGAAGCATAATGCCATGATGTGATCTTAATTATGTGATGTTTTGACATGGAATAGTCCTTGATTTAGTTGTGTTTATGGTTGAAGCATGTTTAGAATGTATTAGAGTCTTTGAGAGCTTGAAAAATTAGCAAATTGGGTCATTTTAAGTCTAGGTGTTTTGGTACGCCTGAACTCGTATCGAAATAGGTAAGTGTTTTTCAATGGTCTGTTTCGATACATGAAGGAGTGTTCCGATATGAGTAAGAGTATTTTGGCAAGGTGTACCGATAAGCGTATAGGTGTATGGATACAGTTTTGAGGTACTATAATTTTATGAAAAGGAAAAGCGTACCGATACACTTGCACGTGTACCGATACGGGCAGTTGTTATTTCAGTTAATGTGATGTTTGGAAGTTTCTGTTTCTTCTATTTTTGTCCCTAAATGTTATGTATGCAATTGAATGAGTTTAGATGGTTAATTGAGGCTGAAACTTGACATGTGTGCATGTAATCGGACTAATTAAGGATTGGTAACCTTAAAATGAGATAAGTCCCTGTAATTCTCCAAAATTGCAATCTGGTCCATAATTGCAATTGCGTGCAATTGGATGTCAATTTGACGCCCGATTGAGTTGAGTTTTCATCTGCTGCCAGTATGCACACCATAGGTTAATATGTTGCATCTAGATAAGATAAAAGGAAAAAAAATGGTCATAATTCGAGTTTAATCTTTATAGTTTACTTTGGTAAACCTAATGTAGCTCGCTCGATTCGGTCTTGCATCTAGATCGGGTCAAAGGGGTTACAAAAATCATATGAAAATCAAAATATTAATTCAAAACATTAATGGTTAAGATGAAAGGGATGGATGGCAAGTAGCATAGAGGGAAACTGTCAGTGAAATGGCTCATTTATATTGGAAACATGCGACTTTCAAATGTATTGAACAAGCCAAATTTATTATTCATTTTATTATTTAAATTGTGCTTTGAAATCTGAGGAATATATTCCTAATACGATAAGTATAATTAATGGGGTACCATACCATGCCTTACGTTAGACAATAGACACGGCCATACGGACCATCAAATAGATAATTTAGGGTTTAGGTTTAAAGTCTAACTTGTTAAAAAAAATAAATATATCACGAGGACAATATAGAGTTTGTATTGGAAATAAGAAATCTTATATTCCCTCAACCAAACATGTGTAATCTTACATTCCTACAAAAAAACAAGTAATCAAAATACTATGTCTATTGCTGGTAAGGCGTTGTGGGGGTGTAGAGACCAACGAATTCTAAATCATGCTAGTACATAACCACCCACCGTTGGTTTGTATCAGGGCTTTACAATTATTGTGATAATTACAAACCTTTAAATAAGAAATCATGATAGAAGTAACTAAATACCAATAAATCACGGGAGTTTGTCCCACGTAATTTGATGGGAGAAGAAGATAATCAATGTCTGATTTACCTACTATAAGGTTGCGTGGCACATCTTCGACACTCCGCTCTACATGGGCCACCTACGGATGTAGTTCCAAACAATAACAAACAATATTATTTAAAAAATCTTCAGACAAAGGAAACAAGGTTTTTCAAATACTATGTTTGTTGTTGTTCATCGCTACAAATGGCTAATAATAGCCTTTGAAATACCATTTTTTTTGTTTTTTTGTACTAGCTATCGAACCCCGTCCAGGTTCAAGTGAGAAGCACCAAACCATTGAGGACAAGTGGAAACCCTATTTTCAAATACCATTATTTGTCGATTATGGACCTTAAAAACAAATCACCACTTCTCCAAGACCTATAAAATGAAGTATATGCCCAGTAACCATCCCATCCATTAAAAAATGTAAACCACACATATAATGTTGTTGAGACGAAGACTACAAAGGAAAGAATTGGTAACGAGGGTATGACACTATGGATCCAAAGGAGTCTTACTTATAATAGAAGCTAGAATATCGAAACCGACTTTTAATATTAATTTACAATAAGAAATTTTTTTTTACGGGGATATGGTCCTTTTCTTGCAGTGCTTATATTTAAACATGTTTCAATACTCGTTACAATGTTCATTATACTTAAACCGAACAACTTTACAGTGTAGTTATAAGTTGCAGTTGGTCTTCTGGGTTTTGAACGTTGTTAATCGGTTTCAGAACTGTTTTCTAAGACTTATATGCAAATTGTTTTGCCTAATGCAACCACTGAATTACAAAGGGGTTTATATAGTTACAGAATTGCTTGAATTTCAAGCCTGAATCCCTAATATCTTCCTCATTTGATCTTGTCTCGGCTCTGATTTTAAGCTTGTTGCCTTTTGTTCATTGCTTTAATCTAATCGTTGTTGGATTCTTGCTAAGGCACCAATTTAGGGATCCAGTCCCACCTGTGTTGGTTGACTTTGCCTCTGATTTGATCCCAATTTGTAGCTAAGGCTTTGGTTTAGGGATTTGGTTGCCCTTTTGATTTGCTTTGTTTCTTTTCTAACTCCTTGTTTTGTGTTTTTGTTGCCAGTAATTGCAAATGGTGGCGATGCTGTTGGCGATAAACAATCAGAACGGCGCCTGAGCTCTACCAGAGAAGTCAGAACGCCTGTCAGAAGCTGGAAAGTCAGGAGCGTGGCTACCACGTACAAGTGGTGATCCGCGTGCTTTGCTATTGATCAATCTAGGCCGTTAGATTGGTTCCTGATCTAACGGACGAGAAGCGTGGCTCTTGGTAATCCATGTGCAGGCCGTGTATGATCCTGTGTCGTTGGATCTGTTCCCCATTGATCCCACGGTTCTTCATTACCTGCACATATAAGAGTCAAGGCCTTTCGAAAATAATAATCAGGCCGAGCGGGCCTTTGTGTAATGGACCTTCTATGTATGGACTCTATTCTAAATTAAATCTAATGGACCTTTTATTCATTTTTAATTACAATTGGGCTGCCTATTTTATTTTTTGGGTTTTGATAATTAGCTTATTATATTAACTACTAACTAAGATACTAAAAAAATATAACCTATGTTAATTCTAACACGACAACTATACTAATTATAATACACTAAGTATATTAACAAAATTATATGACACCTAGATAATTCAAATACTATTTATAACACTAACATATAGCACACTTATACTAATTATTATGTAACACTAACAATGTAATATACTACTAAACCATAGATGAAAATGAAAGAAGTTAGGTGAAAATTCAGTGACAACAACTGCCCTTCTTTGGTCATACCGGTGAAACAGGAATAGAGCAAAGAAAAAAAGACATTGGTTTTCACCAATTACCAACCTGCCAATGCCTGAAAAGATAGATGAGTTCTATTCTCCTAGCGCTTGAATAGATAAGCAAGTTCCATTCTCCAAATGGCCGAACGGATAGGCGGATTCTATTCTCTTTGTGCTCGAATAGATAAACAGGTTCTATTCTCTGTATGCTCGAATAGCTAAGCAGGTTCTATTTTCCTTATGCTCGAATAGATAAGCAGGTTCTATTCTCCTTGTGCTTGAATAGATAAACATGTTCTATTCTCCTAGTGCTCGAATAGATAAGTAGGTTCTATTCTCCTTGTGCTCGAATAGATAAGTAGGTTCTCAAAAGATGACTTCATCCTCTATACGCTTGGATGAATAAGCGAGTTCCAAAAACCTGTCAAAGACAATTACAAATGATCCAATTAAGATGCATATGCCCTTAAGGATGCCTAGTCATTAATGCATGTCTTATTTCTTTTGCTTTTTTCTTAACAACTTTTCTCAAGCGATAAACACAGAAGACACTGTGGAGCTCCAGGAAACTTGGATTATATCATCTCAACATTTTCTCAACTCTGACAACAGATGATGGGTGTCTGTTTTGGCCCATCCTATCAGAAAAGACAATATGGTTTCTTTTCATTTTTCCACACTGAAAGCTTTGCACTTGTAATAACCCATCTTTCAATACTAGTTGGCTTCACCAATTTCCTGTTGTTAAAATTCCATCGACCATTCTTTGGAAAGTAATCTTCATCATTGCCTCTTTCATTCATCATGCCGCATCATGGTACTTCTGTCTTGATTTTTTTTCAAACAGGGAAGCTCCTTGTTGCTAGGACACCTAAAAGTGAAACTCCATGGGGATATGGGGAATGCATTGGTTTGCCATCATTAATGCATGGTAAATCATCTGAAAATTGCAACTGTATGCTTTGATGATTGACTAAATAATAATAGATAGTCTTCTCCATCACTTACATTTTACCATTCTCATTCTTAGCATTTCCTTGCTTCATTTGCTCTTTGCACATTTGCTGACTCAATCCAGTTATCTTGTACTCCTGGTTAGAATGACTGACTTCATCCTTATATTCTTCAACACTCTTTTAGCCTTTTTCAAGTTATCATTGTAGTTGATACATCATTGTTCAGTAACAGGCTTCCTAGGATCCTGCTATTCTTCCAATGTTTCATATCCTTGGTTATTTCCTCCAAGGCTTGTAAAATTGTTCTCATTGTTGTAGGAAACAAATTATCTCATGTAAGCACTTCTGTTTTCCAACATGCTACCTTAAAGTACTGTCAAAGCATCTCTTGGGGTTCTTCTACAAAGGTTTGTAGCGAAACCTATTTCCATCTTGAATTTCCTTAAAAGTTTTGCTGCTTCTCATGCCCTAAGCTCCAAATTTGATCATTGGATACCTCATAGTTCCAATATTCTTCTAGACAAATTTCAAAGTAATGCTAAAAAATCTTTTGTATTTTTCAAGTGATGTCAAATTTTAATTCATATTCCAGTGCAAGTTGCTTTATGGAAGGATGTCAAAGGAGAGAAAAAAATCCACACAACCAAAATTTTATTAGTGTTGTGGCAAACACAAAGAGAAATTACAAGAAAAGAATAGGTATTCAGATATTAGAAACCAAAACTCCTCCTGTCATGACTTCATAAGGTTCTTTGAATGTCAACTATGTTGAGTAGACCCTGAAGATAATGATTTTGTAGAAAGATATGAAGCTCCCAAGCCAATCCCCGAGGAAGGTCTTATTTACAAATTGTCTGAGCCGCCCTTTATGGGTTTTCAACTCAGATCCTCCTTTGGTTTCAGAACGCCCTTTGCGGATTTTCATTTTGGACCCCCTTTTCTTTTTCTTCTTTTTTTATTTCTTTTTCTTTTTTTCTTTTTTTCTTTTTTTATTTTTTTCTTTTTTCCTTCTTCAAACATAATACTTCTTAACCGAATTTGAATTTATCGGGTTTTGGAGTTTGTCTCCATCCATTTTGGCTAAAATTAATGCTCCTCCTGAGAAGACCTTTGTTCAATGTAAAGTCCTTCCCAATTCGGTGCCCATTTTCCTCGAACATCACTTTGGATTGGCGGCTTCTTCCTCAATACCAGGTCTCCCTCTTTGAATCCTCTTGGACGAACTTTCTTCTCGTGAGCCCTTATCATCATTCTCTGGTACATTTGCCCATGACTCAGTGCTTTCAGTCTTTTCTCTTCAATTAAGTTCAACTGATCATATCTTGCTTGAACACATTCTGCTTCTTCCAACCTTGCTTCCATTAAGACACGGAGCGATGGTATTTCAACTTCAATGGGTAGCACTGCTTCTACTCTATATACCAATGAAAAAGGTATTGCCATAGTGAAAGTTCTTACCATGGTTCGATAAGCGTATAAAGAAAACGGTAGTTTCTCATGCTAATCATTATAAGTATCATTCATTTTTGTAATTATCTTCTTAATATTCTTATTTGCAGCTTCCACTGCCCCATTCATCTTTGGGCGATATACCATAGAATTATGATGCATGACATTGAATTGCTCACAGACTCCACTTATCATCATGTTGTTCAAATTTGAAGCATTGTCAGTGATGATACTTTCAGGCAAGCCGTATCGAAAAATGATTTCCTTTTTCAAAAACTTGCAAACCGTGGATCTGGTGACGTTTACATACGAGGCTGCTTCTACCCACTTCGTGAAATAATCAATGGCTACTAGGATAAAATGATGTCCATTTGATGCCTTAGGGTAAAACTGACCGATGACATCAATGCCCTACATAGAGAACGACCAAGGGGTTGTCATAACATGAAGAGGTTGAGGTGGCGTATGAACCTTGTCAGCATAGATTTGGCACTTGTGGCATTTGAGAGAATAATTGATGCAATCACCAATAATATCCAAGGCGTATAATCCTTCTAACCATAGTGAAACCACTAGGATGTATTCTGCAGATTCCTTCATGAACTTCTTCCACAATTGATTGAGCCTCTTTTGCTCCCACGCATCTTAGAAGCACTTGATCACGACTTCTTTTGTATAAAATCTATCCACTGAGGACATACCTTGATGCCATTTTCCTGATCATTTTCTTTTCATTCTCTGTAGCTTATGGCAGGTATTGCTGGAATTTTACATATTGCAAGATGTCATGGTACCATGGTAATCCATCCATCTCTTCTTCCACATTATAACAATGAGCTGGACGGTCCAGTATATATAACCTGATGGGTACCATCTCTGAACTCTCATTTAGCTTAAACATGGAGGCTAAGGTGGCTAAAGCATCGACCATTTGGTTGTCTTATCTGGGAAGATATTTGAAAATGATCTCATCAAATTCTTTGGTCAACTCAAGGACCAACTTGTGGTATTCCACCAACTTTGCATCTTTTATCTCTCATTCGCCACGTATCTGATAAATGACCAATGCAGAGTCCCCAAAAACTCTTCGGGTACGAATTTTCCTCTTTATAGCCTCTCTTAGACCCATTATACAGACCTCGTACTCTGCCATGTTATTAGTGTAGAAGAATTTCAAATGACTGGTAAAAGGGTAATAATCTCCTTCCTGTGAAACCAAAACTGCCCCATACCACTTTCTAATGTATTTGCTGCTCCATCAAAGTTCATAACCCAAGATTCTGTTGAAGCCTCATCATCTTCTGAGATACACATCAAGTCTTCATCAGGAAAATTAAAGTTTAATGCTTTATAGTCATCACAAGCGCGACTTGCCAAAAAGTCTACTATGACACTTCCTTTTATCTCTTTTTGGCTTACATACTGGATATCGAATTTTGACAATAACATCAGCCAGCGTGCTAACCTTCCAGATAGAGTCGAGGCCTCTATCATGAACTTCAGTGGGTCTAACTTTGAGATTAACCATGTAACGTGATAAAGCATGTATTGCCTTAGCCTTCTAGCTGTCCACACCAAAGCGCAACATAGTTTTTCAATTGACGAATATCTGGTTTCACAATCAGTGAATTTCTTGCTCAGATAGTATATCACCTTTTCTTTTCTTCCAGTATCTTTATGTTGTCCTAACACACAACCCATGGAATTTTCATAGACCGTTAAGTACAAGATCAATGGTCTCCCTAAAACAGGTGATACTAAAACTGGAGGATTGCTCGGCTATTCTTTGATCTTTTCCAAAGCCATTTGACATTCTTCATCCCAAGTCCCCGGGTTATTCTTCCTGAGTAACCTAAACATTGGATCACACTTATCTCTTAACTGAAAAATGAAATGTGCAATGTAATTTAATCGTCCCAGAAAACCTCAAACTTCCTTTTGTGTTTGAGGTAGGGAAAGCTCATGTATGGCTTTTATCTTGTCTAGATCGATCTTAATTCCTCTTCTGCTCACAATATAAACCCAATAACTTGCCAGATGTGACTCCAAATGTGCATTTGGTCGGGTTGAGCTTCAACTTGAACTTTCTCAGTCTGAGGAAGAGTTTTTCTAAATTGACCAAATGTTCCTCTACGGATCGAGATTTGGCGATCATATCATTGGCATATACCTCTATTTCTCTATGCATCATATCATGGAAGAGAGTGACCATGGCCCTCTGATAGGTTTCCTTTGCATTCTTATGTCCAAAAGGCATCAATTTATAGCAAAAAGTTCCCCATAATGTCACAAAAGTTGTATTTTCCATGTTTTCTGGGAAAATCTTGATCTGGTTATACCCAGAGAAATAGTCCATGAAAGAGAAGAGTGAATGACCAGTTGTGTTGTCGACTAAAGTGTCAATATGCGGGAGCGGGAAATTGTCCTTTGGGCTTGCCTTATTGAGGTCCCTGTAGTCAACACACATTCGTACTTTTCCATCATTCTTTGGTACTAGGACAATATTCGCCACTCATTCTGGATACTTGGCTACCTCAAGGAATCCTGCATCGTATTGCTTCTTTACCTCATCCCTGATCTTGAAGAGTGTTTCAGCCTTCATTCTTCTAAGTTTTTGCTTTATCGGTTCGTATCCTACTTTTATGAGGATCTTATACATGACAATGTCTATGTCCAAATCAGGCATATCTTGATACGACCACGCAAAAATATCTTTAAATTCTTTCAAAAGCTCAATCAGACTTTATCTAGTTTTGGTCGTGATGGTAGTACCAATCTTCACCTCTCACTTTTCTTCTGTGGTTCCGAGGTTTAATATTTCTAGTTCCTTTTTATGTGGTAGAATCTGCTTTTCCTCCCTATCTACCATTTTGAGCATATCACTGGGTACTTCATATTCTTCCCCATTGTCAATATTTCCAACTTCTTCCAAGCATAGAGGCACTTCAAAGTCAACCTTGAAGTCAGACTCGGACTCATTTATGGTAATGATATCTGAAGACCTGAAAAGGAATAGGCAAAAGATATATACAAAGGGAAGAAACAAAATGAATGGAATGTTTTTTATGCTTTATGATTTTCATTTAGTTTTGGTTTATTTATGAAAAGAAAGTTTGACACACAAGATTTAAGGAAATGCATCTTTTATTGAATTCGAATTAAATGTTTGACATAGGCCCTTTACATAAGATCCCCTATTGTCTCCCGGCCTAGAGCAAAGATGTTGGTTTTGAGAATTACTCTGAACTTATCTTAAAGATTACAGGAATTTCTTCAGCAGTCCAATAGTCAAGCTCAGAGCAAGGGTGGATCATTGACAAGTACTAGCTCTCTTCTTCTTCTTCAGTCACAGCATTGATACTCAGCTTTTCAAATGCCTCATATAGAGAACACTCTCTTTTTCCTTCATCACTAATTGGGGCATTTGGATCCAGCATGCCTCTAGATATAAAGTTATGACTCAGGGGAGGGAAAGTCATTGGCTCCCACTCAATTTCCTCTCCCTTCAATCTAGCTCTTCTCCTCTCTTAATGCTTTCTGATTTTAACCCTTCTTTGCCATTTGTTGGGCTTAAAGCCCAAGCCAAACCGATCCTTTTTCGCTGGGATTACTACAGGATATAGCCTTCCTTAATGTCTCTTTCGGAATCCTTTTCTGATTTCAGCTCATTTCCCAAGCATTTACTTTACCTACATTTTCGCACAGCTCGATAATTCCGGTTCTGGCACCTTGCTTCCTTCGGTGACAAAGGTTGCATTGACTAGCTCCAACATCTTGAAATGACACTCGAGCGCACCCTTATCGATCTCAATGAAGGGTGCATCAGTGATTACTGATGCAATGATTTCCTCCTTTGTACCGATATTTATTAGTTGACCATCAATAAAAAACTTCAACTTCTTGTGTAAAGTAGATGGGACCACTCCTGCTGTGTGAATCCATGAGTGCCCAAGCAAGCAGCTATAACTAGGTCTTATATCCATGACCACAAAATACGTCGAAGGTCATTGGTCCAATTTGCAAAGGCAGCTATAACTTGGTAACATATCTGGTGATAATGTGCAAAGCTTTGCAAGATCTTGTTCCTTCACCTGGTATTTCTTTATCATTGAATGAAATGAATTTGTTGACAGCAATGTTACCGACTAACATATCCATCTTATCAGTTGTGATCTCTTTTGGCACAAATGTCTGGTTCAAAATCTTTAACAATGCCTCACAGTGACCCTTAGAACTTAGTAGCAATGAAAGCATAGAAATTCAAGCCGAAAGCTTGTGGATTTGCTCCACGACGCTGTATTCACTGTGTTTTAAAATCTTCAAGAATTCTTGAGCCTCTGATTCCTTTATAGGCTCATAATATGTTGTTGGTTTTTCCTTGAAGAAATCTTTGTCATCTTCTTTTTTAGGTTCTTCAACAGCAACCTTTCTTTGCGCCGTATCTCTATCCTCTACTATTGGCTGGGAATAGAGCCTTCCACTCCTTATGAAACGGCTCACCTCATTGATCCGTTCTCATTTCTCTTAGACAAATGTTTCTCCTGGGGCTATCACCTCACAAGTGTAATTCCAAGGGACCTACTTGCTATCCTTGTATGGAAACGGTGTTGGTGCCTTAATTATGAGCCGCAAGGTTACACTCCTTGCCAGCTCACCAAATCTTGTTTTAGCCTTAATAACTCATCTGATGCATAAATGTCCAGCATGCATTTATTGTCTTCTTTTCCAAAGAATTCAAGTTCTTTCTCATTCATCTTATCTTGAACTAGTTGCCTAAACTCTAAGCAACAGTCAATCTCATGTCCTTCTTTCATGTGGTACTCACAGTACAATTCATTCTCAATCTTCAAATTCTAGGCTCCTTCTTCCAGTATTCGTACGACCACCATTTAAGCCCATACCCACTTCATGGGAGCTCTAACTTGAGCAACATATTCTTTAACCACCTTATTCTCTTCTTCTATGATTGCATTCACACCTACCTTTTGATAATTTGGTAGAGGGTTTCCCTTTTTCTTCTGACGTATCAAATGACAACATCCCTGACTTTCTTAAGTCATCCACCACCCTTTTGAATGCAGTGCAATTTTCAATGGTATGCCCCCTAACTCCTGCATGATATTCACATTGTGCCTTCTCATCGTACCATGGTGGGTATGGTGGTGAGAATGGAGGAACATGCCTTGGCAGCACCATCTGAGATTTAACTAGTTCAACAAACAATTCTGTGTACGTCATTGGGATAGGAGGAAAATATGGTTTTGAGCTCTCTTGATATCTTCGTTCTTCCTTCGGTGGGTTTGTGATTGTTGGAGCTGTGGTCAAGACATTGGGTTTATTGAAGACTATCCCCTTTGAGTAATTAGGGTTGTAAATATTAGTGGCATTGACTTTATTGTCTCTCTTTTTGTATGGTTTCTTTGTTTCCCCATGATCCAACCTTCCATTTTTCATGGCCGAAAGTATCAACTCTCCATTTATAAGCATGTCCGCAAAACTCTTTGTGGCATGATTGAGCATACAGTCATAGAAAGAACCCTTTAATGTCTCTACGAACATTAGGGTGATCTCACTCTCCAACAATGGTGGCTGGACTTGGGTAGCTACATCCGTCCATCTCTGCGCGTACTGGCGGAAGCTCCCATGATGCTTTTGCTCCAATCGTTGCAGAACTAAACGGGTTGGAATTATTTTTGAAACATGTTTATACTGCTCACTAAGGCCCTGGACAAATCTTTCCATGATCTGATGTTAATTCGACTTTGCTGCGTGTACTAACGTGAAGCTAACCCTACTAGACTGTCTTGGAAGCAATGGATAAGCAACTTTTCGTTCTCAAGATACATCGACATTTTCCTGCAATACATAGTCATATGTGCCGCAGGGCACGTAGTTCCATTGTATTTTTCAAAGTCAGGAACTTTGAACTTTGGTGGTACTATCAGATCAGTCACTAAGCTTAAATCCTTGGCATCCATTCCTCCATATATACCTCTTTCTTGGAAAGGTTTAATCATTCCCTCCAACTTCTCATAACAATCCTCATATTTCTTCTTAGTTTTCTCCTTATTGGCAATTTCATCGAGATCAGACACCTCAATGACTTCCTCAGAATTTATGTTCATGTCATTCTGTGCCGAGTTTTCAGCAAAATGTGGGGAAATCTTAGCCTTAGAAGATTGAGCTTCTCTTTGTATGCTCAGATGAACAAAGGTCATCCCTTGAAATTTTGGCACAACATTAGCTTACTCACCAGCTTCTACCGCGTCTGGGTCCTTAAAACCTAGCATGGCTGCAATTGAACCAATCGTCTTTTGGTGAACCAACTCCATATGTTGCTTCAGATCTGTTTCCAACTTGTCTAACCTATCCTGGGTACTCTTGAGGTTGCTTTCCAGGGCTGTAACTCTGTCTTCCATTGCTCTAACTTGAGACCGAGTACTGTATTTGTGGTTTGTTTTTGCTATTTTGATTTTCTATCATTTTTATTTAAGTTATATTCTTATTATGTCATGTATGCATGCACAAATGTAAGCACGAATGCAAATAAAAACTATTAAACATAAAAGAATGAAATGCAAATGCATGAATACAAGCGAATGGGCCATTAATTCCATGAAACAATTGCTCAAGAAACAACTATTTTATTAGATATAAAATTTTTTTCAGCTTGAACTCCTAGTTCCTTGATTTCTTCAATGAGCCACATAAGCCTCAGTCCCACTTCTCCTGCCGGCTTGACATACTGACGAAGAGCTGCAGCTTCAGTGGCTAGCATCATCTCGTGTCGAGCCACATCTTGTACCTGGGTCATGACAGTCCTATTAAATTCATCTCGTTCTTGGAATCTTCTTGCCATGTCTCTAAGACGAGTGAACCAGTAGTCATTACCTTCGTCAGCTATGTCTTCAAGGACCAAGATCTTCGTCCTATATTCTTGGATGATGTTATCCATTCCTTCAACCTGTTTCTTCAAGGTATCATTCTCACTTAGACAGGCCTGAAATTCAATATATGTATGATGATTCTGGAGTCTGTGTAACGAGTGGTTCAAATCATCTATCTTAGCTTGCAACCTAGCAACACAAGCCTGACTTTGCTTCAGCTTTAGCTTCGTATTGGTCTGGTCATATGCCTTCTACAACTCAAATAAGCGAATTTTGTTACCATGGGCTTCCCTTTTCCATGCAACCACACTTTCTTTCTCACTTTCATGAACCTGTTTGCCATTTCCATTTTCAGCTACCAGCTTACCCTTCTTCTTCTCTTCAACAAGGGCTCGTCTATATTTCTCGACCTCGCGCCTTCCTCGTCCTTTTTCTTTCCTTACAGCATGCTTGATTTCTTGGTTCCACTGCTCTAGGATCTTTCTCATATCAGCGTTCCTAACAGTACTTTGGAGCTTGAGGAAGTCAACATTTTGAATCTCAAACTTCTTTTCTAGGTCTTCATACAGCTTTATCACTCGCTTCGTCTCTCCTTTATATTTCTCAACATCAAGGCTTGACTCAAACTTGTCCATTTCGTTATGCTCTTGTAAGGCTTTCTATCTCCAACTTAGCCCTTTTTAATTCTTCTCTTAAGATGTCAACTTCTGTAGGGACTACCTTTAAGTGTTCTTCTAGGGACTTGGCCTATCCGGATGTAGGTGCTATGACTTTGTCTTTTATTCCCGTATGCCTCCAAATATCATAGTCTGGGGTGTACATACAATGACTATCAAATTCTATCTTCATGTGATAACAATGGTTTCATGCATCACTAATTGTCTGAACCTTTTGTCTGAACTCACCTTGGAACTCAAATTCTAATGAGCTAAGACCGATAGTTAATGGGATGAACTACCGAGACCCATACTGACGAGATACTAGCAAAGGGGCACATCTAATTCCTCCCTACAAACCTAGCAGCATTAGAAAGTTGAAATCACCATATTTGTACAAAATCTTGGTGTGACCCATCCAAGGAACCCTCCATATGATGTCTTTATCGCAATGATCCCTGAATATGTCAATCATTTATTCTTCTTAACAACATGCCACTCCTTTTCCAAAAATTCCCGAAGAGGTGAGAAGTTCGGGGAAAACACATTTGATAAAGCTAATGTCAGGCACTTCCAAAAATTACTGAGGACCCAAACTTGCAGAAGCGGAGCACATCCTCCAAAATGGACACCTTCAACTTTTCAACAGGCATTAAGGGAGATGAAGGTTTCAGCAAGCACAGCCGGTACCAGATTGACTCCTTTCTTTAGTTGTTTTAGGAAATCAAGTAGCGCCACATCAATGTTTCCTAGAACCCTCGAAAAGATGACTAAACCATAAATTACAATGGCTACAAGATCAACCCTCTTTTCTCTATCGGGGTGGATCGAAATTATACTTCTGATGCTTGACCAAGGGAAATTAAAGGCGCCTCCTTTCTTTTGTACCAGCCCCTTAACCCAACCATCACTCATGCCAGCAAACGCATGAAGCTTTGCATGTGGGTTTTTGTTTTTAGGAGGATTGGCATAGACCCAGTTCTTCTTCACTTTGCATAGGTTGAAAAGGGCTAAGTACTCCTCAAATGTAGGCATCATGTCTTCTTTATTAAAAGTGAAGCAGCAATATCCCGGATTCTAGAATTGAACCAATGCTTTCAGGAACAGTTCATCAACCTTCACGTACAAGAGGTAGGTTATGTCACCATAGACTTCATGGAACAACTGCTTAGTCCCATGATCGAAGTGCTCCCAAATTTCCTGCAATTCTGCACATTGTTCTATTTAATACTGATGTGGGCATATTCTGAAGTCTCTATCTCATGATCAGCTACTAGACTGTCTCTAAATGTTCGATGATTCACCTCAGTCCGATGTCGAACCTTTGCATTCTCATCTTCGCTTTTCAAAATTCTTCCGTCCATAACAAGAGCTTTTCAAAGTTGAGCAATGATTTCGAGAATCAAACCCTTCTAAATATGTAATGATGTGGCATGAATGGATATGCAAAATAACAAGACAAGGAAAAGGATGATTAAAATCAAAAAAACAAAGAGTATGGTTTCACAAACAATTCTGGGCAGCACATTCCAATACTCCATGACATGTCTCCCTTTATTACTAAAACCCTAGGTTTTCCGCATGGCTCTATTGAGGTGGGCTATAAGTTCTCAAACAGTTGAGTTCTTAAAGGTATCCAAGTTGTCCTTGATGTCCCTACTAAGGGTAGCAAAGCCCCTGGTTCTCACCCATTATAGGCTTCAAACGAACCAAGTTCAACTCATGAGGACTCACTTTCTATGTCATCTCAAAGAATCAGTATCCTTACGAAGACATGAGGCATATGAGTCCCGAAGGTACTTGCTAGGTTCATATGGAGAATCAATATTCTGACATGAGCAAAGCGTTTTCCCCTCACTTAACAATTGGGTAGAGCTCGGGAATAGAGCTTTCTGCAACAAATGTTTAAATGTGTAAAATAGAATTACATTCATTAAGCAAACGAATAAATTGAAACAAATGTGAACTTGCAAATTCCCTTTTTTAAAACATTTTGAAAACAATTTGTGGCCTGACCCTCTTTTGTTTTAAAAAAAATGTCCCCAGCGGAGTCATCAAGCTGTCGCAACCCTTTTTAGGTGGTCTTAACGTTTTGGAAAACTTTACAAAATCACGGAGTCGCCACCAATCTTTTTTAAAAAAATGTGATTGGATCACTTTTAAAACAAAGGTTATTTTAATAAAACTTTTTATTTATCAAAATAACATTTTTGGTCCACGAAAAATAAGAAAACAGGTTCAAGGTCGGTTACGTGTGGGGAAGGATTAGCACCCCCACAACGCCCAAAAATTGGTACCTAATTGATTTCTAAAAACTGCTTTAAAAACTAGAATTTGCAAGTTCACAACATTTCAATCTATTTGTCCGCAAAAATGAATGTAAATCTATTTTAACGGCCTTATTTCCCGAGAAATGAACTTTAATCACCGCCAATACTCCTGGCGCTAACCCGTCATTCCCGTTTGATAAGACACTGTATTAATTAAGTTTTCACTTTTTAACAAATCAGCAAGAAAATTATATGAGTTAAAGTTTTTTAAATTAAAATGTAATCAGTGATTAATACTTAAAGAAGCATCTATATTCATTTTAACTGTCAAGATTTAAATACGATTAAGTGTGTCTTATTGAAAATGTGAAGAATATTTTACAGCACATGCACCTTTATTCTAGGTTTTAAGTCCCTAATCCTAAGGTTTTACACGCAAACATTTACATAAAAGATATAAAGAAATAACTAATTACTTAAGTTAAAATAAATAACTAAGCAATTGTTAAAATTAAATAAAGAAAAGGGAATTTGGTTTTTATTTTTTAAAATAAAAAATCTCAATTAGGGATTAATTTGAAAGAAAATAAAATGTGAAGGTTTATTTGAAAACAATTTATAATTTGGTGCCGAATTTAAAAGAAAAATGACGGAATTGAAACAATTGAAAACAAAGGAGTCGTGGTATAAGAACCGAGAAAGAAGGGCGCGGGTTATACCGGGTTCGGATCGGGTCAAACGGGTATTTATAAATAGCTAAAATTATAAACAGATTTCATTTTATACCACTCTCCCCAAATGGATCAAACCTAATTCCCTTTAAATCCTCTGTCGAGTTCATCCGCGTTCTTCATGAATTGAAGAACACGGTGATGGTCTGCCATGCCGGCTGGCTTCCACCGGCGCTAGCAACCATTGCCGGTCGTGAAAATTTCTAGAAACCCTAGTTTTTTCATATTCCGGCAACCTCAAAATCGCATTTTTTTCACCAAAATTTCGTCAAAATTGAATCACAACAGCATTTCAAACAAAAACAAAGGTAAAAACAACCCATTTTTCTTTATTAAATTCAAAACATAAAAGAAAAGATAGATGACGTTACCAGAAACTTGCTTCTCCTATTGCTGGCTTTACAACTTCTGAATGCTAATTGTGTGAATCTAGTGTGTGTTTTCTGTAATTGCTGTCCATGTCCTCATTGATACATGAATTCCAAAGGGGTTTATATAGTTACAGAATTGCTTGAATTTCAAGCCTAAATCCCTAATATCTTCCTCATTTGATCTTGTCTCGGCTCTGATTTTAAGCTTGTTTTCTTTTGTTCACTTCTTTAATCTGATCGTTGTTGGATTCTTGCTAAGACACCAATTTAGGGATCCAGTTCCACCTGTGTTGGTTGACTTTGTCTCTGATTTGATCTCGATTTGCAGCTAAGGCTTTGGTTTAGGGATTTGGTTGCCGTTATGATTTGCTTTGTTTCTTTTCTAACTTCTTGTTTTGTGTTTTTATTGCCGGTAATTGCAAATGGTGGCGATGCTATTGGTGAGGAACAATCGGAACGGTGCCTAAGCTCTTCCGGAGAAGTCAGAACGCCTGCCAGAAGCTGGAAAGTCAGGAGCGTGGCTGCCAGGCGTGAGTGGTGATCCGCGTGCTTCGCTTCTAATCAATCTAGGTCGTTAGATTGGTTCTTGATCTAACGGACGAGAAGCGTGGCTCTTGGTAATCCGCGTGTAGGCCGTGTGTGATCCCGTGTCATTGGATCTATTCCCTATTGATCCAGCGATTCTTCATTACCTGCTCATATAAGAGTCAAGGCCTTTAGCAAATAATAATCAGGCCGAGCGGGCCTTTGTGTAATGGACCTTCTATGTATAGACTCTATTCTAAATTAACTCTAATGGACCTTTTATTCATTTTTAATTACAATTGGGCTGCCTATTTTATTTTTTGGGGTTTTGATAATTAGCTTATTATATTAACTACTAACTAAGATACTAAAGAAATATAACCTATGTTAATTCTAACACGACAACTATACTAATTATAATACACTAAGTATATTAACAAAATTATATGACACCTAGATAATTCAAATACTATTTATAACACTAACATATAGCACACTTATACTAATTATTATGTAACACTAACAATGTAATATACTACTGAACCGGAGATGAAAATGAAAGAAGTTAGGTGAAAATTCAGTGACAACACACCTAAACTAGTTTGACACTATACACGCATACCTTTCATACTCCTATTATTATACTCTTTGTTCCTTAGCAGTCGTTTAACTTGTTCATTCTTACAAACATTAGCATTTAGCCATTTATCATATTACTTTGCTCCTAAGAATTAATTTCTACCCCAATTTTTTTTGGAAATTTATTTTTCCCATATAATTTGTATATAGTAAATTTAAAGAATATATAAATGACACCCTTTTATAAATATAATGACACTCCTTTATAAATAAAATGACCCCCTTAAATACCATTAAAAATGACACCCCTTAAATAAATTTCTAACTTCGCCCCACTTCCTCCGATTAAATTTTTACCCTATGCATACAGAAGCAAAACCAAAATCTATAAGAGTTACTTGTAACATAGGGTTATTGGTTTATGAGACAAATTGTTTTGGAATTAAGGTTTTTAGGTCTAGGATTTAGGTCCTTCTATTATGTTGTTTAGGGTTTATGGTGTAGTTTAGGGTTATTACTTTTGGAGTTCAACTTCTATGGCTTTAAGGTTTATGGTTTATGGTTTATGACTTATGACATACTATTAATGGGTTAGGGTTTATGGTGCAGTTTAGTGTTAGTGGTTTATGCCATTAATTTGTATTGTTTAAGGTTGAGTGTTTATCTTTGTGTATGAGATTAACTTCAAGCATTAAACAGTCTACTGTCTACAATCCATACATAATATGCCACAGTTTATGATATCATTAGTAATATACCATACGTTATGGTTTAAGGTTTAGTGTTTACATTTCTGTATCATATCATTCTTAATATAGCCTATAATGTTCATTTAAGTGTTCGTAAACGAGCTTATAAATGAGTCCATAAACACGAAAATTGTACCCCTAAACATGCTTATAAAGAAGCTTATAAAAGTATATAAACGAATGGTATAAAAGCATTTTCACCCCTAAAGAAGCTTATAAAAGTACATAAACGAATGCTATACGAATGTATACCCTCCGTTTACTTCCAGAGCTAATAAGACAATTGATGCTCTTCTTCAAGCTCAAAGTTCTATTAAAGCCTAGTACCCTACCCCTAAACATGCTTTGACAAAGTTGGCAGATAAATACGCTTCATGGATTTTGTGTGCCCATTGATCCTTATCATCCGCAATGGTAGGGGCTTCGACTCCAGTTACATGCAGTGGTCTTCACCTCGCCTTCACGATTAAGGCATAAAAATTAGTTACCCGTAACCTCAAACAAAAGGTTAAGAAGGTTGCTGGCACTTGAAAAAGACCACTCATTTTCCGGATATTGTGATTTTTTGTTCATCTTGAACAAAAACACGGAAGACACATCTCCCCTATACTATTAACCCACCAAAAGCATCTAATGATCATATAAATGCAACTACGTATACCAACAAACCACAATATTTGGGAAATGTCTTTGTAAAAGAATTTTCTGAATATGTCATTTGTTGCCATTAATAGCTACAGTTGAGTTTTTTTCTTCAAGTTATTGGTTATGAGATTAATTTTTTTGGAGGAGTTTAGGGTTTAAGGGATGAATTTTTATGGCTTTAATGTTTATGGTTTATGATTTATGGCTTAGTAGTAATGGGTTAGGGTGTAAGGTGCAGTTTAGGGTTAGTAGTTTATGAGATTAATTAATTTTTATGCTTTAAGGTTTATAATTTTAGTTTCATTTATTAAAATGCAACAGTCGAAAAAGGCCTTCATATAAGGGGTTAGGGTTTAGGGGTTAGGGTTAATGGGTTATAGTTTAGGGCTAAAATTTTTGGGTTTTAGGGTTAATGACAACGACCGACATAGACATGTTCCACACGTTGTTTCCCCATTAATGCTTAATGGCTGACTAATACCACCAATACTGATTCACTTTTCCTTACCCTTTCTATCCCATTATCACCAAACAAAGGAGGAGCATATCTCTGATTATTCAATTTCCATTTTTATACAAACATCTCAACTTCATCCGCTTCTTTGTCTTCAACTGTATATTATGGCACACAGAGCTTCGTCCTCTAACTCCACCACTTCATCTGACCCCAACAAACCGATTGCCAGACTAGAGATCCACTGTCTCCTCTCTAGTTTATTCCAGCAAAGATATGAACTAGCATGCCAGCAGCAAATTCTTGAAGAAGAAGGGTTGGAATTCACCCCTACGTATATGCTACAATTCAATGAAGATGTGCCAGATGTTATTCGCAACCAGATGTGGGATACATTTATTCAGCCGCCATGTGACATCAATTTCTCCTAGGTACAAGAATTTTACACCCACATCGGCCACGATAGAGAGAAACTGGTACAGGTTAGGGGAAGTTTATAGATTTCTCTACCGATGCAATTGGAAATTACTATGAATTCTTAGACAACTAGGAAGCTGACATCACTTCCATGACCCTTGATGTAGACCGAACATACTCCTTCATTCTGCGGGACCTTTGTGTTTAAGGAACTCAATGGACTGGAGAAGGCCATGATAGAATGGTGCAATGGTGACAACTTCTGTTGGATTCAAACTTTTGAGCCCATATCATTAATAACTGGCTTTTACCAACCCTAAATTGAGAAACTTTTTCTCTACGTAAGATGTTGTTATTGGACTCCCTCATCAAGGGACGTGACCTATACCCGGCGCTGCTGATATTGCTGCCATCGTCGAAAGAGCTACGTGGTTGAGCAAATCACATGATCTATTCTTTCCTAACCTGATCACAACACTATGTGTGAAGGCAGGAGTGGAACAATGGGCGGGGGATACAATTATTGAGGCAGTCCCAGGACTTATCCCATTCGAAGTGGGCGAACTAAAGGGATACAGCCCAAATAGCGAGGAATGAATTACAATTGTTGCATGTCTTGCCATACTTGTAATCATAGCTTAGTTGGAACCTTGGGTACTAGACTATGTTTACTATTTAATTTATGCAATTTCTTTTTCTTGCTTTCATTTCATCTATATTGCAATTTCTTATTTTTTTTTTCTTGTTTTCATTTCACACAAGATTTTTAATATTGAAAAGGAATAACAAAATCATGCGTTTGTAAATTTTCTATAGGTAAGAAAATAAATTAGACACATGACATATTTGTATAGAAGGAAAACCTTTAAGCAAGGGTTTTTTTGTATACAAAAAAAATAAATTAGACAAATTGGCATATTTGTATACAAGGAAAACCTTTGTACATTTTATTTTTTCTATTTATTTGAACCCTAAACCAACCATAGTCAGTTTAGGATTTATCTAAATAATTGGATCAAATACCAACCGCTGATGGCAGCCCGGCTCCAATGGTGGTCACGCAATCACAGCGTCGCGGCGGCGACAATCTCACCGCCGAAGGGTGTCTAACGGCAGCAGCTTCTGGAATGGCAAAGGGAATAGTTAGTGTCTTTTATTTTTTTTAAATTGACCACGTTTCTTATTTGATGATATTATTAAAAATATTAAAAATTGTATATATGGAAAATAATTTAATTAATTTTTTTATAAAATTCTTATTAATTATATGTCGAGTCCTTCAAATTTTTAATCTTCATTAAGCAATTTAATGGTGTTCAACGTTAGTGATGTTCAGCGATGTTCGTTGCACGTTGTAGAATTTTCTATTTCTTATTCATTTTAGGAAAATACTTTGAACCACAAGCTTTTGCAACTTTATTTTACACAAGCCTTTCAATTTTAGTGTATAGGGTTTCAAGTTAGGGTTTAGAGTTTTAGTGTTTAGTGTGTACGATATAGAAATTACGATTTATGGTTATAATTTTGTGTTTAGGGTTTAGGGTTTAATGATTACGTTTTAGGATGCTAGGGTTTGGGGTTTATATTTAATGCTACATTCCCATGAAATAAACCAAACAACGTAATCCCACCCCTGACAACATTTCTGATAATCCTTATTAAAAATACTGCTAACAAAAAAAGAAGATTTCTAAATCGTGCAACCAAGTTTTGGTACTATTAGATTTAAAGATCAACTTACAATGTAAGAAAAAACAGTTAAATTGTAGGTTTGTTGTTTAGTTTCGATCCTGATTAAATGTCATATGTTGCAGTGTTTGCTATCAAAGTATCAGAACTAGTATCTAGGTTGTGACTGTCGCAACCATTTCGAGCTCGACTTTTAAAAAATACTGGGTTCCACCAATCTTTTAAAAATGTGTGGTTGCATCACCTAAAAACGGGTTATTTTAATAAAATATTTTATTTTATTAAAACAATGGTTTTGGTCTGCGAAAACAAAAAATAGGTTTGGGAGTCGGTTACGCGTGGGGAAGGGTTAGCATCCCCACAGCGCCCAAAAATTGGTACCTAGCCGATTGCAAAATATTTTAATGTCGGAATTTGCAAGTTCATATAAAATTCAATTTATTTGTCTGTTTATGATTATGATCCTATTTTAACGGTCTTACCATACAAAGGATGAACTCTAATCACCGCCAACACTCCCGGCACTAACCCATCATCTTCATTTGAAAAGACACCGCATTAATTAAGATTCTGGTTCTTAAACATTATATCAAGAAACATATTTAAAGTAATCTAACAAGATAATATAAAAGCATACAAATATATAAAGTTAAATAAATACAAGTAAATACACGAACATTAAAGGAAAAAAGATGAGACTCGTGACTTTTGAAAAATATATTATTCCCTAATCGTATGAGTTGAATTTTAAAAGAAAGAACAAATTGAAGATTAAAGAAAGAAATTAAGAAAACATATTTTTGTGTAAAAAGGGTTATATATATATATAGAAAAACAAATTAGAAAAGTGATTAAATTAAAAACAAATTTAAAAAAAACTTAGTTTAAAGAGTATTTGAAAATAGCTTTAAAAATTGTGTGGAGATTTAATAAAATTAAATGGCCCACTTTTGTTTAAAATGGGCATAAAGCCCAAAAACACTATTCATCTAATTTTATTTTAAAACAAAGATCAAACACCCCATTTTAAAGAGTTCATCAAGTGTTAATGTAAAAAGATTAAAAATGAAGAATAAGGGTCTTTAAAACTTAAAAAAAGTTAGAATTGTTCCACTTATAGTTAAATTCGAAATAAAATAAATAAATAAAGAACAAAAGAGTACCTAAAAACCAAGCTTTTCTTCTTGTATTCAACTTGAAAATGCTAATACAAACTTGAGATTTTCTATGTAATTTTTGGATGCTTCTGGTGTGTGTGAATGAGTGAAGATTACAATGGAATGAAGCCTATTTATAGGCTTCAAAAACCCTAAAACCCTAAAAATCTTAAAGTATATTCCCTTTTTATGCTCGGTATACATGGAAAGGTATCAAACCATATTCAATATAATCTTTAAACAAATAGGGAAATATCTAATCCTGATTTTAATTACAAATAATCAATAAATCAATTGAAAATTTGTATTAAGATCAAAATCATGTATTGAACTCGTATACGGTTTTTCTACACGCGTTGTCTTTAGTAAAACGACTATATCTTGAGCTCTCAATGCCCGATTGAGGCGTTTCAAGGTGCGTTAGAAAGATAACTGAAAGACGGTCAATACTTAAGAAGACACCTTGGCCCGAAAATTCTTGGATCCTATCGGAAATTTTCCATAAGTCCGTAGTGAGGAATCATTTTCACATAACTTGACTTTCCATACTTGTCGAGTAGGATCTCTTGTAATCTTCCCATATCTGAGATAATAAGGATTTTGTGTGATCTGCAAGAACAACCCAAATGCCTTAATAATAATATAAAATAATATAAATTGTATAAAAAAATGGATCGAATTTGAGCATTTATTGTAACTGGATTCTTTAATCAAATAAATAGACTCTTTTTTGATTTTTTGGGTTTTAATAATAAGATCAATAATAATATAAATAATAATAATATAAGATGAAAAAGAAAGAGAGGGTGAAAATCTAGTGACAACAACTGTCCCTTATTTGCTTATCCTGGTGAAACAGGGATACAACAAATAACAAAAGGCACTGATTTTCACCGATCATAAACTCGATGTACGGTCATCAAAATAAGATTCCATTCTCCCGATGCATGAACGGATAGGCGGGTTCCATTCTCCTTATTCTCGAATGGATAAGGGGGTTCTATTCTCCTCATGCTCGAATAGATAAGCAGGCTAAAAAATAAAGGTTCTATTCTCTTCATACTCGAATGGATAAGCAGGTTCTATTCTCTTCATGCTCGAATAGATAAGCAGGTTCTATCCTCTTCATGCTCGGATAGATAAGTAGGCTGAAAGAAAGGGTTCCATCCTCCTCATGCTCGGATGGATAAGCAAGTTCTATTTTCCTCATGCTCAAATAAATAAGTAGGTTCTAAAAAAAAGGTTTCATTCTCCTCATGCTTGAATAGATAAGCAAGTTCTATTCTCCTCAAGTGATGTTCAATGTTAGAAGCTTTAAGGTCCCTGAAGATAACTGGAATAGGGCAAAGCCAGATGCCCCAAAATTCATAGTATGAATTATTCATGAATCTATCAACCGGATAGTGTCCCACTTTTAGGTGCCTCTCTTTGACTCACACACTCCCCAAATTTTAAATTTCCCATTTTTCTAATCTCAATCAGACATTAGAAGTTTTAGGGTCCCTGAAGAAAGGTTAACTCAATAAGGCATAATGTGTTCTAAAGACAAACTCATTTTCTCAGATATTTATGTGAGATCCAAATGGTCTTTTAAGGTTTGTAATGTAGGTTAGGCTCGGGTTACCAAGAAAAGGATATGTAGGCTCAAATACATGTTTTAAGGGTAATTAAACCAAGGATCAACTTTTTCTGATGAAATCTCTGTTTCCTTTTTTGAATCACTCTAGACTACCCATTTTGGGTTTTCACCCTAGAGTTCATTTCCTTTGCTGGCACATGTCTTATTTAGAGGACTTGTTTCAAATTTTCCTCTGCACTCCAGCTTTCATTTCTTCCTTCTTCTTTCTTTTTCCCCAGCGAAGTCACCAAGCTGTCGCAATTCTTTTTCCACGAGGCTCGACAACAAGACAACAACAGAGTCGCCATGCCCAAAAATTGGTACCTAGTCGATTGCAAAACATTTTAATGTCGGAATTTGCAAGTTCATATAAGATTCAATTTATTTGTCCGTTTATGAATATGATCTTATTTTGATGGTCTTACCATCCAGAAGATGAACTCTAATCATTGCCAACACTCATGGCGCTAACACGTCGTCTTCGTTGGATAACACACCACATTAATTAAGTTTCTGGTTCTTAAACATTATATTAAGAAACATATTTAAAGTAATCTAACAAGATAATATAAAAGCATACAAATATATAAAGTTAAATAAATACAAGTAAATACACGAACATTAAAGGAAAAAGGATGAGACTCGTAACTTTTGAAAAATGTATTATTCCCTAATCGTATGAGCCGAATTTTAAAAGAAAGAACAAATTGAAGATTAAAGAAAGAAATGAAGAAAACATATTTTTGTGTAAAAAGATTATATATATATGTGGAAAAACTAATTAGAAAAGTGATTAAATTAAAAACAAATTTAAAAAAAAAAACTAAGTTTAAAGAGTATTTGGAAAGAGCTTTAAAAATGGTGTGGAGATTTAATAAAATTAAATGGCCCACTTTTGTTTAAAATGGGCACAAAGCCCCAAAACATTATTCATCTAATTTTATTTTAAAACAAAGATCAAACACCTCATTTTAAAGAGTTCATCAAGTGTTCATGTAAAAAGATTAAAAATGAAGAACAAGGGTCTTTAAAACTTAAAAAAAAAAGTTACAATTGTTCCAATTATAGTTAAATTCGAAATAAAAGAAATGAATAAAGAACAAAAGAAAAAGAGCAAAGTACCTAAAAACCAAGCTTTTCTTCTTGTATTCAACTTGAAAATGCCAATACAAACTTGAGATTTTCTATGTAATTTTCGGATGCTTCTGGTGTGTGTGAATGAGTGAAGATTACAATGGAATGAAGCCTATTTATAGGCTTCAAAAACCCTAAAACCCTAAAAATCCTAAAGCATATTCTCTTTTTGTGCTCGGTATACATGGAAAGGTATCAAACCATATTTAAAATAATCCTAAGCAAATAGGGAAATATCTAATCTCGATTTTAATTACAAATAATCAATAAATCAATTGAAAATTCGTATTAAGATCAGAATCATGTACAAAACCCATATACGATTTTTCTGCACGCGCTGTCTTCAGTAAAACAAGCATATCTTGAGCTCCCAACGTCCGATTGAGGCTTTTGAAGATGCGTTAGAAAGAAAACTAAAAGACGGTTAATACTTAAGAAGACACCTTGGCCCGAAAATTCTTGGATCGTATCAGAAATTTCCTATAAGTCCGTAGTGAGGAATCATTTTCACATAACTTGACTTTCCATACTTGTCGAGCAGGATCTCTTGTAATCTTCCCATATCTGACATAATAAGGATTTTGTGTGATCTATAAGAATAACCCAAATGCCTTAATAATAATATAAAATAATATAAATTATATATATATAAAATGGACTGGATTTGAGCATTTATTGTAATTGGACTCTTTTTTTTTATTTTTGGGTTTTAATAATAAGGCCAATACTAATATAAATAATAATAATAATATAAGACGAAAAAGAAAGAGAGGGTGAAAATCTAGTGACAACAATGACACCTTAAAGACATTTGAACTTTGAATTATAACATTTTCAGTTACAAACTAAACACGTATAACCTCTTCGTTTTCCATTCCCACTATATTTTTTATTATAAGTTGCGCAACTTATGCATCAGTTCCGCTACTTAATGTGGAATATATATATAGCAAAGCTGGAAGGTCACCCTCAAAAGAAAATTAATACCCTTCTCACTCAGTTGTGCGGACCTATTGGATTCCTCCTTTCCTTCTCTTCACAAACTTTAAATTGGGACTTTTCACTTTTTTTTCTTTCACTCATTACTCCTTCTAAACACCATCTCCTCACCCCCTTCGTTTTCAATTTCAATCTGCATGATTCAAAGGTATTTCTAAAACCCCATGTTTTTTAAATAGCCTTGCTTTTTCTTTGGTTTTCATTTACTTTTCATGGCTGATCGTTCATATTGAAAGATATGGTTGCTACTATTGGTGGGTTTTTTTAGATTTCACGATTATTTTGTTTATTTTTTTATAGAAATCCTAAACCCAGTTCATTAAAATACTGCTAGAAGCACGCAAAGGTATATTTATGGAATCTCGAACTCTGTTAAAAAAAACCCCTTGTTTAGTTTGGTTCTTCTTTGGTTTTCATTTACTTTCCATGGATGACAGTTACACTTGAATATTTGGTTGATATAATCCCTTGGTTTTCACTTACTTTCCATGCATTCCAACCCCAATTCTTTCTATGCCTTAGCTTTGAACTTCGAAATTGGTTGATATTATCGAAGGGCTTGGCTTCGTGTTTGAAACATGGTTTATATAACTGATGGGTTCCTCTGAATTTTCTTCTATTTTCATATATTATTTATTGATGGGGCTCACCGAATTCTTAAATTTCTAATGTTGATCGACTTCCAAACAATTACTTTATTTCTTAGAGGATCTCTAAACTCAAATCCCATTGAACTCTTCTTCACTCTACCCATTAACCATGCAGCAACTAACCAAATGTCAACGAACCATTGACCCAACATCATCTTTTGATGAATCCTATTTTAGAGACGAGGATGCAAAGACCAAATATTATAAACATTTCTACGGCATACAAATTCGTAAAGAACGTGTTTTGGCCATGAATTTCCTTCAAAATGAAACCTTCAACTTTAAAATGCAGTCAACTTTCAATAAATGGGGTTGGAATGCTTTTCTTGACATCCAATCGAGGGTTTGTGAAAGACATGTATGGGTCTTTTACAATAATGTCAGAACTGTAAAAGATCCAAATTCATCTGAGATCATTGCCATCATTTCTTTTGTTATGCGTAAGGAACTCTCTATCACCCCCAATCAATTGCAGATGATTTGGATATTGAAAATAAAGGCTCTAATGATGAAATTGATACTAGATCTATTAAAAAGTACAAAGGGTATAGCCCTAAAAATCTTCCTTTTGAAGAGAGAATCTTTCACCTTATCGTGTCATGGTTTTTTCGACCGTCTAGTGAGAAAGTAGGAACAAACCGAGAGATTGATTATTGGTGGCTTAACCAATATCAAAATGAGGTTGCTCCTAACATTACCAAAATCATTTTTCTCTAAATATTATTCTTTGTCACTAAGGGCCATGGGGCCTCAACCTCTCTTCCATATGCTTGTTTCCTTATACACATTTTTCACAAGAATGATGTCGATTTTTCTTTGGACCCCTTATCCCATTAAAGGAAAAGATTGACGAACATTCAGCCACAAATATGGATACATCTTTGACAAAAAAGAAAAGAGTTGGATTTATAAGGACACAAAAGATGTTGCCAACATAGAAAATGAGGAAGAACATTCCTCTTCGCCTGCCGAACAAGTTTCTTCTACAATTCCAGAAGAGATTACGATGAAGTCACTACTTGAGTACATGGTTACTTGCCGTGACCATGTTGATTCGCAGTTAGCTGACCTTCGTAATCATGTTGATTCACAATTTGCGCAGCTTCGAAACCATGCTAATTCTCAGTTTGCTGAGATTTGTAAGGAAATGGCCTCCCTTCATCAAGAATTCAGTACTCTCACACAAGACGGCTTACTAGACTTTTTGAACTTGTTAATATTTTTGGAATTTTATGTAAATTTTTTATGGGCTTTATTTTATTTTATTTCACTTACATTTCTGCAAATATAAACTTGCATTGCTTTTTAATTTATTTTATTACCCACAATTATATATTGTTCTTATACTCCTCTCCACTTCTATCTTTGCATAGTGCAACGTTAACTGTTTGAGTTTTCGTTCCATGATGTGTACTGGAACTCTGGAAGTTCTAAATCGTGTGTCGAAGAAAACATTGTTCATTGTTATTGTGTATTGCAATCAAAAGTTTGCACTTCAACTATACCACGACGCGAAGGGAGGAGATTTTATGGCCACAAGAAGCCCCGAGGTTTTAAGTAATAAGTTACGGAATTCACCAGTGTTTCAATTAATGTGTTATTTTGCACATTTGTAGAGCCGTTGTGCTTTCTTTAAATGGATTCACAATGATGGATATTCAATCGATGTTGAAGAATTGAGAAATCGGGTTCCAACCTTCTTCATTGAAAAAAGGGAAATTACAATTCATAATACCAAATTGCAAAAATTGGTGAATAAGGATGAAGTAACAAGGTTGTACAAAAAAATGAAGAAATTTCAAGTCAAAAGAAAAAGCCTAAAAAATAATACGATGTTCTACAAGTCTGTTTTGAATAATCATCATGTGTTACGTTGTGATAAAAAAAATTATCTACAATGTGAACACGATCCAACTTACCTTTGCTAGAAACAAACAATGCCAGAAAACGTTTGGAAACTAACAACTGCTTCCTTATCATCAATGTAATGCGATTGTCGTCAACTCATGCTAAGAATCTCTTATTCACGTTACTGATACATCATCTTGTTATCACGATTCTCTATTGTACGAGCCTAACACGTCTTCTCTTGTTAGGAATCTTAGCTGTAACATAACTAAGAGTTACGATACTCAAATATTTAAATTGTACCCATTCCTGTAAAGTTCCGATACTAATCGTCTACAATGTTCACGTTCATTTATAGTTACATGTCCATACGTAGTATCGAAATGTATATAAGAGTTACGATACTTATAAAGAGAACACCACCTTAAATGTTACAATATTGTGTAAGATTCGACATTCATGTTCAATTATATCAAAACACAAAGTATAGTCTCGATACTTATCGATGCTAAAACGATGTCGAACGTGTTTAACGATATACTCAGCTCTGATTAAGCAAGTTGACAACTCCAATTACATTTGGACATTTGTTCGAGGAAGCGAGAGAAATATGATCACCAACACAAATATAAATTAGATTAAAAAGTATGATATGAAATTAGATGCATGGTTCATTGCTACTAAGCTAGCTTAGTTCAGTTAAAATGAACAGAAGAAGAGTCTGTTTCCGTATTGTCGTAGTCTATAGATATATTAGATGTGACGTTCAATTCCTCAATTATTTGTTCTTTCTCATGTCGTCTCCTGGAATTATGTACACAAATAGCGTCTGCGTCTGCGAAACGGGGAGAACCTCCTAGGATTCTTGATGAACTAACATCTTCATCAAATTTTACATACTGCTCGATGTTGGTACCCCATATACGGTTGTATCTCCTAAACATCTTGCGAAGGTCGCTTGTATTATATATCTGTAGCATGTAATGAGCTTCGGGGTCGGGCTCATCGATGGGAATTTTGGCTTCCAATGAACACAATTTCTTCCTTATTGATTTGCTAACCTTCGTGGAAATCAACTCAAACAAATCATTCTTCTTGATGTTGTTGTTGAATGAAATGTGGATGTATGTTCCTAAAAAGAAAACGGTTGCAGAAAATCTTGCCATAAAAATTTTTAATAAAGAATTTCTGCACAATATGGTAGTGTAGGAATATTTATAGAAGATTGTAAGGGTAAAATTAGGGTTCCGCACCTAAAATGTTATCGATAATTAGTTTGGGGTTTGATACCTAAAATGTTACTGGTATTAAATTTGGGGTTCGACACTTAAAATGTTATTGGTAATTAGTTTGGGGTTTGGACTGTAAAATGTTAATAAAATTCAGTTTGAGGTTCGACACTTAAAATGTTACCCAAAACGAATTTCAGTCTCGACAACTAAAATGTTATCGAAAAACCAGTTTGGAGTTCGACGCTTAAAATGTTACACGCAACGAGTTCGGGGTTCGTGACCTATAATATGAACGAAAGTCAGTTTTGCATTATGAATCCAAAATGTTGGCAGAAATTAGTTTGGCGTTCGGACCCTAAAATGTAAATAAAATTCAATTTCGGGATCAACACATGTTACCTAGATTTCAATTTGATGCTAAAATGTTAATGAAATTCAGTTTCGTGGTCAGCACCTAAAATGTTACCTACATTCAATTTGCCGTTGGGGAACCTAAATTATTACCGAGATATTAAACTTTTTAAGTTGAGTAAAACATTTCATTCGCCATCTAAAATGTTACCGAAATGGAGTTTTAGTGGTTAGGAAACCTAAAATATTACGAACACATTTCACTTTCTAAGTTTAAAGGGAAACAATTAACTCGGCACCTAAAATGTTAGAAAAAAATCAGTTTAAGGGTAAAACATTTCATTAGCCAACTGAAAATCTGAACCAAAACATGTTTGAATTGGCAGGTAACATGTAACTGGGAAAACAAGTGCCGCCGTATAGTAGCCGCATTTTAACATGCCGCACAGCAAACCTACCCGTATCGTACAAATGCTACTTTGATATGCTTTCATTAAGGGGTTTTGTGAATTTACAAGTTTTAGGCACATTTACCTGCAAAATGTGTTATTCTTGCTCTACTGCAATTGTATGCTGGCTTTTATAGGTCCTTCATCTTGCTTATGATTCTTTGACTTTAATGGGTCGCCCTGGCCAATAATTAGTTTCTGTCTTCGATACTGAAAAAGTGAACAAAGAAATAGTTATGAAATAATTATGAAATAGAACTTCGAATAACTCAAAAGTTTTAGTAATCAATGGATCGTTTTCAGTATATCGCATATAAAAAATCTGAAGAAACATATATGTATACGTATATGGTTATAGAAAACCGTTTAAATTAAAATCAATTTGTACGATAACATTATAAATGCTTGTAATTAAATTTGAATAGAAACTTAAACAACTTGACTCAAAAAAATGTCAAATAAAATTTGTTATAAAATGAGATTTGTTAACTCGATTAACTCGACTCAATCGAATACTCAGTCTTAATTGCAAGTATGACAGCAAATTAAATTGCCTGGGAAATTGGTTAATCAGATTATGATTGGTTTCAATGTTCCTTTAGTGGATTTAGCCTTGTCCTTGACATTCGCCAAATAAGAGGCCTTAATGGGGCACTTCGCTTGCCTATAGTTTCTAGTCAACAATGGGATATTTGTATCCAAGTACAATGGATAGACTCCAGATTGCAATTGTAACAACAATTTAGCTATCTGAGAAATGGTTCAACATAAGACTAGTTCCAATGTTCACTCTTTTTTACATTAAACACCACAATTCACAGAAAGGCCTTGCATTTTCTAAACCAAATATGCAGTGAATGATCCAAATCAACTGCTTTTTGCATCAGAAAAATCACCATTGGATATATCCAAACAGTGGTGATAAAGGAATTGTACAATGTATCATACATTTTTAGGGCTCGCAAGAAGATAGAATAAACAGAACCTCGATCTCCCAGCTATGCTTCTTCAAGTTCTTTTATGTTGTTGACTATATTTTGAACTCTTCTTGACAACTGATCGGTATGTTCCTCAACAAATTTCAATAACGTGCGTAATTGTTCCTTGTAAGCAGCACTTCGTCGTTTACATTTTTGTTTTTCATTGTTCAGTTCTTGGGTCAGTTCCTGTATTCTCCGATCCTTCTCATCCTAGAAGAAAAGCCATTATAGAAGGAAAACATTAGGAGAAAAGAAGGAAGATGACACAAGGTGCATTATACTTGAGCATGCTTACAGTTCTATTCCTACATAGTTATGTGTGAAACCTGGACGGGTGAAGGCTCACTAATCTTGATCCATACTTATCATCATCTTATCTATATTGAATATGACAGCATGAACTAGTAAGCTAACTCATATGCACCTTGATTTATAATTAAAAAAGAACATGGCATACCTCACTGATCAAGTTTTTTGCAGAACCTCGCCACGGTACTTTTCCAGGTGACATCAATGAGTGATTATGCTCCTTGACGAATTTGGTAACAACCCATTTTACTCCATCCCTTAAAGCCAGCCTCAGCATTGCAGGGCAACCTTCTCGGGTGATTGGTGGGGGAGGTAGAACCCTGTCTTTTCGATACATATATTTCTTTTCACGGTAACCTTCTTTTGAGCAAACAAAATCTTGACCTATAACCGTATTGTTTATTCATGAACGCCGATTATGATGGATTCGCACTGTAAAACCAACATGTCTTCCATAAGCAACATAGAATTCCCTTGCAGCATCTCTTGACTGAAACTCCATGCCAATGTACGGATCTGCAGCATTACTTAACAAAGGTAAACTCTCGGTAAAGTCATCTACACTCTTGTCGACTTCTCCCAAGTGTAAATCAATGTTGACCGAAAACTCATGATCGACCGGTTCCTGCTCATCAAAGTTTTCAAGTTCCAAGCGCTTCATGCTTTCATCAGAATCTATCCCTCCATTAGATTCGCTCTCCATTATGCTCTTTCTTTGACCAAATAGTTCATTTATACAAAGGCTGCCGGCAAGTCCGAATCAACTTCATCATCCGATCTCTTACACACAAATTTTGCATCTTGTTGAAGTTGAAAAGGAGAGGTATAAAGATAAATGAGATAAAAGAAGCAAAAGAATAAGATTTATCCAAAGAACAGGTATCATCATTCTTATATCAAATAAACTAAATTTATTATCCAAATAATCATCAATTTTTTTTTACATCAAACAACAACTGACTAGGTATCATTCTATTCCACCGTCAATTTTAATGTTTTGGAACCCAAAATAAGTTCAGCATAGAGCTACTGAGAAAAAAAAATAAGTAAGCAGGAACTACCAGCCAATAAAATCATCAGAAAAATATCGAATTTACTAAAATAAAACACCCAGAAATGAAATATTATAAACCAATCACAAATTAATCCATAAGATCACTATCTTCAGTGCAGAGAAACAATGGAAGTGCATAAACAACAACAATTAAATAGAAAATGAACCGTGGAGAACAGTAAAGGATCAAA
This sequence comes from Hibiscus mutabilis, assembly GCA_019671005.1. NCBI lineage: Eukaryota > Viridiplantae > Streptophyta > Magnoliopsida > Malvales > Malvaceae > Hibiscus > Hibiscus mutabilis. The sequence goes on along the minus strand of CM033717.1, from coordinate 19,388,824 downwards.
CCACGAGTTAGGGACTTACAAGAAATAATTGGAGAGACTCGTATAATCCAAGCTAATGTGGTGCTGCTAGCCTTCCGATCTTTTTTTTCTTTTGGTTTCCCGGAAACCAAACTGAAAACAGAATATTATTATTATTTTTAAGAAAATCAGAAAAAAAAAATTAAAAATATAAAACGCTTTAAGATGATTAGCTACTCACCGGGAAGAAAAGGAAAGGAAAATAAACCCTAGGATTGAAAAGATTGAAATTCGTTACGGTTCTTGTTAAGCTTACGATGGAACATGGTGGAGGGGAGCCGTATCTTATAACCTGTAACGCTAAACGGCGTCGTTTTCTTTTAGGATGAAGGAAACAAATTACTTAGGATACTTTTGGTTCACGGAATACAATAGTATTGTGGAAATGAGAGTAATATTACAATATTATACTACCTTATTTAGTTTATTTGACAAAAATATAAAATAATTGTATTTAGTTGAAAGAATACAACATAAAAGTAAAATTTACCAAATTATATATATGTTATACATTTTTTGATGAATCTGTGTTATATTTTCATTTTAACATGTTAAATTTTTAATATTAAATTAAAAATATCTACGTAATAAGTTATAGAAATATTTTTATTATATTATCTAAAATTTAAAATATATATATATATATCTATTATATTATTAATATAATTATTATATTAAAAAGTTAACAATGTATTTTATATTTGCATATCTTCGTTACTTTCTATTAAAATAGTTTTGTGAATTTTTAAATAGTAAACGTTTAATATGTTTAATTTTTTAATTTTTATTACTTATGACATATTGTCAAATAAAATAAATCTAAAATTTGTAAAATAAAAATATATTTAAATATTGGGTAAAGTTCACAAATGATCATTAAACTTTGATAAATTATTTAATTTGGTAACCAAACTTTCAATTAATTCAATGTTACCATTGATTTTGCTCCAATTTGGCCACTGACTCGTTAACAGCCGTTGAATGGGTGGCGTGACAGTTAATTTTTTTTGTATAATAACACATTTTGTCTTCCACATTTGTACATTCAAACAATTTGATTTTAATTCGAAAGAAATAACAAATTTAACTCTTATTACTTACGCATTATTTCAATTTGGACCCTATTTTTAATTAAAAATAATTTAACCCTACACCATAAACCCTAAGCCAAAACCCTTAAACTCTAAACCCAAAACTCAAAAATTGATTGCACTACGAGGGTTTAGTTGCTTTAAAGAAGCAGAGAATCAAACTAAAATGAAGCCATCCAACAATCCCTCGTTAATTTCAAACTTATATTGAAAACATATAAGATTCTCATACATTAAATTACAGCAAAATGCATGACTTTCATACCCTTATATCTACCGTTCAAGGACTTCACATAAAAGTAATTGCTTCGATCCAAAATTAACAACTGAGCACAATTCATTGTATTAAAAGCTACCACAAGAAGAGAAAATTGCACACAGAAGTGACAATTTTTAGTGCATCAAAAGAGGAATACCACACCTCCTTATTCTCAAGGCCTCCTCTAAACTTGATACCCTCTTGGCATAAACAACCAGTTGATGCTAGAATGGCTCTCTTTCCCTGAATGATTAAAACATTAAGGCAATACATACAGAAAGAACAGACCACCATCATATTCGCCCTGCTTAACCGTGGAGATTGAGCCAATGTGTAGTAAAAGCTCAGCAGCTTCCATACAATTGGAAGTTTGCTAACATTGATGGGGTAGGGTTAAATTATTTTTAGTTAAAAATAGGTCCAAATTAAAATAATGTGTAAATAAGAGGGTTAAATTTATTATTTCTTTTAAATTAGGACTAAAATTTTTGAATGTGCAAACGTGGAGGACTATATGTGTTATTATACAAAAAAAATTAACTGTCATCTTACCCTTTAACGGATTTTAACGGGCCAGTAGCTAAATTGGAGCAAAACTAAAAGTTTAATAGTAACAACGAAGCAACTGGAAGTTTGGTTACGGAATTGAATAATTGATCAAAGTTTAGTGACCATTTGTGAACTTTGCCTTTAAATATTTTATATAACCTATAAACATCAACTACTAACTTATTAATTCTCAAGCAATATGAAATCCAACATATAACCTATAATCATCATAAATATAATATTAATGAAAATATATTAAATACTAAAACAATATTTAAATACATGTAACACCATTCATGTACTGCCTTAAACCCGGATGTCACATTTGGGCCTTAAACCCAAACCATTTTCAAAAAAATTATCAATTTGGTTTTGCCCAAATAAAATAATTTCCGAAAACATTTAAAGCCAACGATTAAAATATATATATATATATATAATTAAAACATTACAAAGGAGCTCCATTTAAATTAAAATATTTGAACATTCGATTTGATTAATACAATTTGCAAAATAAGAATTACAGACTCCACCACGTAAGATCCTATGAATACAGAGCCCACTAAACACAAGTATTGTACTCTAAAAAACACCACATGCTGGAATCTTGTACTAATAGTGCTTCTCAATCCGATGATCCGACGATCAACCTACGCACGAAAACAACAACGCCGAGTGTTGAGCTTGCAAAGCTCAGTGGTACACATCTACTCTATTATACTTCATGCTAATCATAAATATAAACATAAGCATGCAAGCTAGTATGGGAGAGATAAATAAACATGTGGCGCCACCACTACAATTGCTCTCATCATAGCATCTATCATACATGGCACTCATGGCCTAACCAAGCCCGAGATCTCATCAGATCATCTAGGCGAAAACTCATATCAACAACAATAACTATGGAGTGAGGTCGGGTCACGAAGCATCAGATCATACACTCCGGGTGAGATCGGGTCACAAAGTATCAGATCATACACCCTGGGTGTGGTCGGGTCACATAGCATCGGAACATACACCCTTGCTCAAAATCCCCCCTCAAGCATCGACTCTCTGGGTAAGACCGGGTCACCTAGCATCGAAACATACACCCATACTTGGAATCCCCCATCAAGTATCTTCAAATGATGCGCATGTCACATAGCATCGGTAACCTCCATTAAGTATCTTTAACCACGGTGTTCCAACACTCTTTCATTGGGTATCTGGATCCCAACAATTATCGACTCAACCAATCAATTGCCTATCAGCATACAAGCAACGCGATCCCAATGATCCCTCTATTGTTTCTAATCGTCAACACATCATTTATTTTACATTACCGAGTTGTTAATACGTTATGGAGAAGTGTAAAATTAATCTTATTCATTGTCTGTATTAATTCACATTATCTCATTAATCAAGGTATAATTCAATTATTAATCAATTATTAATATACACACCAATTCCTATCCTTGATTTACATTTATAAAATATTTTGCATATCGAGTAGCGGTACTCGAACACGAGTATCGATACAGCACCCTCAGGTAACGGTACTCACGCGCGTACTGGTACTGAAACTGTTTACTGAAAAACTTTAATTTCCACAAGTACTGGTACAGGTAAACCTGGACCGATACGGCCCCCAAACGCATACCGGTACAGCCAAAGCTCGTATCGATACCCTACAAGGGTTCGAACCATTTCCTCAAATTATGATATTACAACCCTTCACTCGATCCCTAAAGCTTATAAAAGCCATTAAGGTTTGTTTACTAACACACTCCTTTAATTAATATTAATTGCCAGCTTCATGGTCATTTATTCCAATATTACCATTATTTATCCTTTACATACAATTTCCATCGAATCGTGTTAATTCATTTCGAACAACATATAAGGCATCACAATTATCAATCCATCAAACAATCACCAAGTAATATACAAGCATATCAAACGACCCTGCACGGTCTCTGAAGCCTTCACGAGTCTTATCATATTCGTAACATCACCATGCATCTCATAGATATATCAAGTCTCATGATATTGGTCTCACAACATGCTTATTCATCGTCTATCTATTTTGCAAACAATAACAAGCAAGACAATCACATTTATGATGCTCGTGAAGTATTTTAGAGTTTGAGGTATACTAACCTCAATCACTAGCAATAAATCCTCATATAAGCTTCCCGATTACTCCACTTGGTTCGATATCCAGTCCTGAATAATCCTCATATAAAAATGAATACAAAAATACATTAATTCCATGCATCCCATATACAATTCACAAGGTTAAATGCATAAAAATAGCTTAGCAAGATTGAATTTGGTGAAACGGATTGTGCCAGTGGACTCAAAATATCGAGAAACCCTCAGGTATGGTCTCTCAAAAAAGTCAACAGTCGGTCAACGCTAGTCAACAACCCTAATAATTTAGTGCGGTGCATGTGCACAGAAGCTATTGTGCACCCTAGGAACGAGATCCTATGCATGCGGGTGCATGAAGGTTGTGGTGTACCCACGAGACGTTATTTAGTATGAGCGAGCTCACGTGCATTTGGCAGAGCAGGTTTCAGTGTAGGGCATTGCACTTGAGCATGGTGCAATCGCCTATGTGTAATTACTAATTTTGTCCGGGGTGGACCTGTTTCATTTCTGTTGTTATAATAATGGGCTTATGTGGGTTGTTGTTTAATTATTAATGTTATATGTGTATGGCTGTTATTAAAACAAAAAAAAACAAAAATACTACTATTAATATGTGACATTATATTAAGCTTAATAAATGTATGTTTATATGTATATGGTATATGTAATACATGTAACATATATGTGTATGTTTATATATTATGTAATAGGTGTGTTGCTTGCATGTATTTATTTTTATATTTAAATATGAATGTGTATATGTTATTATTATGTTATTATGATACTAAATGTACAATGTGTACATATATTGGGTATTAATGTTTGTTTATATGTGTGTATACATATTATATGTTATTATTATTATTACTATTATTATCACTTACTATTATTATTATTATGTTTGTTGTTATTATTATTATATGTTACTATGATGAAACAAATCTGAAAAAACAACAAAAATATATGTATTTATCCATTTACAAAAATAAATGAGCCTATTTAAATTAATGTTCAAGTCCATCTATATTAAAACCCAAAAAAATTAATACATATTACTCATTTACATGGTCCATTAAGCTCATTTGATAAAAAAAAACCTAAGCCCTAAATAACCAAAATCCTAATGCCTTTTTCTTTTTGCAGCTGCCAAGATCTGACCTATGAATCAAATTTGATCTAACGGTCCAGATCGAACTGAATGTGACCGATTACCTCCCCATACGTGCGTGTCCTCCACAAGCCGACCGACCAGCTTCCCATGCGCGCGTGTGCTACACGCCCGGCTGTTCAATTGCCTCACGCGCCCGTGTCTCTCCCTTCTCAATCACCCTCATCCAAGCAACCGGTGGCATGTGTCACGGGGCAAGACTTCTGAACCAGCCCGACGTGCGGCCTTAGTCGAGTCCTTAAGATAAACGACTAAGTAAGCATGAATCCTCGACCCGAAAGATCGAATTCTGAAGGCACCGAAGAACGCAAGATCGTTCTTAGCAGAAGCAAACTATGAGATCAGCTACGAAGAACTCTGAAAGAACGCGAAGAACAAGAGAAGAACAACTCAGAGAATTTAGAGTGAATGCGCTCTCTATTACTCAAGAATAGATGAAAGAATGGATGATTACAACTGAGGTGGGGAGGCCTCTATTTATAGTTGAGTCCCATCTAATCCGACGGTCCCTACTGATTTACATCAACGGCCTAGATACAACTCTACCAACCACAAGGCATAATGCCAAGAATATTCCTTAGCTATCTATGGAAAGAATCTCCTATGTTCACATAGGTGTGGATGGATAAGCCTTCTTGGATCTTCCCATGGATCGGGCCAGTCTGGTGGTCTCTTCAAGCCCAAAGTGTGCCTCAGAACCTCATGGTCACCTTGGTGTGCACCCTCTGGTGCCAATGACTCGGACTTGGGTTCACGGCCCGTGACATTCTCCCCCACCAAACTTGGCGACGCCCTCGTCGCTACTCTGGGATGAAGTCGGCAACGATCCTGGGACCTCCTTGGCACCTTAGCTTTCTCCTAACTCTGAATTGGGCTTGGTTGTCCCCCCATAAGGACTGATCTTCCCATAAAGAGCACCTGACTCGTGCTGGGTTGTCCACCCTTATGGACTCCTCGCTTCGGTTGCCGCCGCCATGTAACATCGCTCGTCGAACCACCTCGCACATTTCGGCCGTAGGAACTCTTTCCTAGTAGCTGGGATTTATCTCCACTTGGATCACCATGACCCTCGAACAAAGGTTTGGATGCCGCCTTTGAACTTTCACCATCTGATGGGTTAGGTTTTCTGCTGCCTACACCCAACAAACCGGACAAATCAAAACCAAAAACACAATGATTGTGATCGAGATGTACCTTCCTCGGGATGAACTCTCTCGCGTTCACTCTAAAATGCATCGGCCCTTCTACATCCTTGAAGTCCGACGCCCAATTTTGCATTGCCACTTCTTTCTCCACGAAGTTCAATGCACCCTCCACCTTGCCCAACGGTGGCTCTTCACATAACGAATCGAGCTTCAAAGCCTCGCCCTCTTCGGGCTCGTCCTGTACCTTGGACTGCTTGACTCTATGTGGGCAATCACGCCAATGATGTGGCTCCATGCAATGAAAACACTTCCATTGCACTTTCTCCTCCCTCGACTTGACTCTGTCGGGGCAATCGAGCCAACTGTGTGGCCCCTCGCAACGAAGACACTTTCGTTGCACCTCCAGCTTGACCGTTGTGGACGAAACAATCATGCCAGCTCTAGCTTCCCTTTTCACAGACTCATCGTTTACCTTGATGGCTAAAAGGTCGGCTTCCTTGGAATAATCCTTTGACCAATGCTCGCCGTCACAATAGAAGCACCTCTGTGGCTTCATTTCCCATGGTCGGACTAGCATCCTGGGCTTGTTCCACCTCGATGGCTTTTCCCCGCCATGCGAAGTCCCATCCGTCTTTGTCGAAGCCTGCACCTCGGCTCCAACCGCATCACTCCGTCCCTCCACTTTGTCCGTCATGCCTGATATGCCTTCTACTCCCCCCTCATGGCCCTTCACCTCAAGCCTCTCCTTGGCACTCACGAGGCTTTTCCTCTGGAACCTGGTGGTTTCGAACTTGGCCCATATCTTCTCACATGATGCCACAAAGTCTCTACGCCTCTAGGTCCTTCGTTCGACAGCCTAGGCCTCGTCACCCATCTACGCTGCAGCTTTTCCTCCTTTCCTTGTCGCCATCTCCAACAATGCCTTCCATGAGCACTCGATTCACCAACTGTGGCTACGAACCGTGGCCTCTGATACCAACTGTCACAGGGCTAGACTTTTGAACCAGCCCGACGTGCGGCCTTAGTCGAGTCCTTAAGATAAACGACTAAGTAAGCCTGAATCCTCGACCCGAAAGATCAAATTCCGAAGGCACCGAAGAACACAAGATCGTTCTTAGCGGAAGCAAACTATGAGATCGGCTACGAAGAACTCTGAAAGAACGCGAAGAACAAGAGAAGAACAACTCAGAGAATTTAGAGTGAATGCGCTCTCTATTACTCAATAATAGATGAAAGATTGGATGATTACAACTGAGGTGGGGAGGCCTCTATTTATAGTTGAGTCCCCTCTAATCCGACGGTCCCTACTGATTTACATCAACGGCCTAGATACAACTCTACCAACCACAAGGCATAATGCCAAGAATATTCCTTAGCTATCTATGGAAAGAATCTCCTATGTTCACATAGGTGTGGATGGATAAGCCTTCTTAGATCTTCCCACGGATCGGGCCAGTCTGGTGGTCTCTTCAAGCCCAAAGTATGCCTCAGAACCTCATGGACACCTTGGTGTGCACCCTGTGGTGCCAATGACTCGGACCTGGGTTCAAGGCCCGTGACATTCTCCCCCACCAAACTTGGCGACGCCCTCGTCGCTACTCCGGGATGAAGTCGGCAACGATCCTAGGACCTCCTTGGCACCTTAGCTTTCTCCTAACTCTGAATTGGGCTTGGTTGTCCCCCCATAAGGACCGCTCTTCCCATAAAGAGCACCTGACTCGTGCTGGGTTGTCCACCCTTATGGACTCCTCGCTTCGGTTGCCGCCGCCATGTAACATCGCTCGTTGAACCACCTCGTACATCTCGGCCGTAGGAACTCTTTCCTAGTAGCTGGGATTTATCTCCACTTGGATCACCATGACCCTCGAACAAAGGTTTGGTGCCGCCTTTGAACTTTCACCATCTGATGGGTTAGGTTTTCTGCTGCCTACACCCAACAAACCGGACAAATCAAAACCAAAACACAATGATTGTGCTCGAGATGTACCTTCCTCGGGATGAACTCCCTCGCGTTCACTCTAAAATGCATCGGCCCTTCTACATCCTTGAAGTCCGACGCCAATTTTGCATTGCCACTACTTTCTCCACGAAGTTCAATGCACACTCCACCTTGCCCAACGGTGGCTCTTCACATAACGAATCGAGCTTCAAAGCCTCGCCCTCTTCGGGCTCGTCCTGTACCATGGACTGCTTGACTCTATGTGGGCAATCACGCCAACGATGTGGCTCCATGAAATGAAAACACTTCTATTGCACTTTCTCCTCCCTCGACTTGACTCTGTCGGGCCAATCGAGCCAACTGTGTGGCCCCTCGCAACGAAGGCACTTTCGCTGCACCTCCGGCTTGACCGTTGTGGACGAAACAATCATGCCAGCTCTAGCTTCCCTTTTCACAGACTCATCGTTTACCTTGATGGCTAAAAGGTCGGCTTCCTTGGAGCAATCCTTTGACCAATGCTCGCCGTCACAATAGAAGCACCTCTGTGGCTTCATTTCCCATGGTCGGACTAGCATCCTGGGCTTGTTCCACCTCGATGGCTTTTCCCCGCCATGCGAAGTCCCATCCATCTTTGTCGAAGCCTGCACCTCGGCTCCAACCGCATCACTCCGTCCCTCCACTTTGTCCGTCATGCCTGATATGCCTTCTACTCCCCCCTCTTGGCCCTTCACCTCGAGGCTCTCCTTGGCACTCACGAGGCTTTTCCTCTGGAACCTGGTGGTTTCGAACTTGGCCCATATCTTCTCACATGATGTCACAAAGTCTCTACGCCTCTAGGTCCTTCCTTCGACGGCCTGGGCCTCGTCACCCATCTGCGCTGCAGCGTTTCCTCCTTTCCTTGTCGCCATCTCCAACAATGCCTTCCACGAGCACTCGATTCACCAACCGTGGCTACGAACCGTGGGCTCTAATGCCAACTGTCACGGGGCTAGACTTCTGAACCAGCCCGACGTGCGACCTTAGTCGAGTCCTTAAGACAAACGACTAAGTAAGCATGAATCCTCGACCCGAAAAATCGAATTCCGAAGGCACCGAAGAACACAAGATCGTTCTTAGCGGAAGCAAACTATGAGATCGGCTACGAAGAACTCTGAAAGAACTCGAAGAACAAGAGAAGAACAACTCAGAGAATTTAGAGTGAATGCGCTCTCTATTACTCAATAATAGATGAAAGAATGGATGATTACAACTGAGGTGGGGAGGCCTCTATTTATAGTTGAGTCCCCTCTAATCCGACGGTCCCTACTGATTTACATCAACGGCCTAGATACAACTCTACCAACCACAAGGCATAATGCCAAGAATATTCCTTAGCTATCTATGGAAAGAATCTCCTATGTTCACATAGGTGTGGATGGATAAGCCTTCTTGGATCTTCCCATGGATCAGGCTAGTCTGGTGGTCTCTTCAAGCCCAATGTGTGCCTCAGAACCTCATGGACACCTTGGTGTGCACCCTGTGGTGCCAATGACTCGGACCTGGGTTCACGGGTCGTGACACATGCATGCAACAAAAACAAAATGTCAGTAAGTTTGAAGTGACAAAAAACAAAGGAGAAAGCAAAGTAAAATTAAAGCAATAGCAACCTAAACAAGCATCATCAGTAGTATAATCCATTAGTTGCTTGCAGATGTAAACAAGTCAGATAATCCATTAATTGTTGCTTGCAAATGTAAATAAAAGGGAGATATAAACAATGTAATCCATCTATTTTAGGGGGCGACAGATCAATGAAAAAGAGGGATTTCAGAATCAAAGAGATCATTTTTCTCAGTTCGATATTTTTATTTGAATCTAAAATATAGGGAAAAGAAAAGAGGGCTCACCCATTCGGCCATGGCAGTTTTCGGCGATCGGGACCTCCAACGGAAGATCCGAACGATGAGATGAGGCTCCATAAGGAGAGGAATAACATACATCATTTTTGGCTTGAATCCAACGGTGGAGCGGGTGGATCGGCGGTGAAGAAGTCGAAGTGCTCAAAGGCTTCCCCCTTTCGGCTTTTGGCATTTCCCAGCGATTGGAAGCTCTAACGGCGAATCCTGACGGTGGGCTAGCTCCTCTTGATGTGGGGAATAAGATATCTCGGTTTCGTCGTGATCCAACGGCGGACGACGGTGAATCGCACCTTCAAAGCCGTTCGAGTTTGGTCATGATTTAGGGTATTTGTGGCCGTTTTATGTGAGATCCAAACTGATAGAAAGGAAGAGGAGAGGACGAGCTTCACGCTGGTAGTGCTGACGCGCCGAACTGATGTTAGACTGCGGCTCAACAGCGGCAAAGAAGATGCGGGGCCATTAGGTTTAGAGAGAATCCCCGTCTCTTTTGTCTTGATAAAGAAGAAACATATTGAAAATAAAGGGTTTCCCCTTATTTAGTTAAAACTAGTTAAGCGGGTCGACCCGCCAACCTGACCCGATCCAAATCTGGATTGGTAAGCCCATATCAGTGGGCTTGGTACCCTCTTGTCCCTTTTTATTGGTATTAGCCCAATTTTAGTGATATTTGGTTGTTAGTATATGTATTCTGTAATGTATTTTATTTATAACATATGTTTTCTATATATATTTCTCTTTGTAACTTTTTTTAATTATAATATATATGACTTTATAAAGATTATAGTACATATATCATAAGGTTTTTATAACTGTATAATATAAAGTTTTGTTTTCTTTGTATAATATACAGCTTATTAACATATAATATACGGTATATATAATATTTGTAAGACATATAACATATAGTTTTTATAAAACATAATATACGTTTTTTATATACAAGTTCCCTTTTTTGTATAATATACGTCATATAAAGTGCTTTAATGTATAGTTCTCTATAAATATATATAATATACTTTTAGTATATTATATATGGTTTTTAAAAAATATTTATATTCCTATAAACATGGTTTTGTTTAAATGCAATTTTTTCATATAATTTTATAAAGATTATAATACATATATATATATATATAGTTTTTTCTTGATTTAATATATAGCTTTGGAAAGTATATAATATATATAGTTTTATAAGGGTTATAATATTTGTAGTTTTTAAAGTTTATAATATAATTTTACATCACGTTTTTGTAATATGTATGTTTGCTTATATTAAGCCTTAGTTTTGGACATCTTTGCTTGCGGACCTAGCTTGCTTGGTTTTCTAGATTGGGCCATGCATGCTTATTTAATTCGTTGCCATGTTGTTTTGTATCCGGAATATAATTTGTTATGCGATGTCCTTTTATTTGGGCACGAACGCTACCAGTACCAGTCGTAATGATGGTGGTACGGACGTTCCTTCTCGAATATTAGGGCCCTTAAAATACACTCGCCTATATAACCAAATTTCAGTTTAATTTGTCGCTTCAATTTCACAAATTCCAATATTAAATAAGCGGTAAAACTTTTGGTACCAATTTTGGGTGTTGTGGGGGTGCTAACCCTTCCTCACACGTAACCGACTCCCGAACCTTAAGAATCTCTACTTTTGTTTTTCGGTGTCCGATCTACCTAATCCAAGTGACCAGTGGTGACTCCCAGCTTTATCTCAAAAAAGCATTTTTTAAAGAAATCCCCTTTTAATAATGTTTTCAATAAAAGTGGGATAACCCCTATTGAATTTTTTAAAACGTCGCTACACTGTGTAGACACACGCCCACTCGTTGGGGCGATGCGTGAGAGGTCCTCCGATGGTCTGACAGCGGCAACGAGCTCTATCCTTGCTGTCTCGACCTTAGTGAATACGCTAGTGACCTCCGTTTCATGATTTGGCTGCCGAAACTACCTCTTTTCAAGCCATCTAAACCTTGTTCTCCCTTACCTTGGCGAACGGTAGCGACGGTGGCAACGACAACTTGGCGACCACCCACAGGTGTCAAATGTGTCGCGAACGACAACTTGGCGAACGACAACTTGGCAACGGGATCTTTCCAAAGGTGTTGAATGTGTCGCGAATGGATGCTTGGGTCGCGGAAGATTGAACTTCAAAACTCTCACTTATTTTTTTCTCTCATTCTTTTCCATTTCCTCTCTCCCCATTTACTTTTTCCTCTCTCTCCAACATAATAATATCTCCCCCTTTTTCTTCTATTCTCATCCTTTTAGAATTCAAACCTTTTCCCCCAATATAATGGGCCCAACATAAATTCCTTAACTTGGACTTCTAAAATAGAGGCCCGAAACTCGGGTCCAAGTCACGATTCACTAACCCAAAAATTGGGTCGTTGCAACTCTCCCCTCTTTAAAAGAAATTTTGTCCTTGAAATTTCTATTCATTAACCAAATGAAGATGCTCAAACCATTACAACTCTTCGACATTCTGAAAGGTTTCTCGCTGCGCTACTATGATCTTCCACAACACTTATTAAACATGACCTGATAAGTGTTCAAATGTACTATTTTTCTTACCCTTTTTACTCATATTATTGTTAGACTTAGGCTCATATTAGTTGCATAGTTAGCCATTCATGCATTAATCCATGTTTCCTTCAATCGTTGAGCTTGATTACATAACTTGGTGATTTTTGTGGAAATAGATGCTGCTTTGGTGTGTTTTTGTGTGTGTATGTGCAGGATCACTTGCCAAAGCAATGCCGAGCTAGTTGCCAGGGCAATGCATGAAGGATATGCCGAGCTAGTTGCCATGGCATTTGTCGACAAAGACCAAAAGCAATATGGATGTCGAAATTCATGATTTTACAAGCCCAAGATGACATGGAGCAAGGTCCAAGCCCAAAGGAATTTGATTGCCATGCAGAGATTAAAGAAGAATTAAATTCCAAGAGGATAGGAGAAGTTCTAATAGGAATAAAATTATAATAAAGAATTATATTCTTTAAAGATAATTTAATTCCAACTCAAACTCCTCCTCAAAGAAGGACTTTGGCCTAGCCCTATAAATATCAAGGAGATTTCGACAATTCAAGAGGGAGAGCAAGAGGGAAATTTCGGCAAGTCCAAGTAGGGCAAGAGGAGAGAATTTTCGACAAGTTTTTGGCAAGGAGGATTTCGACAAGCCTCTTCCTTCATCTTTGTTCGATTGGGTTCATGCTAGGGATTAATTATCTTGTGTTTCTTTGGAACCTAGCCATGAACTAAATTTACTTGGCTATGGTTATTGTGTTTTGAGGTTGTGAGAAACTATTGGTTTTTGTTTAGGTAATAAGAGTTTGCACTTTTTTATTTCAAGGTTTATTCATTCTTGGTTCTTATTATTGTTTGCGAGTGAATTGGGAGAGGATCTCGTGATTTCATCCATTTATCTAATATCGGGAGAGTTAGATTCAAGAAACGAATGAATATGATCTTTATTCAATCCAATGATGGTGAAGATTAATCCGGCTTAGGAATAAGTTAAGGATTTCAACGGCTAAGAGGAGCGCAAGATTGGTTGTTGTTCACCCTTGATTCACGCAGGGATGTATTATCAAGGCATGCACAAGTAGCTAGAGTTTCGACTTAGGGATAAGAAGAAACCATTGAAGAACGCTCCGCCGAACCTTGAAGTTGCTGCCCAGTCGCCCAAGTAGTTGCCCAACTAGTCGCCCAAGCAACCATCAATTAGTTGCCAAGGCAACCCCGTTGTGCAAGTCGCCACGGCAACTGAGTTGCCCGTGCACTCTTTTACAAAGACAATCCAATCGGCTATCACACCTCAACTCACGATAACCTAGCCTATCTCTCTCATTCGAATTCATCTTTTCTTTTACTTAATTGCTTTCTAGATTAGTTATTAGTTAAAACTTCTATAATCCTTCACTTGTGTTTTTACTTTTTACAAAGGCAAGAGACTAGATTCTTGAAGTGGCACCAATCCTGTGGAGACGATATCTTTTATACTATAACTTGCGACGTGTATACTTGCACAATTGCGTAGCACTTATTACGCGCAACAAGTTTTTGGCGCCGTTGCCGGGGATTGGCAATAGCGACTTTGTTTTTACTTTCTTGCACTTTCTTTTTATTTTTCTTGTTTAAAATTCAAAGGGCTAACAAACTTTGGTTTTGCATTGGTATATGACCAGGCGAGACCGACTTCACCGAATATCCCTTTGATCCGTAAATCGAACGAACCTTACAAAGACTTAGACGAAGGATAAGAGAAGCAATGGCAAATCAAGACGGCAATATTAATCAAGATGTTCGAGCGGGAGGAGGAGTGATTCTTGCACGAAAATGAACTATTCGAGACTATCTTGAAGAAGATCTTGATGGACTTAACCCGAGTTGTCGCACCCGAAATTGAAGCCGACCACTTTGAGTTGAAACCGGTAATGTTTAATATGATCAACACAATAGGTCAATTTGGCGGCTCAAAGAATCAAGATGCACGACAACATCTGAAATCTTTCCTCGAGATTTGCAACTCGTTCAAGATACACGGAGTCACCCCGATGTCTTACGATTAAGATTATTCCCTATTCACCGAGGGATAGGGCGAAAGCATGGCTAAATAGCATTCTGCGGATCTACATAGCATCTTGGACTGATCTTTGTCGTGATTTCCTTGCTAGATTTAATCCTACAAATTTAATCGATAAGCTTCAGTAACGACATTACTTCTTTTCGCAGGCGATGATGAATCCATGTACGAGGCTTGGGAGCGATATAGAGAACTTCTACACAAATGCCCTCTACACGGATTTCGGTGTGGACTCAAGTGACAATGTTTTACAATGCCGTGAATACACCAACAAGGATAATGCTAGACGCCTCGCAAACGGCATACTCCTAGATAAGTCACCGGAAGAAGCAATGCAAATTTTAAACAGGCTGGCCAAGAATGACTATCAATTCCCATCTACTAGAAGAGGAGGAGTTAGACGCTAAGCCACAATACATGAACTAGGATCATCAGATTCAATTTCGCACAATTGGCGCTTTAACCAAGATGGTCCAGAACATGCAAAAACCAAACAACACACATGAAGTCAAGGTAATGGATTCTTTTTGTGAGTTATGTGGTGATAACCATAATTCTTCTGAATGTATGCGAGAATCCGAATCCAAATTCTATGTGGGGAATTACAATGGGGCAACAACATGATGTCCAATACATACAATCCAGCTTGGAAGAAGCACCCGAATTTTTCATGGAGTAATCCCAACAATGCTCTAAACTGAACAATCGAATGCACAAGCATCGGGATTCCAGCAGAATATGCCACGGCAACAGATGCCGCAGCAACAACCGACGACATCTAGTTCTTTAGAAAATTCTCTAAATGCTTTTATGATGAAAACTGAATCTTATATGGCTGAGAATAGTAATTTCATAAAAAGAACTGATGCTTTTATTAACAGGACCGAGATGAGACTGCAAAACCAAGAGGCGGCAATCAAATCATTGGAAAATCAAGTCGGACAGTTTGCTCAAAATCTGAACACTAGACCACCAGGAGGTTTACCTAGCGATACCAAGTCGCAAGAGGAACTGCCATGAGCAATGTAAGGCAATCACCACCAGAAGTGGCCAACAACTTAGAGAGGTTCAAACCCGCTCGTCAAACAAAGCTCCACAAAAAGAGCAAGACGAACCTAGCGGCAAAGTCTCAGATGCTGAACCAAGAATTGCTGCGGCAATCGGCAATAAGCATGCCTCGGCAACCGATGACGCCTCGGCAACTTGCGATAAGCACGCCGCGGCAACCCCAGTTGGTAACACATCGGCAACTCCAGATGTCCCTGTAATGTCGTCAATCAGGTTTCAAACCAATGAAAAGATCGAAGATATCCGACTTCCACCACCATTCCCACAAAGGTTGAAGCGACAAAAGCAAGAATACCAATTCAAGAAGTTTCTTGATATCCTAAAGCAAGTCCACATCAACTTGCCATTGGTGGAAGCAATTGAACAAATGCCAAACTATGCCAAGTTTCTTAAAGACATTGTGTCCAAGAGAACAAGGCTAGGAGAGTTTGAAACAATTGCCGCAACAGAGGGATGCATGGCAATGTTGCACAATCGTATGCCGCCCAAGTTGAAGGATCCCGGAAGTTTCACAATACCCTGTTCTATTGGAAATCACTATGTCGGGAAAGCACTATGCGACCTAGGGGCTAGCATAAACTTGATGCCTAAATCGGTTTTCCGAAAACTAGGAATCGGGAAGGCAAGACCTACAACAGTTATGCTACAACTAGCCAGCCGACAGATCCTATGTGCATCCAGAGGGAAAAATCGAGGACATACTGGTAAAAGTTGATAAATTTATTTTTCCCGCTGACTTTATTGTTTTAGATTGTGAAGCGGATGAGCATGCGCCTATCATTCTCGGAAGACCATTCCTAGCGACAGGAGAACTTTGATTGATGTTGAAAAGGAGAACTCACAATGAGGGTGAATGACCAGCAGTAAAACTAAATGTGTTCCAAACACTAAGGCATGCCGATGATCCGTAAGAATGCCAACTACTTCATGCCACGGCAGAGTTTAACCGATGAGGAATTTAGTTGCCTCGGCAACTACATTGCCGATCAAGAGGAACCCGAGGAGTATGAAGAGCCGGTCGATGAGGAACAACCAGAAGAGGCAAATTGGCTAGTCAATCGACCAGGTACATACTTTGAACCACCGGACTACTCGGGTAAGGAAGGTAAGATCGAAAAACCCTCTATCGAAAATCCACCAATTCTTGAGTTGAAACAATTGCCGAGCAAATCAAATATGTATACTTAGGGATCGATAATACATTACCTGTAATTATTTCCTCTAAGTTACAGCCTGAGCAGAAAAAAGAAGTTGATCAACATGTTGAAGCTACATAAAAAGGCAATAGGGTGGACAATTGCCGACTTGAAGGGAATTAGCCCGGTGTGCATGCACAAGATCTTGTTGGAAGATGATCACAAACCTTCGATTGAGGCCCGGAGGAGACTGAATCATGCCATTAAAGGGGTTGTAATGAAAGAAATCATCAAGTGGCTTGACGCCAAAGATTATATACCCTATCTCCGATAGTACGGGTAAGTCCGGTACAATGTGTGCGAAAAGGGAGGTATAACAGTGGTAAGCAATGAAAATAATGAACTTATCCCAACCAGGATGTGACCGGTTGGAGGGTTTGTATGGACTATCGAAAGCTAAACAAAGCCACTAGGAAAGATCACTTCCCATTACCCTTTATTGATCAAATGCTTGACCGTCTTGCGGGTAAACCCCTTTTACTGTTTTCTTGATGGTTATTCAGGTTACAATCAGATTGCCATAGCACCGAAAGATCAAGAAAAGACAACCTTCACATGCCCATACGGTACTTATGCCTTCCGAAGGATGCCGTTCGGATTGTGTAACGCCCCGGCAACCTTCCAAAGATGCATGATGGCGCTCTTTTCAGACATGGTCAAAGACTTCCTTGAGATCTTCATGGATGATTTTTCAGTTTTTGGTAATGACTTCGACGGCTGTCTCGGCAATTTAGAGAGGGTGTTGGCAAGATGCGAAGAAACGGATTTAGTCCTCAATTGGGAGAAATGCCACTTTATGGTAGATGAAGGAATAGTGCTCGGCCATAAGATTTCATCCAAGGGAATTGAAGTAGACAAAGCCAAGGTGGACATGATCGAGAGATTACCCCACCAAATTCGGTTAAAGGAATTCAAGTTTTCTCGGACATGCGAGGTTTTTTTACAGGAGGTTCATTCATAACTTTTCTAAAATCACTAAACCTTTGTGTAATCTGCTTGAACAGGATAAAGTCTTCGATTTTGATGATTCTTGCACTCAAGCATTTGAAACCCTAAAGAAAAAGCTTGCCTCGGCACCCATTGTTGTTCCACCAGTTTGACGCTACCTTTTGAGCTCATGTGTGATGCAAGTGATTTCAGCGGTAGGAGCAGTCCTAGGCCAACGCACAAGTAAGACCTTCCATGTGATATACTACGCTAGTAAAACTCTTAACGATGCTCAAGTGAATTACACAACAACGGAGAAAGAGTTACTAGCTGTAGTTTTCGCATTTGACAAGTTCCGATCCTATTTAATTGGTACAAAGGTAATTGTTCATACGGACCATTCGGCAATCAAATACTTATTTGCTAAAAAGGATGCTAAACCTCGTTTGATTCGTTGGATATTACTTTTACAAGAATTTGATATTGAAATTAAGGACAGAAAGGAAATGAAAAATCAAGTGGCGATCACTTATCACGTTTGGAACGCAATAGGGAAGAGGACGCGGATCTAGAGATATGCGATGCATTCCCGGATGAACAAATTCTAATCGCCTCGGCAACCCTTGACGCCTCGACAGCCCATGACGCCTCGGCAACCATGGAAGCATACGCCTCGGCAACTCTCGACGCCTTGCAGCGGTCTTTGACGAGCACGCCTCGGCAATTTTGGGAGCGAGACACTACGGCAAAGACATGCCACGGCAATACCCTGGTACGCAGATTTAGTTAACTTCCTTGTTTGTGGTATTTTTCCGTATGGCATTACTCACCAAGGAAGAAGCGGTTCCGCCATAATGCTAAGCATTACTTTTGGGACGAGCCTCTTTTGTTTAAACAATGTGCAGATCAGGGTTATACGCCGATGTGTCCTCAAGAAGAGCAACAGAATGTACTCCGCAATGCCATTCTTCACCCTATGGAGGACATTTTGGAGGAACTCGTACCATGACCAAAGTCTTGCAATCCGGTTTGTATTGGCCAACATTGTACAAAGATGCCCGGGACTTTTACAAGCAATGTGATCGTTGCGGAGGACGGGCAATATCTCTAGACGACATGAGATGCCACTCCGAACATCATCGAGGTGGAACTGTTCGATGTATGGGGATCGATTTTATGGGACCTTTCCCATCTTCATTCGGCAACCTCTACATCTTACTCGCCGTCGACTATGTGTCTAAATGGGTAGAGGCAGCTGCAGTTTCCCAACGACGATTCCAAGACCGTACAACGATTCCTGCGAAAAAATATATTTACACGGTTTGGGATGCCGAGAGCAATTATCAGCGACGGGGCAAGCATTTTGACAACAGACTAATTGCCAAGATGTTGCAACGCTCGCATATCACACAAGATCGCCACGGCATATCACCCACAAACCAACGGGCAAGCGAAATTTCCAACCGGGAGTTGAAGGGAATACTCGAGAAAGTTGTAAATCCCTCAAGGAAGGATTGGTCATTAAGACTAGATGACGACTTTGGGCATATCGCACCGCATTCAAAACACCATTAGGTACGTCCCCTTCCGGCTTGTCTATGGTAAAACATGTCATCTACCGTGGAAATCGAGCACAAGGCGTACCGGGCAATCAAGACCGTGAATATGGATTGGGAAAGTGCGGACAAAAGCGCTTGATGGATCTCAATGAGATAGAAGAATTTCGTGCACTCGCCTATAACAATGCACGAATCTACAAGGAGAAAACAAAGCGATGGCACGACAAGAAACTATTGCCACGGCAATTCACGCCAGGGCAACTAGTTCTCCTATTCAATTCTCGGCTAAAACTTTCCCGGAAAGCTGAAATCAAGATGGTCGGGACCATTTGAAGTCGTCAAACCATTCTCCCATGGTGCCGTGATAATCAAGTCCATCTCGACAACCATGAATTCAAAGTTAATGGACAAAGATTGAAGCACTACAATGGTGCCCATGTGGAACGTAACAAGGAAGTGGTCAACTTAGGAGATGCATGAGCATGCTCTCCTCTCAAGATTTCCTTTTTCTTTTTCTTTTATTTTTATTTTTATTTTTAGGAGATATTTTATTTTTTCTTCATTATCTTTAGTTTTCAGGTTTTCTTTATTTTCTTTTTCACAACAAGACTCACAACTACTATGCTAAGAAAATTTATCTGCCAAGATCCTTGCCCGGCAACCAATGAAGAAGATGCCGACAACTTACTTCATGCATGCACAAGCTGATGCCACGGCAACCAACCCTGAAGATGCCACGGCAACCAAAGTCAAGACATCCCGGCAACAAGAAAACAACCATTGCATTCAAGCAAGAAAATCAAGACGCCAACTAGAAGGAAACTAATCATCTACGATGACGAACTCTCGGAGTAAGTCCTCGTATGCATTTTTATTTTTATTGTTATTTTTCGTTATTTTTATGCATGCATTGAGGACAATGCCTCACTCGAGTTTGGGGGGGATTGTTATTAGTAATTACCATGTTTAGTTACATTAATCTTAAGCATTACATTTAGGATACATAAATTGCTTGCCATGCCTTTTAATTGGAACAAGAATTGCTTAGATTTGATGAATATTCAATGATGACTTTACCAATGCACTTAATTGATAGAATTTTTATTCTAGGATAACCATGGAAAAACTTAGAATTTTACTATGATGCTAAATTTGATGAAACACTGTTGTGGTTTGATTGATTTAAGGAGTTCTAGTAAACTTAGGTGGATAATTAACTAATTGGGGGATTAGAATAAAAATTGGATGAATGCTAGAGGTGCCCGAAATTGGCTCTAGCATATGCTAAAAAAAAATTGATCACTAGAGGTGCCCAAACGCTCTAGGAGGCGTTAAATTTTTTTTTTTAAGAGGTGCCCAAACCGGCTCTAGTCGATTAAATTAACTTAAGAAAACTAAAAATAAAACACTAGAGGTGCCCGAAATTGGCTCTAGTTAAAACATGTTAAAAAGAACCCAATGAAGTAATTTGAAAACCTATTGTTTGCATAGAATCCGGAAAATCAACTTGCACACAACTCCGCACACACTCACAAGCATTATAGTTTGATTCTCGAGTAACTCCTCGCTTTTCCGAAAAATAAAAAGCCAATCATACTTTGTGCCCCGGTTCGAAGAATTGAAATCAATTTCAAAGCTCAGTTTGTGAAAATTTGAAGTCTTGGCGTGTAATTATGAGTTTGCATTGCTTGAGGACAAGCAATAGTTCGAGTTTGGGGTGTGATAAGTGTTCAAAAGTACTATTTTTCTTACCCTTTTTACTCATATTATTGTTAGACTTAGGCTCATATTAGTTGCATAGTTAGCCATTCATGCATTAATCCATGTTTCCTTCAATCGTTGAGCTTGATTACATAACTTGGTGATTTTTGTGGAAATAGATGCTGCTTTGGTGTGTTTTTGTGTGTGTATGTGCAGGATCACTTGCCAAAGCAATGCCGAGCTAGTTGCCGTGGCAATGCATGAAGGATATGCCGAGCTAGTTGCCATGGCATTTGTCGACAAAGACCAAAAGCAATATGGATGTCGAAATTCATGATTTTACAAGCCCAAGATGACATGGAGCAAGGTCCAAGCCCAAAGGAATTTGATTGCCATGCAGAGATTAAAGAAGAATTAAATTCCAAGAGGATAGGAGAAGTTCTAATAGGAATAAAATTATAATAAAGAATTATATTCTTTAAAGATAATTTAATTCCAACTCAAACTCCTCCTCAAAGAAGGACTTTGGCCTAGCCCTATAAATATCAAGGAGATTTCGACAATTCAAGAGGGAGAGCAAGAGGGAAATTTGCAAAGTCCAAGTAGGGCAAGAGGAGAGAATTTTCGACAAGTTTTTGGCAAGGAGGATTTCGACAAGCCTCTTCCTTCATCTTTGTTCGATTGGGTTCATGCTAGGGATTAATTATCTTGTGTTTCTTTGGAACCTAGCCATGAACTAAATTTACTTGGCTATGGTTATTGTGTTTTGAGGTTGTGAGAAACTATTGGTTTTTGTTTAGGTAATAAGAGTTTGCACTTTTTTATTTCAAGGTTTATTCATTCTTGGTTCTTATTATTGTTTGCGAGTGAATTGGGAGAGGATCTCGTGATTTCATCCATTTATCTAATATCGGGAGAGTTAGATTCAAGAAACGAATGAATATGATCTTTATTCAATCCAATGATGGTGAAGATTAATCCGGCTTAGGAATAAGTTAAGGATTTCAACGGCTAAGAGGAGTGCAAGATTGGTTGTTGTTCACCTTTGATTCACGCAGGGATGTATTATCAAGGCATGCACAAGTAGCTAGAGTTTCGACTTAGGGATAAGAAGAAACCATTGAAGAACGCTCCGCCGAACCTTGAAGTTGCTGCCCAGTCGCCCAAGTAGTTGCCCAACTAGTCGCCCAAGCAACCATCAATTAGTTGCCAAGGCAACCCCGTTGTGCAAGTCGCCACGGCAACTGAGTTGCCCGTGCACTCTTTTACAAAGACAATCCAATCGGCTATCACACCTCAACTCACGATAACCTAGCCTATCTCTCTCATTCGAATTCATCTTTTCTTTTACTTAATTGCTTTCTAGATTAGTTATTAGTTAAAACTTCTATAATCCTTCACTTGTGTTTTTACTTTTTACAGTGCAAGAGACTAGATTCTTGAAGTGGCACCAATCCCTGTGGAGACGATATCTTTTATACTATAACTTGCGACGTGTATACTTGCACAATTGCGTAGCACTTATTACGCGCAACATGACCCTTGTCTTCTAATGATACGAACATAATCTCAACTGATTCTTCTCTTAGAAGGAATCCATCCTCTCTTGGTACATTACCGACGACAAGCAAAACCCAACGATACCCCGACCAAACTGTCACACGAAGATGTCATCAAAGAAACATAACTTATGTTGTAGAACTTAAAGATTTGTTTCACAAAAAAATCCTTCCACACTTCCATATGATCTAAAAGAACATGAGGTTAAACAATCTTTGCATCTAAAACGAATCAATTCCTCTCGTGGCGACTCTATGAAAGAGACTCTAACTCTGATGGCATCCCATATCTATAATATTGCTTGCCCGATGCAAGAATTCTAAAAATGAGTGGCGTCTCCACTTGCCCCAAGAAGTTACCTTAAACTCGGTTATGATAACTCATGTAACCCTATTGACCCGGCGTAGTCGCTAGACCGAACTGTGCAAGCTATATTGGGCTTGCCAAAACAAACCTATAGAAATTAGCTCAAACAACGTCCTTTTTTATCGTATCTATATGCAACATTATAATCTAAGGTGTGCAATCTGGCAGCGGGTGAAATATCAACTCAATCGGGCGTCGGATCAACATCTAATTGTAATTTAGGGACTAAATTGCAATTCTAGAAAATTATAGGAACTTAAACCATTTTGAAGTAACCAATCCTTAATTAGTTAGATTCCATGATCACATGTCAAATTTTAGCTTAAAATTATCATCCGAACTTATTTAATTGCATGCATAACAATTAGGGACCAAAATGAACGAATCTAAAACCTTTAATATCAATAACAACAGAAATAAGGACCAGATGTACAGATAGGGTCTCAAAGTGTATAGAAACGCGGGGGGCGTATCGATACGGCCCCTAGGCATATCGATACACGGGTTACAAATCATTTTCCCATAATTCTAGTAGCTCAAAACAGTATCGATACACCTCTACCCGTACCGATACTCAGGCCAAAAATACAATTACTCGTATCGATACACCTCTACCTGTACCGATAAACCTGGACCTAAAATGCCCAATTTTTCTGGTTTTTCATACAATCAAGGATCCAAACATATATACAACAATTCTAAAGATCAAACCATGTTAAAACATCGCAGAGATATGATCAAATCATGGCATCATACTTCAAACAGAAATCTAGAGGCATACTTCCTATAAAATAACCAACCACCATACGAAAATATAAATCCAAAGCAACAACCAAACATATAAGGCCAATTACAATTCCAACACAACATAACAAACTTGCTCAAGCAGGGAGTTTAGCGAAAATCCTCCTAAAATAACAATGAACCCCATTGCCTTTATTACTACTAGTCTAGTTTGAAACCATAAATCAATTAGCCGAAGTCCTTGGATTCCCTTCACTTGCTTGTTGCCTCCAAACCTTTAATTCTCTGCATTGATGGACAAAGAGAGCGTAAGCACATTAGGCTTAGTGTGGAGTGATTAAACAACACACCATCAATGCATTTTTAAACCAATTTTCAAAATCACATTGAAATCACCATTTCAATCATCTTATAAAACATCATGCCTTGAAAATCATGCACTTAGAACTTTCAAAAACCAGCATATTAAACCATATACAACATGTATCATGGATCAACAACAAATCCTATTTGCTAACCCTCAATTTAAGCCTTCCCATGCATAACAATCCATATGTAAAGCTTAAAGAGTAAACATGTATAAACCAACATTACAAATCAACATCCACCAACATGATACATTAACAATTATATTTGCTTTCAAGAGATCATAAACCAAGTTCACTTTCCAAAATATTACTCGGATACACGGATTCAACAAGTGTCCTCTCAACACTTCATGCCATCTCAACTAGAATTAGGTACACTCACAACCGAGTACAATCACAACCCATCTCATCGGTTAGATGCATAATCCACTAACGAGAGTTTTTGGTACAATATAACCGCTCAGTCGTTAGGGTACTCGTGGTGGAGTATTTGATACACGTAAACCTCTCAATACCCGAGGTGACTCTTTATAGTGCACTATCAATCCTATGACCGGCCAACTATATCCGATAACATTTTAAGCTATATCACTTGCCAATATAATTCATTATTAACCATGTACCTCATTGTTTTTATGAGCATCAAATCAAAACCATTTCCCAAAGAATTAGACTATGCTTTCATAAGTATTCCACATACTTACATGGATCATTTACCAAATGCATTCATCATCATTTCATGATCAAAAACAGTATAAAACATACTTAAATCATGCTTAAACATTAGGTACCATGTAATTAAAAAACAAGTGCGTAAAACAATTTCGCTAAAGCACGACCAAGGAAGAAATCTCTTTATACTTACTTCTGAGTTTAAACAAGCATTTCAAGCTTAATTTAAAATCCCAGAATAACATTAAACCATTTCAAAGATGAAATCTAAGTTATCACTCACCGATTACGCAAAGCCTCATTCGCCAATGCGAACTACTCCAAAGCTTCCGAAGAGACGCTACGAGCTTGAGGATCAACCTCCCCTGATTTTACCACACAAAAATAGAGGATTCAATGCATCAAAATGCATTCACAAACCCAACAACACCAAACCACAACAATCCTCTTCAAACTCTAACCGAAACCTCTCCAAAACAACAGAAAACAACATAAAAAACCTTCCACATTTAACCCAGCCAAAATCTAAAGGTTTAATCCATCAATTATCTACAATTTACATCCCAAAACAACCTAACATCATTCTTATACTTTTAGCATTCAATAAAAAACCACAACATCTCGAAAACACCCAACTAGCAACCTAGAAAATTAAAGATTCATATAGCTTCAGGATTCCAATGTTAAAATCAATCTATTAACATTAAAAACATCAAAATTATGATTAAAATAAATTAAGAACTTAGCAAAACAGATCCATCCAAAAATCACCAAATCTTATCAATTAAAGCTTGATTTAACAAATTTCCATAATGAAATCATTAAAACTGATTAGAAAACATATATAAAGGATCAAATACTTGAGAATTTCAGTAAAGAACCATTCATTAGAGGAGAAGAATGAACCTTACCTCTAATGGATGAATTTCCCCTCAATTGGATGTTTACTCTTGAAAATCAAAGGAAAACAATGAGATTTTGGAAATCAAGATCAAAGAATCTATTGGAAATCAATAGTTTAGAAAATTAAGGTCATTACCTGAAATCTTTGATGAACAAAAGAGTGTTTGGCTGAAGGAATTTTGAGAGATAACTTGAGAGAAAGAAAGTTACGTCAAAATTGGTTTTTAAGAAATAACCATCTCATCCTAATTAATCATCTTTTAATATTTAATTAAAATCATTAAAATAATCCCAATTAAGAGAAAACTATGATAAAAACATTTAGGTAAAATATCTCCTTAAGATTCTAAAATTTGACCCTTTTACAAAATGTCGACTTTCCAAATTTCATTTTCAAAATTGACTTTACCAAAAATATATATATTAAATAAGGATTTTTAGATTTTTTCCCAAATATTTTCTTACTAAAAAATATTTAATCTGATTTTAATCCTGAATCTAACTCGAGTCTCTAATCCCAGCCCATCAGACCGTCTAATCAGCCTAAAAACCACTAGGCCCAAAACCACGGTGTTGCAACTCATATAAAAAACTAAAACAAACCCCATTTACTCGGTTCACGCACGAGTCTTACAAATTGTCACTCTCAAAATTCACCATGTACTGACCATTGTACTACATCGAGGAAACCTTTTACACTGATACATCATTCTCTAAAGCACACTTAAGAAGATTTCGAGGTCATCAAAAGCCATTGAACTTACATATAATCATAACATTGTACCTATTGAAAAATAATCAGATGTTTCTTCTCGGGGTTTACAAGGCAAACCAATCCTTAACTCGAAGCTTAACTAACAAAACACAAGTGTACCGGTACAGACCGACCAGTACTGACACCAGATGAATCATGTATCGATACTGTATGGAGCTATTATCAGTACTCCCTTACATGATCATCACTTGCGATCCTTGATCGCTCTACATGGGTAACATGATACTCTAACCCGAACTAACCCCGTACACTCCATCACTTACCTAGTTCACTTTATTTAGGTGGTGATCGATCATACAATCAATAGTTCTCAATTACCTGGAATCTTTTCGTTATCCAAAACTCAAATTCATTAAAGATCAAGTACCCAAAATGCACACTATTGGGGTAGGCACACCCTTCCATCTTCTTGCACAAAAATGCAGTCATGACAAAATAACAAAACATCCTCGAAGATCTCAAAACCTTACTCGACTTTAATTGAGTTAGCACCACTGTCACAAACAAAATGATCTCACACAGCTTGGATTTCCACCATGTTCCTTGGCTCATCCCAAGGAAACTGTGATACAAACAAAAGCATGTACGAGGTATCAAACCTTGCTTCCATGACTGATTACGTGATAACTAACATTTTCCACACACAAGGTCATTAAGGTATCTATCTTGTCAACGCTCATATTTCCATATTCCTTATACACTCACACATGCCATGCAAAGCGTCAACTTACATTTGAGAGATAACACGGTGGCCCCCACCCTATCATCGCTAAAACATCTCAAACGTCACTATAGCCATTAAATGTTACCATGACATGCCCTAAAGAAAGAAATCCTCATTCCAAAATTCATTTTGAAACTACAAGCCTCTAACACTTTAATCGCAGCCATCTTATTCCTGAACCAATCCCAGAAAAATGCACGGGTACTTCGCAATCGGTTAGTTAAAGAATAAACAAATAAATAAATCAATTAGTTAAAGAATGTAACCTCATTAATTACGAATGAGAAAGTGAAGCTCATTTGTTATTGCTTGAAGGCGGCTTTGGATCGCCAGAATCCTACACGGATTTGAAGCGTAGAGAGATTGAGTATGCGGTTGGTGATCGCGTGTTCTTAAAGGTGTCATATTGGAAGAAGGTGATGCGGTTCAGACGTAAGGGTAAACTTAGTCTGAGGTTCATTAGACCGTATGAGGTTTTGGAGCGTGTTCGTCCTGTGGCTTATCGTTTGAGGTTACCTCCTAAGTTGGAGAAGGTTCATGATGTGTTTCATGTATCAATGTTGTGGAGGTATCGGTTTGATCCATCACATGTAATGATGGTGGAGGATATTGAGTTGCAACCGGATTTGTCTTATGATGAGGAACCTGTAGATATCCTTGACTCTATTAGTAAAGTTCTTCGTGGCAAG
Organism: Hibiscus mutabilis; assembly: GCA_019671005.1. Lineage (NCBI taxonomy): Eukaryota > Viridiplantae > Streptophyta > Magnoliopsida > Malvales > Malvaceae > Hibiscus > Hibiscus mutabilis. Next base: position 19,360,784 of record CM033717.1, on the reverse strand, counting down.
ACAATTAAGCTTGTGAAGGTGTTATTGCGACACCGTGAAGTTGAGGAGGCCAGGTGGGAGAGCAAAGCAGACATGTTAAATCATTTTCTGCATTTGTTTCCTTTAGGTAAAATTTTGAGGACAAAATTTCCAAATTAGGGGAGAGTTGTAATGCCCCAATTTTGGGCCTAGTGGTTTTTAGGCTGAGTAGACGGTCTGATGGACCATATTAGAGATTCGAGTCGAATTCGGGATTAAAAAATCAAATTAAATATTTTTTAGTGAGAAAATATTTGGGGAAATATTAAAAAATACTTATTTAATGTATGGAAATTTTTGGTAAAGTCAATTTTAAAAAATGGATTTTGAAAATTGGACATTTTGGCTAGTGACCAAAATGTAAAGAATGAAAACTATTTTTAGTGACAATTTTGTAAAAGGATCAAAACTTAGAATCTTTAAGGAGCTATTCTACCTAAATGTTTTTATCAGAGTTTTCTCTCAAATGATATTATTTTAATGAGCTTTAATTAAGGATTAAAGGGATTTAATAAAAGATACAATGGTTATTTCTTAAAAACCAATTTTGACGTAACTTTCTTTCTCTCAAAATTTCCTCATCCAAACACTCTTTTTCATCAAAGATTTCAGGTAATGCTCTTGATTTCTTAACCTCTTGATTTCTAATGGATTATTCAATCTTGTTTTCTAAAATCTCATAGATTTATTTTGTTTTTCAAGAGTAAAACATCCAATTGAGAGGGAATTCATCCATTAAAGGTAATTTTCATTATTCTCCTCTAATTATTGGTTCTTTACTAAAATTCCCAAGTATATGATCCTTTATATATGTTTTCTAATGAGTTTTGATGATTTAATTATGGAAAATTGCTTTAATCAAGGTTTAATTGATGAGATTATGTGAGCTTCGGATTGGATCTGTTTTGATGAGTTCTTGATTGATTTTAATCATGATTTTGATGTTTTATAATGTTAATAAGATGGATGTAACATTGGAATCCTAAAGATAGATGAATCTCTAATTTTCTAGGTTGTTAGTTATGTGATTTTGAGGAGTTGGGGAGGTTTAATGTATGCTGGAGGTATAACATTGATTTAAGGTTGTTTTTGGATGTCAATTGAAGATAATTTAAGGATTAAACCTTTAGGTTTTTGTTGGGTTAATTTTGGAAGATGTTTGATGTTGATTTCGATTGTTTTGGAGAAGTTTCGGCTAGAATTTGAAGTGGATTGTTGTGGATTGATTTTTTTGGGTTTATGAATGCATTTTGATGCATTGAATCCTCTATTTTTGTGTGGTAAAATCAGGGGAGGTTGATCCTCAAGCTTGCGACGTTGTTTTGGAAGCTTTAGAGGAGTGATTCGCATTATTGAATGAGGCTTTGCGTTGTCGGTGAGTGAGAACGTGGATTTTAGCTTTGAAATGGCTTAAAGGTTATTTTTGGAGTTTAAATTAAGCTTGAAACGTTGGTTTAAACTCAGAAGTAAGTATAAAGAGGTTTCTCCCTCGGCCGTGCTTTAATGAAATTGATTTTATGCACTTGTTTTGAATTACATGGTACCTACTGTTAAGCATGATTTAAAGTATGTTTTATACTATTTTAGATCATATAATGATGATGGATGCATTTGGTAAATGGTGCATGTAACTATGTGGAATACTTGTGAAGCATGGTTTAATGCTTTGGAAATGGTTTTGATTTGATGCATATAAAATAGTGAGGTACATGGTTAATAATGAATTATATTGGCAAGTGATGTGGTTTGAAATGATATCGGATATAGTTGTCGACCATAGGATTGATAGCGCACTATAATAAGCCACCTCAGGTGTTGAGGGGTTTATATGTACCGAATAATCAACCACGAGTACCCTAACGGTTGAGGGGTTATATGGTACCGAAAACTCCCATTAGTGGATTATGCGTCTAACTGATGAGATGGGTTGTGATAGTACCCGGTTGTAAATGTACCTTGAATTCCGGTTGAGATGACATGAAGTATTGAGAGGACACTTATTGAATCTGTGTATCTAATGTAATATTTTGGAAAGTGAACTTGGTTTATGATCACTTGAAAGACAATATAATTGTTAATGTATCATGATGATGGATGTTGATGTATAATGTTGGTTTATACATGTTTACTCTTTAAGCTTTGCATATGGATTGTTAGGCATGAGAAGGCTTAAATTAAGGGTTAGCAAATGGGATTTGTTGTTGATCCATGATACATGTTGCATATGGTTTAATATGTTGGTTTTTGAAAGTGTTAAGTGCATGGCTATCAAGGCATGATGTTTTATAAGATGATTGAAATGGTGATTTCAATGTGATTTTGGAAAATGGTTTTAAATGCATTGATGGTGTGTTGTTTGAGCACTCCTCACTAAGCCTAGTGTGCTTACGCTCTCTTTGTCCATCAATGCAGAAAATTAAAGGTTGGATGCAGCGAGCAAGCAAAGAAAATCCAAGGACTTCGGCTATTCAAAAGTATGGTTTTGAACTAGACTAGTAGTAATAAAGGCAATGGGGTTCATTGTGTTTTGGGGAGGGTTTATGCTAAACTCCCTGTTGAGCAAGTTTATATTTTTGCTGTGGATTTGTAAATGGTCTTTTATGGTTGATATTTCTTTGGATTTATGTTTGGTATGATGGATGGCTTGGTTTCTATGAAGCATGCCTCTAGACTTTCAATCGAAGTGTGATGCTATGTTATGATCTTGTTTCGATGTGGTTTGATCTTGCGAGTAATTGTGTATATGTTTGAGGCATGTTAGAATGTGTTTAAATTCATACAATTTTGAAAAAATAGAAAAAGTAGACATTTCACGTCTAGGCATTTCGGTACACATGATGGTGTACCGGTACACGTAGTCTTAATCTAAGCCTGGGTTTCGGCACGCGTATTGTCGTTTCGGGACGAGCCTTTGAATTTAGGCATGGTGTATTAGTACTCGGAATGTGTATCGGTACGGTTTTGAGCTACCAGAATCTAGAATTTTATAATGGTTTAAGTGTACGATACACCTGCTCGTGTACCGATACGGGTGTCTGTTTTGTTAGTTAAAGTGTAGTCTGAGTTTTATATTCTTCCATTTTAGTCCATGATTATTAAATACACAATTAGATGAGTTTGGATGGTTGTTTTAAGTTGGAATTTAACCTATGAGCATGTAACTTGACTAATTAAGGGTTGGTAACTTCAAAATGGATTAAGTCCCTATAATTTTTTAGAATTACAATTTGGTCCCTAATTGGAATTGCGTGCAATTGGATGTCGATTCTACGCCCGATTGAGTTATTATTTCACCCGCTGCCAGTATGCACACCATAGGTTATAATATTGCATCTAGTTAAGATAAAAGAAAAAATTGATGTAATTCGAGTTAAACCTTTACGGGTTTGTTTCGGCAAACCCAAATGTAACTCACTCGGTCTGGTCTTGCGTCTAAACCGGGTCAAGGGGGTTACATTATCCATACTCATTTCATAAACGTTATTCACATATAATGGTGAATATCATTTGCCAAAAACTCTCATAACGTATCCAAAGGCTTCAGAATGACTAAAACACTCAACGAAGACACCATTTAGGTGGCGGGAAAAGGATACATCCTTGACCCTGGCATCATTTAACTAACTCATATCTCAACAATTCGAGGCGACTTTGCCCCCAAAATCGCTCCCATGAGTGGCTCAACACTTAACTCGACCCTCTCGGCCACAATTGTAGCCATATTAGCATCGCAACGTTGTACGCATCATCAAGATTCCAGTTTTAAGGAGTACAAACTTAATTTAAGGGCTTGTATTAACTAGACACCTTACTAAAACACCTGTACCACCCCAGATTTTCCTAGAATTGGTTAAACCTAAGCTCTAATACCACTAAATGTAATACCATAAACCTAGATGTCACATTTGATCCTTAAGCCCAAACCGTTTCCATAAAAATTCTTAACTTGGTTTAGCCCAAATAAAATACTTTCTGAAAACATTTAAAGCCAACAATTAAAATATATACATATATATAAATGATTAAAACTTTACAAAGGAGCTCCATTAAATTAAAATATTCGAACAATCGATTTGATTATTACAATTTGCAAAATAAGAATTACAGACTCTACCTCGTAAGGTCCTATGAATACATAGCCCACTAAACACAAATATCGTACTCTAGAAAACACCACATGCTGGAATCTCGTACTGATAGTGCTCCTCAATCCCATAATTCGACGATCAACCTATGAAACAAAACAAAGATTCTGAGCGTTGAGCTTACAAAGCTCAGTGGTACACATCTACTCTACTATACTTCATGTTAAGCATAAACATAAGCATGCAAGCTAGTACAAGCAATAAAGAGATATAAATAAACATGTGGCACTACCACTAGTCGCCTAAACACATGCTCTCATCATAGCAATCATCATACATGGCACTCATAGCCCAACCAATCCTGAGATCTCATCAGATCATCTAGGCGAAAACATATATCAACAACACCAGCAACTATAGAGTGAGGTCGGGTCTCGAAGCATCAAAACATACACTCCAAGTGAGACAAGGTCACAAAGCATTGGATCATACACCCTAGGTGAGTTCAGGTCACATAGCATCAGAACATACATCCTTGCTCGGAATCCCCCCACGAGCATCGACACTCTGGGTGAGGCCGAGTCACCTAGCATTGGAACATACACCCATACTCAAAATCCCCCATCGAGTATCTCCATATGAGGCCCGAGTCACATAGCATCAGTAACCTCCATTCGGTATCTCTAACCATGGTGTTGTAACACTCTTTCACTAGGTATCCAGATCCCAACAATCATCGACTCAACCAATCAAATGCCTATCTAGCATACAAGCAATGCGATCCCAAGGACCCCCTATTGTTGCTAATCGTCAGAACATCATTTATTTTACATTACCGAGTTGTTAATACATTATGGAGAAGTGTATAATTAATCTCATTCATTGTATCCATTAATCCACATTATCTCATTTATCAATGCATAATTCAATTATTAATATTCACACCAATTCCCATCCTTGATTTGTATTTATAGAATATTTAGTGTATCGAGTACCGGTACTCAAACACGAGTACCGATACAGTACCCTCGGGTATCGGTACTCGCGCGCATACCGATACTAAAACTACTTACTGAAAAACTTTAATTTCCACAAGTACCGATACAGATCGACCCGGACTGATAGGACCCCCAAACACATACTGGTACAGCCAAAGCTCGTACCGATACCCTATACATGGGTTCATACCATTTCCTCGGATTATGATATTACAATGCTTTACTCGATTCTTAAAGCTTATAAAAGTCGTTAGGATTTGTTTACTAAAGCATTAATTCAATTAATATTAATTACTGGCTTCATGATCATTTATTCCAATATTAATATTATTTATCCCTTATACACAGTTTCCATCAAATCACGTTAATTCATTTCGGACAACATATAAGGCATCACAATTATCAATCAATCAAACAATCACCAAGTAATACACAAACATCTCAAATGACTCTGCACGGTCTCTGAAGCCTCCATGAGTCTTATCATATCCGTAACATCATCATGTATCTCATAGATATATCAAGTCTCATGATATCGGTCTCACAACATGCTTATTCATCGTCTACGTATTTTGCGAACACTAATCAAATTTATGGTGCTTATAAAGTATTTCAGAGTTTGAGGTGTACTAACCTCAAGCATTAGTGATAAATCCTCATATAAGCTTCTCGGTTACTCTACTTGGTCCGATATCCAGTCCCTAATAATCCTCATATAAAAACGAATACGAAAATGCATTAATTTCATGCATCATCTTATGCAGTTCACAAGTTCGAACGCATAAAAACAGCTTACATGGTTTGAAGTTGGTGAAATAGACTACGTCAATGGACTCAGAACATTGAGAAACCCCCCAGGTAGGGTCCCCCAGAAAAAGTTAATAGCCATGTTCAACAGCCCTAATGATTTGGTGCGGCATAGGTGCATATAAGCTATGGTGCACCCTAGGAGCGGGATCATGTTCATGCAGGTGCATGAAGGCTGCGGTGTATCCGCAAGACGTTATCTAGTATGTGTGAACTCATGTGCACCCGACAAAGCGAGTTTCGACGTGGAACGGTGCACGGGAGCATGATGCACCCGCTTGGAAAAATGCACGCCCACTCACAAGGACGGCGCGTGGGAAGTCTTTCATTGGCCAGACGACAGCGGCGAACTTCAGCCCCGCTGTCTCAATGCCGGTGAATAGCTGATGACCTTTGTTTCGTGATTTTGGCCGCCGAAACTACCTTTTTCAAGCCATCCAAACCTTGTTTCTCCTCACCTCGGCGAACGGTGTCGGCAACGTCTAATTGGTGACCATTGGAGGACTCGTCTCGGTGAAATTTTTTCAACAGTGTCGGAGGTGTTGCGAACAGATGCTTGGACGGTGGTAGATCGGGCTTAAAAACTCTCCCCCTTACTTTCTCTCATTTTTCATTTCCTCTCTCCCTATTTACTTTTTTCTCTCTCTCCAACATAATAATATATCCCCCTTTTCTCCTATCCTCGTCCTTTTAAAATTGAAACCTTCTCTACTAATATAATGGGCCCAACATAAATTCCTTAACTTGGACTTCTAAAATAAAGGTCCAAAACCCGGGTTTGAGACCCGATTCACTAACCCAAAAATTTGGTCGTTACAATTTAAATATTAAATTAATATTGAATAAAAATATTTAATTAATTTACACCACAAATAATTAATCATCTAATTAAAAATTTAAATAAATGATCTATTTGAACAAAATTCATTAACTTAGGATCAGACCCATTGATTGAATTGGTGAAGTAAAGGGACGTAACTATAAGGGCGTTCATTCACGGGTACTCGAAGTACCGGGTACTCGATCTTTCGGGTATTAGATTTTTTGGCCCGATCTCAGCCCATAATTATTGGGTACCCGTATAACATGGGTACTCGTAAAATTAGGTATCGGGTACCCGGTTTACATTTTTATTTATTTTTTAAAAAAAAATTAAAAGTTTTAAGAAACCACATAGTAAACACATAAAATTTAAAAGTTCGTAATGCATATTTGGATATATATATATATATATATATATTAAAGTTTATCACCAAAAAGACATTAAAAATATTAATCTCATTTTTTCTTTCGAATCTCGTATTAACAAATTAATACAAGTATTTTTGAAAATTTTAAAACTTAAAAGTACATAATATAAACATAGAAAGAATATAGATATTTAAGTTTAGTTTTAGGGTGAAAATATCAAGAACCTAAAATAAAAATATAATTTAAAAATAAAAAATAAATATATTAAAAGTGTCGGTTCGGGTACCCGATTACAAAATATTCGGGCCATACCCAGCCTAACTACCCAGAAAAAAACCTGGATCGGGTACCTGGCCCGGTCAGGTAATTGGTTTTTAAGAATTATCCGATTGTTTAATGTTCGGGTCGGCTAATTGACGGGTCGGGTTAACCGGTAAGATATTTTTGAACACCCTAAACGTAAGTGGGGTGAATTTTGCGAGGATATCCTACTTTACACCCAATTGAACAGGAACAATACACATTTCACGAGTAGTGAGGCAGAGATACAAATAAAAATTAGATCTATTATGGCTAATGAAGCTAATGTGGGTATAATTATATACCCGTCCCATTTCTACATGTCCTGTCTTATCCACATCTATTCAATATATATAATATTTCTTAAAAGAATGATTAATTTTTTTTAAATAAGTTTGATAACTCGGACTCACATTCACTGTTATTAAAAAAAACACTCATATAATCACAGTTTTTAAATCGGCACTCAATTTTAACACACTTTCAATTATGGCCCACTCCTTCAGTTTCTCAATTTTAACTTGTGTTGATGTTATATTTTAATTTATTAATTAAAGGATCACGTCGACTTATTATTATTTTTAAAATGGTGATAGCTGAAATAATTATCGTATATGTAGTGGGAGTTCGAAGGATAGGATGTTTCATATTTTTTTAATAAAAAATCAGTTTATATTAATTTAATTGGTACTTGTAAATATATTATATGAGGTGAATCGCAAAACATATATAACGGGGATTAAGTGGGTCTTCAAACCTGCGTGAGTGGTGGGTGAGGATGGTCTTAGTCTTGCGATCACGGGATAGTCTTAGTCTTGCGGTCATGGGAGTGGTGGGTAAGGACGAAAATTTCTGCTGTTCTTTGGATTTTTTTTCTAGTTTTTTATTGGATTCTTGGTTCCTTATGTCTAAACTATCGTCTGTCGATTGAAACGAAGCTGTTTATCGGATATGCTGAGTAGTCCCTCAATTTCTTCTTACCGAAAACCCATGATGGCTCGCCTATGGTCAAACCACCTCTTCAGGTCTTTGATGAAGGCATCTCGGATTGGAAGTATGCGTCGGTGGGTCAGTTCATCGGGTCCGCCCCAAATTTCAGTGCCCTGCAAAAACTCGTAGTGATGTTATGGGGGCAAATCCTCAATGTATGTCTTTTTTTTCGCGAACGCTACAGTTAGGGACTGGGTCCTCAAATCGAGACCTTGGCATATAGAACATAACATTTTACGCCGATGGGAGCCAAACTTGGTTAAATTCAACTTCGATTTGGATGGTATGCCGGTTTGGGTTCGGCGATTCCAAAATAGGACTAAGTTACATCTCGAGTGCAATTGGAAAGCTTGTACATGGACACGGTCACAGCTTCAAGGAGTGCCTGGAATTTGCTAATGTATGTGCTGAATTAGAAGCCAATGAAAAATTCCTAAGCATATTAATGTCATGTTGAAAGATGGCTCTGTTACTTTTATACGTGTGAATGTACCTTGGCTCCCCCCGAGTTGTTCTAAATGTTGTCTGTATGATCACACTGTTGATGTGGGCACTAAATCTGTTGAAGTGTGGAAATTGAAAAATGTGGTAGGGGAGCCAGCAAGTACCACTGAACATGGGGAGTCTTCTGAGTCGTGTAATGCTGTGCAGACTTTAGAAACTACTAGGGATGAGCGTTCGATCGAGTCGAGTCAAAAAATTTCGAGTTATTCGAGTTCACGCATCATATTTTACAACTCAAACTTAATTTGAAATTATTTCGACTCAAGTCGAGTTTATGAAATTCGAGTCGAGCTTTCGAGTTCCTATACAAATTTAATTGTAATTATTTATAATGTTATAGTACGGTTTAATTCCAATTTAAATGTCTTTTTCTAAACATATAAGATATGCATATATATATATATATTTCTTCATATTATTTTTCACATGTATAAGTAAGACTTGTAATGTTATTTAATAAAAAAATATCATCTAAACTTCTAAAATATATTTATAATATTATTTTTAAATAAGGAACTTTCTGGGGTAAAGTATTGATGAGAGTATAAATGAGTCAATAAATTGATGTGAAGAAAAAACTTAAAAAAAAACAATTGGATGATCAAATTGAATAAAATGTAAAGTTAAAGGACTAAAATGAAAAAATAATATGTTTGTTAAAAATATGAATTGAACTTTTATATATATATATATATATATATATGAAACTATTCAAAGTTGAGGGGCTAAATTATAAAAGTAGGAAATTTAATTTAAAAATATGAATTGAAGCTAAATAGGTATTTTACAGTGGTTTTGGAGCATGTGATTCAAATTTGGTCAAAAATTAACTCAAAACGAATGAGTGATTGAAGAAATGAGGAAATCATACAAAGTTAAGGGGCTAAATTGAAAAATATGAAATTATTTTTAAAAATATGAATTGAAGCTAAATAAGTATTCTACATTGGTTTAGGAATATGTGGTTCAAATTTGGTCAAAATGGACTTAAAATGGAGGAATCGAAGAAAAATGAAATGGACTAAATCATAAAATTGTAAAATTCAGTTTTTTTGGTTTTTTAATTTTTCGAGTTGGGCAAATTTCAACTCGACTCGAACTCGAAATTGAAAAAAAAAAAATTTGAATCAAGTCGATTTTTAATCTACCCTGGAAACTAGGGTAAAGGCTGCTGATGAATATTTGAAATCTATCTCTTCTGCTAAGTCTAATGAAATGGTTGTTGTCTCAAGTGAACACATAGCATGGTCCATGCATCACGGATTATCTATTCATCAGTGTAAGAAAAAAGTCCACCAACACAACATCATTGTCGAACAGTGAACTCTTCCGACTTGTCATCAACAACAATATCTAGACCACCACAACGGACATCGTCAATGCCACCAACATAAGCAAATTACTGGCCACACACTACAAATAGACAAATCTTATAGTTTAGTTTAAACATGTGAAATGAGTTGAGTGTTGAATAGGGGTGTTTTTTATCGAGTACCCGATTTTTCGGGTAGTGCATTTCTCGGCATGAAGTGGTCGGGTACTCGGTTCGCATTTTTTATTTTTTATTATTTTTTAAAATCACATAAGAAATACATAAAATTTAAAAGTTCACAATACATAATTCAAACACAAAAATTAGTGATTTGACGTTAGTTTAAAGGAAGAAATATTTGAATATATATATTTTAGCGACTAAAAAAATCCGAACGTATCCCACTTTTTATGAAAAATTTAGTTTAGGGGTATTTCTTAAAAAAACGTGTTTTGAAATAAAATCAGGAGTCGACACCGGTCATTTGGGTAAGGTAGACCGGACACCGGAAAATAAAATCAGAGATTTAAGAGTTCAGGAGTCGGTTACGAGTGGGGAAGGGTCCGCACCCCTATCACGCCCTAAAGTCGATACCTAAGGGTTCGTATTGTATTTATTAAGAAAATTTAAAATTTGGCATAACTTAATTAATAATCTCTAAGATGCATGAATGCATGGTCATACAAATCGAACAACCTAACCCGCAACCCACGATACCAAAGGAGATGACGCCCGAATACTCGAGACGACACTCCCACTAGGATATCGGGACCTCGAGTACTAAAATAAAATGGAGCAACTGTTGGAGTATACCCAAAGACCAACCATGAGATGGTTGTAAAAGACATATTTATTTTATCTTGTTTATTAATATAAAGCTATTATTATTATTTCAGTCTTATTTTGTGTGTTTATAAATAAACTGAATTATAGTAAAGTCCTTTGAATAATATAATTATTCTTAGAATATCCTTAGCCGAGTATTATTATGGGTGTGGACAACAATAATATATTAAGACTAATATGTAGTTGGTTGATGACAAAGTGTTGTCATTGACATGGAGATGTCAAAATCAATACACAAGTATGTGCTATGAGCATGTTTCTTGGATTATTATGTGACAGTCACAACATTGCTCATAATGATAACTACATGTATGATCCTCATACTTGAGATCATCATTGTGACATATTTTGGTACAATCAAACGTGTGTCGTAACTGACTACGCTATAAAGACTGATATTGATATGTTGCAATCTATGTAGCGGAATATAGTTGATCAAGATATGATTTGTCCCTCCTACATAATAGGAGTAATATCATAGGCCACTTGATTGAGTGAGACTAGAAATGCATGGCCATGCTCGAATAAATTGATATGAGATATCATAGTTATTCGTTTATAATAGTCTACTCAAGATATCAAGAAATATTAGATGGATTATAAAAGTGACTATTCTATGACTTGTGTCCGATCTAGATATAAGGACAAAATGATATAATACATGAAAAGAGTTAATCACGAAAAAAGGTTATGTCGAACCACGACTTCCTGTAACTTAGGTAGCAATGATGTATTGCTAGATGCCACTCATTGCTTGTAATATTAGAATTGTTCTAGATATCATTGCTAACGTTGCATGAACCTACAAGGGTCACACCTTATAAATTGAAACGAACACATATCAACTAGATAGCATGTGTACAAACTTGTTGTGCACGAAATAAGTAAAAATTAAGATTCTTATGATTATTGTAATTATAGATAGTTTCGTTTATATATATATATTAATACTAGATAATTATTATAATTATTAGATACTATTAAAATATATATATATATATCCCTAAAGAAATCTGATTGAAGTAGAATTAGATTTTACATATTTAATTATATTCGGTTAAATATATTGTATATTTAAAGAATCTGAATTTAATTAGAATTAGGGCTTTGAATGCTATATAAAGGCATAAAGTCTAGCAACCAAAGTATGATTTTGCGAAAAACCTCTCTAACATTTAGAAAAGAGAAAATATTATTCGTTTCATTCGGGTGGACTGCGTAGAGGTCGGAACGCTATTGTGACGACTTGGATTCGATATCGTGCTAGAAGAATGGGATTCACCTAACTCCCTGTGGTTTTCAGATTTAATTAAGGTAGTGTTTCATCCCTTTTCACCTCGAATTCGTTCCTCGTACATAGATCAATAGTGGAATACACCGAATAATTTTTTCGCTGCGCCATGGGGTGTACCAGCATTTTCCAACAGCGACAAATTAAACATGACAATTAATCATGCATGAATGAACATATTGATGATAACTTGAATTAAATAAAGATAACCACATAAATACATTTAAAATAAGGGTTAGGTTTCAATAACCTAAAAATATAGATTAATAACATAAACTATATTATATGCTATATATGTACATATATTAAAGTCATAATATGGCTAACAACAATTTTCATTTAACACAATTAACATAAACTAAGTATCATATATGTGTACACATATTATATATTATACGTATATAAGATATAGTAATATTCTCATATTATATGATACATATTTGATTATACATATATACTTAATATGTACATGATGTGAAAATATTAAACACAATAATAAGCAATCAAGAATAAACAAAATGAACAAAACTTATCGAATAATAAATAAATGCTTGGACAGAAATACACAAAATAAGGACTAAAATTAAAGAAATTAAATTAACAGTGTTGAAATTAAATATGTGTGCTTAATTAGGGACTAAATATGTAAATATACCACCGGACCTGGGGCGCGATTAAAAAGGGCGGAAGGATTGCCGGCCGGATTATTTCGGGGCGGAGGGATTTATTTTGTAAATAACTCATTTTAAACTTTAAATCGAGTATAAAAGACACTTTAGAAGAAAAAAAGACTCTTTCTCACATTTTTTAACCCTTCCAAAACTCTCCTCAATCTCTCTGAAAAAGGATGAACACCACCATGTGTTCATCCATTTTTGGGAACAAACCTATAATCCGATGAACTCTCATCGCATCAACCACCATCCATCGCCGCTGTTCGTCGGCGTCGGCGAACACCAAAATCCGACTAAAATTACCCCTTTTTCTCCTAAAACCAGATATAACCTTAGTTTTTCAAAATTGAAACCCTAAACCTCCCATTTTGTAAAAAATAGTATCCCTCTTTTTGAAAACCCAACCACCCAACTCACCATACACGACTCCAAAGAAGGTCGAGGGGTTTGTCACCGGATGACAGGCTTGTCCATCATCGGAGATACCCTAAGACAGTCGGAACACGAAGTAGCTGAAAGGTAAAGGTTCTTAACTCTTGATTATGTTATTTTCGTTTGCATGCAAAGAGAAAAAAAAGATTACCTTCTGAAATTTCTTGCTTTTTTGTATTGATTATCCCAGAATCGATTACAAATGAGATCTTTACATCATATATATTTGATTTTATTGTTTACAAGAATAAGTAAACTTTTAATGCAAAAACTGTAGATGATTTTGGGTTCTGATATCCCTTTTTTTATTGTTTTTGCGAATAATGGTGGTTATGAGAGATTTGGTGGCCGTACGATGGCAGTGGGTTTTCCGGCTGTGAGGGAAGCCGTTGATTTGGACACGTGGTGATCATCGGATGAAGATGAGGCGAAGAGTCTATCGAGAAGATCCAATATGGGTCGTTGGATCAATTTTGATCCAACGGCCGAGATCTTGCCTGGAACGGACGGCCGTGATGAAGCTTAGAGGATGACATGGCAATGCCGGATGAAGACATGTGGCGCGTAGGAGCTGATAAGTCAGGGATTGTCTTGCACCCACACATGGGAGACGATGGGACGGGGCGTGATCTTCACTTACGCGAACTGGAGGACATCGTGGCTTTATTTGGACCGTTCGATCAGATTTGATCCAACAATCACAAGGCGGCTGCGCAAAGGATAAACAAAAGGGTTTATTAGATTAATTTTTAGGGTTTTTAGGTTTAAATTGTTTTTGGCCTAACGGGCTATTTGTATATTAATAGACTTGGACTATTTAATTAAATGGGTCTATTATTATATCTGGTTTGTTTATTTATTATTATCCCATAATAATAAAAAAAAACCTGGTTCAACAAACCCAGATAAAATTATTGTTTACAACTGCCACTCTTTGCTCATTTTGGTGAAACGAGAATAAAGAAAAGATTATAAACACTAATTTTATCCCACTTTTCTGTTCAGAGATTCGGAGCTACGAGTCCCTCCTATATGGAACTGGTGCACTCTTCCTCCATCTGAAGCCTTGGAGCTGCAGATTCTTCCTATATAGAATCATTAGCTTGTCCTTGGCGATTCTTCAAGCTGCAAGTTCTCCCTATATAGAACTTTTTCACCTTCAAGTCTTGGAGCTACAGGTTCTTCCTACATAGAACCTTTCGCTTTTGGTTAGATTCTTCGAGCTACAAGTTCTTCCTATATAGAAATTTTCACCTTAAAATCTTGAAGCTACGAGTTTTTCCTATATAAAACTCTTCACTTTGAAGTCTTGGAGCTACGAGTTCCTCTTATATAGAACTTTTCACTCTAAAATCCTGGAGCTTCATGTTCTTCCTATATAGAACCTTTGGCTTCGCAATTCTGGGGTTACAGTTCTTCTTATATAGAACTTTCCACTCCGAAATGGCACCCTTTTTTCTTATGTCATGAGTTCCAGAAAACTTTTCTTTTGCTTCCTAAAAGGCTAAAGCTTGGAAAGCGTTGAGACAATTCCCTGATTTCTTTTTGCGTTAGTATGGAAAAAATGTGTATTGCTTGAGATCTATTTCTCATTTCTTTTGCTAATTTTTTAATACCTGTTATGAAAAATATAGACAAGTCGTTTTGATGGTATGAGTTAGCATTCTCCTAACTTAGGGATGTCTAACTACATATGATGCATGGCTAGTATAATTTCCAAATTGCTCGGCTGTGTTTCACTTTTCTGATTGACCAAACTCAACCTTCTACTTGCTCCATCACTTTTTCATCTCTTTGTAGTGACGGTACCCCATCTCACATTCGGGTTCAACCACTTTATCTCTTTCTCTTCGAGCTTCTAAAAATTTCTCTAAAATGCCTTTATAGGTTTTCACTTTAGATTTGCTCCTCAAAGTACCCTTTTGGGTTTTCACTTTGGTTTTCTTTTCTTCTTTTTTCCTTTTTTCTTTTTCATTTTCTTTCTTTTTTAGATGCCCTTTTGGGTTTTCGCCTTGTAGTCCTTTTATTTTCACAATTTTCTTGCTTTTCTCTAACAAGCTTGAGCTTCAATTTCAGTGACATTTGCCGTCCGACCTCGGCATAATCTCATATCTTGGTGTTTGGGGTATTTTTTTGGGTATATCAAAGAAAACCTGAATGTCGAGGCTAAATTGGTCTTTGAATCACCTGCATTTTAGAGGCTAAAACATAGTAATACCAAGAAATCTTTTGCTTATCATGAATCTATGTTAACCTGCTTGCAAGATGCTTATAGAAATGATAAGAGAAGGCACAAAATAGCACTTCATTAAGATTGATAGAATTTGAAATGATTTGAAAGGTCATGGCAAACATGAAAAGAGATTAAAAGACTATACAATGTCCTAAACATCCACTGCATGAATGATACATGAGCCATTGATCAAGGTAGAATCTTTGCTTGAAGCTCTTCACTGAGATGTTTGACTTTTGAGAAGGTCGATTAGTCTGATGCCTATTCTCAAGATTCACTTGAGTTGCCCTTTACGGGTTTTCAACACAAAACCTACATTGGTTTCAAATTGCCCTTTTTGAGTTTTCACCTTGAACCCACCCATTTTCTTTTATTCTTCTTCTTCTTTTTGTTGTTTTTCTCTCTTTTTTTCTTTTTTTCTTTTTTTGTTTTTGTTTTTTTAAGCGTAGTATTTTTTAACTGAGTTAGAGTTTATGAGATTTCTCAACTCATTCTTATCCATCTCTGTTAAGATCAGTGCTCCCCCCAAAAAAAAGCCTTATTAGCGACATACGGCCCCTCCCAATTAGGAATCTATTTCCTCCAAGAATCTCTATAATTTGACATGATCTTTTTAAGCACTAGATCCCCCTCTCGAAATTCTCTTGGGCGAACCTTCTTGTCATAAGCCCGCATCATCATCTTTTGATACATCTGACCATGACATATATCTTTCAACATATTTTCCTCAATGAGATTCAACCGATCAAACCTAGCTTGTATCCATTCAGCTTCGTCCAACTTCACTTCGTTCAAAATTCGAAGTGACGAGATCTCTACTTCGATAGGTAGTACTGCCTCTATGCCATAGACTAAAGAGTATGGTGTTTCCCCTTTCGATATACGTAAAGATGTTCGGTAGGCGAACAGAGCAAACGGTAGTTTCTCATGCCAATCCTTAAAGGTTTCTGTTGTTTTAGATATGATCTTTTTTATGTTCTTGTTTCCTGCTTCCACTGCCCCATTCATCTTAGGACGATAGGTGGTGGAGTTATGATGCACTATTCTAAATTATTCACACACCTTAGTTATCATTGTATTGTTTAAATTGGAAGCATTTTCGGCAATAATCCTTTCTGGTAATCTATACCGGCAAATGATCTCTTTCTTTAAGAATTTATAGACTGACGCCCTTGTGATGTTGGCATAGGAGGCTGCCTCTACCCACTTAGTAAAATAGTCAATGACAACTAGAATGAAACGATACCGACAAATGATCTCTTTCCAATAAAATCCATGCCCTAGACTGCGAAAGGCCATGGCGAATTCATGGTGTGCAAAGGTAGAGGCGGAGAATGGATCTTGTTGGCGTAAATCTAACATTTATGGCATTTCTTGGCATAGTTGACACAATCCCCTTCCATGGTCGACCAGAAATAGCCATTGCTAGAGTATTCCCAAAGACCAATCATGAGATTATTGTAAATGACATTTGTTTTTACCTTGTTTATTCATAAAGAGGCATTGCCATTATTATTTTTAGTTACAATTCTCCGTGCATAAATAAACTAAATTATAATAAAGTCCTTAGAATAGTATGATTATTCTTAAATGTTCTTAGTCGAGTATTATTGTGGGAATGGGCAACAATAATGCATTAAGACTAATATGTAGTTGATTGATGACAAAGTGTTATCATTGACATGGAGATGTCAAAATCAATACATAAGTATGTGTTTGAGAACAACATACTAGACTAACCCGCTATGAGCATGTTTCTTAGATTATTATGTGACAGTCACAACATTGTTCATAGTGATAACTACATGTATGATCCTCATACTTGAGATCATCATTATTTCAACATCGTGAGTGACATATTTTGATATAGTCAAACGTGTGTCGTAACTGACTACTCTATAAATATTGATAGTGGATATATCACAATCTATGTAGTGTGATATGGTTGATCAAGATAGGATTTGTCCCTCCTACATAATAGGAGTAATATCGTAGGCCACTTGATTGAGTGAGACTAGAAATGCATGGCCATGCTCGAATAAGTTGATATGAGATATCATAGTTATTTGTTTATAATAGTCTACTCAAGTTATCAAGAAATATTAGATGGATTATTCAACTGTGACTGCTTCATAACTTGTGTCCAATCTAGATATAAAGGACAAAAGGATGTAATACATGAAAAAGAGTTAATCACGAAAAAGTTATGTCGAATCATGATTTCTTGTAACTTAGGTGACAATGACATATTGCTAGATGCCACTCATTGTTTGTAATATTAGAAATGTTCTAATATTTACTACTAACGTTACATGAACCTACAGGGTCACACCCACAGTTGAAATGAGTATATATTAAACAAATTTTATATGTACAATTTTTTTGTACACGGATTTAGTTAAATTAATATATATTTGATATATATATATAATGTAACTATTAGATAAATATTAAAAGAAAATAATTATTGTAATTATGACTATTTTATTATATATAAATAATATAATTCGATTTAAATTTATATATATATATTGAAATCCTAATTAAAGTTGAATTGAGATTATATATATATATATTAAAATCTTAATTAGTTGAATTAGGATTATATATATTAATATATATTGAAATCCTGATTAAGTTAAATTGGGATTATATATATTTAATATATATGTATATTGAAATATTAATTAAAGTTGAATTAGGATTATATATATTTAATATATATATTGAAATCCTAATTAAGTTGAATTGGGATTATATATATTTAATATATATATTGAAATCCTAATTAAAGATTAAATTAGGATTATATATATTAATATATATATTGAAATCCTAATATGAGTTGAATTAGGATTTCAAAGGCTATATAAAGGCATGAGAGATCTATCAATCATTAATGCTTTTGGAAAAATCCTTTAAAGAGTTTAGAGAGTTTTATATGCTATTTTCAATTGGGTGAAATACGTAGAGATCGGAGCGTTATCGTTGCGACTTAGGAATCGACATCGTGAAATCGTGATTGGATATCTATCTCCTCCAAATTCAGAATTCCAGATTTTAAATAGGTAATTCTTCACCCTTATTCACCTCGATTCATTCCTCGTACATGGATCTCTGGTGGTAATCGCTGGATAATTTTTCTGCTGCGCCATGGGGTGTACCGGCGTGACCCAACAGTGGTATCAAAGCTACTTGTACGATACGAATTCGGGTTTTAATTACTTGGGTGATGTAATTGTATGAGATACATGTTATTTTTTATTTATTTAGTGAATATATGATATTTGTACGAGCAAATCTATTCAATCACGATTAATCTATTAATCTAGTTAAAAGATGTGCCTAAGATCGATGATTAAGGGTTAATCATTAGGATCTTTGTCGATAGGGTTTGAAATATTATATGTTAATTGTTAACATATTCAATATTGTGTTAAGTGTTAACATACGTGGATTAATGTTATATATTAGACTAATGGTTAGTCTATAGATTTTGTGCGGGAAAGTAACAAGAGTTGTTTCAGTAAAAAACCTTGTGGATTTTAAAATCGTGAAAAACACGATAATGTTGATAAAAGTTATCAAATCGTGAGGTTTTTACATAGCAATTAAGATGCTAATCTTTAAAATTTTCACTACCGCTAACCAGGCAGCGGCAAACTCGCCGACAACTACGGGGCCGCCAAAACCCCGCAAGGGGCTTGAAAACTACGCATGAACAATCTGGTAAGACTTTAATAACAAACCACGTCTTTATTATGTTTGGAATGCATGGTGTTTGGAATGCATGGTTATAGCTCAATAGCCCATTTAGTTTTATTTATAAGGTTTTATAAATACGGCCTCCGTGTCATGTCTTTCTATACTTCTATTGTAATTCTCTTCTCATCTTACTCCCTCGTATGTAAAACAAATTTCTGAAATTATAATCTATACGAAGAAGCATGGACCAGAGGAACAAAAGTGTGGGCTGACAGAAAAATGCTTGAGAAATGTTTTTATCCTTAGAATAATTTGGTTCTCCCATTAGCTTGGGACGGACCACCTTAGGATATGGGCTATAACTATTGCATTCATATTTACTGCTTTTCATGTATGTGATAAAATGAATGTATGAGATGCATGCAAGTTAATTGATAAGATCAAATGTTAAATAGTGAAATAATATTCACAAGACCTCTCAATAAAATATTAAGTCTTTTATCGCTTCCCAATGTTAACCCTCGTTAAAGTTTAGATCGATACAATGTAGGTTCTGCTAAAGCGAGATACTTGTATCTATCTTGGCCAAACGCGAAGAATAAGCAAGTGATATTCGTTGGTTGTAACATTGGTTAAAGACTTAACTAGGTTACTCTAATAGGACTAGAAACCTAAAGGCTAGTTATTTGGATAATCATAAGATGATTATGAACAAGAGTTGTTCACCAAATGAAGGAGTTACATGAAATGTAATTAGCAAGTGTTGCTTACCTAGATAGACCATAATCTTAAGAGAAAAGCCAAATATGACTAAAGAGAATGTGAAATTTGGATCCTTACCCACTAGAAAAACTTTGCAAAAGTATTTTCAACATTAATATTTGAGGGTTATTAATTTTAATAAAAATAGTGGGAGTATCAAGTCCTTTTATAAGCAAACATGGTAAACGTACTCAAAATTCATATTTTATTGTTGTAAACTTATTATACAAATTTGTTATCATTGCGATCGGTCCTTGAGAAGGACAAGTTAAAAAGCGTAAACTACCTTGACTGGTCACTAGAAGGAAAATGTTTCCATTTGTAATGAGACATGTCATTGCAAAAAGAACTGCCCCATTTATCCTGAAAAGTCAAGAAGGCAAATGAAAGCGAAGCGTCCGCCTCGAATATTTATGTTATTGATATTAATTTATCAACACCTACTTCTTGGGTATTGGATACCGATTTTGGTTCTCATATTTGTACATTTGTATACGAACTACAAAAGAGTGGAAATTTGAGAAAATGAGAGGTGAACCTACATGTTGGTAATGGAGCAAGAGTTGTTGTATTAGCTATAGGAACATATACTTTATCGTTGCCTAGTGGACTTAATTTATGTTTAGAGGATTGTTATTTTGTGTCTAGTTTGACTAAAAACATCATTTCGATTTCTTGTTTAGATAAGATTAACTTTGAGATAATTATTAAGAATAATTGTTGTTCTTTTATCTCGATAATGTTTTCTATGGTGTGGAACAATTAATAAATGACCTCTATATTTTGGATCAAGAGAATTCTATTTACAACATAAATATGAAAAGATCAAAACAAATGACTCTAATCAAACTCGTCTTTGGTTGTCACTTGAGTCATATAAGTGAAAAACACTTTTCAAAACTTCATAAAGATAGATTTTTGGATTCACTTGTTTTCGAACAACTTGAAGTATGCTAGCCTTGCTTATTGAGAAAGATGACCAAAGCTCCTTCTAATGGTAAAAGTGAGGGAGCAAGTGATTTATTGGGATTAATACATAATGATGTATGTGGACCAATGAATACACAAGCCAGAAGAAGGTTTTCAATACATCATTACTTTCACATATGACTTCAGTAGATATAGGTACATTTACCTAATGCATCATAAAACTGAAGCCCTTGAAAAGTTTAGGGAGTTTAAAAATAAAGTAAAAAATCGAATAGGAAAAAACATTAAGGCTCTTCGATCAGATCTAGGAGGAGAATACTTAAGCTTAGAGTTTGGTGACCTTCTTAAGGAATGTGGGATTGTCTCACACCTCCTGGTACTCCACAATGGAATGGAGTTTCCGAAAAGAAGAAATCGAACACTATTAGACATGGTTCGATCAATGATGAGTTATGCTGATCTTTTAGTTTCTTTTTGGGGACATGCGCTAAAAATAACTACTTTCACTCAAAATGGTATTCCATCTAAATCAGTTCAAAAGACATCATATGAGATATGGACTAGGAAACGTCATAGTATGTCTTTTATGAAAATTTGGGGATGTGAAGCTTATGTTAAACATAAGATGTCTACAAAGCTCAAACCCAAATCTCGTAAATGTAATTTTGTAGGTTATCCTAAAGAAACTAAAGGATATTATTTCTTCATTCCTACCAAAAAAAGTGTTTGTTGCTCAAATATGAATCTTCCTAGAAAAATAATTTGTTTTCTGAAAAGGAATTGAGAGAAATATTGAACTCAATGAAATTCGAGATCAACCACATATCATTGAACAAGAGATTGAACAACAAGAAGTTCCACAAGTTGTTGAGGAACTTTCAACAGTTTTGAAAACACAATCGCTACGAGAATCTTTGAGAAAATGCAATACGCCTAAGAAATATGGATTTCTTGTCACATTGCATGGTGATGTTCTCTTCATATATCAAGACGAGCCTAGGACTTATCAAGAAGCAGTGATGGGCCCAGACTTTGAGAATTGGCTAGAAGCCATGAAATTCAAAATGGACTCTATTTCTAAAAACCAAGTTTGGACCTTGGTTGTCCCACCTCTATGGATTAAGCCCATAGGGTACAAATGGGTTTTCAAAAAAAAACCCGACATGGATGGTAATGTATAAACATACAAAGTGCGATTAATTGCTAAGGGTTTTGGTCAAATTCATGGTATAGACTATGATGTAACCTTTTCACCCGTTGTTATGTTTAAATCCATCTGGATCTTACTTGCGATAGTTGCATTTTATGATTATGAGATAAGGCAAATGGATGTTAAAATTGCTTTTCTTAATGGAAAACTAGACGAGGATGTGTACA
Organism: Hibiscus mutabilis; assembly: GCA_019671005.1. Classification (NCBI taxonomy): domain Eukaryota; kingdom Viridiplantae; phylum Streptophyta; class Magnoliopsida; order Malvales; family Malvaceae; genus Hibiscus; species Hibiscus mutabilis. The sequence continues at coordinate 19,338,329 of CM033717.1, read as the reverse complement.
TGACACAACCTGAAGGTTTTGTCGATCCAAAAGATGCCAAAAAATATGCAAGCTACAAAGGTCCATTTACGGATTGAAACAAGCTTCTCGAAGTTAGAATCTTCGTTTTAATGATGCAATCAAAGAATTTGATTTTATCAAAAATGAAGATGAGTCATGTGTTTTCAAGAAAATTAGTGGGAGCACTGTCATATTCTTGGTACTGTACGTGGATGACATACTAATAATAGGAAATGACACACCTAGCCTACAGTCTATGAAAATTTGGTTAGGAAAAATGTTTTTCTATGAAAGACTTGGGTGAGGCAACATACATATTAGGAGTCAAGATCTATAGAGATAGATCGAGATGGCTGGTAGGACTGAGTCAAAATACATACATAGAAGAAGTACTGAAAAGATTCAGTGTGGAAGAATCCAAAAGGGGTTTTTTACCTATGAGACATGAAATTTCACTCTCGAAGGAAATGTATCCTTTAACACCTCAAGAAAGAGAGAGAATGAGTAAGATTCTATATGCTTCAGCAATTGAATCTATCATGTATGACATGTCATGTACTCGTCCAAATGTATCATGTGCTTTAAGTATGACAAGTCGATACCAGGTAGATCTCGGTGAAGGTCACTTGGTCGTAGTTAAAAACATCCTTAAGTACTTAAGAAAAACTAAGGATATATTCCTTATATAAGGAGGTGAGGAAGAGCTAAGTGTAAAAGGTTATACTGATGTCAGCTTTCAAACCGATAAGGATGATTCACGATCATAACCAGGTTTTGTGTTCTGCCTTAATGGAGGCATTGCGAGCTAGAAAGGTTCAAAGCAAGATACATTAGCTAATTCTAAAACAAAATTTGAGTATATTGTAGCATGCGATGCTGCAAAACAGGGTGTTAAGATCAAAAAGTTCATATCTGAAGTAGGGGTTGTGCCAAGCATTTTGAATACTATAGATCTACATTGTGATAATAACAGAGCCATCGTACAAGCAAAAGAACCCAGATCACACCAATAATCTAAACACATACTTAGGTGTTACCATCTCATTCGAGAAATTATAAATCAAAGAGATGTGGAAATATATACAGTACCAACAGATCATAACATTGTCGATCCACTGACAAAGCCTCTGATGCAACAGAAGTATGATCGTCACACTAAGTCACTTGGTATTAGATACATGAGTGATTGGTCTTAGTGCTAGTGGGAGATGGTCAGAGTATGCCCAAAGACCAATCATAAGATGATTGTAAATGACATTTGTTTTTACCTTGCTCATTCATAAAGAGGCATTGCCATTATTATTTTTAGTTACAATTATGTGTGCATAAATAAACTAAATTATAATAAAGTCCTTAGAATAATATGATTATTCTTAAATGTTTTTAGTCGAGTATTATTGTGGGAATGGACAACAATAATGCATTAAGACTAATATGTAGTCGATTGATGACAAAGTGTTGTCATTGACATGGAGATGTGAAAATCAATACATAAGTATGTGTTAGAGAACGACATACTGGACTGACCCGCTATGAGCATGTTTCTTGGATTATTATGTGACAGTCACAACATTGCTCATAGTGATAACTACATGTATGATCTACATACTTGAGATCATCATTATTTCAACACCATGAGTGACATATTTTGATACAATCAAACGTGTGTCCTAACTAACTGCTCTATAAAGACTAATATTGGATATATCATAGTCTATGCAGTGGGATATGGTTGATCAAGATAAGATTTGTCCCTCCTATATAATAGGAGTAATATCGTAGGTCACTTGATTGAGTGAGACTATAAATGCATGGCCATGCTCGAATAAGTTGATATGGGATATCATAGTTATTCGTTTATAATAGTCTACTCAAGATATCAAGAAATATTAGATGGACTATACAAGTGTGACTGTTCCATGACTTGTGTCCAATCTAGATATAAAGGACAAAAGAATGTAATACATGAAAAAAAGTTAATCACGAAAAAGTTATGTCGAATCATGATTTCTTGTAACTTAGGTGACAATGACATATTGCTAGATGTCACTCATTGTTTTTAATATTAGAAATGTTCTAATATTTACTACTAACGTTACATGAACCTACAAGGTCACACCCACGGTTGAAATGAGCATATATTAAATGTATTATATATGTACAAATTTATTGTACACGAATTTAGTTAAATTAATATATTTGTGATATATATATATATATATAGATATATATAATTTAACTATTTGATAAATATTAAAAGAAAATAATTATTATAATTATGACTCTTTTAATATATATAGATAATATAATTCGATTTAAACTAATATATATATATATTAAAATCCTAATTAAAGTTGAATTGGGATTATATATATATTAATATATATATATATATATATTAAATTCCTAATTAGTTGAATTGAGATTATATATATTAATATATATTGAAATCCTAAATAAGTTAAATTGAGATTATATATATTTAATATATATATTGAAATTCTAATTAAAGTTAAATTAGGATTATATATTTTTAATATATATATTGAAATCCTAATTTAGTTGAATTGGGATTATATATTTAATATATATAATGAAATCTTAATTAAAGTTTTAATTAGGATTATATATATTAATATATATTGAAATCCTAATATTAATTGAATTAGGATTTCAAAGGCTACATAAATGCATGAGAGATCTAGCAATCATTAATGCTTTTAGAAAAACCCTCTAAATATTTTAGAGAGTTTTATATACTCATTTCAATTGGGTGAACTACGTAGAGGTCGGAGCGTTATCGTTGCGGCTTAGGAATCGACATCGTGGAATCATGATTGGATATCTATCTCCTCCAAATTCAGAATTCCAGATTTTAAACAAGTAATTCTTCACCCTTATTCACCTCGATTCGTTCCTCGTACATGGATCTATGGTTGTAATCATCGAATAATTTTTCTGTTACGCCTTGGGGTGTACCAGCATGACCCAACAACCATATCTCATAATTTTTCAGGCCATTGAGAAGCCATTGGCATGTGTCTCACACAACCCATCATGTACCTTTGTGAGAATATCTTTGGCCTCTCGAGCAGCAACACACTTCAACAATACTTGGTCTCTGCCTCTTTTGTACAAGATCTCACCATCTAGGACATAACCATATGCCATTCTTCTAATAGTCCTCTTATCATTCTTGTTCACTTCTTTAGGGTAGGCTTGGAACTTGTTATACTGCAAAATATCATAGTACTATGGGTTTCCATTAGTTTTCTCTTCCAAGTTCCAACAGCGAGCCGACATTTCAAAGATCTGCATTTTGATGGGTTTCATTTTCGCTTTTGTGCTTGCCTTGAAAATTGCAGCTAAGGTTGCCAGAGCATCTGCCATCTGGTTATCCTCTCTTAGAAGATAGGTGAAACTGACTTTCTCGAACTCTTTAATTAGCTCATGGATTAAATCATAATACTTAATTAACCTTGGGTCTCTCGTTTCCCATTCTCCTCGAAGTTGGTAGATTACCAAGGATGAATCTCCGAAGGCTTGAAGCACCTTGATCTTTCTCTCAATAGTCGCATACAATCCCATAACACATGCTTCGTATTTAGCTATGTTGTTTGTACAATAGAATTCTAATCTACTCGTGAAAGGGTGGTAGACATTCTCTAGAGAAATTAACACTGCTCCTATTCAATGACCTAAGGTATTGGATGCTCCATCAAAATAAAGCTTCCATGACTTCTCCTCTCGAGCAATCATTTCTTCAGCAGTGATGCATATCAAATCTTCATTTGGGAAATTAAAGTTCAAGGATTCATAATCATTTAAGGCACGACTTGCTAAAAATTTTGCTATAGCGATTCCTTTTACTACTTTTTGGCTCACATATACAATGTCGAACTCGGAAAAAAGCATTTGCCAACGGGCCATCTTTCCAGTTAACACTGGTGCTTGCATCAAGAATTTCAAAGGGTTTAACTTGGATATCAACCAGGTGGTGTGATATAACATGTACTGCCTGAGCCTTTTGGTAGCCCAAACTAGAGCGCAACACAATTTCCGAATCACTGGATACCGTGTTTTGCAATCAGTGAACTTCTTGCTCAAATAGTAGATGGCTATTTCTTTCTTCTCAGATTCATCGTGTTGCCCCAATACACAACCCATTAAATTCTCGTGAATGGTTAGGTACAAAATCAACAACTTATCTAGAACCAGTGCTACTAAAATTGGAGCATTTGTTAGGTATTTCTTGATCTTTTCTAGAGTTTCTTGACACTCTTCATCTCATACTCCTGGGTTGTTCTTCCGAAGTAATCTAAAATAGGATCGTACTTTTGGTCAACTGGGAAATTAACCAGATATATAATTAAGTCTTCCCAAGAAACCTCAAATTTCTTTTTATGTTTGAGGTGGCAGAAGATCTTGAATAGTTTCACCTTGTCAGGGTCAATCCCGATTCTCTTTCTGCTAACCACGAATCCCAAGAGCTTCCCAGACTTAATTGTGAATGTGCATTTAATAGGGCTGAGCTTCGGTTGATACTTTCTCAATCTTTGGAATATCTTTCTCAAGTTCTAAATGTGCCCTTCCTCGGTTCGAGACTTAACAATCATATCATCCAATATACCTCAATCTCCTTGTGCATCATATCGTGGAAGAGAATCACCATGGCCCTTTGATAAGTCGCCCCATCATTTTTAAGTCCGAAGAGAATCACTTTGTAACAAAACGTGCCCCACTCGGTCACAAATGTAGTCTTCTCCATATCTTCTAGGTGCATTTTTATTTGATTGTGCCCTAAAAAGCCATCCATAAAAAAGAAACCATGAATGCCCCGTCGTATTGTCAACCAAACTGTCAATATAGGGTAAAGGAAAATTATCCTTTGGGCTTGCTCTATTGAGATCTCTATAATCTACACACATGTGAACCTTCCCGTCCTTCTTTGGTACTAGGACTATGTTCGCGACCCATTCTGGGTATTTGGCAACCTTCAAAAAATTGGCATCGAATTGTTTCATCACTTCTTCTCTAATTTTCAATAGTATATTGGTCCTCATTCTCCTAAGCTTCTATTAAACTGGCTTACATTCGAGCCTCATTGGTAAGTCCAAGCGAATACGTCCTTGAACTCTTGAAGTATAGTTATCAAATCAAGTCTAGTCTTTGAGGAGAGGGTGGTGCCAATCTTCACTTCCCTTTTATCTTCATCAGTCCTCAAATTAAGAGTAACTACTTTCTCTTGGTGAGGTAGGATTTGTTTTTCCTCAATTGCCATCAATCATAGCAGTTCCTCTAGGACTTCATATTCTATCTCATCTTCCCCCTCATCGATTTCTTCCAAACATTAAGGTTGCTAGAAGTCTATATCAGGATCGGATTCAAAATCATTCATATAGTTAATAGTAGGGACCCTGCACAAAATTAAAAGAAAAAAAGTATTTGGAAAAGAAGAATATTTGTATGAAATGAATAATAAATGAATAATAAATGTATGTAATAAATGAAATGTTTGCCATTTGAGAAAACGCGGAAAGCATCATTTTCATTGTATTTCAAGTATATCAAAATAGCAGCCCTTTACAAAAGATCCCTAATTCTCACGGGCGAAAGCAATAGGGTTGGATCGAAGCATTACTCTGATTCTATCCTAAAACTACAGGCAGGTTAATATGGCTCCAATTATTGAGCTTTCCCCCGGAAGGCAATGGTGGATACCGGCCAGAAACCTACTGCCATTGCGACCTTCAGATATCATGTTGACAAGCATCCCTTCAAGTGATTCACTGAACATCTCCTCATTGTTAAGCTTGTCATTCACTTGGTTTGCTTCATGTACCTTTTCCTCGATATTTACAATCCCATCAAACACAAAAGGTGTCACCTAGGTGTGGAAAAGTCATCGGCTTCCACAGAACATCTTCTCCCTTGAAACTGGCTTTCCTTCGTTCTTCCATCTTTATGTACTCATCTTTCCTTTGCAGCAAACTAGGCTTATGGCCAAGCTTGTATCGGTCTTTCTTGATGATAACACTTTTTCCCATTGGCTCCCCTGCAATTTCTTCCCAAAACCTTTTCCACTTTTAGCTCCCCGCCCTAGGGTCTCCCAGATGGTCATCTTGGTACAATTGGATAACTTGGGGCATGGGATCTTACTTCCTTCTGCAAAAAAGATCGTGTTCACAAATTCTAGAGCTCGAAAGTAATACTCTACGATGTCTTCATCAGGTGGAATATAGGGAGCATCGGATGTTACTGAAGCAATAATGTCTTGCTCTGCTCCAACACTTACCAATTTTTCCTTCAATTACTAACTTCAGTTTTTGATGCAGCGATGAAGGAACATCACAAGCAGAATGAATCCAGGGTCTTCCCAGTAAGCAGTTATAAGTGGGCTTAGTATCCATCACCATAAATTTAATAGTATATTCTACCGGTCTAATCAACAAAGGTATCTCGATCTTCCTCACCGCCTCTCTTTGAGTTCTATCAAAGGCTCTCACAGAATTCTGACATGGCTTCAAGTAGGAACTATCTTTGGGTAACCTTTGCAGAGTTGCCATTGGCAATACATTCAGTGCATACCCATTGTTAATAAGCACCCCAGGTATGACGTACCCTTTACAGTGGGTAGTGATGTTTAAAGTTTTGGTTAACCCCATACCTCCTTCTAGGATTTCATCATCACTGAATGTGATATAGTTATTTGCAACAATATGCCCCACTATTCGGTCCAATTTGGTCACAGAGATATCATCTGGAACAAACGTTTGATTCAACACTTTCACCAATACATTACGATACTTTTCTAAGCTCAATGGCAACTCAAATACCATGATCTTTTCTTGTTGTTTGCGAAGCTGCTCTACAACATTGTACTCACTATGCCTTAAAATTTTCAAAAATTATTGCGCTTGTGCTTCGGTTACAGGTTCATTGATTTTTATAGAAGGCTCCTCACCAAATATCTTATCAGACCCAATCGTCGTATCCTTCCCAATTTCTTTTATCGCATTTTATGTCTCTGAGGCTTCCGAAAGATAACATTGGCCGCTTTTGGTGAAGTGTCCTACTTTATTCACATCTTTAGTTTTGACTCTATTGGTTCCTTCTCTTGTATGGGTTTTGCACCTTCAGACGACTTTTCATCTCTTTACGGTTCTGATCCTTCCGGCACGGAGACATTGGTAGTATAATGCCAAGGAACCTTTTGCGTGTCTTTGAACTAGAAAGAAGCTGGGGCTGAGGTGACAAGCTTAAGGGACACCTTCGAAGTTTCCCCTTGGGATGAGCCGTCTTCTTTCGTCTTGGACAAGACGACAAATGGCCTATCCACCCCGTATGTGGGGTTACCCTATGTATACACATCTAGTTCTTTCCCTCCTTCAACATTCTCAAAAAAATCAATTTCTTTGTTGTCCATCATTCCCTGGAACAGTTGTTTAAACTCTTCACAATGTTAAATCTCGTGCCCCCTTCTTGATGAAACTCACAATAAGGTCCACATCCTTCTTGAACTATTTTCATACCCTTCTCTATCAGACGTGCCATGCACAACTGTTGAAATACCCACCTAAGAGGGGATTTAACTTTAGACACTTTTTCTTTAGCTCTTCTATTACCTTTATCTTCGATGGTGTTTACGTTATGGCCCCCGTGGTCTGGTAACAAATTAGCAGCCACATTTGGTTCATCAAATTTTAAAACATGAGCGGAGGGGCAAGTAGTCCTGTCATATTTATCAAAGTCTGGTGCCTTGAATTTTGGAGGGAGGATCAAATCCACCACGACGCTCAAGTCATCAGCCTCATTCTCCTATTCGTCTGCCATTTGCATAGACTTAAATTTTCCCCAAAAAATGAAACTTTTTTTCATGTTTTTTTCTCTACTTCGGTTCTAATCTTTTCTATCACATTCAGGTCTGGCACTTCATCCTCGTGGCTTACCTTCACATCAATAGGTTGACCCGTAGATGCCCTCACTTGGTGGCTTGCAGATAACCCGACTGTATTGATGTACATTCTTCTCTCAAACGCCTATGGTTGAACCCTGACGTGAGATGCAGTCCCCTCTAGCTCTTCAATAGTACTATCAGAAAGTCTCTTTACCCACTATTTTTTAAGCAGCGCAGCCATTTGAGCCATAATTGTAGCTTGCGATTGAGCAATCTAATCAGTGATGCTTTGTTCGGCTCGACCAAAACGAGTCTTGAGGTCTTTCTGACCCTGTTCTAAATTAGCCACCCTATCCTCTATTATTTTTACTTATAGACGGGTATTGTATTGGTGCAGAATGGTTGTAGTTTAAATTGCCAGTCATGACGTTTCCACAATTAATCTTATTGTTTTAATAATGTATATGAAATATTAAAAGTAATTAAATAATGTTTCAAAATGAATGCAATGAAGGCGGTGATTCTTTACTAGTCCTTAGAAAGACTTTCATTCGAAGAAGTGGTCTGATTACAAAAAGTTGACATAACAAGTTACATATATCAGCTAGCTTCTATTGCTAAGGCCTTGGCTTCACGAAGTAGGGTACGGATTCGGGATCCTAACTATGTTCTTGGACTAACATGTGCATACAGCTCGAATGCTTCACATGCCAAGCCTTGGATATATTGAGCCACTCCTTGTGCTTGCACCATAATATCCATCATTGCCCTATGTTGGTCCATGATCAACTAACCGGCCTGCTGGAGTCCAAAAACTATCTGACGATTACCCTCTTGTAAAGCTCATTCGAAAGAGACGAGTCGTTCCCTACAATTTCGTATAGTGGCTTCCAACTCGGTTACCCTTGCCTTTAGTAACTCATTATTGTCTCGAACAAGATTTAGAGTAGCAACATTGTCTTGATTGTGGTACTCCTGTAGAAGTCCTTCCAACTGCATCATTTGAGCTTCAAGTTCCTCATTCTGAGTTGTTAATCCTTGGTTTCGAGCTTGACTGATAGTTAGTTCTCGAGCAATTGCTTTCACTTCTTTTATCTTTTGCTCAACTAGACTCTGATTGGTTTAGTGAGCTAGCTCCAACTGTGCTAAATGAACCGCCAAATCTTGATTCTGTTCTTGGCTAAGAGTTAACTTTTGAGTGACAGTTTCTAATTCCTTTGTCTTTTTCTCAACCTATTTTTGGCTAGCTTCGTACTTTCAAGTATAACTATCAGTCCATTTCCTCGCTTTCACGGGTTTAATTGTTAATTCTTTGGCAGTGGTCCCAAACCATTTCTTCGCAAATTTTGCTTTAATTCCAGCCAATCCTTCCTCAGGTCCTCATGGTCATCTTCTAGTATCTTCTTATTTCTTAGGATTTCTTTCTCTCAATTCTTGTATTTGTCCATATCAACCGGTGCTAAATAGTTTGCAGCTTCAAGGTCGAAGACACATTTTTCCAAAGCGTATACTTCTTTCCTGTGGGCCCTTCTAGATTTTTCTAGGTCAGAGGGAGCATTCCTCATATGTTCTTCCATAGGTTGAACATTCTTGTGGTTCATACGAGGAATGGTATCATTAGCCTGACTGAGTCTCCATTGTTCCTAACCTGGTGTAAATGGTGAATCATCTTCATAGACCTCAACCTTGTGTATATTCTTCCAAGAACGGTTCATTTTCAGGACTTGTGCTTTGTAACCATTACCGTGTTGCTCGAAGCTAGATGTATCCAGACCGTGACTGGCAAGAATAAATTGCATTGAACCGTATTGATGTGACACAAGCAGCGGACAATAACCAACTCCACCCCAAATCCCAGGCAAAAGCAATCAATCGTACTCTCCACATTGGTATAGAAATTTGCCTAAGATTGGCCACAGTACCTTCCATCTAACAGTATCACCACGGAGGTCACAAAATTCGACCATCCACTGATCCTCGGTCATTGCTTCAGCCTGGCATTCTTCTAGAAAAAGTTTTATGGGAGAAAAGGTGGAAAGGCACATCCGATGGGAGAACTTCAAATCCCAAAAGTGACTCCAGATCCAAATCTCCAATAGTGGGACGCATCCTAAAAATCTATCTTCCTTCATTTTCCTGCATGCATTCAGAGATCGAAAAGTCTCTACTAAGATACTAGTGCTGAATTGATCCCTTTCTTAAGTTTTTCAAACAAATCTGTCGTAGCGTAGTCTATGTGTCCTAAAACCTTAGGGAAGATAACCAACCCATAGATGCATAAAGAAAACAATCGCCTTTTCTTTGGTGGGTCAAGATGCAGATGAATCAGGTCTCGAACATGCTCCTAAGCTATACAATCAGTCTTTCATTTTTTTCACGATCTTACCTTGGAACCATACCCTGCTCATTCCAGTGATATCAGTCAAGTTCTCCAAGAAGGGTCGCGGGTCTTTAGGTTTGGTGTAGACTTTCTCTTCATTGAACCTTGGGCAATGGAGCAATACGGTATATTATTCGATTGTGGGAGTCATGTCCACCTTCCCGAAAGTGAATCAGCTATATCTCGGGTTCTAGAAATGAGTTAGGCCCCTGAACAAATGCATGTCATTTTAGACATTTAGCAGAAGAGCTATGTCACCGAACTCTTGCTGAAAGGCTTGCTTCATATCCGAATCCCAACAATGCTATATTTCTTGCAACTCTTGTAGGTCGTTTTGCTTGGAAATGATGGGAGTGGGCCTCGTAACCTCTGACACATGTTCCATTGCTAGGTTGTCCCCTCTCTCCATCTGTATTCGTTCGGACCAACCCCACACTGTAGCATTACTAATTTTGGTATTACAGAACCTCTCTCCCATATCAAATGCCTTTTAAAGTGAACTGTCCTTGAATCAACACCTATGTATGATATGAAACGCAAATTGAATGCAACAAAAAAAGGGAAAAAATAAAAAGAAACAAAAAAAGAGTAAGCATAGTGTAATAGATAAATTAAATGAATTAAATGTAAAATAATGAATAATTCAATAAATTAAAATAATTAAAAACACGTAGCTAACATATTCATAGTAAACAAGGTATAAATATATCAAGCAGAACCTAAAAAGGTCACCACTAAACAGATAGAGTTCCGACATGGTTTTAGAGGTGAGCTCTATGGTTCGCTATATACGATTAAGTTCTAAAGTAAAGAGTACCCAAACTTTCGCTAGGACGTCAATTCGGGGAGATACGACCCATATACCATACGGGGGCATGAACCCCACGAAATATAAGGACCGAATCTCGGAAGTGAATTACAACACCATACAGAAGTGAATACTTCACGAGGCGAGGTAACCACTCCCACTTAATGGTTCTAGAACTAACATGTGATGACAAATTATGTCAAACACCGAATAAATAAAGCAGTAAACAAACAAGGTTAGGAATTTAAAACCTAAATTAAATCAAATTCAAATTTTCTTTATAATTACAATACCAACCCGACTAAGGCTTGACTCTCCTTTTTTTTTTTGAAAAAGTTTCCCCAGCAGAGTCACCATGTTGTAGCGACCAAAAAGATCCGAATGTATCCCAATTTTTTGTGAAAATTTTAGTTTATGGATATTTCTAGGGATGTCAATGGGGCGGGTTTTGCAGAGATTCGCGCTACTTCACATTCAATTGGGCAGAGATGGTTACAAATTTCGTGGGTTTTGGGGCGGGGATGAAGATAAAAATTAGATTCGTCATGGGTGGTGGGGAAAGCGTGAATATATCTTTGTACCCGCCCCATCCCCACTCGCCCCAACAGATCTTATAAAATGTTAATATAAATGTTATTAAAAATACAATACCGGTTTCGATCATAGTCAAATTTAAGATAATTTATATTGACTTTTTCTTGGGATATTAATTAAAATTTTAATATATATATATATGTACATAGTTGAGTTTGAAATTAATCATATCAAATTATAAATATTTTTTAATATATCAATTTGAATCAGAGTCAAATTTAAGATAATTTACATTGACTTATCTTGAAATATTTATGAAAATTTATATATACAAATATATATAACATTTATTATGTTTATTGGTTTATTCTGTTGTCTGACGTTATGTCTTCTTTTTAAGGGTTTCTTCTTCTCTTCAGTCCTCACCATATATATGTTATTCTTCTACTTTTTTAATTTTATTCTTCTAATATTGTATGTTATTTAGATTCTATCGGTATTTGTTATATATTTTTTAAGGTTGTTTTTTAATTGTTATGTTTTTAGTTCTTTCTGAAATGTTTATTTGTTAAGCAATTGAAATATTATTTTACATGTTATTTGTGCTATTTTTGATCCTTTACAATAGACTTTAATATCTTTTTAGTCCAAACTTTTTTGTTTTACAATTTTAATTTTGTATATTATTATTTTTTAAAAAAATTGTGACAATTAGAATAATTTCACTATGTGGCGGGAGTCCGAATGACGGGTATTTTATACTTTTTTCATAACAAATTTGATTTATATTTTTAGATATAAAAATATTATGAAAGGGTTATGGGGTGGTAAAGGGGGATTAGGTGGGTCTCAAGACCCATGTGGGTAATGGGGCGGGGATGGTTTTAGTCTTGCGGGTTGGGGGCAGAGATGGTTTTAGATTTTGTATACGCAATGGGTCATAGGGCGGGGATAGAGATGAAAGTTCTTGATGGGGATAGATGTGGGAGAGTACCCTTCGCACCCTCTCTGCCCAATTGGCATCCCTAGGTATTTCTTTAAAAAACCACGTTTTGAAATAAAACCAGGAGTTGCCACCGGTCATTTGGGTAAGGTAGACCGGACACCGAAAAATAAAACTAGATATTTAAGAGTTCGAGAGTCGGTTACTAGTGGGGAAGAGTTTGCACCCCCACCACGCCCGAAAGTCAGTACATAAGGGTTCGTATTGTATTTATTAAGAAAATTTAAAATTCGACCTAACTTAATTAATAATCCTTAAGATGCATGAATGCATGGTCATACAAATCGAAAAACCTAACCTGCAACCCACGATACCAAAGGAGATGATGCCTGAATACTCGGGACGACACTCCCACTAGGATATCGGGACCTCGAGTACTAAAATAAAATGGAGCGACAAATTAAACATGACAATTAATCATGCTTAAATGAACATATTAATGGTAACATGAATTAAATAAAGATAGCCACATAAATACATGTAAAAGAAGGGTTAGGTTTCAATAACCTAAAAATATAGATTAATAACCTAAACTATATTATATGCTATATATGTACATATATTAAAGTCATACTATGGCTAACAACATTTTTCATTTAACACAATTAACATGAACTAAGTATCATATATGTGTACACATATTATATATTATACGTATATAAGATATAGTAATATTCTCATATTATATGATACATATTAGATTATACATATATACTTAATATGTACATGATGTGCAAATATTAAACACAATAATAAGCAACCAAGAATAAACAAAATGAAAAACACTTATCGAATAATAAATAAATGCTTGGACAAAAATACACAAAATAAGGACTAAAATTAAAGAAATTAAATTAACAATGCTGAAATTAAATATGGGTGCTTAATTAGGGACTAAATATGCAAATATACCACTAGACCTGGGGCGTGATTAAAAAGGACGGAAGGACTGCCGGTCGGATTATTTTAGGGCGGAGGGATTTATTTTGTAAATAACCCATTTTAAAATTTAAATCGAGTATAAAAGACTCTTTAGAACAAAAAAAAGACTCTTTCTCACATTTTTTAACCCTTCCAAAACTTTCCTCACTCTCTCTGAAAAATGATAAACACCACCATGTGTTCATCCATTTCTGGGGACAAACCCAGAATCCTGCAAACTCCCACCGCGTCAACCACCGTCCATCGTTGCCGGCCGCCGTTCACCGACACTGGCGAATACCGAAACCATACCAAAATTAATCATTTTTTGCTCTTAAAACCATATCTAACCTTAGTCTTTCAAAATCGAAACCCTAAACCCCCTTTTTGTAAAAAAAACAGTATCCCTCCTTTTGAAAATCCAACCGCCTAACTCACCGTACATGGATCCAAAGGAGACCGAGGGGTTTGTCATCGGACAGCAGACTTGTCCATCATCAGAGATACCCTAGGACAGCCGGAAAACGAAGCGGCGAAAAGGTAAAGGTTCTTAACTCTTGATTATGTTATTTTTGTTTGCATGCAAAGAGAAAAAAGAGAGAATACTTTCTAAAATTTCTTGCTTTTTTATATTGATTATCTGAGAACCGATTACAAATGAGATCATTACATCATATATATCTGATTTTCTTGTTTACAAGAATACGTAAACTTATAATGCAAAAATTGTAGATGGTTTTGGGTTCTGATATCCCCTTTGTTTTTTTATTATTTTTGCGGATAATGGTGGTTGGGAGAGATCTGGTGGCAGTACGGTGGCAGCACGTTCTCCGGAGGTGAGGGGAACTGTTGATTTGGACATGTGGAGGTCATCGGATGAAGAGGAGGTTAAGAGTCTATCGAGCAGATCCAATCTGGATCATTGGATCAAATTTGATCCAACGGTCGAAATCTTGCCTAGAACGGATGACCGTGATGAAGCCTGAAGAATGACGTGGCAACGCCGGATGAAGACACATGGCGCGTGGGAGCTGAGAAGTCAAGGCGTGTCTTGCACGCGCGCATGGGAGACGATGAGACAGGGCATGATCTTCACTCGCGCCAACTGAAGGACCTCGTGGCTTCATCTGGACCGTTGGATCAGATTTGATCCAACGGTCACAAGGTGGTTGCGCAAAGGATAAAAAAATAGTTTATCAGATTAATTTTTTGGGTTTCTAGGTTTAAACTATTTTGGGCCTAACGGACTATTTGTATATTAATGGACTTGGACTATTTAATTAAATAGGTATATTATTATATCTGGTTTGTTTATTTATTATCATCCTATAATAATAATAATAATAATAATAAAAAAAAAAACCGGGTCAACAGACCCGGATAGAATTAGTGTTATATATAGGGATGAGATCCAGTTACATGGTGTAAAACTCATTTAGTTTTACACTAATCCATGGCCATTGTATGAGTAAAATGGATGAATGAGATTAACAGTAAAAAATGTGAAGATTATCGCTTGGAAAAAAAGATAAGAAAACAATCTTAACCATTAATTACCATCATCCAACGGTCCAAAAAAGTGTAAAAGTAATTGAGTTTTACGCTATGTAATTAGATCATAACCCATATATATATTAAAGTTTATCATTGAGATTGGACTCTGAAATTTAGTGTGGCAGACTGGAGTACAAACATGATGATCGATATACTAGCTAAGATAGCATGGAATCAACCATTTTTGGATCCTTCTGATGTGGTCGATGCTTTGTATCAGGATAACATGGGTAGCTGAGCTGTTACCTGAATTAACTTCGTTATTTTCATTAATTTTGTGATTTTTTTTATTCGAATCTCATATTAACAAATTACTACAAATGTTTTTAAAAATTTTAAAACTTAAAAGTACACAATACAAACGTTAAAAAATTTAGAGATTTAAATTTAATTTTAAGATAAAATATTAAGATCCTAAAATAAAAATACAATTAAAATTAATTTATATACAAATTAAAAGTGTCGGGCTGGATACCCTATAACAAAGATATCTGGGCCTGGCCTAATAATTTTTTTAATAAAATATCCATTTTTTCCTTTTCAGGTTGTTAGGTCGGGTAGCTTTGAACACCCCTAGTGCTGAAAAGCCTTCGGCCACAAGACCAAAATGGACTTCAAAAATAATTTTAATTTTGATTGAAATAACGATGTATATTCA
Source organism: Hibiscus mutabilis (assembly GCA_019671005.1). Taxonomy (NCBI): domain Eukaryota; kingdom Viridiplantae; phylum Streptophyta; class Magnoliopsida; order Malvales; family Malvaceae; genus Hibiscus; species Hibiscus mutabilis. The sequence goes on along the minus strand of CM033717.1, from coordinate 19,322,574 downwards.
AATTTGTGAAATCAAATTTATTTATAAGGGATAATAAATTTAAATATCTGAAACTTTATATATAATTCAAAAACTTTTTGTTTAATTGTATATTTTTATTTTAAAATGATTTAATAATTTTGTATATTTAATGAATTTTTATATCGATAAATATTGTATTCTCTAAAGAAATATATGTTTGACTCTTAAAAATATATTATTAAGAGAGAACCACATATCCTAAACATTAAAAGATTCTAAAAATAATTTTGAATAATAATTTGTAGACGGTACAAGAATAATAATAAAAGAATCAAATATTTAAAAAAATCAATTACTCTTCTTATTGGCCTATAAATGTATATAACATCTCAGATTTTGGTCACATATCTATCCAACTTTTTGGTCACTTGGATGGATAACCAAACAAGTCAACATTTATACATATTTATCATAATAATATATATAAGTTGGACAAAGTATTAGCAAAGTTGGGGACAATATATCATAAGGATGCCTTAAACATTACAATTTGCAAGTTGATAAGGCAAGGAATTCAATCCTTACAAGATATACCATTTTCTTAAACCCAAAATCATCTCACTGATTTCATTGGCGAGGGATGCCTACAATTTTCTTTTTTTGTATTTTTCATAAATATTGGTAGCCACCTAATTAAGGTCAATTATGTATATGTTATTCAGATTCAAGTGTACTCGCTACACTTATAGATTGCATCACAAGGAGAACAATTACAAATCCAAACATTAATCGAAAATAAAAGAAAAAAACAGTTCCAAAGAATTTCAAGTAAGCTCCTACAGCTATCTAATCACTCAAATCTTATAGTACAAGAATACCGAATTGTAATAGTAAAAATAACCAAAATCATTAGGAAACGGCATCCAACTAATCAATATTGAAATTAAATGTATATTGGATACTTAGAAATCTCAATTTAAGCCAACATATTTCCCTCAAACACAACAAAAATATTAACACAAAAACAAGAGCAACCCACGATTTCGATTTACAATATTTGTTTACCAAAGTTGGTTTCATCATTCAATGCATGAAAGCATAAACAGCAGTGGAAATGTAACCAAGAGAGCAGAAGAAACCAGAATGACCAAAGCCGCCACCGCATGGATGGCGGAGTTGCTGCCACAGGACAACATCCCCATTCCCCATCCGTATCTTGATCACGTTCACCATCGAAAGCATCAGGAACAAGCACCCATGACGGACCCGACGGCGGAGCCCATCATCCCGAACCTCAAAACTCCGAGGTTGCCCTAAAAGCTTCATCCACGTCTTTGCTGTTCAACAAATTGATGGCGAGCTTCAACCCCTGCGCCACCAGGGAGGAGAAAAGGAAGAAGCTGAAAGAGACGACCTCAAAGACCAAGAGCTTCTTAGCAACGTCAATGCCGGCGCCGCAGGGGGCTCGGTTCTAGAGACTGTGCTGGCCTGGGGTGGTCAAAGAAAGGCGTCCAAGGCGGTGACGTGAACGCTTGTTGTGGATGAAGAAGATGAAGATGTTGATGTCAGCCTCCTGGGGTTGCCGTTGCTGGAATTTTTCATGTTTTAATTTATTTTATCCCAATATAGGGCGTGAGCCATTTTATTTCTCAAAATATTATATTTTAAACTGTAAATGTGAAGAAGATTTTAAAATGGCCCGACTTTAAACCGTAAATAGATTAAATTGAATAAAATATTAAAGTCGAGACTAAGAGGGTCCGACTTTGAACAATAATTTTGCAGAAACCATGTTGAAATTTATCAAATTACTGTTTAAAGTTGAACCCTTTGATCCCGACTTTAATATTTTACTTAATTTAATTCATTTTCTATTTAAAGTCGGACCCTTTTAAAATTATCTTTATATTTACCATTCAAAATGTAATATTTTAAGAAATAAAATAACTGATGTCATATTTTAAAATAAAATAAATTAAAACATCGTATTTATGGAAAAACTCCGCGACGTTGCTGGTGTAATAGCCATTTGTGTACTGGTACTGCTCAGATCTGAGAAAGAAGTAAATTTTTTTAATTAGAGATATCTTAAAAGAAAAAACCCAAAGTTCTTAATCAAAAAGAAAGAAACTTGACTCATCCATTGTTGAAATCTTGCAAGCTTTGATCGTGTTTCTTGAAGGACTGTGCTTCCAGGAACAGAGCACTGAGCAGCATGGATTTTAGGTACTTTGATTGTAGGGTTTTGTTCAGATTTTATAAAAGAATTCTTTTGGCCTTTTCTATTTTCAGATTGGGCAACGGAATTGTGAGCTCGAAATAAAGTTTGAAACTTTAACATGGAAAAAAACTTGTGAGTTTGTTTCAACTATTTAAAAAAAAAAAAGAAAATCAAATAATTGTCTTTGAGGATAGCGGGGAATGACAGTAATGCCCCTGGTGTTATTGCATGTTCGTTAGTAAAGATATAGGTCAATTTTATGTTTGTTAAGGCCTGATTTTGGGTACCAAAAATGTTGTCCTAAAGCAAATTACTTCAAAATTTCCTGGCGTGAATGACTGAGGATGGATTTCTGATATATCATTTTTGTTTAAATTATATTGCCTAATCAATTTTTTTTATAAGAAATGATTATTTATTAATTCAATTATTAAATCAAAATCTATTATTATTTAGTGATCACGTATTATGTGTGATAAAATTGAGGAAAGATGTGGTGTAGGATGTAAATGCAAGCCGAATTACAATTTGTATGTGTTTATGAGCCGTGCATACGAGTACATCCAGTCCAATAAGGAAAAAGGTTATGAAATAAAGGGTGGGAATGAAAAACTTGTGTTATCAAACGTGATGGTTGTATGATAAAATCATATTGGAAAGTAGGAAGAATTATGTTAGACACGTGTACGTAAAGGGCCGAGTCAGCATTAGACAATAAATTGTTAGGACTTTAAATTTAATAAGTATTTGATTCAAAATTATAGACGAACAAGACTTAATTTTACAAGTATATTAAACTAATAAGAATTATGATCAGACAAGGAAACATGAATCCCTCCCATAACATAATACCCGCAACATTTTTGTTGTTGCTATTGTTATCATACACAAACGGTAAAAACACAAAGTTCACAAACACTTTAATTTTAAGGTTTAGAGGTTATAAGTTTGAATTAAGTGGTTCAAAATTGATTTTAATCCTAAACCTAAAATTAAAATGTTTGTGGTAACTTTTGATTTTCATTATCTGTATATTAATATAAATTCATATTTAAATAGAGGTCCACGATTGCAAAAGCAACCATTATGTAACACTTTTAGCACTGTCTAAAACCGCAATACTTGCAACTATTATACCTATAATAGCATTTGTTATTAGCTCAATCCAAAACCGCGATAAACACAATACGATTGAAAACGCGACTGCAACCGCAATTTAAATTACTAATTATTACTATTATGATATTTAAAAGGAGAACCGTTCAAATAGATTTAAAAGTACAATATATTATAATTTTAAGGGTTTCAAAAGTCCAAGCTATAAACTTCTTTATTAAAAAGGGAGGGAGGGGGAGGGAAAATAATAGATTAATTTATTACTGTGTGACTGGCACGAAGAAAAAGCTGCACCTGCATGATTGAAGTTTTGGAGCAGTGGCGGGGAAAGGTTCTAAACCAAGAAAAAAGACTAGAAATGGCCATTCTTATCATTAAGCACCTTATAAGTTGCCCTCAGCCTTCAGCTCCTATACTCACACTTCACAACAAATTGAGCTGAAATATTTTCTCATAGGAATCAAAGGGTTTTATTGTATCATTGAATTCAAACTAAAGACAATGCAAACTAACAATGAGATGAAAATAGAAGCAGCTTCACATGGCTTTAATGACTAACCTGTTTCTGGAATTCGGAGAGTGTTCTTCCTAAGGAGAGATTGTTTTGCTTCAAGTTTAGTGCCTGCAACTCATTTGAGTACTGATTCAATCCATTACAAAATTGATGTTCAGGTTTAGAAAAATACATCTTGGAAACTTTAAACATTAATAAATTAGGGTTAGGGTTGAATCCGATGGTTAAAAGACTTTGAAAATTGAGTTTATCCTAACCTGGATACAACTTGTAACACTGTAGACTGCTATTATTCCTACTCCAATAAGTATAACAAAGAGGCCTACACACCAATGGGAAACTAAGGGCAAACAGTAAAATCAAATCAACAGATCAACCCACGCTTCATTTCATGCCAGATTTGTCTACAAAGTATGTGCATTGTCAACGGTAAAGAATATCTATGAACAAATACTACCTTGTATGCAACAGATATTTTAAACAAATTTATTGATTGTTTTCCAAATAAAATTTAACAAAATCAAGAAAATTTTCAATTTATTCTTCTGGCATAACCTTCAATATATTCAATTCCCCACCTGCTTGCAATATTGCAGTCAGATAGGAGATTTATTCACTAACATATGCTATTAATACATTCTATAGCATCATGGACAACTACCATGTTTAGGACTTATGAAGGCTGGCTTAGGGCACAAGAGAATTTTCAATTTTTAGTTTGTGACAATGGTGGAAATAACTGAATCTTAACGCTTAAGAATAAATTTTGGTTTGAACTTTCTGGAAATTTATGCAACAGCAAACTTTGAAGGCAACAGTTTAAAGCTATGTTACTCAATCTTGGGTGTATGTCAGGGACAAGTATGTTTAAGAGAGATTCTATTTTTCTATGATTTTACTTGGAGGTTTTGGGTGGTTCCACATCCCCTACCATGCCCAAAAATGTTTTGGATATGGATACTTGAAGGAAAATGAAGAGTCAACATAGATTTGAAGGCTATTTGGTCCTAACAGAATTTGTGAATGTTGTAGTGAATAAACAGAGAAAAGGATGAGGAAGACGGCAATAAGCACAAAACAAACTTCACCATGCATGCCTAAATGAAACAACAAAGCATTCACAGTTGTTCATACTTAAATATGTTTTATTTGATAAAGTTAATTTTATTTTTAGATATTATTTATATCATCATATTCATATTCAAATACAATATTTTTTCTCAAGCTCATTCTTTTTGTCATAATTACACTTCTTCAATAGTCACAGCTTCACCCTAGCTCCCACTTTCAACCTATACCACAAATCAATTGTCCATCTTCCTCTCTAATTACCATCACAAACTTCAACTCAAACAAACTAGAGGACTAACGATTTCAAGAAAATAGGTATTCGAATACGGATATCAAAAGGGAAAAGTTGAAAAGGGCTAAGGGAGTAGATTGTATAGACTTCAAACCACAGAAAAGATGGATTGCATTTCACTTTCCTCCGCTTCCTCCAGTTGCAATCTTGGACACATTCAGCAATCTTGCAACGATGGTGCCAGTTATGATGAGAGTTACTTTGGTCCCAATATTACAAATTTCTTATCAGATGAACACAAATGAGATTTTTTTCTTCGTATTAGAGTATTTTATAGGAGAATAAGTGTCAGGTTCAATTCATTGTTTAATGCACTTATGATGCAGGAACATTCCGGTAAAATAAGTTTGAAAATCAATTTTAGGGTTTAATAATGTTAAAATATACTGATAAGATTTATCTTCAAGTTTTATCATAAGTTGTGTCCCAATCTTAGAAGTTTATGTTGAAAAACCTTGTAATAATAAAGGAATAGAAACCATCTCTCTAAAAAAAATTCAACACACTTTTGGAAATCAATTTTTTATACCTGTGTCTAGGTTAAATAACCTATGAAAAAAAGATTTTGAGGCAAGAACCCGAAACCCTAAATACGATTCATATAGTCACCCTTTATGTGTCATCAGAAGATCTAGGGTTTAAATCCTAGAATTTGCAGCTCCTCCCCTATCTCGTGTCTCCTTTGTACCAGAAAATAATTACTAGGTTTGCCTTGCATTTATGTTTGAAACAAATGAAAGCAAAAATATATGTTTATCTTGAATTGAATTTTCAATGCGGCAAAAGCAAAAATATTTTCGAAAGAAGTTGCTTACCTGTGCCCTAAACTCGCTTGCTAGCCATTGCAACAACAAAGATAAACACCAAGAAATGACATCTTTGCGCAATCATATATATATGACAATGAGAGAGAGCACACTTGTACACATCCATGCCCTTGCATGATTGGAAACAGGTGTGCTCTCTCTCATTGTCAAATAATGTGCAAATCCGAAACTGAAAACTGCAAAATAAAATTCGAACATATTAGGAAATATATTGCAAAATAAACTTACGCTCTAAAATGATGGTTATCGAAATGGTCCCAAGAAATATAACATAAATGCCAAAGAAATCATGGTAAATGCATGCAGAAACAATAACTAAAGCTACATTCTCCTTTATGCATACAATCTCCATAAAGACAGTTATGACATCCAAGAACATTTCCTTTAAAGTCTCCAATATTTTTCATTCCATAAACACCACGACATTGACATTCCAAGAAAAAAACGGTTCAAGCACTTATGATTGCTATGAATATAATACAAAAGACAAAGGAATGATCTAAAGTATTGCATATGTAAAACTGCATCGTCTTCTAAGATGAATGAAGACCACGGAACGGAAGTTCCTTTCAACACACATGAATTTGTACTTTGGATAATTAAAAAACATTAAGCCAACAGCTTATGATTCATGACAGATGCATGGTATATGTCCATAAATCATAATCTCTTAAGCAATCATAAACGGACAACACAAACCAATGATAGGCTGATTAAAAGAATTTTCTTGGAAAACCCTCAGTCCTTACAAATTACAATCAAATCTATATTTCTCAGTATTAACGCAGCTAATTCTTCACCAAAAACTCACCCCAGATTCTGGTGTCTCCCGGAACAAAGCTTGCGAAGGGGGACTTTTATATGTAATGAAGCATAATATAAAGGCTTGGCATAAGCTATAAACAAATTTAAGGACCAAATAAGAAGTGTTTAAAAGACTTTTCAAACATTCAAGGTTGTCCTTTAAAAAAAAAAAACTAAAAGAGAAATGGCCAATAACAAAATTTGATTGGATTTTAAAACTACAGTTTCAAGGGTTGATTCAACTACTAGTATTGTTAAAACTCAAACAGCATGGAAACATTATGTTCAAAAAAAAAAACAGCATGGAAACATTATGTTCAAAAAAAATACAGCATGGAAACATAAACCAAAACTTACTAGTCTTTATATTTTTCTCCATGTTTCTTAACCAAGATCCTAGCACAAAGTAGAACAATTATCAACATTTATAAGCATAAAAACGAAGTCTTGGTAAAATAATTTAAGCACAAGGGTTAAAATATGCTAAAACTTTTAAAGTAAAAACAAACCCTAACCTGAAAATTCACTGAGAAGAGAAAAGAAAAGGTTCAAAAAGTATTTATGAATAATTAATAATATAACCTAATTCCCAGATCCAAAACCCAATACTTAACCAGGAAAAAACATTAAAAATCCATACTAAAACGCTAAAATGAAGCATAAAGCACTTACTTCCCCACAAACAGCTGCATAGTAATAAAACTAAAGAGAGCAAAGTAGCAGAAATTTCTTCAGAAAAGAAGAAGAAATTCTAACATGTTTCAATCCAATCCGATGAAAAAATTACTACACAAACGATACTAAGAGATAATATCTTGAAAAAGAAAGAAAGAACGAACAAAGATTAAGTGATGAAGTGGTGGTTTTGATGGTACCGTTTCGAAATCCGCCTCTTTGTCTGGTTACTCAGGTATTTGATCCAACGGTGTCGGTGTTAACACGTTGAGCGACGTATAAACACAAAAGTACAAGACCAAAATTAGATCTCTTTCACTGTGCACTACCGTACCCGATTTTTCTTGGATTTTAGGGCGCGTGCACGAAGCGTACAGTGAGGAGTCGACGTTAAAATTTGAAAGGTCATTTCCGTGGGTCGGTCGGTGCCGTTGGGTGGTCGGAAGTGTGGATGTGAATGACACATGATGGGAAGTGAGCGTGGGCCTTAAAACATGATGTCGTTTTTCCGTAGAGTTAATGACCAAAATTCTTTTCTCTTGCTGGCAAATTCACAAAAGAATTATAGAAAAAACCAAACATAATTTGTACACCGAATTAAATATTAGGGTAAAATACACAAACAATAATTAAACTATCAAAAAATATATATAAAATGGTCACCAAATTTTTAAAAGTTATATGATAAACATTAAGTTTTAATTTTTGTTACAAAATGATCACTGAACCGTTAACTGTGACATAACAATTATGAAAGTATATATAACAACACATTTAATCCTCAATATTTACACATTCAATCAATTTAGACATCAAGAATGTGGGTTAAATTAGGATTAAATTGATTGGATGTGTAATTATGGAAGATTAAATGTGTTATTATTTAAATTTTCGTAATTGTCAAGTCATTAAATGAACGACAAGTAATGGCTCAGTGACCATTTTGTAACAAAAACTAAAGTTTAATGCTCATTACATAATTTTTAAAAGTTTAGTGACCTTGGGGGTAATTTAGTGACCATGTGTGTACTTTACCCTAAATATTAACCAAAAAATTAAGTATAATTTATTGTCATAAGAGAAAAATTATATCATTGACCACTCTCACCACGTCATTTACGGTCCCAGCTAATAAAAATCAACCATCTAATTTTTTTAATGCCATATTTTTACTAAGTGAATTTTCACTCATATTTACTACAAATCAAAATTAAAAATAGCTTTTACCAAGTGAAAATTCACTTGGTAAAATAATGACAAGGAAAAAAATTAATTAAGTGGTTAATTTTTATTAGTTGAGACCATAGATGACGTAGTGAGGAGGGCCCATGATATAATTTCTCATCAAAAAGATTTTTTGATATAGTTCATGTTCATTTATAGTCATGAGGATCCATGGCAATCTCTTCTAAAATGTCATTTTCAAAGTTCAAACTCGGATAATTTCCTTGGGAGAGCAATGTGTGTATTTTCATTGCACCCAACTCTTGTTGGTATTCTCAAGAGGACTTTTGAATCTTAACTTTGTTTATTATTTAATACATTGTCAGTGGAAAAATTAACAAGTGCATTAAATTCAAGGGTTTGGAAGTTTGTTCATAGTTTATAGTTGGCTTAAATGAAAAATAAGTACCCAAAGTATACCTCTTTTGAACTTTAGGTACCTATTTTTTTGTAAAAATATGTTCCTAAAGTTTGAGAATTTAAAGCATCCCAATTTCTTGGATCAAATATATTAAACTTATAATATGTAATATCATCAAAAATATCAACATCATCAACATGCTCAACATTAGAAGGACCAACATCATCACCAAATATATTTTTCTCATTTACAAGCACATTTTTATTTTTATCATTTATACGCATATTGTCATCAATATTATCATTGACATTATCAGTATTAGAATCACCAATGTAAAACCTAATTTGATTTTGATATAACAATTTGTCTAAGGACCTAGTTGTAAAAGCAAATAAATTTTTAAGTACTCTAAAGTCTCACAAACTAACAAGCAATTTGAACCAAAATTGATTCTAAGTCAAAACATTCAAACCAAACAAAATTTTCTAAGTGTTTCAAAGCAAAATCTGAAAAGTTACGCTATGGCGTATCGATACGCTCTAGGCATATCGATACGATTTTACGTTACTGGAATTTTAATAGCCTAAAGTGTACCGATACGGTTAATCCCGTATCGATACTGTTTTTAAATAAATTTATTTCAAATGATAACATATCGATACGACAATCCCGTATCGATACGGTTTGGTTTGATTCAGTGTATCTTTGCATTTAATAAAATGGTCGTTGAATGTCAGTTATGGGAATCAAACATTTTCAAACGGTCGTGGGACCATATCGATACATTCATATAGTGTATCGATACACTTTTTGTTAAAACTTCACTCAGGATTCTAGTTAGCAAAACTCATATCGCTATGGCCATAGCGTATCGATACGCCCATTTTTTTACACTATAATCGTACCAGTACGCCTTCCCGCGTATCGATATGCCCCTTCTATTTTGTGTACAACATCTCTTTCTTCTTATAGACAGGTATCGATACGGTAACGAGGGTACCGATATGCTGGGTAGTTGAAGAGCATTTATTGCGCCAAAAATGCAACCCATCGGCTAGATTAATGATCTCAACCACCCAAACGGCTAGAATTCAATGAAAGGGTATAAAAAACAAGCCTCCAAAGCACCATCAACAACTTTTGAACCTACTTGCAACACCTAAGCTTTAATCTAAACCCTTGTGCTTCATAGAGTCATATCTTGCACCCAACTTGTTGTTGTCTTGATTGTAAATCTTTAGTTCAAGTTTGGGGAGAGTTTGTGTGTAAAAATTGGGCAAAATTTGTCTTGTGAGAGATACTTTTATTTTCCAAAAACTTCTTTGTAAAGAGAGTCTTTTGGGTTAATCTTTGGGTAGAAAGATTAACCGGTTGTAAAGGTTACCTCCTAAGCCTAGAAAAGGGGAAGAACATCTAGTGGAGATTGTTGAAAATCCTTAGTGGGAGCTAAGGTAGTGGATGTAGAGCTTGTTAGAAGCGTGAACCACTATAATTTGCTTTGTCCTTATTATTTCATTTTCCAATTTGCTACCTCCAAATTTAAAAAGCCAATTCACCCCTCTTAGCCATTTTCATTCTTTTGGTCCACTCAACAATTGGTACCAAAGCCTAACTCTTTGAAGGCTTCACATCCATAAGAGGCGATCCTTGAAGAGTGTTGATCATCCATTCATTCAAATCCATGGCATCTACCTCCGGGCCAAACTTGTTCGAGTCACAATCGATCACCAAGCCATCATACTTTAATGGAGATAACTATCCCTATTGGAAGAACCGGATGAGACTCTTCATTAAATCTACTAACTATGTCTTTTGGGATGTAGTAGAAGACGGACCGACAATTCTTATGAAGAGAGACGATGAAGGGAGACTTGTTCCGAAGACAAAGGGTGGAAATAACCGATGAAGACCGGAGAAGACTCCAAATCAACAAAAAGGCCTTACATATCTTATTTTTTGCACTCGGTCCCAACATGTATGCCAAAATGTCATCGACACAAGTGCATAAAAGGTACGAGATAAGTTAGAGGCCACTTACGAAGGCACTAATGACGTGAAGGAGACCAAGATCGGGATCCTCAACTTAAGCTACGAGAACTTCAAGATTGAGCCAGATGAGAGCGTCTCCAAAATGTTCAACATGTTCTCGGTTATTGTAAATGGTCTCAAGGGCTTCGGTGAAATCATTTTCGAAGACAAGCTTGTCCGGAAGCTACTCTACTCTCTTTCTAAATCATAGGATGGGAAGAGAACCGCAACCATCGAGGCAAAGAACTTGAAGACATTGACGATCGATGAGTTGATAGGATCTCTCATTACTCATGAGATCATGAAGCAAGGAAGAGAAGAAAAGAGAAGAGAAAAGAGTAAAGAAACATGAAGTGAAGAAGAAGAAGCAAATGATTGCTCTCAAAGCCTCTCTACCACAAGAGGAGAACAACTCAAGTGAAGAAGATGAATTTGAAGAATTGGCTATGATAGCCAAAAGATTCTCTCGGTTCATGAAGTCCAACCGAGGAAGGAAGTTCCAAAGAAGAAGAAACTTCAAGAACAAAAACAAAGAAGAAGAGAATGATCAACTCATATGTTATGAGTGCAAGAAACTGGGCCACATTAGATCGGATTGCCCTCAACTCAAGAAGAAGAGATTCGATAAAAAGAAAATGATGAAGACCCATGTTGCTACTTGGAGTGATGAGGTATCATCATCAGATAGAGAGGAGCACGAAATAGCAAATCTTTGCCTAATGGCCATTGATGACGATCATAAGGTAAACCTTAACTCATCTAATTTTGATTTCACATTTGATGAATTTCAAGATGCATATGATGAGTTACAAGAGGTTTATGACGAGTTGGTGGAAAAATACAAAGAATCAGTTTTGAAAAACAAGAAAACAATTTCTGATTTAAAAACCCAAAACGATTCTCTTTCCAAAACCAACTCGAAACTTGAAGAGAAGATTTCTGTTTTAAAAGATGATTTAAAATATTTTCAAAATGAAAATGTTGATTTAAACAATCTTCTCTCCAAAGTTCATGATGATCACCACAAGGTGGTGAATGAGCTTAAGGCTTCTCTTGATGTAGTTGGGAAACAAGGTTTTGAAAAAGCAAGTTCTTCAAAACCCAACTATGTGAAGAGAAACTTTAATGGTTATAAAACAAAGAAGCTCTCAAAAGTAAACTAAAAGTAAAAAGGTTAGGAGTGTATGGGTTTCTAAGGAAATAGTAGCTTTTAACAATATTCATGATATTTCTTATTGGATCCCTAAGGGAACCAAGTATTTGGGAGCTAACTCACATGGACCCAAAATGATTTGGGTACCAAAAATTAAGAACTAATCTTTGTTTGTAGGGGGAGCATTGCTACAAGGCCAAAGCTTCAAGTAAAAACACTTGGTACCTTGATAGTGGATGCTCAAGACATATGACCGGAGGCAAGAGTAGATTCATGGAGCTCAAGCCAAAAAGTGGTGGAGTGGTGACAACTCCAAAGGCCACATTGAGGGTATTGTCTCTATTGGTAATATCTCATTGAATATGTCTTGTTTGTCAATGGTCTTAAGAATAACTTGTTGAGCATTAGTCAATTATGCAATAAAGGTTTTAATGTTCATTTTGATGTTAGTGGGTGTAAAATTGTAAACATTAAAACAAATGAAATAATGCTCATTGGTCATCGAATAGGTAACATTTACATGGTGCATCTAGATGACATTTATACATCTCATGCATGTTTGGTTGCTAATGATGAAAATGATGCATGGTTATGGCATAGGAAACTAGGTCATGCTAGCATAAGTGTTTTAGAAAAAATAGTTTCCCAAAATATAGTTAGAGGTTTACCTAAGCTAAAATTCACATTAGATAAAATTTGTGATGCTTGTGCTAAGGGTAAACAAAAACGTACCTCATTCAAATCCATTAATGATGTTTCAACTAGTAGGGTATTACAATTGATCCATATAGATCTCTTTGGTCCTATTAGGAGAACTAGCTTGGGTGGAAAATCATATGCATATGTTCTTGTTGATGATTTTTCTAGGTATACTTGGGTTCTCTTTTTAAGCACTAAAGATAAGGCTTTAGAAAAATTCATCACGTTTTAAAAAATCACTCAAAATGACATTGGTCAAAATAATTTTCATATTAAAAGTGACCATGGAACCAAATTTCAAAATCTAGGTTTTGATGATTTTTGTAACTCAAGTGGTATTAGCCACAATTTTTCTGTACCTCGTACTCCTCAACAAAATAGGGCAGTTGAGAGGAAAAATCAAACTTTAGAAGAAATGGCTAGAACCATGCTTTGTGAAAATAATTTACCTAAGTATTTTTGGGCGGAAGCCACAAACACCACTTGCTACATTATAAATCGAGTAATGATTAGGCCTATTTTAAAGAAAACTCCATATGAGATTTTAAAATCAAAGAAGCCTAACATTAGCTATTTTCATCCTTTTGGTTGCAAGTGTTTTGTTTTAAACAATGGAAAGGGTAATTTAGGTAAATTTGATGCAAAAAGTAATGAAGCAATTTTTCTTGGTTATTCTTTAAACTCTAAAGCCTATCGAGTTTTTAACAAAATAACCTTTGTTGTAGAAGAATATATACATGTGGTTTTCGATGATAACCTCTTTCCGAAGAAGGATTCTTGTGATGATGATGATATTTTCCATGCAAGAAGAATTAAATCAATTTGAGAGGAGTAAAGTATGAACATTAGTTGATAGGCCTAGTAATAAATCTACTATAGGAACTAAATGAGTTTTTAGAAACAAGCTAGATGAGAGTGGTAACATAGTGAGAAACAAGGCTAGACTTGTTGCTCAAGGTTACACTCAAGAAGAGGGAATTGATTTTGATGAAATATATCCACCTGTAGCTAGAATGGAAGCAATTAGGATGCTTCTTGCATTTGCATGTTATCATGATTTCAAGCTTTTTCAAATGAATGTTAAAAGTGCATTTTTAAATGGTTTTATTAATAAAGAAGTGTATGTTGAACAACCACCAGGTTTTGAAGATCCAAAATTTCCAAACCATGTTTTTAAACTTACAAAAGCTTTATATGATTTGAAACAAGCTCCTAGAGCTTGGTATGAAAGGCTTTCAAACTTTTTGGTTGAAAAAGGTTTTGAAAAATGCAAGGTGGATACTATACTTTTCATTAAAAGAAATGGCAATGACATCTTAGTGGTTCAAATTTATGTTGATGATATAATCTTTGGTTCTACTAATGAGTTCTATTGCCAAGAATTTTCTAAGTTGATGCAAGCTGAGTTTGAGATAAGCATGATGGGGGAGCTTTCATTTTTCTCGGGACTCCAAATCAAGTAAATGAAGGATGACATCTCCATCAATCAAGCTAAGTACATCAAGGATATGCTCAAGAAGTTCATCTTGGAGAATATAAAGCCTCAAGCTACTCATATGAGCTCATTAATTAAGCTTGACAAGGATGAAGGAGGTAAGTGTGTCGATTCTAGGCTTTATCGCTCTATGATTGGATCATTGCTTTACCTTACCGCAAGTAGACCCGATATCTTGTTTAGTGTTTGCTTGTGTGATAGGTTTCAAGCCAGTCCTAGAGAATCACACCTTGTAGCCATTAAGAGAATCTTTAGATACCTTAGAGATACACTTACTTTAGGTCTTTGGTATCCTAGAGACTTATCCTCCAACCTTCATGCTTATTCCGATGCAGATTATGGAGGTTGTAAGATAGATAGAAAAAGTACCTCCGGCACATGTCAATTCCTAGGTAGTATGCTCGTATCTTGGTTCTCTAAGAAATAAAATAGCGTAGCCTTATCTACCACCGAAGCGAAGTATATATCCTTAGGAAGTTGTTGTGCTCAAGTCCTTTGGATGAAACAACAACTCTTAGACTATGGTGTTGAAGTAGATACCATACCCCTTAAGTGTGACAATACTAGTGCCATTTGTCTCACTAAGAATCCCATCCAACACTCTAGAATCAAGCACATAGAGATAAGACATCATTTTATTAGGGATCATGTCTTAAAGAATAATGTTGTTTTAGAGTATGTTGATACCTCAAACCAACTAGCGGACATTTTTACAAAACTATTAGACAAAGAGCGTTTTTGGACTCTTAGGAGAGAGTTAGGTCTAACTAGCCTATCTTGACCTTTTAGAGCCCTTTTATGCAAAATTTTGCTTGAATTTTGAATGATGATCTTTCCTATGTAATTTTGCTTCTTGATGCATCTATGCTTGTTGCTAGGGGGAGTATGCATCTGTTTTAGTCCATATATCTTGCTCATATATCATTCACATGCATTTAGGCTCACTCAAAGTTGAATTTTTGGACTTCTTTTTGTCCAAAATGCATTTTATGGCTGAGGAGTACCGATACAAGTAACATTGTATCGATACAGGTTGCTATTTGGGCGATACGGTCACGCGTATCGATACAATTTAAAAACTATACCGATACGGTGGATCGATATACCTCGTAAGCGTATCGATATGGTTAGTCGCTAGGGCTTTAAATGGGCATTAAAAGAGTGTTTCACTTTTATTTAAACTCAAATCCCCTTTTCTATCAAAGCCCTAGCCAATTTTGGGCTATAAAACCCCCTCTAATCTCATTGATTTTTCACACAAAAGTCAAAATCTCTTAAGGGTTTTTACTTAACATATCAAGTCTAAATCTTTGCTAGCAATTTAGTGCATTCTTCATCCTTCATTCATCCCATTCCATCACTCAAGGTATAAAACCCTTTTTTCTTTTTTTCTAATTTTCGTTTAATTTTAATTGTTGTTTTTAATTAATTTTTGTATACATAGTATATTTATAGTATGGATTTTGAAGTTTTTGCAAAAACTCTTTAAAATTTGAAATTTTTTTGATCAAATATAAAATTATACTGTATATTTTTGTAAACTATTTTTCAAATTTCTTTTTCCCAAAAATTATTTTTATAGTTATATATATTTTTCAAACCTAAAATACAGTGTTTTTCACAATACCTTGAATTATTGGAATATTTATTGAGTCGAATGTGATGATAATTGCATACATTATTTTCGAATTGTTTTTTATATTTTCAGGTTTATTATGGGACTTAAAAAGAGACCAAAAAAAGTCTGGCCTTCAAGTTCTTCTAATCCCAATTCGGAAAACGAGGGTATTACTAAACCAAACCTTGGCTATATCATTCAAAATAGTTTTCTAACACCTAAGGCTTTGGCTCATTACAAACAATATCAAGCCTTTATCATTCGGGATGAGCGAGTTGTTTCAATCCCCTTTCTAAACTCGGAACATTTTAAATTCAACTACTTTAGGTTGTTGCAACAATAGAAATTCTTACCTTTTTTAAACCTACACCCGTCTTTATATCGAAATCTTGTTTTGATTTTTTATGCCAATGCCCGTTGCATTCATGATTCTGAAAGAAATGAAGTTATAGCCATTGAGTATTATTTGATGAGAAAGAAATTTCAAATTGATCAAGAAATTTTATGCAATGTTTTTGGTTTTGAGAATATTGGGATTGATGATGAACACTCCTTGGGACATGGTCAACTTGGCTCCGTAACCGTTTTAGATGCCCATGATCGTATCATTCATCTTATCGTCTGTTGGTGGCTTTGTCCTTCCGGTGGCAAATTCTCAATCATCAGCCAAGTTGATGCCTTTTGGCTTCGATGTTTCCGTGAGAGTAAGCGCCCAAACCTTTGTCAAATTATGTTTGCCGACTTTGTATATCTCGTCCAACACCGCTACACCGATCAAGTCAAGTCTTTGTACTATGTGCAGCCTTGAGTCATCTCTTTCATTCCTTGGAGATCGATTGTTCACATGATGCTGCAGAGCCTCTTGGTAAACCGATCGATGAACACTCTCTTACTCGTTCTAAATTCCAATTCATCAACAATGAGTGGGTTCGTATGGCTAATCCTCCCCCTCAAGATGCTCAACCTCCTCATGTGGCTCTACAAGGTCCCATTGCTCATCATGCTCCACCTTCTATGGATGCCCTCATGGTGTATCTCAATGAGCAATTCATATCTTTGCACACAAATATTGCCTCTATAGATACCACCATGAACTCGGGGTTTGCCACTATTGATACACGTTTCACCTCCTTGGAAGAACAAGTTAGGTCATTGAGAACAAAGTCACCTCTGTTGAGCAACGTGTCACCACCATCAAGCAACAACAAGCCTCCATGGATGTCTCTCTCACCGCCTTCCATGGTGCTTGGCTTAATTATCGCGCTCCTCCGCCCAAACACGATGACGGTGATATTATGGTTTTTATGGATGAAGAGGATATGGATGAAGACGATGGAAATGATGATGGGGACGAGTTCTAGTACATTCCATTGCATATCATCTCATCTTAGGTTTTTTATTATTTTTGCAACTATGTTATTGTTTTTAAGAACCTTATGCTGTGATTATGTTTAGTTTGTTTTAAGTTTAAGTTTGGATTTAAGTTTGAATTTACTTTGAACTTATGTTGCTTTGGATATTATATTTGAAGTTTAATGATATTATGTTTGTTTGATTATGCTTTACATTGGGCTTTATTGCTCTATATCTCGTTTACATCTCTTGTAATGCATTGATTTTGATCTAACAAAAAGGGGGAGAAGTGTAAAATCCTAAATTTTTACAATGTTTTGACGTTTTGAAAACCTATCTTGAATTAAGAGGGAGTAAACTTTTCAAAGTTTTCAAAAATACTTAAAAATTCACTTTGGTTTTGTTATACCAAAAAAGGGGAGATTGTAAAACCTAATTTGATTTTGATATAAGAATTTGTCTAAGGACCTAGTTGTAAAAGCAAATAAAATTTTAAGTACTCTAAAGTCTCACAAACTGACAAGCAAATTGAACCAAAACTAATTCTAAGTCAAAACATTCAAACCAAACAAAAATTTCCAATTGTTTTAAAGCAAAATCTAAAATTTACGCTAAGGCGTATCGATGCTCTCTAGGCATATTGATACGGTTTTACGTTACTGGAATTTTAATAGCTTAAAGTGTACCGATACGATTAACTCCGTATCGATACGTTTTTAAATAAATTTATTTCAAAGGCATAGCATATCGATATAGCAATCCCGTACCGATACGATTTGGTTTGATTCAGTGTATCTTTGCATTTAATAAAATAGCCGTTGAATGTCAGTTATGGGAATCAGCCATTTTCAATTGGTCTTGGGACCGTATCGATACGCCCATATAGCGTATCGATACACTTTTTGTTAAAACTTCACTCGGGATTCCAGTGAGCAAAACCCGTATCGCTACGGCCATAACGTATCGATACGCCCCTATTTTTACACTATAACCGTATCGGTATGCCTTCCCACATATCGATACACCCGTTCTATTTTGTGTACAACGTCTCTTTCTTCTTATAAACATGTATCGATACGGTGACAAGGGTACCGATATGCTGGGTAATTGAAAAGCATTTATTGCGCCAAAAATGCAGCCCAAAGGCTAGATTAATGATCTCAACCACCCAAACGGCTAGAATTCAATGAAAGGGTATAAAAAGCAAGCCTCCAAAGCACCAGCAACAACTTTTGAACCTACTTGCAACATCCAAGCTATAATCCAAACCCTTGTGCTTCATAGAGTCATATATTGCACACAACTTGTTGCTATCTTGATTGTAAATCTTTAGTTCAAGTTTTGGGAGAGTTTGTGTCTAAAAATTGGGCAAATTTTGTCTTGTGAGAGATATTTTTTATTTGCCAAAAACTTCTTTGTAAAGAGAGTCTTTTGGGTTAATCTTTGGGTAGAAAGATTAGCCGATTGTAAAGGTTACCTCCTAAGCCTAGAAAAGGGGAAGAACATATTGTGGAGATTGTTGAAAATCCTTAGTGGGAGCTAAGGTAGTGGATGTAGAGCTTGTTAGAAGCTTGAACCCACTATAATTTGCTTTGTCCTTATTCTTTCATTTTCCAATTTGCTCCCTCCAAATTTAAAAAGCCAATTCACCCCCTCTTGGCCATTTTCATTCTTTTGATCCACTCAACAACATTTTCAGACACGTATAAGTGATCCTCTTTGGGATTGAGTTAATCTATCGATTTTTTTTCTTTTTACGTTTTTCACATCTAGAGTCGTATTTTCTTTTATGAAACATGTGAGATAATAAAAAGCTATATGTAAAATTTTAAAATGTAAGAAAAACTAAAAAAAATAAAAACATAAAGTAAAAGGGTAAGAGTATGAGCAACACAACCTGATTTTTTATCCAAAAAATTTCAGAAATTAAAGGAGACTGATCTGGTTCTTCGAAGAATCGAGAGAGTGAGATGCTGGTTCACCGTGAATGTATCAGAGACAACGACAACTCAAGTTTGAGAAGAAAGCTTTCCCCCTTTTTCTTTAATAATTATAATGTGGACATACTATTTTTAAAACAATTTCTCTTAATTTTTTTGAATATTCATTTAATAGAAAATAAACATAAATTGAGTGTCTTGAAATTTATTTTTTAAAGATCAATTAGCATTAAAATTATCAATGAAATGATTCAAGATAGTAAGAAGAATGATTTTCAACATGAAAAAACATGGATGACAGTTTTTTTCCCACACCATTGAGACAACGAAAAACCACGATGAAGATAAAAAAATAAATCATAAAAAAATGTCGAATGAGATCCAAAATACATACCGTTTGAGCACAAAGAATCCTTTCGATGATAGTAAGTGTCCTTACCCTATATTTGAATTGAATGTCAATTATTAGTAAGTGAAAATGCCATATATTGAAATTGGATATTCAAAATGTCATATATTCAACAAAAAAACTCCTTCACATTGTCTATTAAAAAAA
Source organism: Hibiscus mutabilis (assembly GCA_019671005.1). Taxonomy (NCBI): domain Eukaryota; kingdom Viridiplantae; phylum Streptophyta; class Magnoliopsida; order Malvales; family Malvaceae; genus Hibiscus; species Hibiscus mutabilis. The sequence goes on along the minus strand of CM033717.1, from coordinate 19,302,666 downwards.
ACTCCTTAACATTGTATGGGTTGTATGTTGGGAAAATGTATGTATTACATGTTGATAATGGGTACAAATTCTAATTGATGGAGGAAATAGAAATTTCATATAAAAAATTATCTATTGCGTCATTCATGTGCTTAATTGTTGTTTGAAAAAATGGAAAAAAATTATTCATTGGTGTTTACACGTGTAAAGATGCTAGTTAAGTTCGATGGCCTTTATCGATTTAGGTTGTTAATGGGAAAGTCTATGACCCATCTCCAGTGGCGAGGCTATGTTGGGGCCTAAGGGGCACTAAAAATTTTATACATTAAATAAAATTTAGTCTAATTTGGTCCATGTAAAAATGAGTATTTAAATTAAAAAATATAATATTTTATTAAATATTTAATCAAATATGACTGAACCAAAGAATGATGGGTTCGTATTCTCAAATTTCTTAGTCTAATAACAATTTATGTCTTTATTAGGGTCGTTGGTGTTGCCCTAATCCAAAGGACTCTGACGATACATGTAGGCAAACTTATATGGAGTTGATGTTGCCATTGACACTGGAACTGAACTAGTTAGAAGAATCGCTAAGATGGCTCCTAGAATTGGTGGTTTTGGAGGTCATTACTGTTAAGATGATCAATCGATAATGTGTCGCCAAGAGGGGGTGAATTGGTAATTTAAAAATGAAGGAAAGCAAATTGAAAGATGAAAAATTGAGACACAAGAGATTTATAGTGGTTCAACCTTCTAACAAGGTTTACATCCACTACCTTAGCTTCCTACTAAAGATTTTCCCAAATTAACTAAGAATTTCTTCCCTTTTTCTAGGTTCAAGAGAAAACCTTTTTACAAACTCAAAGCTTTCTAACCCAAAGCTTTGAGAACAACTCTCTTTTACAAGAAGTTTAGCAAACTGACAAATCCTCTTAAAGGTAATGTGTTTGCCCAAATACAAGTTCACTCAACCCAAAACTTGAATAAAATGATTACAAATATGAACATTCAAGTAGGTTACAAGAATTTGACTCTAATAGGCTCAAGATGGTTGGATTTGTGCTTGGATGCTTAAGACTTGTTCAATTGTTGTTTTAGCTTTGGAGACTTGATTATCTACCATGTAACACCCCATTCACGGCTTGGTTGAGAACTGGGTCGGAGCGTGCTACCGTTGAATGATACGGTGATCGGTGCTATAAAATTTCAATCAATGACTAACATTCAATCGATATTATACTCTTTAAACATTATCAAGTATAGGAATTAGTCCAATTTATCCTGTATGGAACAATAATCCTTCAATTAGGATTGATTTATAACTTTTACAAGTTTTAGGGACTAAACTATAAATTTGATAATTTAGGGTTCCTTTTTTGTAATTAATAATGCCACAATGAAATTCAATGTAATAATAGTGAGCCTGTAAAATTTAATGCTAATCAGAGTTCATTAGCCCTATCAATTAGACTTATAAGATTTTAGTGACTATATTGCAAAAATTTAAAAGTTGTTCTTTATCACTTATAACTAATTTACCTGCCATCGTATCGATACCTTGGAGACTGTATCAATACGCTATGCTTAATTCAAGGATTCTAGATAAAAAAGGAACAAGCCCGTCTCGATACACTCGGGACCATACCGATACAGGTTGACCACGTTGACTTTGTATCGATACGCCCTGAACCCGTATCGGTACCTTTTTGTAACCAAATTCTAGTGAAAAAAGTCCATACCGATACGCCTAAGCAGTATCGATACGCCCCCTTTTGACCAACGTTGACCTGACCAAATATGCAAGGTCGTATCGATACACCACCACCTGTATCGATACGCCCAACATTGTAATGACAGATTTTATCTGATTTTGATTCGATTTGACCTACCAAACAATGTCCAAATACAATGAAACTTTATCAGCAAGTTTATAACCATTTAATCTACTAGCATGTCAAGTTTCATGTCAATGTGAATCCATTTACTAGGTTTTCACCTTTAGGAGAAAACTATGCATTTTTAGTCATTTTTACCATACAAAAAGACCACTTAGAGCCTCAAGCACTATTACACCACAAGTTTAACATATACATATCAAAAGAGCCTATGTGACTATTCCAAGTACTTTTCCACCCTACTAGGAGTTCATAGGTTCGATATACATTACTTTAGGCTTGTTTGTGACTTGTCCAATGTAACACCCCCTTCCCAGCCTGATCGAGAACCGGGTCAGAGAATGCTACCGGTGAATGAAATGGTGAATGGTGTAGGAAAATTTCAATAACACACAATATTTAGTCAATATTATGACTTTTAAACATTATATGATTTCGAGCTTAGCTCATCTGATCCATTTGTAACAATGATTAATCAATTAGGGCCAATTCCTAACTTTTACAAGTTTTAGGGACTAAAAAATGAATATAATAAGTTAGAGGTCCTTTAGTGAAACTAGGTATACTATACTAAAATTCATTACATCAACAACGTTCCTGTAAATTTTCATGTCATTCTGATGTCATTAACCCATCAAATTAGGCCTTGCTATGTTTAGTGACCATTATGCAAATAAATTAAATCTATGTTCAATACCTTTTAACTGAATTACCTACCTTTGTATCGATACCTTTTAGCCCGTATCGGTACTGATCTGCACAGATTTGATTTTAACTTGATGGATTAGAGGCCCTTTATCGATACGTGTTGACCCATTTCTGTACAACCTAAGACCGTACCGATACATTTAAATGACCAAACTCCACTGAACAAGTCCGTATCGATACACCTCTTTTGGGTATCGATATGCCCTGTTTCACCATGACCAATTATGCAAGGCCGTATCGATACAAGTTGACCTGTATCGATACACCTGTGTTATAATAACAAATTTTAGCTGGTTTTTAATCGAATTAACCTGTTAAACGATGTCCAAATTCAATGAAATTTTACCAGCAAGTTTTTAATCATTTAACCTACTAGTATGTCAAATTTTAAGGTTATTCAAATCCATTTACTAGGTTTTTACCCTTAGGAGCCAATTATGCATATTTGGTTACTTTTAGCCCCACATACAAGTCATTTTAGGTCTATTTATCCTATTACAAAGTATAGGCCATACATATACATCCAAAATGCCATGAGTAACTAGTTTAAATACTTTGCCACCATTCTAGGAGTTGATAAAGACAAAATACTTTACTTTAGCTTGTAAGTGACTTGTCCAACTTCCGACTTCTCCGATCTCGATCCAACAATTCGATCAACCTGAAATGCATGAAATGAAATGACACACGTCGTTTTCATCTCAATATAATTCCTTCTTCTCAGATAATAAATAAAGGAATTCAAACGTAGTACAAGAGAATTAAGGGTCGAACCCACAGGGACTAAGAGAACTTCCTAATTTATGTTTGTTCAATCGGTGAGCCAACAAGAGAGTTCAATAAAATTTAAGTATGGTGGGGATTTGTGGAATTAAGTAAAAAAAATAAGAGATTGTAAAGAAGATTAGGAAGTGGATTCAATATGGTAAAGATTAGCCTCAGGCTCTTGCTTTGACTCAGTTTCCTCGGATTATCGAAAAAAGGATTTTTCACTTCGGGATTCACGTCGGTTACTTGCCTACAAGGATCAATCCTTGTGACAGTGCCTTGTATACCGAATACCCAAGTGCCATCTTTGATATCAATTTTGGAAATTTATCTAATCAAAAACAATGTTGTAGATCAAAAATGTTTAAGTAAAGGCCGACTCATACTATGTTGTTTCAATAATAACTGGTTCCGATCTCAGTTTCCTTTTAGCAAACAATTTTGCTGAGTGTGTTCCTAGGAAGTCGAATGTGCTTCAATAGCCGATCATTCCTCCCGCACATTTCACCAAAACAACATCCTGACCAACGTCAATCTTTGATTTTGAAATTAAGCTTAGAAAACTGAGAGAGACACCCAAAGTTGTTTAAGTGCTTTTCAATCCTCGCGTTGGAATTGAATCATTGCTTTAGCCTTTGGCTATGGAAAACTTAGCTAAGTATGATAGAAATCATACTTAGCATCTTTGAAAAAAAAACTAAAAATTTGAAAAAATGAAAATGAAGAAGAAAAGTAAAAACTTCTATTAATAAAGAATAACAAGAATAAATTAAAACCCAAAAGTGAGAGATGATTTTTGAGTTTTCCCAAAGGGGTGTTTCTAGCACCCTAAAAAGATAAAAGATAATTCCCAAATTATTTAAATTAATTACAAAAGATAATTCCAAAGTTTGAATTTAAATTCTGACTGATAGGTCATTTGAAATGCGACTGATAAGCTATCATCACTGCTGATGTGGCATCTTCTAGAAGCTGATAACGTGGCATCCAGTCAGACTTTCATGCCCATATTCATGCCCACTAACCCAACCATGAGTCCAAAAAATCAAAAATTGCACAATTTCATCAGTTTTAGCAACATTTCTGGAATCTACTGTTTTGTATTGAAAATGAACAAAAGTGTCCAAATTGGAAATTTAAAACAACTAATCAAGGAGTAATTATCAATAGAATAATGCATAATTTAAGCACTAATCAAATTCCCCCCACTTATTCTATGCTTGTCCTCAAGCAATTCTCAATTATCATGCTAAAAACCTTAAGTTGCCAACTCTAATTTCATAGAATTTCTAAGATTTATAAACTAAACTAAATCAAGTAAATGTTGAAATTCAAGATCAATCAATCATGGCATAATCAATTAAGTGTAAATCGACCAAGGCATTTCAATCGTCTACCAATTTCAAAGAATACAAGACTTAGCTCCTCACATTGGTTCACTTAAGTATTTCGGGTAAGAGAATCGCTCAAGCCTAAACTAATCAACTCATCACCATAGGCTTGTAACTAGATATAATCTCCACTGCTTAATATGAAAATGATGCAAAATGAATAGGACTTTAAAATGGGTTGTAATGGGGTTAAGGTTCGGGTAGGATAAAAGGCAGAAAAATGGGGTTTAAAAAGTCAAGACAAGTAAAGTTATTCCAAAGAATTTATTCGAAGAGAGGAAAACAAGAAATCAAACAATCACCGTTTATTCATTTTTTTCATTCAAACTGTTTCTTTTTCTCTCTCTCTTTTTTTTCAAACGAAGCAATTTTTTTGCTTTTTTTCACTGTTCGAACAGTATATTCGAATTGCACTACACAGTTCTGTAATTTTTATGCACTGTATTTTTCTGCACTGTTAATTTTTTCTACACTTTTCATTTTTTTCGCTTCGGAATAACCTCAACTTGTCCTGAAAAAGGGTAACAAAAATAATTGAAAGGAAAAAAAAAGTAAAATAAGCTCGGTTTAATGATGTGGTAAACAAAGAAAAGGATTAAAGGCTCAAAACGGTTCACTAAGCGGAAAATAAATAAAAAGGGTAGGCTATTTTGTCCCAGAAGAGGAATTGGTTTAATCCTAATGCCTCTATCACATTAAAGCATCATAATCAAAATGTGTAGTCTTAACAAGCATCGAGTAACAAGTTCTAGAATGCAATCAATTAGTTTGGCACACTCAATTGAAACAAAGAGCAAAAATAAAAATATATGCTCATTAGGCTCAAAACTCACTCGAAAGGCCTATTGAACTAAGTCATGCATCCAATTCAATCAATAAATTCATGAAACGACCAAGAAAAATTTACATAAATTAGTCATGCCATGCTATCGTGCATCCTAAATTCAACAAGAACGAGATTGAATTCACAAAGAAATGCAAAGAAATTAAATCAAACAAGAGACTAGCAACCAAGGTCACCAACAATTCTAATCAAGAAACAACTCAATTTCAATTTCAAATCATAAGTGAGATTGCATTTTATTTCTAATTCCACCCCCTCACTTAATCATAATGTCCCATTATGGAAAATAAAGTGCAAGAGAGGGAATGGAATACTCCCTGAGCTAATTACAGCCATGCCCATGACCATGTCCTTGACGAGACGTGCCCGGATGAAGGAAGGAGAGGATTTTGGCAATATTGGTTTCGATAGAGTTCAGACGCTCGTTAACATCCGACTGCAGATTGTTTTCTTGCGTTGGTCAAGGAACAGTCTCTGGAGGAAAATACACTCATTACGAGGTGTACTAGTGCCCAGAGGAACAATATACGACACATCGGGAGTACCGGCTAGAAGACCATTGTATCCAAGCACCTTGCATCCAAAGCATCCATGGAAAAAGCATAAGTAAACTGTGAAGGATCAAATGTTAGGGGGAAAAGTCGAGATGCAAGATGTGTGATATAAGGACCAAGAATAAGTGTGCGTTTGGTTCGCGTAACACGCTCAAAGGCATAGGCAAACCAAAAGCCTAGATTTACCTTAATGCCGACTTGCATACACCATAAAAAGAAAAGTTCAACCTTGCTCAAATTGGAAGAAGTGGCATTACGGCCTAAATAGTTGTACGCAAGGAAGTGATGTATGTAGCAAAGTGCCGGATTATAAATAGCCCATCCCTTTGTCCCACGAGGATCGTATCTGGAATCCGCTAAGCCAGTAAGAGTTTCATCGCAAATGTCATTGTCAAAGTACTGCAGAATCTCAAGTAAAGTAGTTAAATACCCAGGATCCGTGACATCTATCACAAATCCCATATAAAAATTAAATTCCGTAATTGACATTCTAAAATACTGACCAAGCAGTCGAAATGATATGACATTAGGAGAATGCACAGAAATAACACGATTTTTATCAAATGAAAACATGGCATAAAATTCAAAAATCAGTTCATAATACGTGTTACATCAAATTTCTGGATAAGTTGTCCACCCAATCGTATAAAAAACTGCATGACAGACTCGCACAAGTGTAAACTTTCTAAAGTTTGGGGAGGAATATACTTACAGACTTGAAAATGATAATGGCAAATGCGATTAAATCACTCTAAGTCGTCGCCATCAAACTCCAAATAGCCATGTAAAACCTCATCGATCAGAATCGAATACCTACGACCATTTCGATAGTGTTCTGAACACTCTTCCTGATTGGGCTGTTCGTTCGGAATGGTATTGTTTCCCAAACTTGCTGCGAATGGTGGAAAATCTGGACGTTTATTGTTCAAATGGGACGAAGCGGGCTGATCAAAACTATGTCCATACCCAAAGTTCAGTTGTTCCATCGATGGACCACTCGCGTGGAGATTAGTTTCGAAGGTGCCTTGGTTGTTTGATGCGGTAGAAACAAATGCATGGAGTGGGAAAACGTAGCATCGTTGTACACGAATTGAAAAAATGGTGTCGGCATTCTCGAAGGTCTATTCTGTTGTGGCTGGGTAGCATCAGCGGCATCAGGCATCGACTGAGATGATATAGCAGAGGGCATGGAGTAGAAGGATAGTGATGACGGTGTCAGCAGGCTACGCGGCGGCCGATGGCTGGAAGATCCGGCAGCCGCGTTGTTGCCTATCGAACGAATAGATCTGCCAGAGGAGTGATCAGGGACTGGTCCCTAGTTGTGCGGTTAAGTTGCTGCCGCCTGCTGTTGCTGCCCACGACTGCGACGTAGGGGAGGCGACGAAGGTGCAAGAAGTGAGTCAGAATCGCTGGGCACGGCCACGAACTGTGGTGGTGCAAATCGTCGATGGCCACCAAGAATGACATGCTCGTTGGTCTGAGGGAGGCGGCAGGCGTATTCTTGTGTTCTCACCATGATGAATGCTCGAAGAAGGTTGAGGATGATGGCTGATTTGGTGATTAGAACGGCTGAGAAAGAAAAGAAAGGTGCTAGGTCTGGGGAGGGAAAATAAAACGTGAGAAAAAAATTTGAAAATGGAAAGGATTGTGATAACTTATCAAAAGTGGGGCCCACAAAATTTCAAAAAGAAATAGGATTGGGTTAGAATTTGACCGATTATGATAGGGAGATTGGGGCCGACTATAGTGCACGAATAGTAAGGGAGGTGCTAACGCGCTTCATGCTTGCAAAACCTGTACAAAGTCAATGCAAAATATGATCAGCAACAAGGGATATCAGACGATTTAATGAAAAAAATAAAATAGAAAGAAAATAAATTAAGAAAAATTGTAATGAAAAGAAATAAACAAAATAAATTAAAATGGGTTGCCTAACATCTAGCGTTTTATTTAACGTTGTTAGCTCGATGAGCCAATTTTTAAAGTGTAGATTCTTCTAATTCAATCTCCTCGGCTAATACTACCGGGGCATTCTCATAATACGGCTTCAACCTCTGGCCGTTTACTTTAAATCGAGCTCCAGAATTGTCTTCTATCTCTAATGCGCCATGAGGATAAATCTGAGTTACCGTAAATGGGTCGAGCCATTTCGATCGAAGTTTGCCTGCAAAAAGCTTAAGTTTTGAATTAAACAACAAAACCTTTTGGTTAATTGTAAATGATTTAAAGGATATTCTTCGATCGTGGAATTCTTTCATCTTCTCTTTAAATATTTGAGTGCTATCATAAGCGTTTCATCAGATTTCCTCTAACTCTTGATGTGTAGCTTCCGCGCTTCTCCTATTGCTTCAATCTCCATGTTACATTGCTTAACTGCCCAATAGGCTCGAAGCTCCAATTCAACCGGCAAATGGCATGGCTTACCGAAAATGAGTCGATATGGAGATATTCCAATGTAACCTTTATAAGCTATCCGGTATGCCCACAATGCGTCAGGCAACTTAAGACTCCAATCCTTACAATCCGGTTTTACAATCTTTTCAAGAATTGCTTTAATCTCACAGTTCGACACTTCCGCTTGCCCATTGGTCTGCGGATGGTAAGCAGTGGCAATTCTTTGAGTCACTCTGAATTTTTTCATGAGCGCGTCAATTACCTTGTTGATGAAATGGGTTCCTCGATTGCTAATTATCGCTCGTGGTGTGCTGAACCTGGAAAAGATAGAATTTTTCAAAAAATTAACGGTGGTTCTAGCATCATTATTTCGGGTAGCCTTAGCTTCCACCCATTTGAAACATAATCAACTGCAAGAATGATATAAAAATTTCCAAATGAATAAGTAAAAGGACCCATGTAATCGATTCCCCACGCATCAAAAATCTCACAGATGTGAATCGGATTTTGAGGTAATTCATTCATTCGGCTTAAATTCCCTACACGTTGACACTTATCACATGATTTACAATATAAATAAGCGTCACGGAATATAGTATGCCAAAAGAAACCACATTCCAAAATTTTATGGGCAGTTCGCTTTGGTCCAAAGTGACCACCACATGAATAAGATTAGCAAAAGTCTATGATAGAATTTACCTCTTCCTCAGTGACACATCACCTAATTACCTGATCTGAATAGTGCTTCCATAAATAAGGATCATCCCAAATATAATATCGGGACTCCCGCTTTAGTCGATTAATTTCATATCTAGGCAAGTCTAGGGGTAATTTACCTATGACCAAGTAATTTACCATGTCTGCGAACCATGGAACTACCTTCTGGGCCAACATCAAATGTTCCTTTGGGAACTCCACTCGAAGCGGTGTATCGGTTATAGAAAGGGGTACGCATCTTAAATGATCAGCTACGAGATTCTTGCTTCCCTTCTTGTCTTGAATTTCCAAATTAAATTCTTGTAAAAGTAGGATCCATCGGATAAGCCTTGGCTTCGCCTCCTTTTTCTCATAAGGTACTTTTAAAGCTGTATGGTCAGAAAAAACAATCACTTTAGTTCTAAGCAAATAGGATCTAAATTTTTCTAAAGCAAAGGCAATAGAAAGTAATTCTTTTTCTGTCGTAGAGTAATTTCTTTGAGCCGAGTCCAGAGTCAGTGAAGCATAGGCGATAACATGTGGTTCTTTGCCGATTCTTTGTCCAAGAATAGCTCCAATGCTCGTATCTGATGCGTCACACATAAGCTCAAAATCATATTCTCAATTTGGTGCTTTTGACGATTGGTGTTGTGGTCAACTTTTCTTTAAGTACTTCGAACGATTTTTTGCACTCAGGATTAAATTCGAAGACTTTATCTTTTTGTAACAGCTCACACAATGGTCGCGCCAGCTTTGAAAAATCTCTAATAAATCTTCGGTAGAAACCTGCATGGACAAGAAAAGAACGAACCTCCCTCACAGTTGCAGGGTAAAGTAGTGAGCGTATAATATCGGTCTTGGCCTTATAACGACAATTCCATTAGACAACCCAATATGTCCCAAAATTAATCCCTTATCAACCATAAAATGGCATTTTTATAGTTCAAAACAAGATTAAATTTTAAGCATCTATTAAACACATTAGTTAAATTATCATGACACTTATTAAAATAACTATCGTATACCATGAAGTCATCCATGAAAACTTCGATGCCCTTCTCCATATAGTCAGAAAAAACACTCAACATACATCTCTGAAAAGTGGTCGGTGCATTACAAAGGCCAAAAGGCATCCGTCGATATGCAAATGTACCGAACAGACAAGTAAAAGTTGTTTTTTCTTGGTCTTCTGGCACAACTAGAATCTGGAAAAACACTGAAAAACCATAAAGGCAACAATAATGTGTTTTCCCAGCTAATTTCTCAATCATTTGATATATAAAGGGAAGAGGAAAATGGTCTTTTCTAGTGAGAGAGTTCAACTTCCTGTAGTCGATATAGACTCTCCATCCATTTTGTACATGCGATGGAACTAACTCTCCTTCTAAATTTTGGACCACTGTAACTCCGGTCTTTTTAGGTATCACGTAAATTGGACTTACCCAGTCACTGTCAGAAATAGGATAGATTACATATGCATCAAAGAGTTTCTGTATCTCCTTTTTACTACCTCTATCATTGGTTGGTTCAACCGGGTTATCCTTGTCTAGAAGGTTTTGCTCCTTCTTTCGTTTAAATCTTATGCATACAAGTCAAGGGACTAAGTCCCTTAATATCGACAGTAGTCCATCCTATGGCTTCCTTGTGCTTGCACAATACATTCACTAGTTCTTTCTCTTCTTCTTCGGACAACTTGTTTGAGATGATCACCGGTAAGGTCTTATTTTCTCCTAAAAATGCATATTTCAAGTGCTCCGGCAACTGTTTTAATTCTATCTCTGGCTCATGCAAAACATAAGGTAACATTTTAGTTTTAGAGGGAGATAAAAATAAGTCAAAATTGATAGAAAAATATGTTCCAAGTCCCTTTATTCCTCTCTGCGGCAAAGTTCAAGATCCCTATAAAAATTATTGAAAAAAATAGTCTCAACAAATTCATCAACTAAGGGATCAATAATATCGACAGAATTAATTCTTTCAACTTGATATGGGTATTTCACCGCTTCATAAACGTCAAATTCTACGACCTCACCATCAAATTCCATTGTTAATATATCGCTTCTCACATCAATATTTGTATACGCGATGCTTAGAAAGGGTCGGCCTAAAAGTACCTCAGAGCAAGTGTTCGTCCTATCGTTTTTCATGTCGATCACATAGAAGTCAGCAGGAAAAATAAGAACATCGACTTTCACTCAAACATTTTCAAGCACTCCCTCCGGATAGAGAATAGAACGATCAGCCAACTGGATAGTTACTCTTGTTTCCTTCAAATGCTCGTTAGTAATCATTTTATAAACAGAAAGTGGCATAACTTTAATTGAATCTCCTAAGTCGCACATTGCACGTTTAATTAAAACATTTCCTATTTTGCAAGGTATAGCGAACATACCTTGGTCCTTCATCTTTGGTGGAAGCTTCCGCTGAAATACTGCAGAGACATGTTCTCCCAGATTTACCTTCTCGTGACCAGTTAGTCTCTTCTTTGCGGTGCAAAGCTCCTTTAAAAATTGGGCATACCTCGGCACTTGTCGGATTACTTTTAGGAGAGGTATGTTGACTTGTACTTTTTGTAACACCTCTAAGATTTCCTTCTCTTCGGCTCTCTTGTCATGCCTCATCAATCTCGATGGGAAGGGTGGTGCAATTTCATGAGAATGAGGAGGAGGAAGAGGTGGTGGCGATGAAGATGTACCTGGGAAGTTGGAAGGTGGTGCTTCTTTCCCCTTCTTAGACCGTGCGATATTCTCTTCTGGGACTTCAGGTGTGACAACGATTCCACTTCGGAGGGTGATAGCACTAACATTCTCTCTTAGATTTAACTCAGTTTGAGAAGGAAGTCTTCCTTGTGACTCTAGTCTCCCCACATTTTGAGCTAACTGGGTCATTTGTTTGTCCAAATCTTGTAGGTGGGTCTCAGTGCAGTTTTGAAACTTCTCTTGGGATATTGCCAACCGTTCAACGATGAATTCCAATGATGACTTATGTTGCTGATATTGTTGTTGAGTTGGTTGTCTCTGCTGATATGGTTGACTTTTCCTTTGATTTTGAGTATAACTGAAGTTCAGATGATTTTTCCAACCTAGATTATACGAGTTGGCATTGGGGTTGTATTGTCTTTGTGAAGGTCCTAGGAAATTCCATATGGTATTCACTTGTGCAGTGCCCTCTTCTTGTATAATCGGACAACAGTCCGTCGGATGCTCAGGGATCGTACATATCTCGCAAAACCTGGCTGCAATTCTTTTATCTGCAATAAGAGATTGAACAATATCAACTAATTTATCAATTTTGTTTTCTAGTGAAACTGTACTTAACTCGTGAACCCGTCGAGATGGTTCATTTGAAGGGTGAAATCGTTGCGAGTTAGCGGCCATTGTTGCGCGTAATAAGTGCTACGTAATTGTGCAAGTATACACGTCGCAAGTTATAGTATAAAAGATATCGTCTCCACAGAGATTGGTGCCATTTCAAGAATCTAATCTCTTGCACTGTAAAAAGTAAAATAAAACACAAGTAGAAGATTATAAGAGTTTAAACTAATAACTAAACTAGAAAGCAATAAAGTAAAAGAATAAATAAGATCAAGTGAGAGAGATAGGCCAGGTTATCATGAGTTGAGGTGTGATAGCCGATTGGATCGTCTTGGTAAAAGAGTGCAAGGGCAACTCAGTTGTCGTGGCAACTTGCACAACGGGGTTGCCTTGGCAACTAATCGATGGTTGCCTGGGCAACTAGTTGGGTGTCTGGCAGCAACCTTCAAGGTTCGGCAGAGCCTTCTTCAATGGTTTCTTCTTATCCCTAAGTCGAAACTCTAGCTACTTGTGTATGCCTTGATAATACATCACTGCGTGAATCAAGGGTGAACAACAACCAATCTTGCGCTCTTCTTAGCCGTTGAAATCCTTAACTTATTCCTAAGTCGGATTAATCTTCACCATCAATAGATTGAATAAAGATCATATTCATTCATTTCTTGAATCTAACTCTCCCGATATTAGATAAATAGATAAAGTTACGAGATCCTCTCCCAATTCACTCGCAAAAAAGAATAAGAACCAAGAATGAATAAACCTTGAATAAAAAAGTGCAAACTCTTATTACCTAAACAAAATCCAATAGTTTCGCACAACTACAAGACACAATAACCTTAGCCAAATAGATTTAGTTCATGGCTAGGTTCCAAAGAAACACAAGATAAAGAATCCCTAGCATGAACCTAATTGAACAAGAAATAAAAAGATGAAGAATGGATGGAGCTTTGTCGAAATCCTCCCTGTCCTTGATGTTGTCGAAAATTCTCTCATCTTTCCCCCCTTGGAGTTGACGGCTTGGTGATCTATTTATAGGGCTAGGTCAAAGTCCTCCTTTGAGAAGGAAGTTAAGTTGGAATTAAATTATCTTTAAAGAATATAATTCTTTATTATAATTATATTCCTTCTAGAACTTCTCCTATCTTCTTGGAATTTAATTCTTCTTTAACCTCTTCATGGAAATCAAACTTCTTTGGGATTTAGCTTTGCTCCACGTCATCTTGGGCTTGTCTAGTCATTAATTTCGACTACCATATCACCTTATTCTTTGTCGACAATTGCCCTGGCAACTGGCTCGACATCTCCTTCATGCATTGCCCTGGCAACTAGCTCGACATCTCCTTCATGCATTGCCTTGGCAACTAGCTCTAGCCTTGCTTTGGCAAGTGATCCTGCACATACACACAAAACACACCAAAGCAGCATCTTTTCCCACAAAAACAACCAAGTTATGCAAACAAGCTCAACGATGGAAGGAAACATGGATTAATGCATGAATGACTAATTATGTAACTAATATGAGCCTAAGTCTAACAATAATATGAGTAAAAAAGGTAAGAAAAATAGTACTTTTGAACACTTATCACACCCCCAAACTCGAACTATTGCTTGTCCTCGAGCAATGCAAACTAATAATTACCTGTCAATACTTCAATTTTCACAAACTTAGCTTTGAACTTGATTTCAATTCTCAGAACCGGGGCACAAAGTATGATTGGCTTTTCATTTTTTGAAAAACTTAAGAGTTACTCGGAATCAAACTATAATGCTTGTGAGTGTGTGCGGAGTTGTGTGCAAGTTGATTTTTCGGATTCTATGCAAACAAGAGGTTTTTAAATTACTTCATTGGGTTCTTTTTAACATGTTTTAACTAGAGCCGGTTTTGGGTACCTCTAGCGATCAATTTTTAGCACATACTAGAGCCGGTTTCGGGCACCTCTAGCGATCCATTTTTTAGCACATGCTAGAGCCAATTTTGGGCACCTCTAGCATTCATCCATTTTTTATTCTAATCCCCAAATTTGTTTAATTATCAACCTAAGTTCACTAGAATTCCTTAAATCAATCAAACCACAACAATGTTTTATCAAATTTAGCATCATAGTAAAATTCTAAGTTTTTCCATGGTTATCCTAGAATAAAAATTCTATCAATTAAGTGCATTGGCAAAGTCATCATCGGATATTCATCAAATCTAGGCAATTCTTGTTCCAACTAAAGGCATGGCAAGCAATTTATGTATCCTAAATGCAATACTTAAGATGAATGCAACTAAACATGGTAACTACTAATAACAATCCCCCCAAACTCGAGTGAGGCATTGTCCTCAATGCATGCATTAAAGAAAAATAAAAATAACGAAAAATAAAATACAACGAGGACTTACTCCGAGTGTTCGTCGTCGTGGATGATTAGTTTCCTTTTGGCCAGTGTCTTGATTCTCTTGCTTGAACGCGATGGTTGTTTCCTTGTTGCCGATGGTGGAATCGATCCTTGTACGGGGTTGTCCTCATCGTCCTCTTCATAAATGTCATTGGCTTTTCGCTTGGAGGATTCAATTGGTGCGGTCTTTGTTGGTGCAATGGAGGACTCGTCCGAATCTGAAAAATCAGACAATGATTCCGTAGGAGTTGATTCGGGCATAGGTGCTTTACCTTTGGCTTTTGCAGTGATTACCGGGACATCTTTAACTCTGGTTGTCGTGGCATCTTAAGGGTTGGTTGCCGCGACATCATCTGTTGCAGTTGCCGTGGCGACTGCTTCATTGGTTGTCGTGGCAAGGATCTCGACCGGAAAGATTGGGAACGACACGTGGCTGTCTGGGTACTTTTCTAGGATGACTTGAGTGATGGCATTGTTGTGCTCCTTCATGTACCGCATGAACATTAGTTTCCGGTCTTCAATTTGCCTAAGGTGGCTCGCCAATGGATGCAAGAGTGCTTCAAAGTGTCCCGGGGTTGATGGCCGAGTTGCCCGGGCGTTAGGTGCTTGGGCATTAGGGATTGCCGGGCGACAGGAGTTGCTGCGGCAATTGGAGGCCTTGAGGATTTTTCTGGTGCCTCTCCCATTAGCTTTCGGATTTGTGCTTGATTCCAACCGAACTTTGGTAGGGCCTTTTCATCGGTGGACTCACTTGGGACATGCATCTCCTTGCAAATATTAGAAATTAAGCAAGGGAAGAAAAGAGAACCCTTATCTTTTGAGCTACATACAAAAATCTCATCACAAATAATTTTTCCAATGTTAATGATGCGATTATGCAAAATAGAACGTATGAGCAAAAGACGTGGTATATCAACAATAGTATTGTGTGTGGTGGGCATTAAAGAAGTTTTAACAAACTTATTCCATAGTTTTGCCTTGGGTTTAAGCCGAAGGCGATTTACTGTGCCCTTGTATTTACCATCGTTCCAATGAGTTCCCGGTTGAGTGAGTTCTCGAAGCACCTTGTCAAGTTGCTTGGGCGTGATTTGATCAACAAAGGCTTGATGCTCGTCCTTCTCAATGTAAAGCCCGTAAAAGGTGTTGATGTTTTCAGGGCTTATGAGTATGGCCTTGTCACGAACAAAAACATAAGGATTATTCGGGTTAGGTGAGTGAGCATAGAATTCTCTTACCCATGAGATGTTACCCTGTTCCGATTGATGGCAAAAGATTTGCCACTTTTGATGTGAAATCCTCTCGAAGATGAATGGTTCAAGGCCGAAATCTTGATGAGAGTTGCAGTATTCAAAGCCTTGTTCTTCGTAAATCTTTCGGCTTTCAAACTTGGAGTGAAATCTTTCTTGAACCACCAGTGTAGCAAACTTCTTGTATCTTGGTTCTTTGGAGGAACTTGGGTGAACCAAAAATTTAATTTTGGATACCATGGATGATGTTGGTTGTGAGTTTTGTAAAAACAAAGAAAATAAAATAAAAGAAACTAAAGAGTTGCAAGATGAAAAGTAGGAATAGGTTTCTTGGAAGTTAAGGGTGATGGGTTATATAGAAAAGATAGGTAGTAAATATGGTGGGTGGGATTAAGGGGGTTTCGGTTTAGGGGAAGGGTGACGGCTAGGGGTTTTAATTAGGGTAAGTTGGAGGCTTTATATAAGCCTTAGATTCAGCCCATTAATTTCCTTGTTGAAGATGTTTTCCTTCTTGGATCAAAATTCCTCTTTATCTTAAACCTTTTTCCTACAATTCAAAGACAAATCAAATAAGGATTAAAATTAAAGATAAACTAATAAAAGAAAATAAATAAAGATGTGTAAAAGAAAATAAAATTAAAGATAAAAAAAGAAAATAAATCTATCCTAAAAATATAATAATAATCGAAAATAAAATAATTAGTTCAAAAATAAAAAAATTGGAAATAATAAAAATAAAAATAAAAATAAATATTGAAAGGAGAGCATGCTCATGCATCTCCTAAGTTGACCACTTTTTTGTTACGTTCCACATGGGCACCATTGTAGTGCTTTAATCTTTGTCCATTAACTTTGAATTCATGTTTGTCAGTGATGGACTTGATTATCACAACACCATGGGAGAATGGTTTGACAACTTCGAATGGTCCCGACCATCTTGATTTCAGCTTTCCCGGGAAAAGTTTTAGCAGATAATTGAATAAGAGAACTAGTTGCCCTGGCGTGAATTGCCGCGGAAATAGTTTCTTGTCATGCCATTGCTTTGTTTTCTCCTTGTAGATTCGTGCATTGTTATATGCGAGTGCACGTAATTCTTCTATCTCGTTGAGGTCTAACAAACGCTTTTGTCCTGCACTTTCCCAATTCATATTCACAGTCTTGATTGCCCAATATGCCTTGTGTTCGATTTCCACCGGTAGATGGCATGTTTTGCCATAGACAAGTCGGAAGGGGGACATACCTAAGGGTGTTTTGAATGCAGTGCGATATGCCCAAAGTGTGTCATCTAGTCTTAATGACCAATCCTTCCTAGAGGGATTTAAAGCTTTCTCGAGTATACCTTTCAATTCCCGGTTGGAAATTTCTGCTTCCCCGTTGGTTTGTGGGTGATATGCCGTGGCAATCTTGTGAGATACGCCGAAGCGTTGTAACATCTTGGCAATAAGTCTGTTGTCAAAATGCTTGCCTTTGTCACTGATAATTGCTCTCGGCATCCCAAATTGTGTAAATATGTTTTTCTGCAAGAATCGTTGCACGGTCTTGGAATCGTTGTTGGGAACTGCAGCTGCCTCAACCCATTTAGACACGTAGTCGACAACAAGTAGAATGTAGAGGTTATCGAATGAAGATGGGAAAGGTCCCATAAAATCGATCCCCCATACATCGAACAATTCCACCTCGATGATGTTTTGGAGCGGTATCTCATGTCGTCTAGAGATATTGCCCGTCCTCTGGCAACGATCACATTACTTGTAAAAGTCTTGGTCATCTTTGTACAATGTTGGCCAATACAAACCGGATTGCAAAACTTTGTCCGCAGTACGAGTTCCTCCAAAATATCCTCCATAGGGTGAAGAATGGCATTGCCGGAGTACATTCTGCTGCTCCTTTTCAGGGACACATCGGCGTATAACCTGATCTGCACATTGTTTAAACAAAAGAGGCTCGTCCCAAAAGTAATGCTTAGCATCATGACGGAACCGCTTCTTCCCTTGGTGAGTAAGACCATAAGGTAAAAACCACAAACAAGGAAATTAACTAAATCCGCGTACTAGGGTATTGACGAGGCATGTGCTACCGTGGCGACTGCTCCCAAAATTGCTGAGGCGTGCGCGTCAAAGGCTGCTGCGGCATCAAGAGTTGCCGAGTCGTGCACGTCAAGGGCTGCCGAGGCAACTAAAAGTTACTCATCCGGGAATGCATCGCATATCTCTAGATCCGCGTCCTCCTCCCTATTGCGTTCTAAACATGATAAGTGATCGGCCACTTGATTTTTTGTTCCTTTCCTGTCCTTAATTTCAATATCAAATTCTTGTAAAAGTAATATCCAACGAATCAAACGAGGTTTGGCATCCTTTTAGCAAATAGATATTTGACTGCTGAATGGTCCATATGAACAATTACCTTTGTACCAATCAAATAGGATCGGAACTTGTCAAATGCGAAAACTACAGCTAGTAACTCTTTCTCCGTTGTTGTGTAATTCACTTGAGCACTATTAAGAGTTTTACTAGCGTAGTTTATCACATGGAAGGTCTTACCTGTGCGTTGGCCTAGGACTGCTCCTACCGCAAAATCACTTGCATCACACATGAGCTCAAAAGGTAGTGTCCAATCTGGTGGAACGACAATGGGTGTCGAGGCAAGCTTTTTCTTTAGGGTTTTGAATGCTTGGTGCAAGAATCATCAAAATCGAAGACTTTATCTTGTTCAAGCAAATTGCACAAGGGTTTAGTGATTTTAGAAAAATTATGAATGAACCTCCTGTAAAAACCTGCATGTCCAAGAAAGCTTCGAATTCCTTTAACCGAACTTGGTAGGGGTAATCTCTCGATCGCGTCCACCTTGGCTTTATCTACTTCAATTCCCTTGGATGAAATCTTGTGGTTGAGCACTATTCCTTCATCTACCATAAAATGGCACTTCTCCCAATTGAGGACTAAATCAGTTTCTTCACATCTTGCCAACACCTTCTCTAAATTACCGAGGCAGCTGTGGAAGTCATTACCAAAAACAGAAAAATCATCCATGAAGATCTCAAGGAAGTCTTCGACCATGTCTGAAAAGAGTGCCATCATGCATCTTTGGAAGGTTGCCGGGGCATTACACAATCCGAACGACATCATTTGGAAAGCATAAGTACCGTATGGGCATGTGAAGGTTGTATTTTCTTGATCTTCTGGTGCTATGGCAATTTGATTGGAACCTGAATAACCATCAAGAAACAATAAAAGCTTTTACCTGCAAGACGGTCAAGCATTTGATCAATAAATGGTAATGGAAAGTGATCTTTCCTAGTGGCTTTGTTTAGCTATCGATAATCCATACAAACCCTCCAACCGGTCACAGTCCTGGTTGGAATGAGTTCATTGTTTTCATTACTTACCACCATTATACCTCCCTTTTTCGGTACACATTGTACCAGACTTACCCATATACTATCAGAGATAGGGTATATAATGCTGGCGTCAAGCCAGTTGATGATTTCTTTCATTACAACCCCTTTCATGGCATGATTCAGTCTCCTCTAGGCCTCAATTGAAGGTTTGTGATCATCTTCCAACAAAATCTTGTGCATGCACACTGCCGGGCTAATTCCCTTCAAGTCGGCAATTGTCCACCCTATTGCCTTCTTGTGTAGCATCAATATTTTGATCAGCTTCTTTTCCTGCTCAGGCTGTAACTTAGAAGAAATAATTACAGGCAATGTATTATAGGTTCCTAAGTATGCATATTTTAGTTGCTCTGGCAACTGTTTCAACTCAAGAATCGGTGGTTGTTCAATAGAGGGCTTTTCGAGCTTACCTTCTTACTTGAGTAATCTAGTGGTTCAAAGTATGTACCTGGTCGATTGACTAGCCAATTTGCCTCTTCTTGTTGTTCCTCATCGATCAGTTCTTCATACTCCTCAGGTTCCTCTTGATCGGCAATGTAGTTGTCGAGGCAACTAAATTCCTTGTCGAAGTTAAACTCTGCTGTGGCATGAAGAAGTTGGCATTCTTCTGGATCATCGGCGTGCCTTAGTGCTTGGAACACATTTAGTTTAACTTGCTGGTCATTCACCCTCATTGTGAGTTCTCCCTTTTCAACATCGATCAAGGTTTTCCCTGTTTCTAGGAATGGTCTCCCGAGAATGATAGGTGCATGCTCATCTGCTTCACAATCCAAAATAATAAAGCCAGCGGGAAAAATAAATTTATCAACTTTTACCAGTATGTCTTCGATTTTTCCTTCTGGATGCACATAGGATCTGTCGGCTAGCTGTAGCATAACTGTTGTAGGTCTTGCCTTCCCGATTCCTAGTTTCTGGAAAACCAATTTAGGCATCAAGTTTATGCTAGCCCCAAGGTCACATAATGCTTTCCTGACATAGTGGTTTCCAATGGAACAGGGTATTGTGAAACTTTCGGGATCCTTCAACTTGGGTGGCATACGATTGTGCAACATGACCATACATCCCTCTATTGCGGCAACTGTTTCAAACTCTCCTAGCCTTGTTCTCCTGGACACAATGTCTTTAAGGAACTTGGCATAGTTTGGCATTTGTTCAATTGCTTCAACCAATGGCAAGTTGATGTAGACTTGCTTGAGGATATCAAGAAACTTTTTGAATTGATATTCTTGCTTTTGTCGCTTCAACCTTTGTGGGAATGGCGGTGGAAGTCGGATATCTTCAATCCTTTCATTGGTTTGGAACCTGATTGATGGCATTGCTGGGACAACTGGAGTTGCCGAGGCATTCTTAATTGGGGTTGTCGAGGCATGCTTATCGCAAGTTGTCGAGGCATCCTTATCGCCGGTTGCTGAGGCATGCTTATTGCCGGTTGCCGAGACATGCTTATTGCCGGTTGCCGCTACAATTCCTGGTTTATCCTCTGAGGTTTTGCCGCTAGGTTCGTCTTGATCTTTTTTGGAGTTTTATTTGGTGAGCGAGCTTGAGCCTCTTTAAGTTGTTGGCCACTTCTAGTGGTGATCGCCTTACATTGCTCATGGCCAGTTCCTCTTGCGACTTCAGTATCGCTAGGTAAACCTCCTTGCGGTCTAGTATTCAGGTTTTGAGCAAATTGTCCGACTTGATTTTCTAATGATTTGATTGTCGCCTCTTGGTTTTGCAATCTCATCTCGGTCCTGTTAATAAAAGCATCAGTTCTTTTTATGAAGTGACTATTCCCAGCCATATAAGATTCAGTTTTCAACATAAAAGCATTGAGAGAATTTTCCAAAGAACTAGATGTTGTCGGTTGTTGATGCGGCAACTGTTGCCATGGCATATTCTCCTGGAATCTCGATGCTTGTGCATTCTGATTGTTCTAGTTTAGAGCATTGTTGGGATTACTCCATGAAAAATTCGGGTGCTTCTTCCAAGCTGGATTGTATGTATTGGACATCACATTGTTGTTCCGGTTGTAATTCCCCACATAGAAGTTGGATTCCAGATTCTGTATACATTCAGAAGAATCATGGTTACCACCACATAACTCACAAAAAGAATCCATTACCTTGACCTCATGTGTGTTGTTTGGTTTCTGCATGTTCTGGACCATCTTGGTTAAAGTTGCCAATTGTGCCGAAATTGAGTCTGATGATCCTAGTTCATGTATTGTGGCTTGACGTCTAACTCCTCCTCTTCTAGTAGAGGGGAATTGATAGTCATTCTTGGCAAGCCTGTTTAGAATTTGCATTGCTTCCTCCGGCGACTTATCTAGGAGTATGCCATTTGCCGAGGCATCTAGCATCATCCTTGTTGGTGTATTCACGACGTTGTAAAACATTGTTACTTGTGTCCACACTGGGAATCCGTGTATGAGGCATTTGTATAGAAGTTCTCTATATCGCTCCCAAGCCTCGTACATGGATTCATCATCTGCCTGCCGAAAAGAAGTAATGTCGTTACGAAGCTTATCAGTCAAATTTGTAGGATTAAACCGAGCAAGGAAATCACGACAAAGATCGGTCCAAGATCCTATTGATCCGGCAGGAATGCTATTCAAGCATGCTTTCGCCTTATCCCTCAGTGAATAGGGGAATAATCTTAATCGTAAAACATCGGGGGTGACTCCGTGTATTTTGAACGAGTTGCAAATCACGAGGAAAGATTTAAGATGTTGTCGTGCATCTTCAGTTGCTAAGCCGTCAAATTGACCAATTGTGTTGATCATATTAAACATCACCGGTTTCAACTCAAAGTGGTCGGCTTCAATTTCAGGTGTGAAAACTCCTGGATTAAGTCCATTAAGATCTTCTTCAAGATAGTCTCGAATAGTTCTGTTTCGTGCAAGAATCACTTCTCCTCATGCTGGTACATCTTGATTCATATTGCCGTCTTGATTAGCCATTGCTACTCTTAACCTTCGTCTAAGTCTTTGTAAAGTTCGTTGGATTTCTGGATCAAAGGGATATTATGGTGTAATCGATCTCGCCCTGGTCATATACCAATGCAAAACCAAAGTTTGTTAGCCCTTTGAATTTTAAACAAGAAAAATAAAAAGTTTAAGAAAATAAAAACAAAGTCGCTATTGCCAATCCCCGGCAACGGCGCCAAAAACTTGTTGCGCGTAATAAATGCTACGCAATTGTGCAAGTATACACGTCGCAAGTTATAGTATAAAAGATATCGTCTCCACAGGGATTGGTGCCACTTCAAGAATCTAATCTCTTGCACTGTAAAAAGTAAAAGAAAACACAAGTAGAAGATTATAGGAGTTTAAACTAATAACTAAACTAGAAAGCAATAAAGTAAAAGAATAGATGAGATCGAGTGAGAGAGATAGGCCAGATTATCGTGAGTTGAGGTGTGATAGCCGATTGGATCGTCTTGGTAAAAGAGTGCAAGGGCAACTCAGTTGCTGTGGCAACTTGCACAACGGGGTTACCTTGGCAACTAATCGATGGTTGCCTGGGCGACTATTTGGGCAACTACTTGGGCATCTAGGCAGCAACCTTCAAGTTTCGGCAAAGCGTTCTTCAATGGTTTCTTCTTATCCCTAAGTCGAAACTCTAGCTACTTGTGCATGCCTTGATAATACATCCCTGCGTGAATTAAGGGTGAACAACAACCAATCTTGCACTCTTCTAATCTGTTGAAATCCTTAACTCTCCCGATTAATCTTCACCATCAATAGATCGAATAAAGATCATATTCATTTGTTTCTTGAATCTAACTCTCCCGATATTAGATAAATAGATGAATTTACGAGATCTTCTCCCAATTCTCTCGCAAACAAGAATAAGAACCAAGAATGAATAAACCTTGAAAAGAAAAGTGCAAACTCTTATTACCTAAACAAAATCCAATAGTTTCTCACAACCACAAGACACAATAACCTTAGCCAAATAGATTTAGTTCATGGCTAGGTTCCAAAGAAACACAAGATAAAGAATCCCTAGCATGAACCTAATTGAACAAGAAAGAAAAAGATAAAGAATGGATGGAGCTTTGTCGAAATCCTCCTTGCCCTTGATGTTGTCGAAAATTCTATCTTCTCTCCCCCCTGGAGTTGACGGCTTGGTGATCTATTTATAGTGCTAGGTCAAAGTCCTCATTTGAAGAGGAAGTTAAGTTGGAATTAAATTATCTTTAAAGAATATAATTCTTTATTATAATTATATTCCTTCTAGAACTTCTCCTATCTTCTTGGAATTTAATTCTTCTTTAACCTCTTCATGGAAATCAAACTCCTTTGGGATTTAGCTTTGCTCCACGTCATCTTGGGCTTGTCTGGTCATCAATTTCGACTACCATATCACCTTATTCTTTGTCGACAATTGCCCTGGAAGCTGGCTTGGCGTCTCCTTCATGCATTGCCCTGGCAACTAGCTCTAGCCTTGCTTTGGCAAGTGACCCTGCACATACACACAAAACACACCAAAGCAGCATCTTTTCCTACAAAAACAACCAAGTTATGCAATCAAGCTCAGCGATGGAAGGAAACATGGATTAATGCATGAATGATTAATTATGTAACTAATATGAGCATAAGTCTAACAATAATATGAGTAAAAATGGTAAGAAAAATAGTACTTTTGAACACTTATCAGCCATAGTAGATATTAACGTTCTTGCCGCCGTCGAAGTCATGTTAACAAGAGCTCATCTACTGTTGTGTCTACCACTTTCATGTCCATGGGTGTTAATCCTTCATAGAAATACCAGAGAAGCATTTGTTCAGACAATCCGTGTTGTGGACAATTTGTGCATAGCTTTTTGAAACGCTCCCAGTAGTCATATGAAGATTCAGTATCCTTTTTTCGGATACTCAGGATACTTCGCCTTAGCTCGCTTGCCTTAGCTGCTGGAAAAAACCTGTCAAGAAGAAAGTGAGCCATGTCAGTCCAAGTTGAAACCGAGTTGGGGGTAAATCAAATAGCCAATCCTTGGCAATATCAGCTAGAGAAAAGGGAAAGGCACGAAGTTTTATTTGATCTTCAAAGACTCCTTGTGGTTTTGTGCTTAGACAGACCATGTGAAATTCCTTAAGATGTTTATGTGGATTTTCACTTGGCAAACCGTGATAGGTTGGTAAAAGGTGTATTAAGCCTGTCTTGAGAGCGAATGGTGTCTCGCCATTCAAGAATGTTATGCACATCGACTGGTTATCATTAGGGGCCGCAGTTAGTTGTCGAATAGTTTGGTCGTTGTCTCCCATCGAAACTGGTTCTTTGGTTGTGTGATCGAAATGTGATTCTACTTCAGACGCTATTTCTAGATCACGTTCTAGTCGTTGTTTTCGCTATCTTTACTTCTTTTCCAAAAGTGTCTGAGCGTGCAGCCTTCGGGCGTATGCTTCGATCTTTGGGTTATAATCTTCTTGTTCTCCCGGATTCTTCCTGGTCATAAATAAAAAATAATAATCAGTAACTTTGCTGAAGTCCCTGGAAACGACGCCAATTTGACACGCGTCGTTTTCACGTCAATATAATTCCTTCTTCTCAGATAATAAATAAAGGAATTCAAGCGTAGTAAAAGAGCAGTAAGGGTTGATCCCTCTAGGACTAAGAGAACTTCCTAATTTATGTTTGTTCAATCGGTGAGCCAACAAGAGAGATTGTACAGAAGATTAGGAAGTGGATTCAATATGGTAAAGATTATCCTAAGGCTCTTGCTTTGACTTAGTTTTCTCGGATCATCAAAAAAAGGATTTTTCACTTCGGGATTCACGTTAGTTACTTGCCTACAAGGATCAATCCTTGTGACTGTGCCTTGTATACCGAATACCCAAGTGCCATCTTTGATATCGATTTTGGAAATTGATCTAATCAATAACAATGTTGTAGATCGAAAATTTTTAAGTAAAGGCCGACTCGGACTATGTTGTTTCAATAATAACTGATTACGATCTCAGTTTCCTCTTAGCAAACAATTTTGCTGAGTGTGTTCTCGAGAAGTCGAATGTGCTTCAATAGCCGATCCTTCCTCCTACACATTTAACCAAAACAACATCCTGACCAACGTCAATCTTTGGTTTTGAAATCATTTTGATTTTGAAATTAAGCTTAGAAAACTGAGAGAGACATTCGAAGTTGTTTAAGTGCTTTTCAATCCTCACGTTGGAATTGAATCATTGCTTTAGCCTTTGGATATGGAAAACTTAGCTAAGTATGATAGAGATCATACTTAGCATCTTTGAAAAAAATTAAAAACTTGAAAAAGTGAAAATGAAGAAGAAAAGTAAAAACTTCTATTAATAAAGAAAAACAAGAACAAATTAAAACCCAAAAGATGAGAGATGATTTTTGAGTTTTCCCAAAGGGGGTATTTAGAGCAGCCTAAAACCTTAAAAATAATAACCCTAAAGAGATAAAAGATAAATCCAAAATTATTTAAATTAATTACAAAATATAATTCCAAAGTTTGAATTTAAATTCTGACTGATAAGACATCTGAAACGCGGCCGATAAGCTATCATCGTTGCTTATGTGGCATCTTCTAGAAGCTGCTGACGTGGAGTCCAGTCAGACTTTCATGCCCAGATTCATGCCCACTAATCCAGCCATGAGTCCAGAAAATCAAAAATTGCACAATTTCATCAATTTTAGCAACATCTCTGGAATCTACTGTTCTGCATTGAAAATAAACAAAAGTGCCCAAATTGGCAATTTAAAACAACCAGTAAAGGAGTAATTATCGATAGAATAATGCATAATTTAAGCACTAATCATGAAATGCATTAGGCATACTTTTCCTAGTGAGGTAGTCATAAACAGTGTCAATATCAATGAGATGCATTACAAGTCATGTCTTGACAATAATAGCGCGATGTACCATTATTAGCAATGCAATGATCAACAATAACCCTTGGATCGATTCAGAATAGTGGATACGCGAATTCCTACGCCCCGCCAAATCAATGAATGGTGTAGCCCCTCCGCCTCACCAATATGACCAATATCACAATGCATCCCTCTGCCTCGCCAAATCAATATAGCTGTAGCCTTAGGACCGTAGTCCACCCGTACACCGAGCTCATGAATTCTATGGCATGCCAATTGTATCCAAAGTCCTTTCAAATCCAAGGTCCGGTGACAATATCAATGATCGGTGTTCAATAGCAAAGACAATACTCAATATATTCAATGACTTTATCAAAAAGCAATGTTTCAATATCAATGTCCTATAACAATATCAATAACAATAGTAATATTTCAATTGTCTCAATGACGATATCAATAGCTGGTGATTCATTTGCAATGTTTCGATGACAATAACAATGTCGACACCAATAATCCATGACAAAGGCAATAACAATGGCAATGTCAATGCTCTATAATCAATATCCTATATTTCCATGATTCAATGATGATGAAAATGTTAATAAAATTAACAATACTCAATAAAAGTGATGATATCTGTGTTTGATGTTCATTAACAATGACGATAGCAATGACAATGCTCAATACTCGAAGCGATAACTTACCGGTGCTTACCACAATATCCGCTAAGCGGTTCGATGCAATAATCCTTAGCGATGAGGTTAGCAATGACAATTTCATTAACAACAAAATCGGGAAAGACACCCAGCCTAATCCTGAGACTCCGACTACACTCACCTTGATATTCTGAAGCTTTCAAGGCTCTCGGATAGTAATCCATTTGTTTCTAGCTCTCGTTGGTAATGGTGGATGTCCTCCTTCCACTTCTTGAGCTAGGATAGTCAACAGGGAAATAGTTAGGATTTTTAATATGATATCAAAATCAATATAACGATATCAAAATCAACATCCAAATTCGATATGGCCATTAGCGATGGGATATCCATGGATTAAAGCTTTAAAATACTTAGGTTAACATATGTGCTCAACTTAAAACTCAAGATTAAACACTATATATCCATGGTATCATCTAATTGCTTGGGGTTTCAAGCTTACCTGATCACTAGCTGTGATTCAATATCAATGGATTGAAGAAAATTCAAGCTTCTCCAACTTCAACAACGGAAGTGCTTGCTTGGAAGAAGATGAAGAAAAGGGAGGTGTTAGCTTGGTTTAGGCAATCAGGTAAGCTTCTTAATTTTTGGCTATTCACTTTATTTGCTTTGTAAATACAAAGCTTTCCTTCCCTTGAAGGAATTTAATTCTGATCACCCATGTATGTGGTAACTTAAGTGATGAGAGGCTAATCGCAAGGCTAGTCCCACAACTCTCAATTCCTCATAATTGTACCCCTCAAACTTCTGATTTCCACAATTTAGTCGCTAAACAAGTTTTCAATATCTTCAATAGGATCCTTAAGAAATAGATTAACTCAATTAGAGTCCAATAGAAATACAATTGACCTTGTGGTCGAGGCCATTACAATATTTGAATAGTTCTGATGTAGGATTTGCGATCGTCGGAACCCAATTCTGACTAGGCTAGATTTTGGGGTGTTACATCTAACGTCTAAACCTCTCCGATCTCGAACGATGAGTCCCTTAAACTGAAATGGATGAGATACAATGCATTAGGCATACATTGCCTAGTGAGGTAGCCATAAACAATGTCATTAGCAATGTAATGCATTCCAATTCAAGTGATGACAATAGCAATACAATGAACTATTAGTATCAATGCAATGATCATGATTGGCAACAATATTTCCATATTTTAGCAATAACCCTTGCATCGATTCCGGATAGTGGATACGCGAATTCCTATGCCTCGCCAACTCAATGAATGGTCTAGTCCCTCTGCCTTGCCAATATGACCAATATCACAACACATCCCTCCACCTCGCCAAATCAATATAGGCCATAGCCCTAGGACCGTAGTCTACTCGTACATTGAGCTTATGAATTCTATGGCATGCCAATTGTATCCAATGTCCTTCGAATCCAAGGTCCGATAATAATATCAATAATCGATGCTCAATAGCAATAACAATGTTCAATGTTTTCAATGACTTTATCAGTAAGCAATGATTCAATATGCATGTCCAATGGCAATATCAATGACAATGGCAATAACAGTACACGATGACAATGATGTTATCTATGTTTGATATTCGATAACAATGACATTAACAGTGACAATGCTCAATCCTCAATGCGATAACTTACCAATAGTTACCATAACACCCACTAAGTGATTCGATGCAATATCCCTTAGAAAATAGGGTTAGCAATGATAGTTTTAAGAACAATGGAATTGGGAAAGGCACCTAGCTCAATCCCGAGACTTCGACTACACTCACCTCGATTCTAAAGCTTTCAAGGCTCTCGGATTACAACTCCTTTGCTTCTAGCTTTTGTTGGAGATGGCGGGGGATCTTTCTCCACTTCTTGAGCTAGGTTACAATAATAGGAATTGATTAGAATCAGTAGTATGATATCGAAATCAATATAACAATACCAAATTCGATATCTATGCTTGAAATAGCAATTGGTTATTAGGTTAATGGACTTTCCATGGATTAGCTTACAAGCTCCATAATTTCAATTAGAAACTAATCTCAATATATCCATGGATTTGAACAATTGTTTGATGGTTTCATCTTACCCAATCAAGGGCTATCTAACAGTGTAAAGAAATTTAAGAAAACCTAAGCAACCAAGGAAAGTGCTTGCTTGAGCTCAAGGAAGAAGATGGAAATGGTGGTGCTTGCTTGCTTTTTCAATGGGAAAAAGGATGAAAGAGTGGGAAGTTTAGTCTCAGTTTACTAGGATTATTTCTTTCCTCATACTCTTTAACTTAACTGATAGCTTTCCTTTACACAAGGTTTGCCTCCCAAGAAACCAATCACATGGTTTCCTAGATTGGGAGGAAACCTTTTAATATTAATAAATTCTCTCCCTTCAAAACCCTTATCATCCTTTAATAATAGATGGTCAATACTCATGTGGGTAAGGACAAGAAAGATGGTGACTCACCCCTACATCCTCAGCTCTCTTACTTTAATCATAAAAATCAATTTTGAAAGATGTCCGTACGGATACACCTTATATCCGTATCGATACGGTTCAACCCAATTAGGTAAGTTAGTTAATAACTGTTGAGCCATACCGATATTAGACCCACTATGTCGATACACCCAACTTAATTTTAGAATTTAATTCTTCCAAAGAAGTTCTTAACTGAGGAGTGGACACATCTAAGGCTCATTATTAATGAAATAAACATGTGACCAATGTCAAGGCAATATTTAGGCTCTTTTGATACCGGGTTTCTGATTGCCGAAACACAATTCTGACTAGGCTGGTTTTAGGGATGTTACAACTCTCCCCCGCATAAGAAAAATTCGTCCTCAAATTTTTTTTACTTGAACCGAAGAGGTGATGGTACTTCTTCCTTATTGTCTCCTCAAGTTCCCAGGTAGCTTCTTCAATGGAGTGGCTCCTTCAGAGATGTTACGAAGCCTCTTGACTTTTTTTGTAAGGATTTGGATCGGTTTTTCTTCATAGGATAGGTTGGGCTGAATCTCAACTGACTTAGGCTCGATGACATGTGAAGGGTCAGATCGATATTTTCGGAGCATCGATACATGTAATACATCATGGAATTTGCTCAATTCTGAGGGCAACAATAATCGATAAGCCACATGGAAAACTCTTTCAATAACCTCGAAAAGTCCAATAAATCGAGGACTCAGCTTCCCCTTATTGCCAAACCTCAGAACTTTCTTCCATGATGATACTTTAAGAAAGGCTTTCTCCCCAACTTCGTATTGAATGTCCCTTCGCTTAAGATTGGCATAGGCCTTTTTTCGGTCGAAGATAGCTTTCAAGTGATCGTGGATAATGGTAACCTCTTCTTCGATTTCCCAAAGTAGATTAGGGCCTAATATTTTGCCTTCGCTGAGTTCAGACCAACACAATGGAGTTCGACAACGCCTACCGTACAATGCTTCATATGGTGCCATTTTGATTGAAGCTTGGTAGCTGTTATTGTAGGCAAACTCAATGAGAGATAGGGATTTCTCCCACGGTCCACCAAAATCAATGATGCATGCATGTAGCATGTCTTCCAAAATCTAGATTACCCTTTTTGATTGTCCATCAGATTGAGGGTGAAAGGCGGTACTAAGGTTGACTCTAGTTCCTAGAGCTCTTTGCAATGTTCTCCAGAATCGAGAAGCAAACTGTGGTTCATTCTAACTGGTAAGAAATGTGTTGACTTGGTAAAACGGTCCACAATGAACCAAATGACATCATGTTTAGCATGAGTCAAGGGTAGACCACTAAAAAAGTCCATAGTAATCTTCGCCTATTTCCATTGCAGTAGATCGATGGGTTGCAATAATCTAGTAGGGACACGATGTTCAGCTTTAATGCGTTGACAAGTGAAACACTTGGACACGAAGTCAATTATGGCTTAGTTCATGCCTGGCCACCAATATAACTCATAGAGGTCTTTGTACATCTTTACAGACCCCGGGTGAATAGAAAATGAACTTGAATGAGCTTCTTTAAGAATATTATTACGATGTGATTCATCATTAGGTACGCAAACCTATCACGAAAACATAGGAGTCCTTTAGAATTAATTTTGAAATCAGGATTATCTTGAAGTTTAGAGACAATGGATTGAAGTTCTGAGTCTTGATCTTGCAATGCCTTAATTCTCAAAATAATGGTAGACTAAACTTGAAGTTCATCTACGAAACAATGATGTTTCCGAAGTCGGAAGTGAGCATTAATGGCTCGAGGAGCTACAAAACAACAGTTTTACAAGGAGTCACTTACTATACAATACATGAGAATCAATAATCAATGAAAATACTTATCAAGCGAAGGTTTGCAGCTGAGAGCATCAACTATAACATTGGCCTTGCCCGGATGGTAATCAATGACAAGATCATAGTCTTTAAGGAGTTCTATCCATCTCCGTTGCTGGAGGTTTAGCTTTTTCTGAGTCAAGATGTATTTGAGGCTCTTGTGATTAGTGAAAAAATAGCATTTCTCTCCGTAGAGATAATACCTCTAGATTTTCAACACAAAAACAACCGTGACCAATTCTAGATCATGAGTAGGGTAATTCGTCTCATGTGGCTTAAGTTGTCTTGAAGCATATGCAATAACCTTGCCTTCTTGCATCAATACACATCCTAACTCGAGGTACGATGCATCACTATAAACTGTGTAGTTTTTTCCAGACTCATGTTGGGTTAGGATTGGTGCATGAGTTAACACTTGCTTTAATTGATCAAAACTCCACTGTTGTTCCTCGGTCCAAACAAATGGAGATTTTTTCATAATAGCTTAGTCAATGGGGTTGTTAACATAGAGAATCCCTTTACGAATCTCTTATAATAGCCAGCAAGACCAAGGAAACTCTTTACTTCACCAACATTCTTCGGTAGATGCCAATAAAGGATGGCTTGAATTTTCTTCAAATCTACCTGGATGCCCGAAGCCAATACAATATACCCAAGGAAAGCAAATTCAATAAGCCAAAACTCACATTTGGAAAAACTTAGCAAATAGCTACTTGTTATGAAGGGTTTGAAGCACAATATGGAGGTGATCACGGTGCTCTGTAGTAGTTTTGGAATAGATTAGGATGTCATCAATGCATACCACTACGAACTTTTTGAGATAGGGCCTAAAAACCTAATTCATTAAGTCCATAAAAGTTTTCGGTGCATTGGTTAGCCCAAAATAGCATCACCAAGAATTTGTAATGGCCATATCTTGTACAAAACGCAGTTTTGGGTACATCACAGTCTTTAACTCTCATTTGATAATACCCAGACCTTAAATTGATCTTGGAAAACACAGAGGCATCATTGAGTTGATCGAATGGGTCATCTATCCTTGGCAATGGGTACTTGTTCTTGATGGTCACCCTGTTCAACTACCGGTAATCAATGCATAATCTCATGGAACTATCATTAATCTTCACAATGAGAACTAGAGCTCCTTAGGGTGATGAACTTGGTTGAATAAAGCCTTTATCAAGCAAATCTTAAATCTAGGCTTTCAATTTCTTCAACTCATGGCTACCATTCGATAGGGTACAATAGAAACTAGAGCAGTTTCAGGTTGTACTTTGATACCAAATTTAACTTCATGGGTAGGAGGTAGACCCGAAAGTTCATCAAGGTAGACATCAGGAAATTCACATAGTGTCAATATCCTATAAGCGAGGTTTATCCTTGGCTTCTAATGACAAGGCACACATTGATGATATTCGGGAGTTTATTAGAACAATGCTCTCTTTGCCAAGGCCTCGAATGTACAACTTATTTTTATTACAGTTCACCCAAGCTTGGTGCTTGTTAAGCTAATCCAAGCCTAGTATGACATCGAACTCATGGATCAGTAAGGCCAACAAGTTGGCCGAAAATGGAATCCCTTGAATCATCAAATGACAATTCTTGTACACAAGGCTTACAATGACACAATCACCCAATGGGTTCATGACAGAAACTCTCGATGCTATGGGTTCGCTAGTCATTCTATGCTTCTTGACTAACTCAGTACTTATAAAGAAATGTGTAGAGCCAGGATCAATCAATGCGTATAAAGAATGAGAATACAATTTAATAGTACCTACAATAACATTGGGCTCGTCATCCTCCTCACGTGATACATTTGGGCAGATGCCTTAGATTCTTGTTGGTTTGATAGTTTTCCCGAGCCAATAGGTTTCCCCGTAGCTCTCAATGATCCTTGCCTCAATCCCTTTCTTTGGAAGGATTGAATAGGAGAGACAACATTTGTTGGTGCAACAGTGGACTTGGTGGCACCAAGAGGATAGTCACGGATGAAATAACCTTGTTCACCATAATAGAAGTATGTTCTAGTCTGCTTTCGGCATTGACCCGCTGGATGTCGCTTATGGCAATAGTTGCAAATTATATTTTGTGAACTTCGATTGGAGCCTTCAATGCTTTCAACAGAAGCCATCTTGGCAAGAGATTGCGTTACAGTCTGAGGTCTCTCAATGTTTCCAGAACGAGAAGGCTGTAAGTATGTATTCTGCTTAAGACCATGGTACTTACCCTTCTTGTTCCATTTGGGAGGTCGGGGGTCATCTCTAAATCTCTTCTCAGACTTACTAGATCCACATATTCTCTGAGCCCTCTATGCAGCTTTAGTGGCCTTAACTTGATTCACGAGGTCCTGGAAGTCAGTGATGCCCAAGGTAGTAAACATAGGGCGTAGCTCGTCGCTAAGCCCGACAATGAACATCATGTATTTTTCTTCTTTTTTTCTTGATGTATTTTGCACTATACTGACAGTACTTACAAAAATCATGAATATACTGCTCGATAGGTCGACCACCTTACTTCAAATGAAGGAAGATACTATGCTTTTCTACGAGGTAGTACTCGCTAATGTACGTCTTTTGAAATTCTTAAAGAAAGAACTCCCAGGTAACGGTCTCTTCAAGAACAGTGAGAATGGTGGTCTTCCACCATTGGAGTGCGTCGTCAGCTAGTAATGCCAGGGCACACTCCATCTTATGCTCATCAGAACACTGCAACTTTTTATTCAAGATTCTCAATGTATTGTCTAGCCAGTATTTCGCAGTTTTAGGGTTATTATCATCCTGGCCAGTGAAAGTATATGCCCGGAGGCGATGCCAATTTATCAATTAGGGCCTGAGCATACTAGATAGCAGGCTGAGTAGGTTGCACTACTGTCTTAGCCCTCATCGATGTCATAAATTGCTTGAACATGTCGGTCATGTTCCGGTAACACTCAACTTGATTATTAGACAACTCTGGCTCGACGTTCTGAGGTGGGGGATTAGGTGGATTTGGTGGATCTCCCCTCTTACTACCTTACCATGGGTCGAGGAGTCGGTAGCATGCTCATTATTGTGAGCTTGGTTAGTCTTAGACATATCTATAACACAAAGAGATCATATTAGTCGACAAGTCACAATATACACAATATACAACTCCTAGGCGGCAAAGTAGCATAATAACAATGCAATAAACTTTGGTTTAGTCCTAGAATTGACTAAACTCTGGCTTTGATACCATAAATGTAACACCTCCTTCCCGGCTTGGTTGAGAACTGGGTCGAAGCGTGCTACAGTTGAACGATACAGTGATCGGTGCTATAAAATTTCAATTTATGACTAACATTCAATCAATATTATACTCTTTAAAAATTACCAAGTATAGGCATTAGTCCAATTTATCCTGCATAGAACAATAATCCTTTAATTAGGACTAATTTATAACTTTTACAAGTTTTAGGGACTAAATTGTAAATATGAAAATTTAGGGGCCATTTTCTGTAATTAATAATGCCACAATGAAATTCAATGCAATAATAGTGAGCTTGTAAAATTTCATGCTAATCAGAGTTCATTAGCCCTACCAATTAGACTTATAAGATTTCAGTGACTATATTGCAAAACTTTAAAAGTTGTTCTTTATCACTTATAACTAATTTACCTGCCACCGTATTGATACCCTGGAGACTGTATCGATATGCCATGCTTAATTCAAGGATTCTAGATTAAAAGGGAACAAGCTTGTATCGATACACTAGGGACCGTATCGATACAGGTTGACCACGTTGACTTCGTATCGATACGCCCTAAACCCGTATCAATACCATTTTTGTAACCAAATTCCAGTGACCAAAGTCTGTACCGATACACCTAAGCAGTATCGATATGCCCCTTTTGACCAACGTTGACCTGGCCAAATATGCAAGGTCGTATCGATACACCACCTGTATCGATACGCCCAACATTGTAATGACAGATTTTATCTAATTTTTATACAATTTGACCTACCAAACAATGTCCAAATACAATGAAACTTTACCATCAAGTTTATAATCATTTAATCTACTAGCATGTCAATGTGAATCCATTTACTAGGTTTTCACCTTTAGGAGCCAACTATGCATTTTTAGTCATTTTTAAACCATACAAAAAGACCACTTAGAGCCTCAAGCACTATTACACAAGCTTAACATATACATATCAAAAGAGCCCTATGTGACTATTCCAAGTAATTTACCACCCTACTAGGAGTTCATAGGTTCGATATACATTACTTTAGGATTGTTTGTGACTTGTCCAACGCCTCAACCTCTTCAATCTCGAACGATGAGTCCCTTAACCTGAAATGGATGAGATGCAATGCATTAGGCATACATTGCCTAGTGAGGTAGCCATAAACGATGTCATTAGCAATTTAATGCATTCCAATTCAAGTGATGACAATAGCAATACAATGAACTATTAGTATCAATGCAATGGTCATGATTGGCAACAACATTTCCATATTTTAGCAATAACCCTTGGTCAATTCCAGATAGTGGATACACGAATCCCTATACCTTGCCAAATCAATGAATGGTCTAGTCCTTCCGCCTCGCCAATATGACCAATATCACAACACATCCCTCTACCTCGCCAAATCAATATAGGCCGTAGCCCTAGGACCGTAGTCCACCCATACATTGAGCTCATGAATTTTATAGCATGCCAATTGTATCTAATGTCCTCTGAATCCAAGGTCCGGTAATAATATCAATGATCGATGCTCAATAACAATGTTCAATGTTTTCAATGACTTTATCAGTAAGCAGTGATTCAATATACATGTCCAATGGCAATATCAATGACAATGGCAATAACAATACACGATGACAATGATGTTATCTATGTCCGATATTCAATAACAATGATGTTAACGGTGACAATGCTCAATCCTCAATGCGATAACTTACCAATACTTACCATAAGACCCACTAAGTGATTCGATGAAATATCCCTTAGTAAATAGGGTTAGCAATGATAGTTTCAATAACAATGGAATTGGAAAAGGCACCTAGCTCAATCCTGAGACTCCGACTACACTCACCTCGATTCCAAAGCTTTCAAGGCTCTCGGATTACAACTCTTTTTCTTCTAGCTTTCGTTGGAGATGGTGGGGGATCTTTCTCCACTTCTTGAGCTAGGTTACAACAATAGGAATTGATTAGAATCGGTAGTATGATATCGAAATCAATATAACAATGCCAAATTCTATATCTATGCTTGAAATAGCAATTGGTTATTAGGTTAATGGACTTTCCATGGATTAGCTTACAAGCTCCATAATTTCAATTAGAAATTAATCTCAATATATCCATGGATTTGAACAATTGTTTGATGGTTTCATCTTCCCCAATCGAAGGCTATCTAATAGTGTAGAGAAATTCAAGAAAACCTAAGCAACCAAGGGAGGTGCTTGCTTGAGCTTAAGGAATAAGATGGAAATGGTGATGCTTGCTTGCTTTTTCAATGGGAAAAAGGATGAAAGAGTGGGAAGTTTAGTCTCAGTTTACTAGGATTATTTTTTTCCTCATATTCTTTAACTTGACCGATAGCTTTCCTTTACACAAGGGTTGCCTCCCAAGCAACCAATCACATGGTTTCCTAGATTGGGAGGAAACCTTTTAATATTAATAAATTCTCACCCTTCAATCCCTTATCATTCTTTAATAATAGATGGTCAATACTCACGTGGGTGAGGACAAGCAATATGGTGACTCACCCTTACATCCCCAGCTCTCTTAATTTAATCACAAAAATCATTTTTGAAAGATGCTCATACCGATACACCTCATAGTCGTATTGATACAGTTCAGCCCAATTAGGTAAGTTAGTTAATAACTATTGAGCCGTACCGATACAGGACCCATCATCGATACACCCAACTTCAGAATTTAATTCTTCCAAAGAAGTTCTCAACTGAGGAGTGGACACATCTAAGGCTCATTATCAATGAAATAAACATGTGACCAATGTCAAGGCAATATTTAGGCTCTTTCGATACTGGGTTTTCGTCACTAGAACCCAATTCCGACTAGGCCAGTTTTAAGGATGTTACAACTCCCTCATTGATTTCTAACCGTTTGGGTAGTTGAGATCATTAATAGCCGTTGGGCTATATTTTTCCCGCAATAAATGTTGTTAGGTAGCCAGACGTATCGGTACGTTAACAGGTGTATCGGTACCTACTATAAGAAGAAAGAGTCGTTGTACAAAGGGGTATCGATATACGAGAGAGTGTATCGGTATGAAGAGTGTATTTTATAAAGGGATATCGGTACGGTCTAAGCTGTATCGGTACCAGTTTTGCTTACTGGAATCTGAGAAAGTTGAGAGTGAAAAAGGTTTTGGTACGCCTAAGAGTGTATTGGTACGACATAACAACTTTTCAAATTTATGGTTCCAATAAACTAACAAGGCAACGGTCAAAAAATTTATTACCAAAGATCTTGGAAATCTTAACACCACGTATCGGTACGCATAAAGTCGTACCGATACTCAAAGGTCATTTAGTTCCCAAGTATGAATGGCGTACCGATACGACTACACGTGTATAGGTACCCACTAGCCATTAAGTATAAAATCATTTTTAGTAGCTAAAATTTCTATTGATACGACGAATGGTGTATTGATACATCTGGACCAAATTTGGCTATTTGAGTACAAAAACACTTAGAAAATATTTGAGGTTTTAGTTTTTGACTTAGAAACAATTTGAAGTTCGAATCCTTGTCATTTTGTGAGCCTTTTTGAGTACTTAAAAATTTATCTAATTTTACAAATTAGTCTTTGAAATCCTTGTTATATCAAAATCAAATATTAGTTTTACAGTTACCCACTAGGTAATTCTTAATTTGTTGCTGAAACTGATGGTGTTGAAACCAAACTCAAGCTAGCATTTGAGACTGGAATTAATGAAATTATTGGAGTTGATCTTGTTGAAATGAGTGTCAATGATATTGTTACTTCTTGGAGAAAAGCCATTATTCTTTCTTGACTATCTTGCAACAAATCACCTTGATGTTAACTTTGTTGAAAAATGTCATAAAAGAATTTGTAGATAGTTGTCAACAATCTGACTGTAGTCTATTGGGCGAAAAAACTATAAAGATGCGAGATTTTTATGTTAAGGGTGAGTATGATCTTAGTGGCTTTGTGGTAGACATTGTTAAAAATGATTCATGTATAGATAGGAAAAACATTATGATTGGAGATGCAGTAATTGATATATCTTTTAGTGGAGTACATTCAAATGGTTTCTCTCTTGTTAGAAGGGTTTTGGTTCATATCAACCTTAGTTCTAGTGGAAGAATATATATACTTGGTCTTGCATTTTTTCTGAACCTAAATGTCAATAGTGGATTTGGAAGTTTGTTCTGAACCTAAGTGTCAATAGTGGATTTGGAAGTTTGACAAGGCATGGACAGAATGGGTTGATGAGTGGTGTGCTTCCTCAAGGATCTCCTTTGCAACTGCGACATGCTCCATCAATCACTGGTACTGAGGTACCCTTTGCACTTGTAAACGATCAAGATCTTCTCCATTTACATGGCGCAGAGGTCTTGGTAGGTGGTGTCTTGTCAATTCAAAGAACAATTCATGCTTGAAACCTTGAGGACAAGATTTTATTTGAAGGCAAAGATAATATTATAAATTGAGAAAAAATACTTGAAGGACCACCTGAATTAGTTAGTTTTTATATTAATTATATTGTGATGTTGTTAGTATAAATAAACAAGGAGGCTAGTGGAAAGGGATAGGGTATTTGTTAAACATTTATTATGGTTATTTTTCGAAGTTTAATGTTCCTAGCTGACATATTTCTTCTTCATCTTATATTTCTTTTCTTCGTTCTACGGACTATTGTACTCATTGTTGAGAATTATCAATATAGAATTGGGTTGAATTTACCTGGTGAGTATTAGGTATATCGTGAAAACTAATTTGTTCACAATAGGCTCCCACCGCTAGCGAAAAACGTACAATGGTCATGATAGGCGGTTATGATCCAATCCTTTTTAGTTAGGGCAGTTTCCATGCCGATGGTGACTGCTTCTTGGCCATCGTACAAGTGGCAGAAATCACAGATGTGTTTGGCCTTACAGAGTGAATAGACGAGTTTTCACTTCACTTAGAGAGGTGAAAAGTATGGGAAAATTAGAAAGTTAGTCCCCAAATTTCTTAGACTTTTGAATTAGAATTAAATTGATTGAATGTGTAAATATGGGACGTTAAATGTGTTATTATACAAATTTTATTAACAATCACGTTAACGATAGTTAACGGTTCAGTGATCATTTTGTAACACAAATTAAAG
Organism: Hibiscus mutabilis; assembly: GCA_019671005.1. Lineage (NCBI taxonomy): Eukaryota > Viridiplantae > Streptophyta > Magnoliopsida > Malvales > Malvaceae > Hibiscus > Hibiscus mutabilis. Next base: position 19,262,970 of record CM033717.1, on the reverse strand, counting down.
TTTAATGTCTATTATGTAACTTTTAAAATTTGAGTGATATTTTACATTTTTTGAAATAATTTAGTGACCATTTATTTAGTCTGCCCTTATCTATTTCAAGATTGAATATTTCTTCTTCGATGGAATTAATGCAGCTTAAGATCATTGCCACTGGGGATATGGTTTTTCTCCAACATGAATCAACATCTAAATTTTCTTGAAGTCCTTCTAACATGGCCATATTGTTTCGTAAAGCTTAGTCAGTTCATCGGTAATCTCATTCTTGGTTTTCACTTATATCAGATCGATCTGGTTTATGGATGGGGTTTGGACTTTCAGCTTGGTTATTGTGCACAGGCAATTTCCTTCAACCATGTCTTTTCATTTATTTTTAAAGAAAATGGAAAAAAGAAAGAGAGCTCTTTTTCAGTCTTTTTCAACATGTTTCTGAAAATGAATCTTTATCAGACGGTGTTCGAACCCCAAAAATCGGAGTTGTCGATTCCAAGTACCTGGTTCATGATGCTCTTCCAACACTTGCAGGCTGGGAAGCAACCGAGGTAAGAAATTGTTAACCAATACCACCTTGTTAATGACTCCTCAATTTGATCAATCAGCTGGAAAGAAGTGCTTCAAAAGCTTAAATTATGTTTGGCTGTGCCTCAATTTAGCCCAAAGATGATTCTAAAGCTTTCGAAAGGCTCCCGTCCATATATACTTGTTTCATTGAGTACGAATGGACAAGTCCAAGGGGTTCCAATGTTGAACCCTCGACCTTGACTCAACCACTAGGTCAGCCATGAGTTTTCAGACCACTTGACTTCTGCATTTATTAAACACTCTGAGTCTTTGATGGTGAAAAGCAAACTCTCTTCGTCGAGTATATGTAGATTATTGACTATAATGAGCCTGATCCGTACGATCTATCGAAAAAAAAACAGAAGTAATGCTCACATAAGGATGGATTAGAGGGAGGAATTCGGTCGTTGATCCCCTTCAACTCCAGCTACTTTTCATTAAATACTAACTAGTTATACTGCACATTGGAAAACGAATAACAATATATGATAAATCAAACTTCAATTATCTTACCATTTTTCAATTCTGAATTTTTGGGAGACCAGTTCCGGTTCCAGTCATAATTGGTTTGTCACAAGAATGTGAACATAGTTCATTCATGTATTGCTTGCAATGCAAGCTTTAAAATGCATAAGCCATAAAAATTGTTCTCCTGGACCATATAAAAACCAATGCTTGGAGTATATACCTAGCTCTAAAAAATTGTAACTTATCATGTTACAATCCTTCGGCTGATAAGTCCGGAAATGATCCCTCCAAGTTCTTCACTGCTATCTTCCTGCACATGATGCCCTGCCTGCAGGAAGCAAACCAGCAAAGTCAGTTATTGTCTAAGGTTGAACTGAAATGTTGGTTTAAAGTAAACATGTAAATGCGTGTGGCATGTTGGTACCATTGGAAGCTCAATCAGTTTATGGTTCGATTTTTTGCAGAAATCTTCCACTTCATCAAAGTTCAGCCAACGGTCCCTCTGTCCCCAACACACCGTTGTTCGAACTTTCCAATTTTCATCTGTAAGAATCGCTTTTGTGTCTTCCACATATGCCTGCAAAGCAAGAAACCAGAATAATTTTCCCATTGCACCTTCAACATTATACTATATAAATGAATCAGAAAATGGCAGTGTAAGCATAGTACTATGGGTAGAGGCCAGAGGGTTTTCTGAAGAAAGAGGGAACATGGAAACTCGGTGTTGAATTCAATAACTTGTATCTGATTAAAACAGATGAACTAAATAAATAAAACATAGTAGTAAATAATAAACCCACCTTCAGCTCTTTTTTCATGGCCCTACTAATCGCGTTTAGTGCAAACCCTGACGAACCAGATGTAAGATAAGGTCTTCTATAAACCATTGCATCATCCTCTTTCATTGCATATGGACCGCAGCTCGTTAGTGCCTTATCACTGGCCCTCAAAGGATCCTATTCAGCGAAGAACAAAGCATAAACAATTTACAACTGATAGATGTCTACATTCCAGAATTACATGCACAAATTTCCAAGTAAATACCATATATATTAAGCTTTACCTGAGAAAAAATTTCACCCAGCAAGAAGTTGCTGAATATGGATAATGTCGAGGGAAGGTTGGCGTGTTTGGCTGTTAGCTGTAGTAATCAAGGTGTAAAAGTATTTTGTCGGTACAAGCCAAACTAGTTACGGGGATATAATTGAACTGTAGTTAATAGCATAAGAAAAAACAATAACTTAAAATAATAAAGCTTCAGGATTCATACAGGAGGATTGAGGAGAATTAAATCATTAAGCATTTCCTGATGCTTGCTGGCATATTTAACAACAACTGGGGAAAAGTAGCCCTGAAAGAACATTAAAGATCAAAAAACTTTTCAGATTTATGCAGCAAAGTAATTTAAAAATGCTGATCGCATGTCTTCTTGTCTACATATAAGGAACGATAACATACTTGGACAACCAGTGAAACTTTATTGGCAGCAACTTCATTGACAAAGGACTCCAATGCTGAGACATATTCTGCCAGGGATGAACAAAAATATATTGAGGAAAGGTTGATAAGCATTATTCATCGTTTCTTTCGCTTTTATATTGTTAATCAAGTTCGTTGAAACTAGATTCAATTGCAAGGCATGCAAAGCAAAGCAACTACCGCCCAGTGTGTAGTCAAATCCATATCTGGGTTGAGGCTTATCAGAAAACCCGAAACCTGTTGAACAAGAGAAGTAGAATTTAGGATGACAGCAGGAAAACCGTCATCGTTCACTTAGATTCGTTTAAAGCTTTTTTGATGATATGTAGTCTGAAAATTAAAGGAAACTAATCTTCGGAAAAAAATTCAGAAAAACTATACCCAGGTCCTCCATTTTGTAAGTCAAAACTTTCAAAATGCTGGTCTAACATGAAAATTTCAAACTATTAAGCAATTCAGATATCATCAGAAGTGGTTCAACGCCAATAACCTTGCACATGATACATAATACTTGCAGATTCAATGAAGTACATACACCCAAAATATGCAATCATATCAAGAACTTGGTCTTTCTTGATATAATTCACAATGAATATATGATCTTACCTAGCCAATCAAAAGCAATAGCATGATAATTTTTGGAGAGAGCGGGAAGGACTTTGCGATAAGAATATGCCTGCAAGCAAAACTGAGCCATCACATTCATAGAACATCATACATAGTAAACCAAAAGGAAAAAAAAAAAAAGCTAGTTACAAAGAATATTGTTGAAATCATACCGACTGTGATATATTGTCTTAGGCCAAAAGGTACTAACCTGTGATGGGAAACCATGAATCAAAATAACGGTAGGATTATCAGCATTTCCACTTTCCACGCTAAACCATCTATTTCATAAAATCATATATAGATAGAGAGCATGTTTTAATCCTGCAAATGATAAGACCTCAATTTCATGCATAATTAAACTCACTAAAAGGAAACCGATATTAAACTTATCGCTTATCGGCATCAATTGGAAAACGAAATTTGTAAGTAACACTTACTTTTGAAGATAATAAAAGGTAATTTACCTGAAAACATCATCTGAAGCTTGAGAGCCAGCTCCCATGGTTAGTCCAAAAATTGGATCTTTAGCTTTCTCACCAGTGCCACCCACTGGATAAGCTTTAACCTGCCAAAAAGAAATTAGAGTAAAACAAAGAAACCCAAGGCATAAACCCAGAAAATAGGCATGGATTACTCACAAATTTCCCTTGCTTAAACCATTCATCAGAAGGGTTTGGCTCATCTGAATATTTTCCTGTGAAAAACAAACACATTTTTATTCAATCATTAAGTCCTAGACTGATACATTACATTTTAAGGGGAAAACAAATTTGTACTGAAATATGACAGTACCCCCACTAAAAGAAAACCCATCACCAGCTGAAACAGGAGCATCAATCAGATAATCCTGCAGGAAACCAAACCTCATTTTACACACAAATTGTTGGTTCTGAATCGGCTCAGAGAGTGTAAAAAGAAAGCTTACATCTTGTGGCTCGTTAGCGTTTGATCTGCTGGCATTGAGTCGGAGACTGAGCGGCTTTCTACGGAGAAGTCGAGCCCTGAACTTGAAAGACCCACCATTGAGAAGTGGCCGAGAAGGAGGAGGAGGACAGCAAAGGGAGCATTGAAAGTGGTGAGAGAAGAGAGATAGAGGCTTGGCTTGGATTGCCATAACGTTAAGACAGAATTGCGACAAACACACAGACGGTTAACCGTTGGCTGCATGTTTTTTTAATACAAAAAACTGGGTTTTGTTGTTTTGATTCGTGTTAGGATAGGGATTCTCTGGTTCCTATTAATTTATTACTTGAGTTAATTGCATCACATGTCATCATACTATAAATTTTATTTTAAATTAATCTTTAAATTTTTAAATGTTTCAATTTCATCCTTAAATTATCATTTATATCACATCATATTATTATATAATACACATCACAATTAACATTTTTTATAACATTTTTGTTAACATAAGATATGATTAGCATATACTGATAATTTGAGAATGAAATTAGAACATTCAAAAGGTTTGAGGACAAATTTAGAAAGAAATTCATAGTCTGAGGATAAAATTGGAATGCTAAAAAATTTAGGGATCAATTTAAAATGAAAACTATAATCTAATAATAAAATTAGATTGTTTAAAAATTTATAGACCATTTTAAAATGAAGATCATAATTTGGGAATGTGCAGTTCACTTATTATTTATACATACATGAATATGTATCTCAATGACCAAATTAAAACAATGGAAAAACCACACCTTATGGTCATTAAAGTTTCAATGAATATTTAATTTAGTCACTGAAGTTTTATAAGTTATGTTATGGTCACTAAAATTATGGATAAATCACATAATGATGATATGACTCGTTAACTGTAATCCCCTAGACCGGCCTATGCAGAAGGACCGAGTCAAGGGGGCACATCTCAGCTTAAATATCCAAATTAAAAATCTGTCAAATATTCAAGTATTTAATTTGAATATATATATATATAACCACGTAAACTGATAAAGTCATCTTTATAAACCTGGCTTATAATGATTACAAAATAGGCAACATCAAGTAATGTATCAAAAATATCGTAATAAAACGTCATATATCTCAAAATATAGGCACATGTCACCCTGAAATAACAAAATGGTGGATAGAAACATTACAATCTATATAGAATACAGAATGTGTCGATCCTCCGAGTGTCAGGTACAGGGTAGCCTATCCAAAATATCTAAAAATGGAGAAAGAGGGGGTATGAGCTAGAGAGCTCAGTGTGTTCCAACAATGCAAGTAAAAACATTTATATCTATAGCATAGTAAAACATTTCAGTAAGATATGTTCATACGCATGCAAGTTTCCATAACTTAACTACCCTCCAACCAAACTCCATGATACGGTTCCCCAAAATGGTATCAAATACAGGTGTTAACCCGAGCCAATTGGGCATGGGTACCATCCTAAGGGAATACCTTAGGTCCGGGCGGAATTACCCTAGTCGAAGCGTAGGAATCGAATATGGGCAGAATTACCCTAGCCGAAGTATAGGAACCTCATATGAGCAGAATTACTAGCCGAATTAGGGCTGAACTTACAATACTTCATATCATAACCCAAGTACCCCTATTAATCAGTCCTGGCAGCATCATAGTATGCAGTAGTAAACAATAAGAACAACACTTGATGAACACAATTCTATACTGATAAACGGTAATCATAGAACATGCTTGTCATATCGAGTACTAGGGCATATATCAATCATATAGTATAATCATGCTTACTTCAGAAAACATGCTATGTTCGTGTAAAATTGAGTAAATAATCATGTGCACATAATCGGTTTGACAGAACATATAAAGTGGGTATAACAATTAGAAACCAGTCATATAGCACATAAGGAACACACCTCAAAAGTCAGGCAGGTCCGATAATCTACTGGGCACCGGGATTACGCTCCGCTACGGTACTAGAACCTAGATTGACAAGGATTACGGTTACTAACAGATTCACATCTTGATCGAAATAAAATACTAAGTTATAGAACTGTACAAGTGATGATGGGATCACGGGGTAGTACTGATCGGGACAAGCTGGGCTGGGCGAAGGCACGATTGGGAGATCCACGAGTACCTTTAATCAAAAGATCAGTGTCAGTCATTTGTTTTACAACCTTTCTCAAATAATTTAACTTAAGACAAATGCATGTTCAAGTTCAATGTCCCATTTGGAGGCTTTCGTGTTAGAATTTCACGAAACGAGCTTCAAAATTGGACTTAGGACATCGAAAAACATAAAATAGGATTTTTCGGGAAAAGTTAACTTTTTTGGTCAAAGTCAACGCTGACATCAATAGTCAAACTTAACGCTGACGTCATACTGACATCACTGGTCAAAGTCAACGCTGACATTAGCGGTCAGTTAATGCTAGCATCAGCATGACGTCACTGGTCCACTGGTGAGTTGACTCACTGGGCTGACTCGGGCGAGCTGACTCACTAGGTTAACTCGGTCAACGGGTCAAACATGGGTCGGGTTTGGGTCAACTCGGGTCGAATTCAGGTCAAATCAGGTTAGGTTTACCAATAGGCCCAGACCGATTTGGTCTAGACCGGTATGGTAGCTCGATCTACGGGCCAGACCCGGCCAGCTCAACGACCACCGTCTAGGGCGGCTAAAAATCATCTCGGGCAGCGCGTGAAGCCCACACACAACTGAAATGGTCGGAAAAGGCCAAAAATACACCAGAAATCGCACAAAACTCTCATAACTCACCCAAAATCTTGAATTTAAGCCAGAAATCGTACCAAAACTTACCAAATCTGAAAGGAAAGGATCGGGTTCGGCATAACTCTGACGGGGTTTAACACGGCGGTGAACCGGCGATCGAAGGCATGTGTTTTGACTGGCTTAACATGATGAAGACAGCGGTGGTGCTGGACTATCAAACGGCTAGCCACGGCGACCGAAAAAAGTAAAACCCGAAAGGGTTTAAGCCTAGGTTCAACGAACCTAAATTCCTCGATTATAGGCAATTTCAGCGATGGTCGAGTGCGTGGCTTTAGAGGTTTTGGTCAGTGCAAGGTGGTGATCACGAGGGTGATGGCAGTGTGCGGCACGAAGAGGGGTCGGAGAATAAAATGAGAGGTTCTGGGTCCCTTGTTTAGGGTAGATAATCCTAATTAATGCCATAAAGAGGGGTAGGTGAGATATTTGTCTTATTTTAACTTTTTCAAGAACCACTTAAAAATAAGTGGGTGTAACTTATATCTAAGAGCTTGCTTAGCTCAATTGGTTATAATATAGGTCCATGCAGCCAAGGTCACGGGTTTAAAACCCTTTGGCTACCATCAGAATTATTATTTTTAACCTTTTAGGGTGTTACAACTCTCCCCCTAAAAAGAAATTGCGACCTCAAAATTTACCTGAGTTGAACAAATGTATGAACTGCTCTTCCATTGACTCAAGGGTCTCCCAAGTAGCTTCTTCTAGACCACGATTACTCCACTGAACTTTAACTATAGGAATACACCGATTCCTCAGAACTCTCTCGTCTTGATCCAAAATCTGAACATACTCCTCCTCATAAGACAAATCTGGCCTCAACTTCACATTCTGTACCTGAATAACATGGCTCGGATCCGGGAGGTACTACCTCAACATAGATACATGAAATACATCATGAATACGGCTAAGCTGGGGAGGCAACTCAAGCTGATAAGCAACAGGTCCAACTCTCTTTAGAATATGGTATGGTCCGATAAATCTGGGGCTCAGCTTTCCTCTATGCCCAAATCTCATAACTTTCTTCTATAGAGATACCTTCAGAAAAACCTGATCACTGACCTCGAACTCAATGTCTTTTCTCGTACGATCAACATATGACTTTTGTCTGTCAAAAGCCTCTTTTAGACGGTCACGGATCAATCTGACAGTCTCTTCAGTCTCTCGAACCAACTCTGGGCCTAAGGTCTTCCTATCATACAACTCTATCCAGCATATAGGAGTACGGCATTTACGACCATATAGAGCCTCATATAGTGCCATACGGATGCTAGCCTAATAACTATTATTGTAAGCAAACTTGGCCAAGGGTAAGAAATCCTCCCAACTACCACGAAAGTCGATCACACAACCTCGCAACATATCCTCAAGGATCTGAATCACCTTTTCGGACTGACCATCGGTCTGTGGATGGAAAGATGTACTAAAGTTTAATCGAGTACCCAAAGCACTGTGCAAAGCCACCCAGAATCGAAAAGTGAACCTCGGATCACGATTAGAGATGATGGATAAAGGTACACCATACAGTCTGACGATCTCAGAGATATACAATTTAGCCAGCTTCTCCAAAGAATAAGTAACTCGAATAGGAATAAATAAGCTGACTTAGTGAGTCGGTCGACAATCACCCAAACAGAATCCTTTTTAGAAGAAGTCAAAGATAGCCCTGTAACAAAATCTATCGTGATATGCTCCCACTTCTACTCAGGAATCTTGATGGGCTACAACAGACCAGAAGGATACTAGTGTTCTGCCTTAACCTGCTGGCAAGTCAAACACCGTGACACATAGTCGAAAATTTCCTTATTCATACCAACCCAACGAAATCTCTGCCTTAGATTCTGGTACATCTTGTCTCCATCGGGATGCATAGCATAAGGGCTGCTATGAGCCTTGCTGAGGATAGCCTATTTCAACTAGGCATCATCTGGAACACAATATCGGCCCTTAAATCACAAGACCCCATCTTGATCAAAAGTATAAACAGAGGTAGATCATTGCTCAACCTGCTGTATGACAGGAAGTAAGGAACTATCATGAAGCTGCTTGACCTTAATCTCCTCGACCAATGTCGGTTTAACCTACAACTCTGCTAATAGACTGCCATCATCATAGATACTCATCCTGACAAACAGAGATCTCAAGTCTGAAATAGCCTTACGGCTCAAAGTATCAGCAACAACATTGGCTTTCCTCGGGTGATACTCAATCACACAATCATAATCATTAAGAAGCTCAAGCCAACGACGCTGTCTCAGATTAAGCTCTTTCTGTGTAAGAAGGTACTTCAAGCTCTTATGATCTATAAAGATATAACATTTCTCTCCGTAAAGATAGTGTCTCCAAATCTTCAAGGCAAAGACTACAACAACCATCTCCAGATCATGAGTAGGATAGTTACACTTATGTGGCCTCAATTGATGAGACGCATAAGTGATCACTCTGCCATCCTGCATCAAAACATAACCAAGTTTAGAGTGCGATGCATCACTATAAACTGTGAAATCCTTCACAGACTTAGGCTGGGTCAAAACTGGAGCTTGCGTCAAAGCTAGCTTCCACTTCTCGAAGCTATCTTACTGAGTATCAGTCTAAATAAATGGAACATTCTTTCTTAACAGCTTCGTTAGAGGGGCAGCAATGATGGAGAAACCCTCAATGAAGCTTCTGTAATACCCAGCTAAATCCAAGAAACTGCGGATCTCAAAAACATTCATGGGTTGTTTCCAACTAACAATGGCCACGATCTTACTCGGATCAACCTAGATACCTCGAGCCGATACCATATATCCAAGAAAGGTCACCTCGTTGAGCCAGAATTCACACTTGCTCAACTTGGCATACAATTTTTGTTCTCTGAGGGTCTACATAACAATCCTCAAATGCCCGACATGTTCTGCCTCAGTCCAGGACTAGACCAGAATATCATCAATGAACACCACTACAAACTGGTCCAAGTAGGGCCGGAATACCCGGTTCATCAGATCCATAAAGGCAGCGGGAGCATTAGTCAAACCAAATGGCATTACTAGAAACTCGTAATGCCCATATCTGGTACGAATGGCCATCTTTGCTACATCAGACCCCTTTATCTTCAACTGATGATACCCAGAACAGAGATCAATCTTTGAGAAAATTGTGGCTCCTCGAAACTGATCGAACAAGTAATTGATCTTGGGTAGCGGGTACTTATTCTTGACTATTAGTTTATTTAACTTTTAGTAGTCAATGCATAGTCTGAGAGAACCATCTTTCTTTTTCACTAAAAGGACAAGGGCTTCCCAAGGTGAAGAACTAGGTTGGATGAATCCTCGGTCTATGAGCTCTTAAAAATGAATCTTCAGCTCCTTAAGCTCCTTAGGAGCCATACGGTAGGGATTCATAGAAACTGGCGCAGATCCCAGATAGGTCTCAATCTTGAACTCGACATCCCTATCTAGAGGTAACCTAGCTAACTCATCGGGGAAAACATCAGGAAACTCGCTAATAGTGCGAATCTCCTCAATCTTAGACAAAGAACCTTTGGTATTCAAGAAACAGGCAATGAAGGTCCGATACCTCTTTCGGATCATCCTGTCAACAGCCAATGAAGATATGACATTAGATAGATACCCTCGGCGTTCACCAATAAGAACCACTGTCCGATCATCAGAAGTCTTCAGAACTGCTCTCTTGGACTCACAATCTAAGTTAACCCGGTATTCAGTCAACCAATACATGCCCAGAATAAGATCAAACTCTTCTAATGGTAGCTCCATAAGGTCGGCTAGGAAGATTCCCCCTTGAACTTCGAGGGGACATCGCCAAAAAACCCAATCCACAACCACTAATTGGCCCATCGGACTCATAACTGTAACTGCACTCTCTATGGTCTCAACTAGAATCTGGAGGTCTCAGGATATAGATTTTGAAACGTAGGAATGGGTGGAACCGTTGTCAAGCAATGCAAAGTATAGAACATAAAATATAATAAATGTACCTACAATGACGTCTGACTCATCTCTGTCATCACGACGTCTAGTATCATAAACAAGTGCAGGTTGTCTGGCCTCAGTCATGACCGGTTCCCTACTCTGATGTGATCGGCCTTTACTATCAGATGTAGTAATAGACCCAGGAGCTCTACTCTAGTAACGCCCTAAACCCGATGTCTAAACAGATGTTTGCGAACGGGCTAGAGTCTGGGAACGGGCAGGGGTCTGAAACGACGATTGGTCTATAGAATGTGGGTGTAGACACTCTTTCTTGAAGTGCTCAGTGGATCCACAATGAAGGCAAGCACCAGACATCTTCATACACTCTCCTTGGTGTAACTTACCACAATACTCATACAAAGGTATAGAAATGAACCAGATGAATCACCTCGACTAACAGTTGGGCCCTGTGGTGTTGGGGGCCTATATCTCTAACCACCCCTCTGATATGCTGGAGTGCGAGCCCTCTTATCAGGGAGTGTGTGAGACTCTCCGTGGCTAGAGGATCTCTAAGATCGATCTCGGTCTTGGTTTCGCCCTCGATCCTTGCCTCTATCCCGGTCTTCATCTCTACTACCCTGGCTAGCTGCTAAAATCTCCATCTGTTCTGCAGTCTTGGCCCGGTTTACCAAATTCTCAAACACCTCATCATAGTGTGTAGTCACCCGATCACGTATCCTAATACAAAGGCCCTCTAAGAATTTATCGTATTTGTCCTTCTCGGTAGAAACTAAACTAGCACCGTATGTTTACAACTCCAGAAACTATATCTCATACTCAGCCACTATCATAGAACCTGCACCAGGTCCTTGAGCCTGACGTCTCTCCCTCAAGAACCGCTCACCCAGGTAACGGTTCCTAAATCGTTCCTTAAAGAAATCTCATGTCAACCGATCAGAAGGAACGCTACTCATAATGGACTTCCACCAGATGCGGGCATTCCCATTCAACATAAATACAACACCCAAGTATTTCTTGGATGGCTCAAAACCCATCTCATCCATTCGTCGCTCGGTGTCATACAAACATTCCTCAGCCTCAGTCGGTGCTCCACTAAGAGATCCCGATAAGGTCATGATCCCGTTAGTAAACAAGGTCTGGGAGATGGGGACTTCTAGAGTGACACCCGATGCTCTGACTACACCCTGAATCAGTTGAAGAAACTGTCTACTCAAACTCTCATCAGTAACTCCAGTTATAGGCTTAGGCCTAGAAACTGACGCTCCTCTGACCAGAGTAGCCATATCAATACCAGGAGCAGATGGTGGAACCGTTGAAACTGAGGGACCACGAAGGGTGAGAGGCTCTACGGGAGCTGAAGGATCAACGGGTCTGAAGTGTTTGTAGGGGCAGCTGGATTGACCATTGGATCCTTAATCGGGTCCGCAAATCTAGCGGTTCATCAGCCCCTTCTGGTGCTCATACCGGAGGATCTCTATGAGAAATAGAACCTAAGATCAGTTTATAACACTGGAGAATTGTCGCAACCCTTTCGAGCCCGACGTTTTGGAAAACTTAAAATTATGGAGTCACCACCAATCTTTTAAAAAAGTGTGATTGGGTCACTCTGAAAACATGGTTATTTTAATAAAATGGTTTATTTATTAAAATAACATTTTTGGTCTATGAAAACCAGAAAATAGGTTCGGAGTCGGTTACGTGTGGGGAAGGGTTAGCACCCCCACAATGCCCAAAAATTGGTACCTTATTGATTCCAAAAAGTGTTTTCAAAATTGGAATTTGCAAGTTTACAAGGGTTTAATTTATTCATCCATTTTACGAATATAAGTCTATTTTAACGATCTTATCGCCCAGAAAATGAACTCCAATCACCGCCAACACTCCTGGCGCTAACCCATCATTTCCATTTGGTAAGACACCACGTTGATTTATTTTTCACTTTTTAACAAACCAAAGAACAGATTAGGTGAGTTGTCATTTTTTAAAGTTTAGTGTTTAAATCCTAAGGGATATCTAAATTCATTTTATTTGTCAAAGTTAGGATATTTAAAGTGTGTTTTATTTCAAAAAGGTGAAGAAAGTTTTTAAGCAAACAAGTTTCTAATTTAAGCTCAAAGATCCTAATCTTAAAGTTCAACCTATCACTAAAGGCTATCAAAACAAGAAAATTCAAAGCTCTAAATTTGGATCAATTTTACTTTAAGAAAATTTCTATCACTAAAAAAAACATTCTTTGTTTTCGTGCTTTAAAGATATTTTTATTCTTTAATTGGAATGTTTTTTTTAGTTTTCTAAGCTTTAATTATTTTTTAATATTTGAAAAGTTTTTCTTTTATGTTTTTTAACAAACCTTTTTATTCTATTTTTTGAGTTTTTTTTTCAAGACCTTTTATTTCCAGAATCTTTATGTTTTAAAGCCCTTTTATTTTTGATTCTTTGACTTTTTAATTTTTTTAATATCTTTTTATTTCTAAAATCTTTAAACTTTTCAAGCCTTTTATTACTTTTATAAAAAAACGTTTCTTAAAACCTTTATCTGTCGGAACTCTCCATTAAGTACTTTTATTAAAAGGTATATCTATTTACGATTTACAAAACTTCTTTTTTTAAATCTTTTTGGAAGCTTTTTATTTTTTCAAAAATTAAATCTTATATATTTTACGTTTTAAAGAAATACCTTATTTTTATTTTTTATAAAAAACTATCTAAACAACAACATTTTTTATTTTTAGAACGAGATGGATCAAACCAAGTTTACAACAAATTTTATGTTTTTTTAGGATTATTATCATTTTAAAAAAAACAAAAGATCAAAAAAACAATAAGAAGAAAAAATTATCAAGCACAAAATGTAATTTCCAACACCAAATTGTAACCTAAAACATGAACAAAACAAGAAATTAACCAGAAAAGTCAAATTAAAAGAGTATAAAGGAAAGAAAATTTTACCATTAAAGAAGAAAATTCGAACTCAAACTGACCCAAATTGCCACCAGAAAAAGCTTGATTCCTCTTTAAGAATTTGAACTGAAGCTCCTCCAAACTCGAACCAACTTTCACAATTTTCCAGCAATTTTCAAATTTTTTGATGGGTGATTTACTTGGTGAATTGGTCAAGAACACAATGAAAATGGGGGTATTTATACTAGAGCTAGGCCTTGCAATTCAAGGAAAAACCGAGATTCAATCCCAAAATTGAAGCCATAATCCGACAAAGGGCTTGATCCTCGGTTGAAACCCCCAAAAATCATTCGATTTGAAGACAAATTTCAACCTAGATTCGAGCCTAGGGTTTTGACTCTTCCACTCTTTATTTCGCATATATCGACGGCGACATAGGATGGCGGCGGACGGCATCGGTGGCATTGGAACGGCGGCGGCAGGATGGACCATTCGGTGGCTTTAGCGGCGGTAGCCGTGGTGCAGGTGGGCTACGCTGGTGCAGCGGTAGCCCACCCCTAGGGTTTTGAGGGGTTGCCTCGCGCGTGGCTGCGCATGGCAACCCCTTTTTTACAGCCTATTTTTTTCTTTTTTTTTGCTTTAATCAGGACCATTCGATTGAAATACCCTAGATCCGATAGCTTCGGTTTAACCCACTTATTGGAAAAAAATTATTTGGGGTCTTTTGGATATTTTTTGCTTTTAAATTAATTAAAAATAGACTTTTACTATAATAAATATAATAATAATAATAAATGAGGTAAAAATCTAGTGCTAACAGCTGCCCCTCTTTGCTCATCTTTGAAACAAAGATAGAGCAAAGACCAAAAGGCACCAATTTTCACCGATTTTCTCATTGGTTCCATTCTCCTGATGCCCGAACGAATAGGCTAGTTCTATTCTCCAAGCGCCCGAATAGATGAGCGGGTTCTATTCTCCAAATGCCCGAATAGATGAGCTAGGTTCTATTCTCCGTATGCCCAAATAGATAGGTGAATTCTATTATCCAAATGCCCAAATAGATGCGCTAGGTTCTATTCTCCGTATGCCCAAATAGATAAGTGAATTCTATTCTCCTTATGCCTGAATAGAAGAGCAAATTCCATTCCCCAAATGCCCGAACGGATAGGCAGGTTCTATTCTCCTGATGGCCGAATAGATGAGCGAGTTCCATTCTCCATATGCCTGAACGGATAGGCAGGTTTTAAAAAGGGTTCCATCCTCCTTATGCTTGGACGGATAAGCAAGCTTTTTCTGTTGAAAGCTTCATATACCTGTGAACATTGTAGTACACAATGTAATTTATGATGATCATGCCCCTGGGGATGCCTAAAACATGAATGCATGACAATTTTCCTTTAAAGTCTTTTATTTATTTCCTGTACTGCGATAATACAGAAGAAGCTGTGAACCTGGATTGTATTGTCTCAAATAATTGCAATCTATTCTAGCCCATCTCCTTATGAGTTCCTTTTCACTTTTTCTCACTGAATCAGACTTTGCACAATGTTACAACGATCAAGAATATGAGCAACATCCCATCTTCCAATCTAGTTGGCTCCATCAATTTTTATTGTTAAAACTCTACCAACCATTTCTTGTAAAAGATTAAACAATGCATTCATCCTTTCCTGTGGCTTCCACCCTGATCTTAAAACATGGAAATCTTTTACTAGGCATTAAGGGCCCTCGTATAGCATTATAAGGACACCGTAGAGTAACACCCGATGGGAGTATGTACGAGACGCTCAATGCATGGAAAATCTCCAGCTCATCACAACTGTATCCCATAATAGATAGTCATTTCCAACGGCCTCAACTTCGCCATTTTCATTCTTAGTTCCTCTTTGCTTCATAGAGAACTTTTGATCTCGGTATATTTTCTCATTTAATCCAATTATCTTGTACTCCTGATTAAAAAGGTTGTCTTTTACCCTATCATTGGAGTTGATACACCAATACTGAGTGAGAGACCTCTTCGAATATTCTTATAAGCTTCAAGCCTTCATATGCCTCGTTAAACATTCTTGGTGCTTATTATGATTTCCCGAATTCTTGATCTTACAGGGCATTTCGAGTTGCTTGCATAAGAGTCTTTGCAATCTAACTTGAATGTTTTCCAAGTTAATTCCCCCTCTTAAAATTCATGCCCCGAGTTCTAAACTTGACCCTGGAACACCTCATAATCCCTGTGTTTCTAAAAACATTCAGAGTAATGCTAAAAAATCTTTTGTATGTTTTAATTATGTCAAACTTACTAATTTTCATTTCAATGCATGATACTTCATGGGAATGGAGAATAGGCGAAGAAAAAGGTCAATGAGATGAAACTTTATTAATTCTGTGGCAAACAAAAGGAAGTTTATAGGAAAGGAAACGAAGATAAGTATTCAAATATCAACAGTCCAAACTTGTCCAATTAAGGCAACCAGAATTGACTTGAATGGCATCTGTGCTAAGAGGACTTCAAAAATGCGGGCGATGCGCAGAAGAATTAAGTTCCAAGGGGGTCACTTTGTAAAAGGCCTGCCTTGCAAGTTATCTGAGCCACCCTTTATTGGTTTTCACCTTAGACCCTCTTTTGGTTTCAAAACGCCCTTTGTAGGTTTTCATTTTGAACCCTCCTTTTTTCTTTCTTTTTAACCTTTCTCTTTTCTCTTTTCTCTTTTCTTTTTTTTTTATTTTTTATTTTTTTTATTTTTTTTATTTTTTTATTTTTTCTTTTAAACATAGTACTTCTTGACCAAATCCGAATTCACAGGATTCTGGAACTCATCACCATCCATTTCAGCCAAAATTAATGCTCCGCCTAAAAAGACCTTTGTTACAATATAAGGTCCTTCCCAATTTGGTGCCCACTTCCCTCTGGGATCGCTTTGAATCGGTAGCTTCTTTTTCAATACTAGGTCACCTTCC
Organism: Hibiscus mutabilis; assembly: GCA_019671005.1. NCBI lineage: Eukaryota > Viridiplantae > Streptophyta > Magnoliopsida > Malvales > Malvaceae > Hibiscus > Hibiscus mutabilis. The sequence continues at coordinate 19,246,344 of CM033717.1, read as the reverse complement.
TGGAACTTTCTGGGTGAACTTTCTTTTCATGAGCCCTTATCATTCTTCTTTGATACATTTGACCATGACATAAAGCTCTCAACCTTTTTTCTTCAATTAAATTCAATTGGTCATATCTTGCCTGTACCCGTTCAGCTTCATTTAACTTGGCTTCCATCAAAACACGTAGCAATGGTATTTCAACCTAAATTGGTAGTACAACCTCTACTCCATATGCCCACGAGAACGGTGTTGCCCCAGTAGATGTTCGTACCGCTGTCTGGTAGGCGTACAAGGTGAATGGTAACTTTTCATGCCAATCTTTATAGGTATCGGTCATTTTTGCCACTATCTTCTTAATATTTTTGTTTGCAGCCTCAACTGCCCTATTCATCTTTGGGCGATAAACCACCGAATTGTGATGCTTTATGTTAAACTGTTCGCAGACCCCATCAATCATTCTAGTATTCCAATTAGAGGTATTATCAGTGATTATGCTCTATGGTAAACCATACCGGTAAATGATCTATTTCTTTAAAAATTTGTAGACTGTTGATCTAGTGACATTTGCGTACAAGGCTGCTTCGACCCACTTTGTGAAGTAGTCGATAGCTAGTAGAATAAAGCGATGCCCATTTAAAGCTTTTGGGTGAATCTGCCCAATAACATCTATACCCCACATGGAAAATGGCTAGGGAGACGACATGGCATGTAGAGGCTGGGGAGGCACATGGACCTTATCAGCATAAATTTGACACTTATGGCATTTTCGGGAATAGTCAATACAATCTCCTTCCATGGTTGACCAATAATAGCCCAAGCGCATAATCCTCTTAGCCATAGTGAAGCCACTGGGGTGAGTTCCACAAACTCCCTCGTGAACCTCCTCTAAAATCAGTTGGGCTTCTTTTTCATCTACACATCTCAAAAGCATTGGTCTCAACTACTTTTATAGAAGATCTCTCCATCAAAGACATTTCCTAATGCCATCTTTCTGATCATCCTCTTCTCATTTTCTGCGGCTTGTGATGGGTATTGTTGGAATTTTATGTACCGCAGGATGTCATGGTACCATGGCAAGCCATCTATTTCTTCTTCCACATCATAACAATAGGCTGGGGAATCTAGCATTTGCAGTTTGATTGGCATCATCTCAGAACCTTCACTTGCTTGGAACATAGCAGCAAGGGTGGCAAGAGCATCATCCATCTGGTTATCTTCTCTGGGGAGATGCTTAAAAGTAATCTCATCGAATTCTTTAGTTAATTCAATGACCAACTTGTAATATTCTATCAACTTTGCATCATTCGTCTCCCATTCGCCACATATTTGGTAAATGACCAGCGCTGAGTCTCCATAAAATTTCAAATTCTGAATCTTTCTTTCAATGGCCTCCCTCAGCCCTAATATGCAAGCCTCATATCCTACCATATTATTGGTGCAGAAGAATTTTAAACGACTAGTAAAAGGATAATAATCTCCCTCAGGTGAAACCAGAATTGCTCTGATTCCTTGTCCTAAAACATTTATGGCACCATCAAAATTCATGATCCACGAATGCATTTAAGCTTCATCCTTTTCTACTGAGATACACATCAAATCCTCATCGGGGAAATTGAAATTCAGAGTTTTATAGTCTCCAAAGGCACAATTTTCTAGAAAGTCAGCTAGGACACTTCCTTTTATTGTTTTCTGGCTAACATATTGAATATCAAATTCTGATAGCAACATCTTCCATCTAGCTAATCTTTCAAACAGTACAGGGGCTTTCATTATATACTTTAGTGGATCCAGTTTAGAAATTAGCCAAGTAGTGTGGTATAGCATGTACTGCCTTAGTCTTTTAGCTGTCCAGACCAATGCACTACATTGTCTCTCAATTGAAGAGTATCTGGTTTTGCAGTCGGTGAATTTCTTGCTAAGGTAGTATACTGCCTTTTCTTTCCTCCCAGTCTCGTCTTGTTGACCCAACACGCAGCCCATGTTTCCGGGTTATTCTTTTTAAGTAATCTGAATATCGAATCATACTTTTCTATCAATTGGGAAATGAATCGGACAATATAATTTAGCCTCCCTAGGAAACCTCAAACCTCTTTCTATGTTTGGGGCAGAGGGAGTTCCTGTATGGCCTTTATCTTATCAGGATCAACTTCAATTCCCTTTCTACTCACAACAAAACCCAGCAATTTTCCAGTCGTAACCCTAAATGAGCACTTGGCATGGTTGAGCTTCAGCTGAAATTTTCTTAACCTTGAGAACAACTTTTCTAGGTTCTCCATGTGTTCTTCTTCAGATCGCGACTTAGTGATCATATCATCGACATATACTTCTATATCTTTGTGTATCATGTCATGAAAAGAGTAACCATGGATCTTTGGTAAGTTGTCGCATCATTCTGTAGACCAAAAGGCATCACTTTATAGCAGAAAGTTCCCCAAAGTGTAACAAAGGTTGTCTTCTCCATATCTTCTGGGCATATATTTATCTGGTTATACCCAGAAAACCCATCCATGAAGAAGAAAATAGAATGGTCCGCTGTACTATCTACCAAGGTTTCAATATGTGGAAGTGGAAAATTGTCTTTAGGACTTGCCTTATTAAGATATTTGTAGTCAACACACATTCATACTTTTCAATCTTTCTTTGGGACTGGAACAATATTAGCTACCCATTCATGATATTTAGCTTCTTCAAGGAACCCAACATCATATTGCTTTTTCACCTCATCCCTGATCTTCAGAAGTGTCTCAGTCTTCATTCTTCTGAGTTTCTGTTTTACGAGCTCGCATCCAACCTTTATATGGAGCCTATGCATAACAATGTCAGTGTCTAATCCATGCATATCTTGATACGACCAGGCGAATATGTCCTTATACTCTTTTAGAAGTTCAATCAGGCATTGCCGAGTTTTGGCTGTGATTGTAGTACCAATCTTCACCTCACGCTTCTCCTCTTTAGTACCTAGATTCAAAATTTCCAATTCTTCCTTGTGGGGTAAAATCTATTTTTCTTCCCCTTCAACCATTCTGAGTAAGTCATCGGGTAAATTATATTCTTCCTTATCGTCCACATTTCCAACTTCTTCAGAGCATAAAGGCACATCAAAGTTAATTTTGGAGCCAGACTCGGAGTTATTTAAACTGTTGATATCTAAAGACCTGCAAAGAAGAGTGCAAGGAATATATACCAAAGGAAAGATAAATAAATGGATGATTTGATTTTTATTTTTGGTTTGTTCATATTTTTTGGTTTTCATGTTTTATGGTTTTTATTCATGAAAGAAAATTCACCACGCATGATTTTTGGAAAAATATGTATCTTTTATTGAATTCAAAATAAATTATTTGACATAGACCCTTTTACATAAGATCTCCAATTGCCCCCGGGTCTAAAGGCAAAAGAGTTGGTTTTGAGAATTACTCTGAGACTGTCTTAAAAACTTCAAGGATTTCTTCAGCGTTCCAATTGTTCAGTTCAAAGCTAGGGCAAATCTTGGACAAGTATTCATTTTCTTCTTCCTCGTCCATCAGGGCATTGATGCTCAGCTTCTCAAAAGCCTCGCAAAGGTCATTCTTTCTTTCCTCTTCTTTATCAAATCGGGTATCAGGATATAGAAAACCTCCAGATCTAAAATTGTGGCTCAGAGGCGGGTACATCATTGGTTCCCACTCAATCTCTTCCCCTTTCAGTCTCTCCTTCCTCCTCTCTTGATGCTTCCTCATCTTTGCTTTTCTTTGCCATTTGTTGGGCTTGAATCCCAAGCCAAATCTGTCATTTTTTGCTGGAATAAGCACATGATACAGTCTTCCTTAGTGTTTATTCCCAAACTCTTTTCCTATTTTAGCTCTTTTTCCAAGCGTCTGCTTCACCTGCATCTTGGCACAACTTGACAACTCCAGTTCAGGTACCTTACTCCTTTCGGTGACAAATGTTACATTGACCAACTCTAATGTCTTGAAATGACATCCAAGCGCTCCCTCATCCACCTCAATGTATGGTGCATCAGTAACTACCGATGCAATGACTTCCTCCTCTGCGCCAACCGTCACCAACTGTCCATCCATTACAAATTTCAGCTTCTGGTGAAGGGTAGAGGGTACAACACCTATTGTATGGATCAATGGGCGCCCGAGCAAGCAACTATAACTGGGCCTTATGTCTATGACAACGAAATCTACCTCGAACGTTGATGGTCTAATTTGCAAGGGAACTTCAATTTTCCCAAGCACATCCCTTTGGGTCCCATCAAAGGCCCGTACTGTATTTTGATAAGCTCTCATGTGAGAGCTATCAATAGGCAACTTTTTCAACTTTGCCAAAGGGAGAACATTTAAAGCTGACCCATTATCAATCAGGACACCAGGCAGCATATATCCTTTACATCTTGTAGAAATATGGAGGGACTTGCAAGATCCTCTTCCCTCTGAAGGAATTTCTTCATCATTAAATGAAATAAAATTGTTAACAACAATATTGTTGACAAACATGTCCATCTTGTCGGTCGTGATCTTTTTGGATACAAAGGTTATGTTCAAAATTTTTAACAAGACATCCCGATGTCCCTCGAAACTTAGTAGTAAAGACAATATAGAGATTCTAGCAGGAAGTTTGTGTAGCTATTCCACCACACTATACTCACTATGCTTGAGTATTTTCAAAAATTCTTGAGCCTCTGACTCCTTCACTGGATCATGAATTATAGGTAGCTTTTCCAAAAAGAATTTTTTTCTCTTTCCATATTTGGCTCGCTAGCAGTTTTTCTCTGCGTCGCATCTCTATCCTCTACCGTCGGTGGGGAATAAAGCCTTCCACTTCTAAAAAATCGGCTTACTTCGTTGACAGGTTCTTCTACTTTCTTTTCTTTAGCCGATATGCCTCCAGAGCTTACTACCGTGCAAGCATAGCTCCAAGGAACTTGCTTGCTATCCCTATAAGGGAAAGGGATAGGTACCTTGATAATCAGTCTTGGGGTTACGCCCCTAGTAGTTTCATTAATCTTTGTCTTAGTTTTGATCACCAAGGGCTTCATTCCAGTATATTTCTTAGAGGACGACTCCTATGATGCACACACATCCATCGCATGCTTCTCGATTTCCTTCCTGAAAAATTCAATTTCTTTGTTGTTTATTTTTTCTTAGACCAGTTGCCTAAACTCCTGGAAGCACTCAATCCAATGTCCTTTTTCCTTGTGGTACTCACAATATATCTCACCTCCTACGATCATCTCCTCAACTTCTCCTTCAAGTATTCCGGCTACAACCAACTGGGTCCATACCCACCTCATGGATGCTTTTACCTCAGCAAAATCTCCCCTAATTACTCGGTCCTCATCTTCCATGACTGCGTTCACTCCCGCCTTCTGGTGATTTGGCAGAGGGTTTCCCTTATCTTCCGAGGTATCGAGTGATAACATGCCAGATTCCCTCAGGTCCTCCACCACCCTCTTGAATGCGGTGCAGTTTTCAATGGTGTGTCCTCAGATTCCTGCATGATAATCACACTGCACCTTTTCATCATACCATGGTGGGTATGAGGGAGAAAACGTGGGACATTACTTGGTAACACCATTTGAGTCTTGACTAATTCCTTAAATAATTCTACGTATGTCATTGGGATAGGCGAGAAATATGGCTTTGAGCTTCCCTGATATCTTCGTTCTTCATTGGGTACGCTTGTGGTAGCAGGTGTTATGGTTGTGACACTGGTTTGCTAAAAACCACACCCTTTGAGTAATTAGGGTTGTAAACATTGGTTGCGTTGACCTCATTGTCCTTCTTCTTATACTGTTTCTTAGTTTCTCCTCCGTCTAGCCTTTCGCTCTTTACAATGGCCAAAATCAGCTCCCCACTTATCAGCATTTCCGCAAAGCTTTTGGTTGCATGATTAATCATGCGATCATAAAAAGATCCTTTTACCGTCTCCATGAACATTGGAGTGATTTCATTTTCCAACAATGGTGTCTGTACTTGAGCAGCCACGTCCCTCCACCTTTGTGCATACTGCTAGAAACTTTCATGATGCCTCTGCTCCATTCCTTGAAAGACTAGACGGTTTGGGACCATATCACTAACGTGCTTGTACTGCTCGCTAAATGCCCTTGACAAATATTTCCACGATCGAATATTAACCCGGCTCAACTGTGTGTACCAGCGAGATGCTGACCCCTCTAAGCTATCCTGAAAACAGTGAATAAGTAATTTCTCATTATCTAAATGTGTTGCCATCCTCCTACAGTACATGGTCAGATGTGCTGATGGGCAAGTGGTCCTATTGTATTTTTCAAAATCAGGGAGCTTAAACTTCGGAGGGACTACAAGGTCAGTTACCAAACTCAGGTCTTTGGCCTTCATATTACCATTTTTATTACCTTCTTGAGATGACTTAATCATTTCCTCAAGCCTTTTGTAGCGATCTTCCCATTTCTTCTTATTCTTGACTTTATCAGCAATTTCGTCGAGGTCAGGTACCTCGTGAATTTCTTCAGAATTTGTCTTCACTTCATTACGAACAGAAGATTCAGCAAAGTAAGGTGAAATCTTCACTTTGGATGAGGCATCTTCTTTCTGATGGGAAAAGGCCATCCCTTGGAACTTGGGTAGCAAGTTTACTTCTTCACCACCTTCTAACACATCTGGATCCTTAAATCCAAACATAGCTGCAATTGAACTGATAGTTTTTCAATGTGTCATCTCTATTTCCTTCTTCAAATCATTATCCATATTTTCAAGCTTATCTTGAGTGCTCTTCTGGGTTGTTTCAATGGTTTTCAATCTCTCTTTAGTGTTCATGGCTCTTATCCGGGCTTCCGTACCGTACTTATGGGTTGTTTTAGCTATTTTGGAAATTCTGCCATGTTTTTTATCTTTGATTAGTTTTTGTCATGTATGAATGTATGCACAAATGATAAACTGAATTTCACACAAAAAGAAACAACACACGCAAGAAAAGAAACAATGCAAATGCATGAATGCAATCGAAGGGCCATTAATTCCATAAGACATTTTGCTCATACAAAACAACTCTTTATTCAATTCGAAAAGGTCTTTTATTACAAGAAGTTTACATCTCAGCTCAAACTCTCAACTCCTTGATTTCTTCAACCAACCACATAACTCTGGGTCCAATCTCTCCTACTGGCTTAATATATTGGCGAAGGGTAACAACTTTTGTGGCTAACATCCTCACATGTCGAGCTACGTCCTGAACCTAGTGCATTACAGTATTGTCAAACTCATATCTTTCCTTGAATCTTCTAGCATTATCTCTGAGACTTGTGAACCAGTAATCATTTCCTCCATCGATGGCGTCTTCAAGTACCAAGATCTTGGTTCTATATTCTTGGATGATGCCCTCAATTTCGTCCACTTTTTCTTTCAAAGCTTCATTTTCATTTAAGCTAGCTTGGAGCTCAGTATAAGTTTGATCATTCTGTAACTTGTGGAGTGTGTGGTTCAAATTTGCCACTCGAGCTTGTAGCTTTGCAACCATAGCTTGGCTCTGTTTTAACTGCTCAATGGTCTTATCATATGCTGTCTGTAATTCCAACAAATGAACCTTGTTGTCATGAGCCTTCTGCTTCCATGCAATCACATTTTCTTGCTCCTTCTCACAGACCCGTTTACCTTTTTCCTTCTCTGTAGATTATTTCTCTTTCTTTCTCTCCTCGTCCAAGGCTTGCCGAAGTTTTCTAATCTCTCGCCTGCTACGCTCTTTCTCTTTCTTCACAGCTTGCTCCATTTTTAGCTTCCACTGCTCTGGGCTCTTCCGAAGATTAGCATTTCGGACTGTTGTTTGGAACTTGAGAAAATCCACTTTTTGGATCTCAAACTTCTTCTCCAAGTCTACATACAGCTTTGTCACCCGATTAACCTCCCCTTTATGCTTCTCCACGCCAAGATTGGATTCATATTTGTCCTGTCAATTTTGCTCTCGCAAAGCTTCTATCTCCAGCTTAGCCCTTCTAAGCTTTTCTCTCAGAATTTTAGCTTCAGTGGGGACAACCTTTAAATATTCCCCCAGAGTCTTGGTCGGCATAGGGGTAGATGGCATGATCTTGTCATTCATTCTTGTGTGTCTCCAAATTTCATAATCTGAAGTGAACATGCAGTGGCTATCAAATTCTATGTTCATGACATAGCAGCTATTCCAGAAGTCACTAATTTTCTGTATCTTCTGTATGTACTCTCCCTAAAATTTAAACTCTGATGTACTAAGGCCAGTTGTGAAAGTAATGAACTGTCAGGATCCGTATTGTCTCGATACCCAAAAAGGAGCACACCCAATTCCTCCCCATAAACTCAATAGCATAAGGTAGTTGTAATCTTCACACTTGTACAGAACTTTAGCATGACCCATCCACGGAACCCTCCATCTGATGTCTTGGTCACGGCGATCTCTGAAGATTTCTACCCATTTGCTTTTCTTAACGACCTGCCAATCTTTTGCTAGAAATTCTCGAAGAGGAGAGAAATTCGGGGAGAATACATTTGACAGAGTCAAAGATGGACATTCCTAAAAATGGCTAAGGGCCTAGACCTGGAGCAAAAGAGCACATCCCCTGAAGTGCAAACCCTCTATCTTCCGGCATGGATTTAAAGAAATGAAAGTTTTGGCTAACACTGCAGAGACTGGATTAACTCGCCTCTTCAACTGTTCTAAGAAATTTAGCATGCTACATCAATGTTTCCCAACACCTTTGGGAAAATAACCAAACTGTAAATTGCGATAGCCAAAAGATCTATCCTTTTTGCTTTATCTGGATGCATTGGGATAACGTTTCAGATGCTTGACCAAGGAAAGTTAAAACTTCCCCCTCTCTTCTCTATCAGCCCATCGACCCATTCATCACTCATTCCAGCAAACGCAACAAGTTTCAAATGTGGGTTTTTGTTCTTAAAGGGTTTAGCATATGGCCAGCTCTTCTTTATATTAGGCAGGTTAAACAGGGCCAAGTACTCCTCAAACGTGGGCATCATATCCTCCCCGTTAAAAGTGAAACAACGGTACCCTGGGTTCCAAAACTGGATCAAGGCTTTCAAAAATGGTTCATCCACCTACACATATAAGAGATATGCTATGTCACCGTAAGTTTCATGGAATAACTGCTTGGTCTTATAGTCGAAACGATCCCAAATCTCACGCAACTCCTGCACGTTGTTTTGTTTGATACTGACGTGAGCATAATCTGAAGTTTCTATCTCATGATCAATAGTGAGGCTATCTCCGAACATTCGCTAATTGACCTCAGACCAATGACGCACTTTGGCATTCTCATCCTCACTCTTTAGGAGCCTTCCGTCTATGACAAGAATTTTTTGATTTGAGCAAAAAAAGTTCTTTTCGAGAATCAACCCATTCTGAATATGACATGACAAATGGATATGCAAAACAACAAGGCAAGGAAAAAAAGCAAGGATTAGGAACAAGACAAAGGAAATCCAAAACAATTTAATTGCAAGAATAATTCTGGGTAGCCATTCCAACACTCCAAGACATGTCTCAACGGATTACCTTTGTGAAATGATCTTGGCTTTAAAACTGAAACCCTAGGTTTTCCACATGGCTCTATTGGGGTAGGCTCTAGATTCTCAAACTTGGTTCGGTTCTAATTGGGTACCCAAATTATCCTTGCCATCCCCTACTAAGGGTAGCAAAGACCTTGCTTCTCACCCATTATAGGCTTCGAACGAACCAAGTTCAACTCAAGAGGACTCACTACCTATGCCTTCTCGAAGAATCAATATTCTTACGAAAGACAAAGGGAATGAGTCCTGAAGGTACTTGTTAGGCTCATATGGAGAATCAATATTCTGACATGAGCAAAGCATGTTCCCCTCACTTAAACGAACGAGACAAGCTCGGGAGTAGAGCTTTCAAACACTTTAAATGCGTAAAATAGAACTATATTCAATTAAATGGACAAATAAATTAAACCCTTTGTGAACTTGCAAATTCCATGTTTTTTCAAAACTTTTTTTAAAACAATTTGAAATCAATTCGTGACCTGAACCTTAAAAAAAAACAAATTGTCCCCAGCGGAGTCACAACCCTTTCGAGCCCGACGTTTTGGAAAACTTAAAATCACGGAGTCACCACCAATCTTTTAAAAAAGTGTGACTGGGTCATTTTGAAAATACTTTTTGAAATCAATAAGGTACCAATTTTTGGGCGTTGTGGGGGTGCTAACCCTTCCCCACACGTAACCGACCCCGAACCTGTTTTCTGGTTTTCATAGACCAAAAATGTTATTTTAGTAAATAAACAGTTTTATTAAAAGAACCATGTTTTCAAAGTGACCTAATCACACTTTTTTAAAAGATTGGTGGCAACTCCGTGATTTTAAGTTTTCCAAAACGTCAGGCTCGAAAGGGTTGATACAAGAATCGAACACGATTAAACATAAAACTTGGTGACATGGCCCGTTTCATAAAAATTTTGTAAAACATTTCAAAGTAATACTTTAAATGGACTCATCCACGGTCTGAGATTTTAAAACCAAAAGCTCTGATACCAATCAAATGTAACCCCCTAGACCGGCCTATACGGAAGGACCGAGTCAAAGGGGCACATCTCAACTTGAATATCTAAATTAAAAATCTGTCAAATATTCAAGTATTTAATTTGAATATATATATATATATATAACTACGCAAACTGATAAATTCATCTTTATAAACCTGACCTATAATGATTACAAAATAGGCAACATCAAGTAATGTATCAAAAAGATCGTAACAAAACGTCATATATCTCAAAATATAGGCACATGTCACCCTGAAATAACAAAATGGTGGATGGAAACATTACAATCTATATAGAATACAGAATGTGTCGATCCTCCGAGTGTCAGGTACAGGGTAGCTTATCCAAAATATCTGAAAGAGAGAGAAAGAGTGGGGTATGAGCTAGAGAGCTTAGTGTATTCCAACAATGCAAGTAAAAACATTTATATCAATAGCATAGTAAAACATTTCAGTAAGACATGTTCATACGCATGCAAGTTTCCATAACTTAACTACCCTTCAACCAAACTCCATGATACGGTTCCCCAAAACGGTATCATATACAAGCGTTAACCCGAGCCCATTGGGCATAGGTACCATCCTAAGGGAATATCTTAGGTCTGGGAAAAATTACCCTAGCCAAAGCATAAGAACCAAATACGGGCAGAATTACCAGCTGGATCAGGGCTAAACCTTACGATACTTCATATCATAACCCAACTACCCCTCTTAATCAGTCCAGGCAACATCATAGTATGCAATAGTAAACAGTAAGAACAACACTCGATGAACACAATTCTATACTGATAAACGGTTATCATAGAACATGCTTGTCATATCGGGTACTACGGCATATATCAATCATATAGTATAATCATGCTTACCTCAGAAAACATGCTATGTTCATGTGAAATCGAGTAAATAATCATGTGCACATAATCGGTTTGATAGAACATATAAAGCGGATATAACAATTAGAAATCAGTCATATAACACATAAGGAGCACACCTCAAAAGTCATGCAGATCCGATAATCTATTAGGCATCAGGATTACGCTCTGCTACAATACTGGAACCTAGATCGAAAAGGATTACAGTTACTAACAGATTCACATCTTGATCGAAATAAATTACTAAGTTATGGAACTGTACGAGTGACGATGGGATCACAGGGCAGTACTGAACGGGACAAGCTGGGCTAGGCGAAGGCACGATAGGGAGATCCACGAGTACCTTTAATCAAAAGATCATTGTCAGTCCTTTGTTCTATAACCTTTCTCAAATAATTTAACTTAAGACAAATGCATGTTCAAGTTCAATGTCCCATTTGGAGGCTTTCAGGTTAGAATTTCATGAAACGGGCTTCAAAATCGTACTCAGGACGTCGAAAAACATAAATTAGGACTTTTCAGGAAAAGTTGACTTTTTGGTCAAAGTTAACGCTGACGTGAGCGGTCAGTCAATGCTGATGTCAACATGACGTCACTGGTCCACTGGTTGACTCGGTGAGTTGACTCACTGGGCTGACTCGGGTGAGCTGACTCATTGGGTTGACTCGGTTAACAGGTCAAACTCGGGTCAGGTTTGGGTCAACTCGGGTCGGGTTTACCAATAGGCCCGACCGGTTTGGTCTGGACCGGTTCGGGCAGCTCGATCTACGGGTCAGGCCGGGTCTAGGTCGGCCAGCTCAACAGCCACCGTCTAGGGTGGCCAGAAATCGTCCCAGACAGCGCGTGAAGCCCACACGCAACCGAAATGGCCAGAAATGCACCGAAAATCGCACAAAACTCCCATAACTCACCCAAAATCTTGAATTTAAACCAGAAATCGTACCAAAACTTACCAAATCAGAAAGAAAAGTGATCGGGTTCAGCGTAACTTCGACGGGGTTTAACACGGCCGTGAACCAGCGATCGAAGGCATAGGTTTTAACCAGCTCAGCACGACGAAGGCAATGGTGGTGCTGGACTGTCAAACGGCTAGCCACGACGATCGAAAAAAGTAAAACCCGAAAGGGTTTAACCCTAGGTTCAACAAACCTAAATTCCTCGATTACCGACAATTTCAGCGGCGGCCGAGCGCGTGGCTTTAGAGGTTTTGGTCGGTGCAAGGTGGCAATCACGAGGGTGATAGCGGTGTGCGGCACGGCGGCGCGGTGGAGGTAGATCAGGGCTGTTGACTAGTGGAGAAATGTGAGGGGTCGTGGAATAAAATGGGAGGTTATGGGTCTCTTGTTTAGGGTAGATGATCCTAATTAATGCCATAAAGAGGGGTAGGTGAGATATTTGTATTATTTTATTATTTTAACTTTTTCAAGAACAACTTAAAAATAAGTGGGTGTAACTTATATCCAAGAGCTTGCTTAGCTCAATTGGTTATAATATAGGTCTATGCAGCCAAGGTCATGTGTTCAAAACCCCTTGGTTGCTATCACAATTAATTTTTTTTTAACCAGAAGTGTTACATTAACAAAAAGGATTAATATCTAATTTTATTCTTTAACTAAATTAAAACATCAGTTTGGTCCTTGAAAAAAAATTAAACTATAGTATGAAAAAAATTGGGAAAAAATCCAAACCTTGAATTCATAAAAGAGGCATGCAGGTGAATTAAATGCGGTTGTTCATGCCATTGAAAGGCTATCTCAATTAATTTTTTTTAACCAGAAGTGTTACATTAACAAAAAGGATTAATATCTAATTTTATTCTTTAACTAAATTAAAACATCAGTTTGGTCCTTAAAAAAAAATTAAACTATAGTATGAAAAAAATTGGGAAAAAATCCAAACCTTGAATTCATAAAAGAGGCATGCAGGTGAATTAAATGCGGTTGTTCATGCCATTGAAAGGCTTGGTGGTCAACACGGCAAGTGCTTTTTTTTGGTCTTTGTCTTCTTCAGCTTAAGCAATATCTTAATAAAAACAAGGAAAATATTTTAATACACAGACTAAATAAATTTTAATTTACACAAGCATTTTAATTTTATAAGTTAAAAATTTAGTTTAGGGTTTAATATTTAGGGTTTTAGAATTTAAGGTTAGTATTTAAAATTTAGGGTATAGGTTTAGTTTTTTTAGAGTTTAGGGTATACCAACTAAAATATTACAAAATACGAAACCTAAAATGTTACCCGCCAACTTAAAATGTTACATTTTTATAACATTTTAGGTTGGTGATTAAGTGTCGAAGCTTGGCCCCGAGTATCGATATTTGTCACTTCTGATAAGATTTTAGGTTTGTGTTAAGTATCGAAACTTGTCTCTTAGTATCAATACTTGTCGTGAGACCACCAACCTAAAATGTTACCAAAAAAGTGTAACGTTTTAGGTTGGTAGGTAACATTTGGATATAAATCTTTTGCCTCTTTTTGGTGCCCTATTTATGCCCCACACTAAAAATTAAGTTCAGGGTTTAGGGTTTAAGGTTAGTTTTTATGGTTAGGGTTTAGGGAATTTAAAGTAGGATATAATTTTTAGGGTGTAGGGTTTAAGATTTAGAATTTAGGGTTAGGGCTTAAAATTTAAATTTTTAGTATTGGGTAAAAAAAGAAGCATCGAAAAAGAGTAAAAAATTTTTATCTGTAACATTTTTAATTTTTTATTTTGTAATATTTTAGTTGATATCATACTATAGTTGTATTGTAATCTATTGTACGTTAGACACCCAAAATTTATCATTAAATTTTTAATTTGCTCCTATTTTTATCACTTATGCGTTAAATAGAGCACATGAGGTTGATGCGACAATCACAATGCTGAAGTAGATTGCTTTTTGCTTATGTGGTAACCATACACCGCCAGCATATTTTTTTTGTTGATTTTATTTTATTCTTTCAAAGCTTAAATTTTTATAACTTCGTTCATGTATCACGAAAACGGAATCATCGATTTTTTGGTGTTTTTTTTTTACCATTCAAGACACCAATAAACTCATCTCATTATCTTGTTTTACTCTATTAGTTTAAAATTTTAAAAATCTCTTAAAATGAGCAAAATTAAACCCAAAAATTAAAACTCGTAAAGATCACAAGCCATTGTAATCTAAAATCTTCAATCGTCCTATCAACGCAAAATCATGATATATAGCTCATCTTCTCTTTTTCCACCTTCTCATCGTTAGAATTTCAAAGAAGAAGATCAATCATTGGAAAATTAAAGGGAATCTAAAATTAGAGTTTTTACAAAAAAGAGAAAGTTTTAGGGTTGTTTCATAATTTTTAAAGATAAATGTTCAATTATAACATCGTTAATTATTTAATGACAGAGTGACTAAAACAAAAATAATTTAATATTTTAATTATTAAATTAAAAAATAAAATAAGTTAAAGAAATTTAAACTTTAATAATCAAAATAAAAATAAAAAAAAAATTCAATAATGAAATACGTAATTTATCCCTATTATTAAGTACATGATCAATGAAAAATTAATAAAGTCCTCAAGCATTTAGAATCACGATAAGTATCACTTAAAATAAATTTTAAAATTTAAAATAAAAAGTACATGATAAATTTAGTTTTCAATATTTATATATTTTATCATTTTAATTGTTATTTGGTTGAGTCATTATTTTTAAACAAAATTATTGATTAATATATACATCTAAATTTAATAATTAATAACATGATATTAAACATATAATTTCATAAATAAGAAATTAATATATACATCCTTCAAATATTCTTCTAACGCATATATAGATACCAAATATTGATGATAACCAATAAACTATTTAAATAAGCATTAAATATAAGCATGTCATTATATGTCATTTTGTTTATTTAAATAAGTAAACAATTATCAGTTAATTTTATCACACTTTTATACGATGAGCTAGTCAAATCAACTATTACTTATCAACTAATATAATCTACTATCATCTATTCGCTAATTGTCAAACAAAACCATTACATTTTTAATATTGTTGATATAGAATACTACATGAAAGTTTGTGTATACTTCAGGAAATGCTCTTTTAGTTTTTAGTTTTTTAATTAGTTTAATATATTAATATTATTTTAAATTTTGTATTAACATAACGTATAGAGTTAACTATACCATATGTCTTCAAACTATGACCCTTCATTTTAAATTAGTCCTTAAATTTTTAAATATTTCAATTTCATCCCTAAACTATGGCTCTCATTCTAAATTGTTCCCCAAACTTTTTTAATATTTTAATTCCATCATCAAATTATCGTTTACACCGCATCATATTATTACGTAATACACATAAGTGTTTCATGACAATTAACAATCTTTATAATGGTTTTATTAACATAAGATATGATTATCATATGCAGATAATTTAAGGGATGAAATTAGAATTTTTAAAAAGTTTGGGGACTGATTTAGAATAAAAATCATAGTTTGAGGATAAAATTAGAATGCTAAAAGTTTGGGGACTAATTTAAAATAAAAATTATAGTTTGATGATGAAATTAGAATATTTAAAAGTTTAGGAATTAATTTAAAATGAGTTTCATAGTTTGAGGATGTGTGATATAATTAACTCATAAAATAATTTAAGGACGTGTGGTGTGTCATAGTTTGGGGACCAATTTTAAATTATTTATTGATCTAACATATAAAAAATTAGTTTCATATTTATCAAAAAAAATAGTTTCATATTATCATACAAACATGTGAGCTACCCCGTTAGCCACCACTCAAAAGGATAAAAAATTAATATTTTTAGTCAATTTTATCGTTAAAAACTAATTTGATTTTTTAAGAAAAAAGTGAAATTTAATTTTAAAATGAAAACTAAATTTATCCTTATGCAAAATAAATTAATGTGAAACGGTTACTATTTTAACTTAACTTGTTAAATTTTGACTTCCATGAATAGTATATCTAATAAAAACAGATAAAAAAACAACCCATAGATAAATACTTTCAACCAAGCGATCCAGCCTCAAAACTTTAACCTAATTTTTTATGCATCATTTTTAGCGCTGTAACTAATTTTTTTTATTTTTTTAGTCGATAGTTGATAATCAGTTTTAGTATTAGTTGTCAATCACTGAATTCATTATTCTTTTGTTTCTACAATGAACCGAATTACCAAGTCAACGATGGAGAGTTGACCCGTGTCATGGACCTTCGTGTTAGGTTAGATAATTGGACCCATTGGGCCAAGTTTGGGATTAAATGGTTGGATTTTGGACCTTGCATGCTTGAGAACGGACAGTTTCGTGAAAGGGGAGGACCATGAAGGATTAATGTTGTAAATAAACCTTTTTATAAAAAAATTGGTTGATCGCCCTTTTTTCCCTTGTCTTCACGTGAGTGGTTGGGGGACAAAAAGGTGGGTTGTGATATCACCCTTTCTTTCTCACCTTTTCTCCTTTTCTTGTTCCTAACATCTTCTCCATAGAAACCAAGCCACCAAAGCTTAAAAGATTCAAGCTTTTTTTATTTTTTCTTCCATCCAAGGTCCAAGTTTTTAGTATGCTAATCTCCTCCTCTTAAGCTTTTAGAAAAGTATATTTTCAAGGAAAAAGAGGTAAGTTCTTCATTATAGGTTTTGAGGAAGTTAAGCTTTTAGAGCTTTTCCTTTGGATTAAAGGTTGTGTTTTCATAGTTAATATTCTCTATAATGTTAGTATGAGCCTTGGTTCGAATATCTTGTTTGTGTGGCATGTGGAAGGGGGTTGAGGAGCTTCTTCAAGCTTAAGCCAAAGGAGAAGTTGAAGAAGCTTAGAGTAAGAGTGTATTTTGGAATTTTTAGCTTAAGATCAGTACATCTTTGACTTCTACCCTTCTTGAAGATCATAAATTAATTACCTTGCTTGATTTTATGATTGAGATTGCTAGTTTGGGGTTTGGTAGCTTAAAGCCTTATTAATGGTAAAATCTGGATTAGTGGTTATTAATGCGTAAAAATGGTAGTAAACCACCATAATCAACTCCCGTAAAATGCAGGTCTATGTTAAGAGGTTAAATGTTATGTTTTCGTGGCATGGGGAGTGATTTCCCGAGCCTTGGAAGCCATTTCTGGGCTTCGGTATCAGTACACGGGGGATCTGTACTGATACCTTATGTTATATAAGATGAACAAAAACATTTTTAGAAGGGCGTATCGGTATGCCTATGGAGGGTACCGATACCGCATGCCTTATTTAAATTCCAGTAGCTAATTTGTGTACTAGTACGCTTAGGGGGTATATCGGTACTGAAGGGGTATCGGTACACGGCCTTGTGTACCGATACGGGGTGTTGGTTTAACCCTTTTATGCATGAGCTAGATATCAGTATGCATAGTTTGGGTATCGATACTTAGATGAGCGTATCGATGCCCTCAAGTGGGTATCGGTACAGCTTGGGCAATTTGCTCGAAAAATATGAAGTTAAGTTTGAGAGGTTGATAATTTTGAAGACTATGGTCCAATGGGCTTCTAAGGTAGTAAAATGAATTGTAAAATTAAGAAACCGAGGGTTAACCCTCATAGATGAGAATAACGTGTAATAACTTGGTAAATGATGACTCGATATAACTGTGCTGGTTAATGCCATGCTTTGGGGAATTATTGATGGATTGGCTTGGTGCCACTTACCTCTTGGTGAGGTGTATGAATGCTCGGGGAGCATGTGTTATCTTATGTTAAGCTAAAGGAATTCGGATGTCCTATATTTAGTACTACGGTACTTATATAAGTGGATGTGTACTTCAGTCTGAGTGATCAAGTACATCCGACGTACCTAGGGGCTGAGTGATTTGTGTGAAGTTAGAACCTATCCGTGGCTATGGTGATCCGGATAAGGTATTAAACTCGATAGGCTGAGTGAGCTCGAAAAACCTGATTGGCTGACTAACTTCATGTTAAGACTACTTGTGGCTAATGTGATCCAAGTATGTCTAGCACGTATCCATCGCTATGGTGATCCAAATTTGGTCTATTTGTCCCGACGGTTGTGTGAACACGGTTAACCCAACGGTTGTGTAAGCACAGGTAAAGTAGGGCTCCGTTGGTCATTATGTGGATGATGTATGGATGATTTATGTATGTTGCATGGATGCTATAGATGATAGCTCTTGTACCATGTAACACCCCCTTCCCGATCTGGTAGAGAACTGGGTCGGAAGGTGTTATCGGGTTACGAAATCGGAGATCAGATTACGAATTAAGGTTAAATTTAACTTTCCAAACTAAAGGGACTAAAGTGTGAACCTTACAAAATTAGTGATCCTAATCCAGATTCTTTCTTACCGACTTGTAATTAGACTTGCTAATTATTAGCCTGTGAAGTTTTGTTGTTATCGGATATCTTTTACCTGTCCATTTAAGCCATATAATTATTAGTGACCAATTTGTAATTCTTTTAAAATTGTTTCTTAAACCTTTTAACATAATTAACTGATACCGTACCGATTCACTATAGCCTGTATTGATACTCTATGTTGAATTTCACAATTTCCAGGTTTGAGGTCAACGACCTCGTACCGATACGTCTAAGTCTGTATCGATACACGTTGACTTGGTTTGACTTATTTCGGTACACCTGAGGCCGTATCGATGCAGTTAAATTTCCAGGACTTGTTGTCCAAGTCCGTGTCGGTACACTTCCTAATGTATCGATACTCTATACTTCACCAAAGACCAAATATGCAAGGCCGTATCGGTACAGGTTTCCTTGTATCGATACGCCTAGCCTGTAATGACAGATTTTATCTAGTTTTTATCAGATTTGACTCCCCAAATGATGTCCAATTATTACCAAATTTTACCAGCATGCCTACAATCCATTAATCTACTGTTATACCAAATTTTATAGCATTTCGAATCTGTTTACCTAGTTTTCACTTTAAGCTTGTTTTATGTTCTTTTTGACAAACTTGACATTCTCAAAACATATCATTTCATGCATGCAACACTAGGTCATTATAGGACATTACACAAGTATCAGGATGATCATACAAAACATGTTCGGACCATATGCCACTTCACTAGGAGTTTATAGCAAATGATAACATACGTATAAGGTGAAGATGTGACTTGCAACCGCAACAACACGATAGTAGCTCGGGATCGTTTAAGGTCCTGAAAAAAATGCATGAGACACACACGTTAGGCTTACACAGCCTAGTGAGGTAGTTATAACGAATACAATGATCAATTCATATTATGCATGATATGATGATCAAGTAATTTACACAGGCATAGTTTCATGTACACAATTTTATGCTTATTTCAGATACTCACATACTTTCATAATTTCATATCAAAGTTCATAAGCACATAGAATTTCCATTAGGTACCATTGGATACACGAATTCCCCTTTACATCATATATCAGAAATAGGTCGTAGCTCCGAAAACATATCCCTTACACAATCCATCCTTATTTCCCCCATATATAGGTCGTAGCCCCGGACCGTAGTCCATCCCTTACTTATACGAACTCAAAATAATCCTATGGCATGCCAACTGTATCCAATGTCCTTCATTTTAAAAAGATCATACATTTCATATTTTCTTTCAATTAATATCACATCAAATATCAAAACGAGCCTTAGCTCCATAACACATATCATATTCATATCAAATCCATGAATCACATGCTTGGCATATCATAACCATATTTTCACATATCAAAATAGTACAAGCTACTTACCGGATTTGCCAATCGAATCCAACATAGTAGCTCTACATGAGCCTTAGATCAAATGCAACATAATCACAAATAATGCAAAAGAGATGGCACCATGCCTACCCCTTGACACAACTACAATCACCTTAAGATTCGAAGGCTTTAGGATTCTTGAATATTGATTTTGTTGTTCTCAACTTCGATTGGAGTTGATGGATCATTTTCCTCCTTGTTTTGAGCTAGGAAAGGCAATAGGAATCATTATAACCAAATTGACAATATAACTTAGGCCTAGCTTAGGATTTCGAATCAAAATTAAACTCTCATCTTACATTGGATTCAATAATCGAAAGAGGGCTTTGCCTTACCCGATAGATAGCTTCACAAAGGTACCTTCAATTTGAAGAAAATATGAGCTTAGGGTGGGCAAGAGGAGAGGTGTGTGCTTAAGGGCTCAAGGTTGAAGACAATGGTGGTGTTAGCTTATTTGGAAGACAAAGCTTGAGTTTAGCTTTCAGGAGGTTGATCAAAAATGAAGAAGGCCTTTCTCTCTTTTGCTTATTTACTTTAAATGATTAAAATCTTAATCATTCCTTCACCACTCCAACAACCAATAGAATCATTTCCCTTACTTGAGGGTTTCCTAAGCCTAGGGATTAACAATTCCCCAAGTTGGCTTATGATCTTGTTTGCTTGTGAATTCTGATGAATTTCACGTGAGATTGGACAAGCATAGAGGTGACTCATCATCTGTCATCATTTCCTTATCAAAACAACATTAGATTTGCTCAAAACAGGGACCCGTATTGATACGCTTCTACCTGTATCGGTACACTCATTCTAAAATTAGAAAGCTATTTATCGACAGTTAGGCCGTATTGATACTCATATGGGCGTATCGATACGACTAACTCGGATTTGCATATTGGGCTTCGAATTTCATACAAGGGGTCCATTACACACATATAAGGCCAAAAACTCTATTTCTGCATAGCCTCCTCGGGTTACCATGTTACCTCTTCAACGGAATGACTTCGCCAAAAAACTTTCACTAAGGCCACAGTCTTGTTACAAAGCCTCTTGGTCTCTCGTGCGAGGATCTGAACAAGTTCTTCCTTGTACGTCAGGTTAGATTGAATCTCTACATATTCTGGTTCAATCATGTGAGAAGGATCTGATATGTATTTACGTAGCATAGAAACATGGAAAACATTGTGAATCTGACTTAACTCCTCAGGAAGGGCTAATCGGTAAGCAAGAGGTCTAACTTGCTCAACCACCTTGAAAAGGCTAATGAGACGATGACTTAGTTTTTCTTTTTTTCCAAAACGAAGAATTTTTTTCCACAGATATACTTTGAGGAAGGCTTTTTCACCAACCTTGTACTGAATATCCCTCCTACCTAGATCAGCATAGGACTTGTGTCGATCGAAGGTAGCCTTAAGCCGTTCATGAATAATGGTAGCTCTTTCTTCAGTTTCCCGAAGTAAGTCATGACCTAGCATCTTGCCTCACCGAGTTCAGTCCAACAAAGAAGGGTCTATACCTCTTTGTATAGAGAGCTTCATACGGAGCCATTTGAATTGAAGCCTGGTAACTGTTGTTGTAAGCAAACTCGACCAAAGGTAGGGATTTCTCCCACGTATTCCCGAAGTTGATGACACAGGCTCGGATCATATCTTCCAGAATCTACAAGGAAGAATCATGATTGATACAAACACTTATTCACATAACTTAGAGAAAGGTTTAGAGTTACCTGAATAACTCTTTCAGATTGGCCGTCGGTTTGAGGATGGAAAGCAGTGCTAAGATGCACTCGCGTTCCCAAGGCCTCATGTAAGGTCCTCCAAAATTGAGACATAAATGTGGATCATGATCGGAGATGATAGATACTGGAATTTCATGTAAACGAATGACTTCACGGATGTACAACTCTGTGAGCTTAGGCAAGCTGAAATCTATTCTTACCGGAAGGAAGTGAGTAGACTTGGTGAATCGGTCCATAATGACCCAAATAGCATCATTTTTCTTTGAAGTCAAATGTAGACGACTTACGAAGTCCATTGTGATACGCTCTTATTTCCATTACGGAAGTTCAATAGGTTGCAAAAGACCTATAGATACCTTGTGCTCGGCTTTGACCCGTTGGCAAGTCAAACACTTAGCTACGTAATTCGTGATTTCATTCTTCATACCGGACAACCAATAGATCTCCTTCAAATCTTTGTACATTTTGGTAGCTCTAGGGTGAATAGAGAAAGGGCTCGAATGTGCTTCATTTAGAATTTGATTCTGAAGATCATCATGAACACAAATGCGGCTGTAGAAACACAATAATCCTTCAGAATTCAAAGCAAAGTCAAGATCTGAGCTATCCTTAACCTTAGCAATAAGGGGTTGCAACTCCTCATCAGTTTCTTGAAGTACCTTAATTCGAGATGCAATGGTGGAGTAAACTCTCAATTCAGCTAACAATTTGCCATGCTTCTTGTGCCGGAAGTGAGCATTCAAGCTTCTCAGAGAATAAGTGGGCTTTGGCTAAGAGCGTCAGCCACCACATTGGCTTTACTGGATAGTAGTCGATGACTAAATCATAATCTTTCAATAATTCCATCCATCAGCGTTGACGAAGATTTAACTCTTTCTGAGTCAGGAGGTACTTCAGGCTTTTGTGATCAGTGTATAGGTAAGACTTCTCACCATAGAGATAATGCCGCCAAATTTTCAAAGCAAACACAACTGCGGCAAGTTCTAAATCATGAGTTGGGTAATTTAGCTCATGAGGCTTGAGTTGACGTGAGGTATAAGATATGACTTTGCCTTCTTGCATCAAAACACATCCTAATTCCAGGTGGGACACATCACTATACACAGTGAAATCTTTACCCGACTCAAGTTGTACCAAGACCGGGGCATGAGTGAGGACTTGCTTGAGTTGATCGAAACTCCTTTGTTGATCAACAGTCCACACAAAAGGAGTATCCTTGCGGAGAAGCTTCGTTAAGGGTGCTGCAAGCAATGAGAATCCCTTAACGAATCTACGATAATAGCCTGCAAGGCCCAGAAAGCTACGAACTTCCCTTACATTCTTCGAAGGAGTCCAATCAAGGATTGCTTGAATCTTCTTTGGGTACACTTGAATTCCCGCAGAAGAGATTATATGGAAATGATACTTCAGACAACCAAAATTCACATTTAGTGAACTTGGTGGAGAGCTGTTTCTCCTGAAGGGTCTAAAGCACGATTTAGAGATGTTCTTCATAAGAAACAGAGTCTTTAGAATAGATCAGAATGTCATCTATAAAGACAATCACAAACTTATTGAGATAGGATCAGAATACACGATTCATCAGGTCCATGAAGACTACAGGTGCATTCGTGAGCCCAAAAGGCATCACCAGAAATTTATAGTGACCATATCTGGTGCGAAAGACAGTCTTTGAAACGTCAGACTCCTTTACCAGCATTTGGTAGTATCCGGACCGAAGATCCATATTTGGTAGTATCCTTCAATTGATCAATGATGTCATCTATCCTCAGAAGTGGGTACTTGTTCTTGATCGTCACTTTATTCAATTGACGATAGTCAATGCATAGACGCATCGATCCATCATTCTTCTTGACGAACAAAACTGATGCTCCCCAAGGTGAGAAACTCGGTTGGATGAATCCCTTATCTTGAAGGTCTTGAATTTGAGCTTTTAACTCTCCCAACTCCACCGGAGCCATTCTATACGGAGTAGTAGAGACCGGAGTCGTTCCATGTTGTACTTCTATCCCAGACTCGACTTCGCGGGTAGGAGAGAGTCCCAGAAGTTCATCAGGGAAAACATTGGGAAATTCCTTCACAACTGACACATCTTCAAGCTTAAAATCTTTCTTGGACTCTATTGCATATATGAGACTCTTTTTAGGCTCGGGTTCGGACTCCATCAAGGTTATAATTTCCTTACCGAGTCCACAGAGATATAATTTCTTCTTTAAGCAATCCACCCAAGCTTGGTGTTTGGCTATCCAATCAAGGCCTAGTATGAGATTGAACTCGTGGAAAGAAAATGCCATCAAGTTGGCCGAAAATGGGATCCCTTGGATCCTTAGGGGTCAATTTTTGTAAATCATTCAGATAGTCACATTATCTCCTAGTGGATTAGAGACAATTATCTCAGATGTAATCGATTCTGATTCTAAAGCATGTTTCTCGATCAAAGATTCACTAATGAAAGAGTGCGTAGAGCCTGGATCTATCAATGCATAAACATAATCGAAACATAGATCTGCCATACCTGCAATCACATCAGGGTCATCTTCTTATTCACGGCCTCAGATATGATACATTTGAGTCAAAGTTTACGGGTCACAGCCAACTATAGGTGTATTATTATTGCAGAGTCTACCTGCAGATCCGGTTGGCCCTACTTTTGCTCATTTCTCTTTATTAGGATTATTCTGAGAAGCTACAGATGTAGGAGCCTGAGGGTTCTGTGGGCACTGCCAGATGAAGTGGCTAGACTCTCCACGAAGATAGCAGGAACCGGACTACCTACAGCACTGCCCTGGGTGCCTCTTCAGAAAAAAATTACATAAGGGAGTCCAAGAGCCCTTTATAGATCCACTTGTGCTATCCACTAATGCAGTACAGGTAACAACTGTTTTTGCAGACTAGAACTGTGGTACGTAGCCTGATCGGGGTAGTTGCTGGTAAGTAATAGACTTCTGGTCCCATTGTCTTCCCTTCTTTTAAGACGTACGTGGCTTGGAGTCGTCACGAAATCTCTTATCTGGTAAAGCCTAGTCCCCTTTCCTTCTTTCGGAAGCTTTTTGTGAGGCTTCCATTGCGATGTCCTGGTTAACGAGAGTCTGAAAACCCTCAATCTTCAGTGCAACAAAGAGAGGATATAGTTCATCACAAAGATCGTCTATGAACATTCGACACTTCTCTTTCTCAGTACAGATGATCTCAGCAGCGTATCTTTCATACTTGCAGAAATCGTGGATATTTTGCTCCACGGGTCTTCCTCCTTGCTTTAGATGGAGGAATTTCTTGTGCCTCTCTGCAACGTAATGCTCACTAATGTATTTCTTGTGAAACTCCTTAAGAAAGAAGTCCCACGTGATACGGTGTTCAGGAACAGTACGGGTCACCGTGTCCCACCAACTTTGGACCTCTTCGGCTATTAGGGCCAGGGTAAACTCGAGCGTATGCTCCTCAGGGCACTTCATTTGCTTATTCAGCACTTTCAGGGTGTTCTCCAGCCAGTATTCTGCAATCTCGGGATTGTCCAAATCCTAGTCGGTGAATGTGTAAACTGGGTACTGCTTGAGCCTATTAATAGGGGCTCTCGAAGCAGGCAAAGAAGCTTCAGCAGGCAAATGATGTGATTCTTGTCGGAGTGACACCACTACTTGCTTGATTATATCCGCCACGGACATCAGGTACTCCTGCTGAGCGAGATGCATAGGTGGAGGATGAGGTGGGTCATTCTTCTCTACTTGTTCAGGCCCTAATCTTGGCCTCAGATTATCCCCCTGAGTAGAGGAGGAATCGGGGTTGGGCTTTTTTATAGCACGCCTATCAGTAGGTTCTGTCATTTTCTGATCTATTCAGATAGAAGAATTGAATCGTGTAAGCTGCAAGTCACAGATAATGTATACAAATAAACTCGTAAGTGGCATATGCAAATGCAGACTCATAACAGATGCCTGTTTAGTCCTAAAATCAACTAAACCTAGGCTCTGATACCATAATTGTAACACCCCATTCCCAGTCTGGTAGAGAATCGGGTCAGAAGGTGTTATCGGGAACAAAATCAGTGATCGAATTTATAATTGGGGTTAAATTTAAAACTTTGCAAACTAAAGGGACTAAAGTGTGAATGTTACAAAATTAGTGATCCTAATCCAGATTATTTCTTACCGAGTTATAACTAGACTCACCAATTATTAGCCTGTGAAGTTTCGTTGTTATCGGATATCTCTTACCTATCCATTTAAGCCATATAATTATTAGTGACCAATTTGTAATTCTTTTAAAACTGTTTCTTAAGCCTTTTAACAAAATTAATTGACACCGTACCGATACACTATAGCCTGTATCGATACGCTATATTGAATTTCACAATTTCCAAGTTTGAGGTCAACGACCTCGTACCGATACGTCTAAGCTCGTATCAATACACGTTAACTTGGGTTGACTCGTTTCAGTACACCTGAGGCCGTATCGATGCAATTAAATTTTTAGGCCTTACAGTCCAAGTCCATATCGGCACACTTCCTAGTGTATCGATACTCCCTGCTTCACCAAAGACCAAATATGCAAGGATGTATCGGTACAGGTTTCCTTGTATCAATACGCCTAGCCTGTAATGACTGATTTTATCTGGTTTTTATCAAATTTGACTCCCCAAATGATGTCCAATTATTACCAAATTTTACCAGCATGCCTAAAATCCATTAATCTACTTTCATACCAGATTTTATAGCATTTTGAAACCGTTTGCCTAGTTTTCACTTTAAGCTCGTTTTAAGCTCTTTTTGACAAACTTGACATTCTCAAAACATACCATTTCATGCATACAACACTAGGTCATTATAGGACTATTACACAAGTATCAGGATGCTCATACAAAACATGTTCGAACCATATGCCACTTCACTAGGAGTTTATAGCAAAGGGTAACATACGTATAAGGTGAAGATGTGACTTGCAACCGCAACAACACGATCGTAGATCGGGATCGTTTAAGGTCGTGAAAAAATGCATGAGGCACACATGTTAGGCTTACATAGCCTAGTGAGGTAGTTATAACGAATACAATGATCAATTCATATTATGCATGACATGATGATCAAGTAATTTACATGGGCATAGTTTCATGTACGCAATTTCATGCTCATTTCACATATTCACATACTTTCATAATTTCATATCAAAGTTTATAAACACATATAATTTCCATTAGGTACCATTGGATTCACGGATTCCCCTTTACACCACATATTGAAAATAGGCCGTAGCCTTCAGCCGTAGCTGCGGAAACATATCCCTTACACAATCCATCCTTATTTCCCCCACATATAGGTCGTAGCCCCGGACCATAGTCTATCCCTTACTTATACGAGCTCAAAATAATCTTATGGCATACCAACTATATCCAATATCCTTCATTTCACAGAGATCATACATTTCATATTTTCTTTCAATTCATATCACATCAAATATCAAAATGAGCCTTAGCTCCATAACACATATCATATTCATATCAAATCCATGAATCACATGCTTGGCATATCATAACCATATTTTCACATATCCAAATAGTGTGAGGTACTTACCGAATTTGTCAATCGAATCCAACATAATAGCTCTACGTGAGCCTTAGATCAAATGCAACATAATCACAAATAATGCAAAAGGGATGACACCATGCCTACCCTTTGACACAACTACACCAACATTAAGATTCGAAGGCTCTAGGATTCCCAAATATTGTTTCCGTTGTTCCTAGCTTCGATTGGGGTTGATGGATCATTTTCCTCCTTGTTTTGAGCTAGGAAAGCCAATAGGAATCATTATAACCAAATTAACAATATAACTTAGGCCTAGCTTAGGATTTTGAATCGAAATTAAACTCTCATATTACATGGGATTCAATAATCGAATGAGGGCTTTGCCTTACCAGATGGATAGCTTCACAATGGTACCTTCAATTTGAAGAAAAGATGAGCTTAGGGTGGGCAAGAGGAGAGGTGTGTGCTTAAGGGCTCAAGGTTGAAGACAATGGTGGTGTTAGCTTATTTGGAAGACAAAGCTTGAGTTTAGCTTTCGGGAGATTGATCGAAAATGAAGAAAGTCTTTTTCTCTTTTGCCTATTTACTTTAAATGATTAAAATCTTATTCATTCCTTCACTACTCTAACAACCAATAGAATCATTTCCCTTACTTGAGGGTTTCCTAAGCCCAATGATTAACAATTCCCCCAAGTTGGCTTATGATCTTGTTTGCTTGTGAATTCTGATGAATTTCACGTGAGATTGGACAAACATAGAGGTGACTCATCACCTATCATCATTTCCTTATCAAAACGACATCAGATTTGCTCAAAATAGGGGACTCGTATTGATACACTTCTACCCGTATCGGTACGCTCCCGCTAAAATAAAAAATTTAGTTATTGACAGTTAGGCTGTATTAATACTCATATGAGCGTATCGATACAACTAACTTCGATTTGCATATTGGGCTTCAAATTTCATACAAGGGGGTCCATTACACACATATTAGGCCAAAATGAAGTTCCATTACAACAAAAGGGGTACAAAATTCAATCTTTTACAAACATTATTACGTTGGTTTCGAAATGTTTGATCATCGAAGCCCAATTTCAACTAGGCTAGTTTTCAGGATGTGACATACCCGATGGCTAAGTGATCAAGGTATGATATGTATTAAATCGATAGGCTGTGGGAGCTCGAGTATTTCGATAGGCTATATGACCTCGGGTATGGTAAAGCTTGTGGTTCATGTAGGATTTTTTGTAGACTTGTTGATGCCTTAAGATAGGCGATCTAAGAACTCTAGTTAGTGTAGGCTAGATGATAACTCATAGATAGAAGTGTACCACTAAGCTTTGTTAGCTCAGCGTGCAGATTTTTTGTTTTTCCGTGCGAGTTTGACATGTTACCTTTTGGAGGAGCACATTGACGAGGATTTCCTAGCACCGTTTTCGCTACAGAGTACAGTACTTGCTACTTTAGTTTTGGCTAATGCATTCATAGGACCTTACCCCTGTTGAGTTTGTAACTTTTTTTGAAATGTTATTTTAGTGTACATTATTTTAAACTTGGAGCTCCTATTTTGTAATCTTACTTAAATACTTATTTAATTACATGAAATTATGAATGATTTGATATTTTGAAAAAGGCTAAACTTGTCACTTAAAATAGAAATTTTGGTGGGTCAGTTTTGGGTGACCCGAGTCTTGTAGTTTGCAAGACGTTTTTAGCCCATGTTATGGATATGAGGGTTGAGAATCTGAAGCTTTACAGTTGTAGACGTTTGAGAGGTTTTTGGAGTGCTATTCGAGGAATGAGTGGGCTTACCTCTGGATCATGGATTAGAACCCCGCGATAGAGGTAATGTCGAGTTTGGTGTATGTGTCCATCACCTTGTAGTATGGCACCCACCAAACTTCTTGAGTCGAAACTCATTTGTAAAGTGAGTGAATACGAGTGTCGTCGCCAAGTGGTTCACCTTAGAACGTGTCTATATTGGTATGGCGAAAAGTGGTGGTGTTGGACATTGTGAGCCAATATGTAATGGTGAAGGACCGTTACGCATTTGTTAGGGGTTAATGGTCATGTAAATGGTTGAAGAGTTTTGAGGCTCCCATAAGATTGTTCAGAATATGAGTATCGTGAGTTGAAATTCAAGAGAAGTCATGATAAAGATTGGGTTCGATGTGATGTTTGGACTCTAAGGATAAGTCGAGAAGTGGTTTGGGCTCGCGAGTGCGTCTTTATGATCTTGAGTTTGATGATTTGAGTGGTTTCTCTACTGAATTTTGAGATGGGTTGTCTATACGTATGATAATAATGTGAAGGTTATCATAGCAGCATAGCAGAAATGTGGGTTACCGGCTCTAGTCACGTGGAACTGGGATTCTTGTGTTGCAATAGACCTTGTTGGAAGAACTTCTTGGAAATCCTTAAAGGCTTATCAGAGTTTCAGTACAACTATTAGTTGGAATTAGTGGTTGGTTTGGAAGTGAATAATCAAATTTTTGAGGATAGTTGAGTGAGTTTAGATCTCTAGTAGAGTTCGTAAGCGATAATAGTTTTCTTTTGGAACCGAAGTAGCTCGATTAGTGGAATTGCATGATCGTGAAATTAGCTTCTGTTTGTGTCGTAGCAAGATCAAGTAAGTAAAGTGTTAAGTTCTATCTTAGTTGGCCAAGTTAGGAAAGAAGGGTTGTTGATCCAAGATAGATAGATGGTAGAATTCGGTTGCTAGAGTTTACTCGCTCTTGAAAATGGTTGGTCATGGTGTTATTAATGGATGAAGAAGTGTTCATAGTGGTATATCTTTGAAGAGATGTCACGTTCTGGTCACACATGAGGTTTGAGTTTAAGAGTTTTGAATCGCAGATGATGGTTAAGAAGATTGTTAACCTAGGTGGAAATCATCCGAAATGAGTTCCTTGGGTTGATGTTTAATAATATTGTTGAGGATATCCTTTGTTGATCCGCTTTAAGGTTCGACGTGAGTGTTCTTCCATTGTTGGGAAATGAATCGTTGGAAATTCATAAGATGGGTATTGAGGAGTTTAGCGTTGTGAGCTTTGGCTATGGAAGTTTGATAGAGAAACTTTAGAATCGAGGTGAGTGTATGTGAGATTGGGAAATGGTTAGATCCATGATAGTTGTATCTCCTTCCCTTATTTAATTTTGATGACGAAATTTCTTTTTAGGAGGTGAGAGTTGTAACGACTTGAATTTCTGAGTCAACAATGGGGAGTTAACCCAGGTTATGGACCATCATGTTGGGTTAGATAGATGGACCCGTGGGGCCAAGTTTGGGCTTAAATGTTTGGGTTTTGGGCCTTGCATACTTGATAAGGGACCGTTTCGTGAAAGGGAAGAACCATGAAGGATTGATGTTTTAAATAAACCTTTTTTTAAAAGAATTGGTTGATCGCCCTCTTTTTCTCTTGTCTTCACGTGAGTGGTTGGGGGGACAAAAAGGTGGGTTGTGATATTACCCTTTCTTTCTCATATTCTCTCCCTTTCTTGTTCCTATCATCTTCTCTATAGAAACCAAGCCACCAAAGCTTAAAAGATTCAAGATTCCATCATATTTCCTTCCATCCAAGGTCCAAATTTTTAGTATATTAATCTCCTCCTTGTAAGCTTCCAAAAAATTATATTTTCAAGGAAAATGGGGTAAGTTCTTCATTATGGGTTTTGAGGAAGTTAAGCTTTTAGAGCTTTTCCTTTGGATTAAAGGTTGTATTTTTGTAGTTAATCTTTTCTATAATGTTGTCTAAGCCTTGGTTTGAATATTTTGTTTCTGTGGCATGTAGAAGGGGGTTGGGGAGCTTTTCCAAGCTTGAGCTAAGAGAGAAGTTGAAGGAGCATAGAGTAAGAGTGCATTTCGAGATTTTTGGCTTAAGGTTAGTACATCTCTCACTCTTACTCTTCTTGAAGATCATAAATTAATTGTCTTGCTTGATTTTATGGTTGAGATTTCTAGCTTGGGGATTTGGTAGCTTAAAGCCTTATTAATGGTGAAATCTAGATTAATGATTATTAATTCATAAAAACGGCAGTAAACCACCCTAATTAACTCCCATAAGATATAGGTTTATGTTAAGAAGTCAAAGGTTACATTTTGGGGGCTTGAGAGTGATTTCTCGAGCCATAGAAGCTATTTCTGGGCCTCGGTATCGGTATACGGAGGACCCGTAGTAATATCATGTATTATATAAGATGAACACATGCATTTTTAAAAGGGAATAACGGTACGCCTAAGGAGGGTATCGATACCCTATGCCATATTCAAATTCAAGTAGCTAATTTGTGTATTGGTACGCTTGGGGGTGTATCGGTACTGAAGGGGTATCGGTACATGGCCCCATATACCAGTACAGGGTGTTGGTTTAATGTTTTTTACGCGTGAGCTAGGTATCGGTACGCATAGTCTAGGTATCGGTACCAAGAGGGGCGTATCGATACCCTCAAGTGGGTATTGATATTGCTTGGGCAATCTGCTCAAAAAATATGAAGTTGAGTTTGAGAGGTTGATAATTCGAAGACTAGGGTCCAATTTCTAAGGTAGTAAAATGAATTGTGAAACTGAAAAACCAAGGTTTATCTCTCATAGATGAGAATAACATGTAATAACTTGGTAAATGATGACTCCATATAACTGTGATGATTAGTGTCATGACTTAGGGCATTTGTTAATGGCTTGGCTTGGTGCCACTTACCTCTTGGTGAGGTGTACGAATGCTCGAGGAGCATGTGTTATCTTATGTAGTGGTAAAGGATTGGATGTCATAGAGTCAGCACCACGATACTTATATAAAGGGATGTATACTTTGGCCTGAGTGATCAAGTACATCTGACGTACCCACGGGTTGAGTCATCTGAGTGCGGTTAGAACCTATTTGTGGCTATGGTGATCCGATTAGTACTATGGATAATTTAAGTACGTTTTATGGATGCTATAGATGATAGCTCTTGTACCCGATGGCTGAATGATAAGGTATGATATGTATTAACTCAATGGGATGGGTGATCTCGAGTATTCTGATAGGCTATGTGACCTCAACAATGGTAAAGCTTGTGGATCATATAGGATTTCTTATAGACTTGTTGATGCTGTCAGGATATTTGATTTTGATATAACTTAAAGAAAAATGTTTTTGGACTTAACTTAATTTTGCAAAAATATTTCAAAAGTCCAAAAACTTGAAAAACGTGTTTGAAATGTTTTGAAAGGTTTTTTGACACACTTTAAATAATTTTAAATAGTCAAAGTGTCAAAACAAGCTCTGCATACCGATACGGTTGATACCCGTACTGATACCCAAAGACCCAGTACCGATACGATTTTGAACGTTTCGATACAATTTCCATCCCTAAAGTTTTACAAACCCAATAGCCAATTTCCGTACATATACAGTCCTAGATGTATCGATACGAGTAAGGTTTGTACCTATACGCCTGTATCTATACCGATACCCCTGTGTTATAAATTCTCCAACGGCTAGATTTCTCAAGAACATATATGATACGAATCCCCACATATCGATACTGAGGAGTCTAAAAATGTATTTATTACGGGAAATAAAGGCTCTAACGACTTCAAACAACCGCCAACAGCTAGTAACGGGCATGAAGTTGTTAGAGGGTTTAAAAGACACGTCCGAGCATCTATAGAAGACCAAGAATCATCATGCCAACATTCAATGAGAGAAAAATTGCTCGGGCTGAGTGATCAAGTACATTTTTAGGGGATGATGATTCTTGGTCTGAGTGATCAAGTACATCTGACGTACCCACGGGCTGAGTGATCTGAGTGCTGTTAGAACCTATTTGCGGCTATGGTGATCCGATTAGTACTATGGATATTTTAAGTACGTTTTATGGATGCTATAGATGATAGCTCTTGTACCCGATGGTTGAGTGATAAGGTATGATATGTATTAATTCGATGGGATGCGTGACCTCAAGTATTCTAATAGGCTATGTGAACTCGACAATGGTAAAGCTTGTGGGCCATGTAGGATTTCTTATAGACTTGTTGATGCTGTTAGGATATTTGATTTTGATATAACTTAAA
Source organism: Hibiscus mutabilis (assembly GCA_019671005.1). NCBI lineage: Eukaryota > Viridiplantae > Streptophyta > Magnoliopsida > Malvales > Malvaceae > Hibiscus > Hibiscus mutabilis. The sequence goes on along the minus strand of CM033717.1, from coordinate 19,212,928 downwards.
AAAAATGTTTTTGGACTTAACTTAATTTTGCAAAAATATTTCAAAAGTTCATAAACTTGAAAAACATGTTTGAAATGTTTTGAAAGGTTTTTTGACACACTTTAAATAATTTTAAATAGTCAAAGTGTCAAAACAAGCTCTGCGTACCGGTACGGTTGATACCCGTACCAATACCCAAAGACCCATACCGATACGGTTTTGAACGTTTCGATACAATTTCCATCCCCAAAGTTTTACAAACCCAATAGCTAATTTTTGTACCGATACGGTCCTAGATGTATCGATACGAGTAGGGTTCGTACCGATACGCTTGTATCTATACCGATACCCATGTGTTATAAATACTCCAACAACTAGTTTTCTCAAGAACATATATGATACGAATCCCTGCATACCGATACTATGGAGTCTAAAAATGTATTTATTACGGGAAATAAAGGCTCCAACGACTTTAAACAACCGCCAACGGCTAGTAATGGGCATGAAGTTGTTAGAGGGTTTAAAAGAAACATCCAAGCATCTATAGAAGACCAAGAATCATCATGCCAACATTCAATGAGAGAAAATTTGTTCTAGTACATTAATTTGTCATATTCTTTGTAGAAAACACTAGTGAGCCAAAATTGTCACATTTGTTCAAGTGTTTAGGTTTTGGGTGAGTGCTTAATTGTGCAAACATATTGCATTTATAGGTTTTTCTAGTTTGCTATTCATTTCTCTTTGTAAAAGAGGGTTTACTCAAGCTTTGGGTTAGAAAGCTTTGAGTGTGTAAAGGTTGACTCCAAGCCTAGAAAAGGGGAAGAAATTCAATATTGAATTTGGGAAAATCCTTAGTGGAAGCTAAGGTAGTGGATGTAGAGCTTGGTTAGAAGCTCGAACCACTATAAATATCGTGTCTATTTTTTAATTTCTCTTTGCTTCTACTCAAATCACCTTAAAACCAATTTACCCTCTTCTTGGTCACACGGTTAATCGATCGAGCCTCCCAACAATTGGTATTAGAGCTTTGTCTCTTTATCGGATTAACATCCAAGAGTCGATCTTAGAGGAGCTCAATATTTCTACATCAACCGATGATTATGGCGCAATCCATCAACCGACCTCTTTTCTTCAACGGGACCAACTACACCTATTAGAAGAATCAGATTATGTTTTTCGTGAGAGCCAAGGACTACCATCTTTAGGACATTATTCTTGATGGCCCGTTTGTTCCACAAAAGAGCAAGGCGGATTAGAGTGCGGATGATCGTAAAAAGATAGAGCTTAACGCAAAGGCCTTGCACTTTCTCTTTTGTGAACTTGGCCCGAATCAATATGTCAAAGTATCATATTGTGAGAGTGCCAAGGAGATTTATGACAAGCTTGAAGTCACTCATGAGGGAACCAATGATGTGAAGGAGACTAAGATTAGTCTTCTCAACCTGGAGTATGAAAAATTCAAGATGGAACCAGATAAAGACATTACCAAGATGTTGGATAGATTCTCTGTCATTACTAATGGACTCAAAGGTTATGGAGAAATTATTCTGAAAGACAAACTTTTTCGAAAGCTCATTTATTCTCTTCCCGAGTCATGAGACTCAAAGAAGACTGCCATCATCAAAGCCAAAGATCTCAAGACCCTAAAGCTAGATGAACTCATAGGGTCTCTTCTCACTCATAAAATCATAAAGAAAGGACGATAATAGGAGAATAAGAAGAAGAAAGAGATAAAGAAGATGGTGAAGAAAAAGACTATGGAGCAAAGCATAAACATGAATGTTGTTGCTCTCAAATTCTTCACAAGCCAACAAGAAGATTCTAGTGGAGAGGATAATGAAGAAAAAGAGATGGACAAGCTCTTTAAAAAATTCATCCAATTCATGAAGAGCCATAAGGAAGAATTAAGGCATGAATCGAGAATGAAGAGGAAGGGATCAAGCTATAAGAATAAGTCATATGTGGCTACATGGAGTGATGATGAGGACTCCGCCGATAATGAAGTAGCCCACATTTATCTCATGGTCATTGAAGAAGATTCAAGGGTAACTTCTAATTCATCTACTTCATGTTCATATTCTTTTGATGCATTACAAGATGCCTGCGATGATTTGGTTTTAGAATTTAAAAATCACATTTTGAGAAATAAGAAAATTATTTCAAATTCAAAAATTCAAAATTATTTGATTTCTAAAACCAAGAATGAACTTGAAGCAAAGCTCATTAAGTTTGAACAAAAGAATTTTGATTTACTAAATTTTCTTCAAAAGGAGTTAGATGATCTTAAAAAGGAAGAAGTTTTGATTTACAAAGATGTTCAAAAATGTGAAATTGGAGAATGCTCCAAATCAAATTTTGTAAAATCAAACTTTTATCAAAGACAATCTAGTTTCCCTAGATTTTTCAAAGGTAAAATTGTTAAGGACATTTGGGTCCCTAAGGGACTAATTTGTTCAAATAAAAAGGATGAAATTGAAAAATGGATTCCTAAAGGAACTAAGTTATTTGGGACTAATGCCATTGGATCCAAAGCAATTTTGATACCAAAAATTACTTAATTGTCTTTTGTAGGTGTGCTTGAGCAATTGATAATCAAAGTCAAATCTTGGAAGCTATTGTTAGACAAATGAGGGAGGAAACTTGAAGAAGGAAGGCTTAACATCCTACCTTGGTTCCAGTGGTAAATTTAAATTTCATGCATGTCACACCCTGAAAACCAGTATAGTTAGAATTAGGGTTCGGTGATCGAAAATTCTAAACTGGTTATACCCGAATGGTGTAATTGCTAAATCCTTGTGCCAAATTTTGAAGTAATAAAAGTAATTTGGGCTTAATTGAAGTTATTAGGCCTTTTTGTAAGAAATGAAAGTTAGGGGTCATTTAGAAATGCTGAAAATGTTGAATTTGAGCAAGGTATATCGATACGGTAAGACTTGTATCGATATTGCCCAACTGTTCTAATTAACTTACCCAATTCAGTCTAGCCGTATCGATACGACCATAAGGTGTATCGATACAGGTCCTTGTCAAAATTATTTTAGTGACTAAATTGAAGGGATTGGAAATAGGGGATGACTCACCTACTTACTTGCCATCCCTTAACATGAGATAGCTCAGAAAAGATGATAGTCAATTATCAATTGCCAATAAAATTGTAAAAGATATGATGCGATGGAAACAATTGTGTAAGCTTTCTTTTGCACAAGGGAAAGCTTTTGATTGGTTCTTTTGGGAGGTAAGAAATAATTATAGTTTAAAATTGTTACTAAAATGAATAAGAAAAGCCCTCATCTTTGTTTTGCTTTCCCCGAAACCAAACTTACCCTTATTTGAAAAGAATAAGCACACACCTCCATTGTCATCTTCTTCCTCAAGCTCAAGCAATCACCTTCATCCGACCTTTGTGTGATTTCAATACACCAGTTGAAAGCTTGTAATTGGGTAAGTAGAACCCCTATATCAATATGATGATTCTATCAATCCTTAGACTTTAATTTCAAGATTTAAGTCTTGAATGTTCAAGCTAAGACTATGTGTTAGAAAGCCAATTTCTTTGTTTTAATGTTGTCTACGAGCTTTGGTAAGCTTGAAAAATGCTTTTGAATCATTAGTTTCGATCCTAATGTAATTCCCTAATTTCGAACTAGCTCAAGTGGTGGAAAACAAGCCATATTCACCATCTTCGTTACCGAACACTCCCAACGACAATGGGATTACTATCCGAGAAGTTTAAAGCCTCATAGTACTAGGTGAGTGTAGTTGTGTCATGGGATTGGCTAGTTGCTATCCTAGTTGCATTTGTTTTGTGCTTAGAATTGCATCTTGTAAGCTCAAGCAAAGAAAACATGTTTGGTTTCTAGTGGTAATTTTGGTAATACCTCCATATTGCCTTAATACGTTTGTAAGCTCATATATGACATTTGAAATATGCTATGTGTGGAATTTGATATGAACATGTTATGTTTTTCTAATTGAAGCAAAAGCTTATTATGTGATGTGAAATGGCCCAAGGGCACAAAGGTAAGTTTTATGATGATATGTGTAACCTTGGATACTTGTGAACATTGGATGCAATTGGTGTGCCATAGGGTTATTTGAGCTCACTATGTAAGGGATTGGACTACGGCCCGAGGCTACGGCCTATGTGTGGGGAGAAAAGGTTGGATTGTGTAAGAGACTCCGGAGCTATGGCTCAAGGCTGAGGCCTACTTCCGATACGTATGGCGTATAAGAGAATCCGTGTATCCATTTGTTACTTTATCCAATGAGATGATATGTAATTGTGCTATACATTTGATATATGAAAATATAACACTTGGCTTTGAGTATGACCTATATATGATTAATGGTGTATATATGTCATTCGAGCATGTTTACATGTCCATTCATGCCATTAATGAACTTGTTTTACATTTGTTATAACTACCTCACTAGGCTATGTAAGCCTAACGTTCGTGTGTCTCATGCATTCAAGACCTTGAAGGAACCCGAGCTTTGATCGTGTGGTTGAAGTTGCAAGTCACTCTCATCAACCATATGTATGCATACTTTTATTTTGAACTCCTAGTAAGGTGGCATAAGGCTAGACATGTTATGTTTGCCTGTTTTGATATATGTGTAATGTCCTAAGAGTGTCTATGGGTTAGATGTGCATTTTGGTATGGTTGTAAAATAGTAAAACTAGTTAAATGGACTTAAAGGCACCAAAAGGTAAAAACTTATTGAATGGATTCGAAATGTTCTAAAATTTGTTGTGCTATTAGAATTTTTGATTAATAGTTTGTTGGTAAATTTTGGACATCGTTTGATAGGGTAATTTGAGTAAAAACCAGCTAAAATCTATCATTACAGGCCAGGGCGTATCGATACTGGTGATGGTGTATCGATACGGCCTTGTATATCTAGTCTGGTCAACACGAGTCAAAAAGGGCGTATCGATACGGTATAGGGTGTATCGATATGGATTTTGGTCACTGGAATCTAGAAAAATTAAAGGTATCGATATGGTTATAGGGTGTATCGATATGAAGTCACTATAGTCAACCTGTATCGATATGGTTCCAACTGTATCGATACGGGCTTGTTACCCTTGAATCTGAAATATGAAAAATAGGCCTAGAATACCGATATGGTTCCAACTGTATCGGTATGGGCTTGTTACACAGTTTTGCCTTGATTACAAAATGGTCACCAAAAATTGTATGGTCTAATTGGACAGGTAAAAGACCTCTGCTTGTAATGAGATTTCACATGCTAATAATTTTAAGGTTAAATTTCAAATTAATAACATGAATTTCAGTTAAGGACCCTTAACTTGTAAAATTTATAGTTTAGTCCCTAAGTTCGAAAAAGTTTAAAATTGACCATATCGTGACCATTTTTATAACTGAAGTGTGTAAAAATAGCCCGACGATTGATTCTTTTTGAAATTATGGTTTTTTGTCCATTTTTAATTTAATCTTGCAAATTAACGTTTTTATATTAAATCAGATTTTCCTTTTATTTATTCTTGAAAATTAACTTGGAGTCGCCACCGGACACCATAAAAATAACCAAAGGTTCTGTCTTTAAAATTTGGGTTCGAGAGTCAGTTACGCGTGGGGAAGGATTAGCACCCCCACAAACGCCCGTTACCGGTATCTTTTTAATTTTACGTAGCATTTTTGGCATTTCGTACAATAATTTGAATTTAATTAAATCCTTAATTGTTAACTGAATTTCATTTTAAATGGAAGTATCCTTTTTGTAAGAAAATACATTTTTAACAAATATAAGTTTTGAAACATCCAGTTACTTTAGGATACTTCAATTTATATTCGACAATGTATCTCAACACAAAAGGGTTTTTAATGCATGCCCATTTATTTTCTTGCCAATTTTAAGTTCAAACTTAATTAGGGCTCCAATTGATTAAATTAATTAAGAAACTATGAATATCATCAAATTTAGGGGTTTACGTGATAACACTCAAATAATTGGGCACTATCCATATTAGGCCCTAAATAAACAATATTCCTAATTATTCAATGATTCTATCTATTTGAACCTAAACTTGATTCAATTTTAATTAAATTAACTATGTGATTACATATTCTAGGTTTAAATGAAATATTAAATGCTTCACTAAAAAACCCCCTTTGATTAACATCTCACTACAATGAGACACTAATCAACTTAGAGCATTAAAATGTCCATTTAATAATCATTTATTTTATACAATGATCTCACTAATTTGAATTATTCAAATCAATTAAAGAACCTAAGTTTAAAGTCTCTATTTATTTAAGCTAAGTGATTTAGTTATCTAAACAATTATACTATATGCCTTATTTTAAATCATGCAACATACAACAAATTGAGCAAAGTAAAACAATTGAAATAAGACTGTAAAAGGGGCCAAATTGAACTTTTATTAAAATTAGGTGCCAAATTAAAAGGCAAAAGGGACTAAATTGCGAGAAAAGCAAACTTGATGGCCAAAGTGTAAAAAAAAGGGCTCGAGTCACCCAACCCGAGCTGAACACAGGCGCGGGTCACCTTTCCAACCTGGCACCAAAACGGTGTCATTTTGGACTCGGTATAAAACCCTTTGGACCGAGTCCAGTCGACCATTTCCATCATTTTCCCCTTTTCCTCAACTTCCCACCCTCCCAAAATCCTCTCAACTCTAACAACTTAAAACCCAGAAATATGACTCCAAACGAATCAAAACCCCTGTTCTTCACTAAAACTTAAACGTGTTCTTCATTTTTTGCCTGTTTGATCCTTACAAACACAAAATTCCCTACCTTTTCATGTTTTTTAGATCAAAACCTAAAATCCACACAAACTCAAACCGAGTTCATATTTTTTCACTCTTTGATTCAAAACGACTTATACTCGGCCACTCGTCGGTGTTAGTCGATCACTACTGGTTGTTCACTAGCCGCCAGAGGTGATGCCGGCCTCCACTAGTCATCTTCTCTAATCATCCTCCTCTACACTCTGATCATCTTTGTTATCTCTAACCACCCATATCCCTACTTCGACCGCCGTCCTCCGTCGCGTAAAACCCCAAAATCTCTCGATTCATCCAATTTTAAGCCCTAAAACCTAATCTAAGCCTGATTTGATTGAATCACCTATCTTCCCCGGCCTAAGCTACTTACCGAAGCACTAAATCTCTTCTACTCTACCATCCTTATCCATTCCTAGCCACAAAATGAGTTTTTGATCACATTTCGTTTACTGTTTTTTATTATTTTTACCTTGCCCTCATCTTTTTGTGTCTATTTTGTAGGGAAAATGAAAAGGGGAGAAAATTACCTTCACGGCGGTGTAATCACGTTGACGGCCAAACGTCTCAGCGATGAATAAGCTTTTTTGGCGACTCCTCTAACAACCGTTCAACTCTACAGGAAGTTGTTCGCACTGCCATCGTCTCTTCAATTACCAACAATTTGACTCCCCATAAACATTCTCTCTCTTATTTATTATTATTTAATTATGGTAATTATTAAGGGTTATTAATTTCCTGACACATTTTCTTTCATCCTATTTATAAGTGGGTAGACCATGACGTAAGGGATGATGTCAGCGGTGCTAGCTAATGGGAAATAAAATCAAGATCCATGTGATAATGGTTTGGGCCAGTGGGAAGCTGCCACATGTTTTAGTTTAGGCGGGAAAACTGATATTTTGGATTAAATGTGTGTTTGTTTAGGGGTTAAAATGGATAAGAAAGCTAGTAGAAGAGATTTGGGCTTGTAATAGGCTTTTAGTTTGTGTAAAGGGTTTTAGGTATTTATTATTGTAAATGGACACTTGCTACATGTAAAATGAACTTATTTATTTATTATGGGTTGTTAATGTCTATTTATTTATTATTTTTAATTTTTATTTATAGGGAAAATATAGTATATATGGGTACCCAGACAAAATTACGGTATTACAACTGCCCCTCTTTGCTCATTGCTATGGAACAGGAATAGAGCAAAGACTGAAAAGACACGAATTTTGTCCGAACTTGTTAGTTGTTGCTCTGAGCTGCAAGGTCTTATTCTCACAAGTTTTCTTTCCTTCTTCCCCTCTAGAAGCTTGAACAAGTTCTTCTCATTTGGAACCTCTCAATCCTCCTATCAAGGGTAACCGTAGAGTCTAAACCAGCTCTTCTTATTAAGAATTCTATCTTTGCTAGGAGAACTCTTCTCATTAGGAATTCTATCCTTGCTGAGTGAATTCTTCTCATTAAGAATTCTATCTTCGCTGGGCAAACTCTTCACACTAGGAATTCTTTCTTCGCTGGGGATGAACTCTTCACATTAGGAGTTTCTCTCTTTGCTGAGCGAACTTTTCACATTAGGAGTTCTATCTTTGCTGGGTGAACTCTTCTTATTAGAAATTTTGTACTCTTTGCTAGCAAACTCTTCTTATTAAGAGCTCTTCATTCTTTGCTAAGCGAACTATTCACATTAGGAGCTCTGTCTTTGTTATGTGAACTCTTCTTATTAGGAGCTCTATCTTTGCTGGTGAACTCTTCTTATTAGGACCTCTATCTTTGCTAGCTAACTTTTCATATTAGGAGCTCTGTGGTGAACTATTCTCATTGGGTGTTCTTCAGTCTTCTTGAAATATTGATCCACATCTCTGCAAAGGTGTTAAACAAACGAGCTCTTCTCATTAGGAACCCCTTATTCTTCTTGAGAATGTTAATATGACGTGCAAAAGTTGAAAATATCATTAATCTTTCAGTTTTAATCATAAGGGAAAATACAAATAAAACTTTGAATGCTCATCCGACAAGCGACGCTAAAACTTTTTACCTCCTTTGAGTCTTGAATAAGCTCTTCTTATTATGAACTTGACAATCTTTCTGCATAAGCTATCTGTTAAGTCTGAATCGGTTTTTCTTATTGTGAACGCCATTCATTCTTCTTGGAAGTGTTGGACCATCTCCTGAAGCTATTCTTCTGATTACGAAATTCTCCAATCTTCTGCTAAACCATAGAATGCGAATCTATTCTTCTCTTTATGAAATTCTTCATCTTCTGAAATCTGGTATTGCTCCCTGAACTTCTTCATTTTCTAAGGTTTGATATTGTTCTTCTTATTATGAAATTCTTCATTCATCACTCCTTTGCTGTTCTATCTCTCTCAGCGAGTTCTTCTTATTAGGAACCCTGAATTCTTTACTTCGAACACAAATTCACCTCCTCCCTAGGAAAAAGAACTGAACATGCAAAAAAAATATCATCAATTAATAAGAATTCAAATTGGAATAGTATGAAACATCTTCAATTCCCATCTTGAAGCACTTAAATCTCTAGAATCACTGTTTTTCTGTCAAAGGTATCTTGTTTTCTCTTCTTCTGTTGATCGATCTTTCTTTAATGCTTGGAACATACTTGTGACATACAAAAGTCAAGTTCCAACAAGAAATACTAAAACTTTTGATCAATTAAACCGTGAATCTTCCTCATTTAAGCCCAAAGTCGATCATTTCCGTGCTTTCATCCTGGTGACATGAACCATTTCTGTTTTTTTTCTCTTCTTTTTCTTTTTCTTTTTTTCTTCTTCTTTTTTCCTTTTTCTTCTTCTTTTTTGAGAAACTGAGGCCCCAATGATTAATATCTTTGTCAATACCATGCCCCAACTATCTTACCACGTCGACATTCAAAAAGTCATCGTCATTTTCGAAGGTTCCTGCCCGGAGGACTTAACATCATGCCTGAAGGACTTACTGATGATCTAAAGGATTTAGAATCGTAATGCACTTTATTTCCTGTGCAAACAATCAAATATCACTCATGAAGGCGATGGCCCAAAGGACTTAACATCACGCCCGAATGACTTACTGATGACCCAAAGGATTTATAATTGTAAAGCACTTCCTTTCTGATGACTCGAAGGATTTAGAATTGTAATGCACTATCTGTCTTGTACAGACAATCAGAAAATCTTGCTAAAATCCACCTCTGCAAACGAACTAGTAAACTTTGTTGAAATATGCCTCTTAAAACGGGCTAAAAACTTTGTTGAAATCTGCGTCCTCAAATAGACTGAAAACTTTGTTAAAATATGCCTCTTCAAATAGACTGAATACTTTGTTGAAATTTGCCTCTTCAAACGGACTGAAAACTTTTTTGAAATCTGCCTCTCTTCAAACAGACTAAAACTTTGTTAAAATCCGCCTCTTCAAACGGACTAAAACTTTATTGAAATCTGCCTCTTCAAATGGTTGACGTCTTTGTACTTCTTTGTTGGATCTACTTTTCCAATCTTAAAGCTGTAGATTAAAATCTTGCTTGCTTCTTGCTGATTTTTGTAATTTCTTGCAAAAATATACAAAAAATGCTTTGAATGCATGAGTTAGTATGCTCCTATCTTATAGATGACTTGCTATATATGATGCATGAATTGTGACAACTGAAGTCCATTTGGATAGGCTCTGATCTTCTTTGCTTCCCCGTTGAACTTTCTGCTTTTGGTGCATCATGTACTCTAATCTTCTTTTTTCCATTGAATTATCTGCTTTTGTTGTTGCAACACCTTATCTTCTTTAATTGTTATTTTCAAATCTTGCTTAGCTTGGTCTTCTTGTGATTTGTTTTTGTATCTCATCCCTTGAGATTCTTCTTGTCAAATCTTGCTTAACTTGATCTTCTTGCATTTTTTCTTAAGCTCTTATTGTCTTCATGTCGCAACAAACCTTGCCCCAGGGATTTATTATTGTCCTTTTTCTTCTTCTTATCTCTTTAGATTGTTCTTATCAGGTCTTGTTCAACTTGATCTTCTTGAAATTTACCTTAAGCTCATCATGTCTTCATGCTTTGACCCTAGAATTTTGTTGTTGAGCTCCTTTTCTTGAATAGATTTTGACTTCTTTAGTGATCGAACTCCTTCAGGCTTTGTATCCTTTGTTATTTGTTCTGTTTTGAACCCTTGAGCACAATGATGCCCCACTAGTCTCTTTTTCTCTTGCCCCATCATGTAAAATTTTGTCCCTCTTTCATCATTTAGGGTGAACAAAAGCCTCAAGTCCCTAAACTTTCTTCAAAATGAGTAAGCCATTAATAAGTTAGTTCGATAAGTCATAAAAGAGATTAATAAGACATTCTGGTTAAGTTGTAAACTTTTATTCAATTTCTGATTTCTGAATATACCTTTCGATAACACTTTCCAACCCAGTTCTCTACCAGGCCGAGAAGAGGGTATTACATTTATGGTATCAGAGCTAGAGTTTAGTCAATTCTAGGACTAAACCGAGGCTTGTCGTGAGTCTGTATGTGTATGTGCCACCTAGGAGTTTATTTGTATATGTTATCTGTGACTTGCAACTAACATGATTTAACTTCTTCTTTTCGATTAGATTTAAGAATGTATGCACCCGGTGATAGGCATGATACGATAGAACCACACCCTCGCTCCTCCTTGACACAAGGGGACAACCTTAGAGCTAAAGTTTGACCAGAACAGGTAGGACATAATGACCCACCCAATCCCCCTCCGATGCCTCCCACTCAGTAGAAGTATTTGATGTCTATGGCTGAGATGATTAAGCAAGTGGTCGTGTCTCTCAGGCAAGAGCTGCCACCTCAGCTTGCTGAAGCATCTTTATCAATTTTGAGGGCTCCTATTGACAAGCTTCGTCAATATCCGGTCTACACTTTCACTAGCCAAGAACAGGACAACCCCGAAGTAGTAGAGTATTGATTGGAAAACACTCTCAAAGTCCTGAATAAGCAGATGAAGTGTTCTAATGAGCACAAGCTAGAGTGTGCCCTGGCATTGATTTCTAAAGAGGCTTAGAGCTGGTGGGACATCGTAAAACTCACCGTGCCTGAACACAAAGTTATATGGGACTTCTTCCTTTAGGAGTTCCACCAGAAGTACATCAGTGAACACTATATCATTGAAAGGCGCAAGAAGGTCCTCTATCTGAGACAAGGAGGATAACCCGTAGAATAGTATATTCACGACTTCTACAAATACTCGAGGTATGGTACAGAGATCATACACACGAAGAAGGAGAAGTATAGAATGTTCATCGGTGGCCTTTGTGATGAATTACGTCCTCTCTTTACTGCCTTGGAGTTTGAGGACTTTCAAAATTTGGTCAACCAGGTGATTACTACTAAACCCTCCCAGAAGGCTTATGAGAGAAGGAAAGGGAATCAAACTAGGTCCGATAAGAGATTCCGAGATGATTTCAAACCTCATATACCTCAAAAGAAGGGTAGGCAATGGGACCAGAAGTCTTTTAATTTTCAGCAACTACCAAGGATGGGATATGTGCCACAATCCTAATCTCCGAGAACATTTGTCACTCGCACAGCTTCGATTGATATCACGAGTGGTTCTAGGAGAGGTTCTCAAATTCCTTAATGTAATTTTTGTTAGAAGGGGCATCCCAGGAAGTGTCGCAGACAGACCTGATCTTGCTACCTTTGTGGTGAAGCTGGTCACTTTATCAGACAATGTCTGCATAATCGGAATGCTCCTACCCCTATGGCTTCTCATAACAATTCTACTAAGGGAAGGGGAGCGAAACAAGTATAGTCTAGATCAGTAGGGAGACCTCGTAACTTAAACACTTCTTTAGTTGGGCGTGACCCTCATACCTCAACCCAAATGTACCATGTCCGAGATTGAGAGCAAGAAGACGACCCTAATGTGATACCAGGTATGGTGGAATTATGTTCTGATCTTGTCTATGCTTTGGTAGATCTAGGCCAATTTGATGGCATTTCCTTTCCAAGAGTTTGATCTTATCCTAGGCCTTGATTGGTTAGCCGAATATCAAGCCTGGATAGAGTGTTTGAAAAAGAAGCTATACCTATGCGAACTCGACAAGGAAAGCATAACTTTGATGAAAACTAAACCTGAGCTTAAGGAAGCAATTATGTATGCTATAGAGTCCAAAGAAGATCTAAAGCTCAAAAATGTACCGTGGTGAAGAAATTTCCTAATGTGTTTCCTGATAAACTTCCAGGACTCCCTCCGACCTGAGAAGTAGAATTCAGAATCGAAGTGTAATCAGGGACTACACCAGTCTCTATTGCTCCATACAAGATGGCTTTGATTGAATTAAAGGAGTTGAAGGCCCAAATTCAAGATCTTTTGGACAAGGGATTTATCTAACCGAGTTTCTCACCTTGGGGAGCACCAGTTTCATTTGTCAAGAAGAAGGAGGGTCGATGCGTCTGTGCATTGACTATTGTCAGTTGAACAAATAACAATCAAGAACAAGTATATGTTACCAAGGATCGATGATCTCTTCGATTAGCTGAAGGGTTCTTTTGTCTTCTCTGAGATAGACCTACGATCTGGGTACTATCAAATGTTAGTGAAGGAGTCCGACATCCCAAAGATTGCCTTGCAAACTAGATACAGCCATTATGAGTTTCTGGTAATTCCTTTTGGGCTTAAAATGCACCTACATCCTTTATGGACTTGATAAATCGTGTGTTTCGGCCCTATTTAGATAAATTCATGGTTATGTTCATAGATAACATCCAGATCTATTCCAAGGACACTGACACTCATAAAGAGCACCTTCGGATTGTACTTCAGACTCTCTGAGATAGCTATTCTAAGTTTAGTAAATGTGATTTCTGGTTATCTAAAGTATCTTTTTGGGATATGTGATCTCTTTTACGGGAATTCAAGTTGATCCAAAGAAGATTCAAGCAGTTCTTGATTGGATTCCTCCTAAGAATGTTGAAGAAGTTCGTAGCTTTATGGGCCTTGCAAGATACTACGGAAAGTTTGTTAAAGGGTTCTCGATATTGCTACACCCCTAACAAAACTTCTTTGTAAAGAAACCCCTTTTGAGTGGACAATGGAAAAAAAAGGATCTTTGATCAACTTAAGCAAGTTCTGATGCATGCCCCTATCTTGGTGCAACCTGAGTCCGGCAAGGACTTTACTGTGTACAACGATGCATCCCACTTAGGACTAGGCTGTGTATTAATGCAAGAGGGAAAAGTCACAAACCATATGAGCTAAACTATCTGACACATGATCTGGAGCTAGTTGCCATTGTGTTTGCCCTAAAGATTTGGAGGCACTATCTGTACGGTGAGAAATGTTACTTATACACTAATCACAAAAGCCTGAAATACCTCATAACTTAGAAAGAGTTGAATCTCTGTCAACGTTGGTGGATGCAACTTTTAAATGACTATGACTTGGTTATTGATTACCATCCCGGTAAATCCATTATCGTAGCTGATGCCCTCAGTCAGAAGCCTACTTCCTCCTCGAGACATTTGAATGCTCATTTTCAACTTAAAAAGTATGGCAAGTTATTGGCTGAATGAAAGTTCAATCAACCATCGTGTCCCGAATTAAAGCACTCAAGGAGTCTGACGAGGAGTTGCAAGCTTTAATCGCAAAGATTAAAGACAAACCAGATCTTGACTTTGCTTTGAATTTTGAAGTATTGTTGTGTTTTCGAAATCATATATGTGTTCTCGATGATGATGATCTTCGAAACCAAATTCTGAGTGAAGCTCATTCGAGTCCTTTTTCTATTCATCTTGGAGCTATCAAGATGTATAAAGATTTGAAGAAGTTGTATTGGTGGTTTGCTATGAAAGGTGAAATCACGAACTTTATGGCTAGGTGTCTAACCTGCGAACGGGTTAAAGCCGAGCACAAGGTGTCTACTGGTCTCTTACAACCTATTGAGCTTCCATAGTGGAAATGAGAACGTATTGCGATGGATTTCGTAAGTGGTCTACCAATGACACCGAAGAAAAATGATGTTATTTGGATCATTATGGACCGATTCACCAAGTATACTCACTTTCTTTCGATGAGGATAGACTTCAACATGCCTAAACTCGCTGAGTTGTACGTTTATGAAGTCATCTTCTTGCACAGAGTTCTTGCATCCATTATTTCTGGCCGTGACCCACGCATTGCATCTCAGTTTTAGAGAACCTTACATGAGGCTTTGGGAACCCGAGTGCACCTAAGCACTATTTTCCACTCTCAAACTGATGGCTAATCTGAAAGGGTTATTTAGGTAACCTTATATTCCTTCTATCCATGTGTATAAGTATTTCTTATCAATTTGGATTCTTCATTGTACGAGCCTATGCTATCGATTTCAAAAACACGTGGGGGAGTCTTTGTCATTGATGGAGTTTGCATACAATAATAGTTACCAAGCTTCGGTTAAAATGGCTCCTTATAAAGCTCTTTATGGAAGAAGATGTAGAAGCCCTCTTTGTTGGACCGAGCTTGGTGAAGGCAAGGTGTTAGGCCCTGACTTACTTCGAGAAACCGAAGAAAAGGTAACCGTCATTCTTGATCGACTCAAGGCTGCATTTGACCGGCAGAAAGCTTACGCTAATTTGAAAAGAATAGACATTCAGTATGATGTCGGTGAGAAAGCCTTCCTTAAGGTATCTCCGTGGAAGAAGATCATTCGTTTTGGCAAAAAAGAGAAGCTAAGTCCTTATTTTATTAGCCCATCCGAGGTGATTGAGAGAGTTGGACCTGTTGCCTACTGACTGGCTCTTTATTAAGAGTTAAATCATATACATAATGTATTCTATGTGTTTATGCTACAGAAGTACCGGTCAGATCCTTCCCATGTGATCGAGCCAGAATCTGTGGAGATCCAGTCCAATTTGACGTATGAGGAGAAACTTGTGTAGATCCTCGCACGAGAAGTCAAGCGACTTCGAAACAAGTCTGTATCCTTAGTGAAAGTTCTTTAGAGAAGTCATGCAATAAAAGAAGTAATGTGGGAGCCAGATGAGACGATGCAAAAGCAGTATCCTTATGTTTTCGGTTAGAATATAAATTTAAGGATGAATTTTCTTAAGGAGGAGAGTTTTCATACCCCGAAAATCGGTCTAGTTGAAATTAGGTTCCGGTGATTGGAAATTTTGAACCGGTTATGCCTGAATGGTGTAATTGCTAAATAATTGTACCCAATTTTGAAGTAATGAAAGTTATTTGGGCTTAATTGAAGTTATTGGGCCTTTTTTGTAAAAAATGGAAGTTAAGGGTTTCATTGGGAAATGCTAAAAATGCTGAATTTGAGCAAAGGTATCGATACGGCATGACCTGTATCGATACGGCCCAACCGTTCTAATTAACTTACCTAATTTAGTCTAGCCGTATCGATACGTCCATAAGGTGTATCGATCCGGGTCCTGTCAAAATTATTTTAGTGACTAAATTAAAGGGATTGGAAATAGAGATAACTCACCTACTTGTTTGCCACCTCTTCACATGGGATAGCTCAAAAAAGATGATAGTCAATTATCAATTGCCAAAAGAATTGTAAAAGATATGATGTGATGGAAACAATTGTTTAAGCTTTCCTTTGTATAAGGGAAAGCTTTTGATTAGTTCTTTTGGGAGGTAATAAATAATTAGAGTTTAAAATTATTACTAAAATGAATAAGAAAAACCCTCATCTTTGTTTTGCTTCCCCTGAAATCAAACTTACCCTTGTTTGAAAAGAATAAGCACACACTCCATTGTCATATTCTTCCTCAAGCTCAAACAAGCACCTCAATCCGACCTTTGACCTTTGTGTGATTTCAATACACCAATTGAAAGCTTGTAATTGGGTAAGTAGAACCCCTATGTCAATTTGATGATTCCATCAATCCTTAGAGTTTAATTTCAAGATTTAAGTCTTGAATGTTCAAGCTAAGATCATGTGTTAGAAAGCCAATTTCTTTGTTTTAATGTTGTCTACGAGCTTTGGTAAGCTTGAAAAATGTTTGTGAATCATTAGTTTTGATCCTAATGTAATTACCTAATTTTGAACTAGCTCAAGTGGTGGAAAACAAGCCATCTTCACCATCTTCGTTACCAAACACTCCAAACGGCAAAATGATTGCTATCCGAGAACCTTGAAGCCTCCGAGTACTAGGTGAGTGTAGTTGTGTCATAGGATTGGCTAGGTGCCATCCCGATTGTATTTGTTTTGTGCTTAGAATTGCATATTGTTTAAAGGCTCAAGTAGAGCAAGCATGTGTGGATTCTAGTGGTAATTGTGGTAAGACCTCTATATTGCCTTAATACGTTTGTAAGCTCACATATGACATTTGAAATATGCTATAGGTGGAATTTGATATGAACATGTTATGTTTTGCTAATTTGAGAAAAAGCTTATTATGTGATATGAAACGGCCTAAGGGCACAAAGGTAAGTTTTATGATGATATGTGTAACCTTGGACACTTGTAGACATTGGATACAATTGTCATGCCATAGGGTTATTTGAGCTCACTATGTAAGGGATTGGACTACGATCCTGGGCTACAACCTATGTGTGGGGAGAAAAGGTTGGATTGTGTAAGGACTCCGGAGCTACGGCTCAAGGCTAAGGCCTACTTCTGATACGTATGGCGTATAGGAGAATCCGCGTATCCATTTGTTACTTTGTCCAATGAGATGATATGTAATTGTGCTTTACATTTGATATATGGAAATATAACACATGGCTTTGAGTATGACCTATATATGATTAATGGTGTATATGTCATACGAGCATGTTTACATGTCATTCATGCCATTAATGAACTTGTTATAACTACCTCATTAGGCTATGTAAACCTAATGTTCATGTGTCTTATGCATTTCAGGACCTTGAAGAAACTCGAGCTTTGATCGTGTGGTTGAAGTTCCAAGTCACTCCCATCAACCATAGGTATGTTTACGTTTATTTTGAACTCCTAGTAAGGTGGCATAAGGCTAGACATGTTATGTTTGCGTATTTTTATATATATGTAATGGCCTAAGAGTGTCTAGGGGTTAGATGTGCATTTTGGTATGGTTGTAAAATAGTAAAACTAGTTAAATGGGCTTAAAGGCACCAAAAGGTAAAAACTTATTGAATGGATTCAAAATGTTCTAAATTTTGGTGTGTTATTAGAATTGTTGATTAGTAGTTTGTTGGTAAAATTTGGTAAAGTTTGGACATCGTTTGATAGGGTAATTTGAGTAAAAACCAGCTAAAATCTGTTATTACAGGGCATGGCATATCGATACAGGTGATGGTGTATCGATACGGCCTTGCATATTTGGTCTAGTCAACATGAGTCAAAAGGGGCGTATCAATACTGCATAGGGTGTATCGATACAGATTTTGATCACTGGAATCTGGAAAAATTAAAGGTATCGATACGGTTATAGGGTGTATCGATACGAAGTTAATGTAGTCAACCTGTATCAATACGGTTCCAGGTGTATCTATACGGGCTTGTTATCCTTGAATCTGGAATTTGAAAATTAGGCTTAGCGTACCATATGTCCCTAATTGTATCGGTACGGTGGCGGTTAACTCTGTTAAAAGAGATAAAACACAATTTTGTCTTGATTACAAAATGGTCACAAGAAATTGTATGGTCTAATTGGATAGGTAAAAGACCTCTGTTTGTAATGAGATTTCACAGGCTAATAATTATAAGGTTAAATTTCAGATTAATAACATGAATTTCAGTTAAGGACCCTTAACTTGTAAAATTTATAGTTTAGTCCCTAAGTTCGAAAAAGTTTAAAATTGACCCCAAATTGAGTAAGCCATTAATAAGTTAGTTCTATACATTGTAAAAGAGATTAATAAGACATTCCTATTAAGTTGTGAACTCTGATTAAGTTTTTTCGATTTCTGGATATGCCTTCCAATAACACTTTTCGACACGGTTCTCTACTAGGCCTGGAATGGGGTGTTACAATGCAAATGCCTATAATGTTTTGATTTTGATGTTGATCTAAGCATGTTTGTACAACTCTTTGTTGTGTCTAATAGCATATAGTTAGGAGGAATCACAAATCGCATGAGTTATATGTTTTTAGCCCACTATGTCTATCTTTATGTTTTGATCTTAAACTTGTAATAATTGGTTGATTTTGGTAAAATCATGTTTTTCTTGTGTTAAATGTTATGTTTTAAGAAGCATGAGCATCAAAATGTACTTAATGTCTATCTAGGACTTAATAGACTTTTGTATGAACATAAAAAATATGTTGTAAGGCCTTTTAAGTTTTTTTGCTACAGTTTTTCATCATTTTCGTGCCCTTGGTACCGGTACTGTCCATATCGTACCGATATGACAATCAACTAGTACCGATACAGAATAAACCGTACTAATACGCTCAGCCAAAAAGGGACAATTTTGTCTCTTTTTTGACATGCCTTGTATGTTTATATGAGTATCTTGTTTTATGGCATGCTTAATTGAATTTCATGTGTTTATTTTATTTTATTTTATTTGAAATTCAATCTTTTTATCTTGAATTGTTGGACTAACTATTTACTTGATGCTTGAGTAAGGGGGAACCATTCTTTTAATGATAACATCTCTTTAAGTCTTTTCTCCAAAATGTTATTTTACACCAACAATTGATAATCACTATCAATTAGTACTAACTTTTCTAACAATTGGTGTTTTTGAACTTAATGTGATTTCAAACTTAGTTTTGAAATATTTTTATATAAAAAAGGGGGAAAGATGGTTGAAAAATTAAGTTTCAAAAAAATGGGGAGTTTTCACAAAAACAAATTTTCAAGTGGTTTCGTTATATCAAAAATGGGGAGATTATTAGGATATTTGATTTTGATATAACTTAAAGAAAAATATTTTTGGACTTAAACTAATTTTGCAAAAATATTTTAAAATTCCACAAACTTGAAAAATATATTTGAAAATTTTTCAAAGGTTTTTTTGGCGCACTTTAAATGATTTTAAATAGCCAAAGTGTCAAAAACAAGCTCTGTGTACCGATACGGTTGATACCCGTACCGATACCCAGAGACCTCGTACTGATATGGTTTTGAACGTTTCGATACAATTTTCCATCTCCAAGGTTTTACAAATCTATTAGCCAATTTTCGTACCATTATGGTCCTAGCCGTATTAATAGGAGTAGGGTTTGTACTGATATGCTTGTATCTGTACTAATACCTCTGTGTTATAAATGCTCCAACGGCTAGTTTTCTGAAGAACATGTACCGATATGGATCCTCGCATACTGATATCGAAGAGTCTAGAACTGCATTTATTGCAGGAAATAAAGGCTCTAACGGCTCCAAACAACCGCCAACGGCTAGTAACGGCCATGAAGTTGTTAGAGGGTTTAAAAGACACCTCCAAGCATCTATGGAAGACCAAGAATCATCAAGCCAACATTCAATGAAACAAAAATTGTTCTAGTGCTTTAATTTGTCATATTCTTTTGTAGAAAAGACTAGTGAGACAAAATTATCACATTTGCTCAAGTGTTTAGGTTTTGGGCGAGTGCTTAATTGTGCAAACATATTGCCTTTAGAGGTTTTTCTAGTTTGCTAATCATTTCTCTTTTTAAAAGAGGGTTTACTCAAGCTTTGGGTTAGAAAGCTTTGAGTGTGTAAGGGTTGCCTCTTAAGCCTAGAAAAGGGGAAGAAATTCAATAGTGAATTTGGGAAAATCTTTAGTGGGAAGCTAAGGTAGTGGATGTAGGGCTTGGTTAGAAGCTCGAACCACTATAAATCTCGGTCTATTTTTTTAATTTCTCTTTGCTTCCACTCAAATCACCTTAAAACCAATTCACTCCCTTCTGGCCACACGATTTATCGATCGAGCCTCCCAGCAGATGCCTTGAGATAGGTGATCTAAGAACTCTAGCTAGTGTAGGCTAGATGATAACTTATAGATAGAAAAGCCTTATCTATGCTCTCTAGACTATTTTTATCTTGCATGCTTATTTTATGATAATTACGAATTATGGTAGAGAAAAAATGTATCACTGAGTTTTGTTAGCTCAGCATGCAGATGTGTTGTTTTTACGTGCGTAGGTTGACATGTCTCCCTTTGGAGGAGCACATTGACAGGGATTTCCCAGCACTGCGTTCGCTTCAGAGTACATTACTTGCTATTTTAGTTTGGGCTAATGTATTCATAAAACCTTACCCATGTTGAGTCTGTAACTCTATTTGAAATATTATTTTGTCGTACAATGTTTTAAAGTTGAAGCTCATGTTTTGTAAACTTATTTAAATGCTTATTTAATCACATGAAATTATAGATGATTTGATATTTTGAAAAAGGCTAAACTTGTGATTTAAAATGGAAATTTTGGTGGGTTGGTTTTGGGTGACCCGAATGTAGTACTTTGGATTCGGATCGGTATCGGGGTGTTACAGTTTTTTATATTTTTAATGAAAATCTATGCTTTTGTGACACACTTTTTTTGCCTTTGCGACACGCTTTTTCTTTGTTTTTGTGGTTTCGTTTTGTCTGTCGTTTTTACATGATTTCAGCATACTTTAGTGGTCATTTGGTGCTCGTACAAAGATTCTCACGACACTAGTTCTGATTATAATTATGTCGGTGGTCATAGAAAGATAGATCTCACTCGGTTGATGATTGTTTGTCGATATAATCAGTAATGGGTCTCAGAGCAATCTGTCTGATACTAATGCGTCATTTGAATAGAGATAAATAGATTCAAAAATGCTATTTTTCCTTCTAGATGAATTGTATTTGTGATATTTTCTGTAATTTTTTCAATAAAATTCATTTGACATTATCAAAAAAATAATATTTAACAAAAATATCTTTCTTTCTAAGCATAATTTGGGTGTGTATTTAATCTCAGAGGAAGCATCCAATGAAATATCAAACTAAAAATAAGATATAAAACTCATGATAGAAACAAATATATTTTAAAATTCTGCAATTTCTATGGCTGTTCCATCTGTAGGCCCCCTTAATATATTAGGCATTTAATGTTTAACCAATAACTATAATGGGCAACCATCAAAATAAATAAATAAAAATAAAATTACAGAACAAAAACCAGAAAGAAAGTATTTCTTTAGAACCTTTTCAACAATTATTTTCAAACTCTCCGTAATAACTTCTTTTAACATTTTTAATCTGATCTCAATATTTTTTAGTTCATAAATTTACATATTATATAATTGTTGATGTCAAAATGTAAGTGAACACTGAATAAAAAGTAGAAAAGAAAATTAAGGTAGTTAATAACGGTTCTTACGATTTATTTCGGTTAATTTTGGAAAAATCGTAAATAGTATAGTTGTCAAAATAAAAGAAAATAAAATAAAAATAAGAAAAGTATTTTCTGTATCATATTTTTTCTACTTCGTTTTTTATCTTCTCTTTCTATTCTTGATCTTATGAGTATTTATTACCCTTAGTGCTATTGTCGATTGAATAGAGTCAGACTTAACGAATGATGACTATTAATGAGCCGATAGAACAAATATGATTGTCAGATAATATGTTGAGCTGTCTGATCAAGCAAACTCGATAATGTTATATCGAGCTACAATAATTGAATATGAAGTATGATTCAAACTATAAAAATTCTAACATAAAAAATAAAAAAATTAAATTAAGAACAAGTTTTAGGCTTGCAAATTCCGAAGACAAATACAAACAATAACAAATTGGAGTAAACTCATTATTTAAAAAAATAAGATTCAATTAATCTATTTTTTAAACTCGAATTTATGTTCGTGTTATAGGAGTAAAAGTTAATTTTCTATTATATTTTATTAATGATATTTTTTTAGGAATTTTTTTTTTCAACGGAAAGCAAGTCAAGCAAAGAGCACTAAAAAGTCTTTTGCCCCATCTCGGAGGCCAGTCGTCTCCATAGCTTGGTAAAGAGAAAACAACCGAGGAGCTTAAACTGGTCATTCCTTTATTTCTCCTTTTTTTCACCTATTATTTTTATTTTTCTTGTTTTGAATTATGATTTTGACTACTCAAACCGTGATGTTGAATTTGCCTTATTTTTCTCTTTCTCATATATGAAGTATTCGGAGGTCTTCTCTCTTAGTTTCTCTGTAGAAAAGGGGGATGTTTCCTTGTAGTTTCCAGTACCCTTTTGCCTCTTCTTGGATCTTCTTCGGTTAATTTTCGAGAAATCACAGGTAGGTCTTTGAATTGTTGTTACAAAGCTTCATCCTGCTTTAATTTCCCTTTTTGGGTTTTGTTGATATTCCCTTCTATTGATCAGAATCTAGGTCAAGTAGTCAACTTCACCGGGTTTGCTTAATTTGATCTGTGTAAAAGTTTCTATCTTTTGTGTTGGTCTTTGTGTATTTGGTGGTTTATCAGCTGAATTATGTTATCTACGCTCTTTCCTTTTTTATATACCTTTTCTTCTTGGTGGTTTTGGATATTTATGAAAGGTGAATTTGATCTTGTTTCCTCTTTTTTCCTTATGTTTCAGGTTTTGATTTGAAGGATGGTTTAGTAGATTTGGCACAATAAGCTGGTATTAACTGTACAAATTGCTTTCTGGAATCCACCATTTCGGTTTCGATTTGAGGGGTTTATTCAAAATCATGGTGTTGCGTAGCCGAGTTTGTGCTGTTTTTGTCAGTGTTTTAGTGTGGTTATTGCTTGGCTGTAGTTTGAGCCACGCATCTCAAGACGATATCGATTGTTTGAAGAGCATCAAAGATTCACTTGAGGACCCCTTTGGCTACTTAAATTCCTCATGGAATTTCAACAATAACACTGAAGGGTTTATTTGTAGATTTATCGGGATTGACTGTTGGCACCCGGATGAGAATAGGGTTCTGAATATCAAGCTTTCGGATATGGGACTTAAGGGTGTGTTCCCTCAAGGAATCAAGAAATGCGGAAGCATGACAGGCTTAGATCTTTCGAGCAACAGACTCCATGGAAATATTCCGTCTAATATTTCAGGCCTTATCCATTTTGTCACTACCCTTGATCTCTCATCTAATATTTTCTCTGGAGAGATCCCACCAGCCCTCGCGAATTGTAGCTTCTTAAACCTTTTGAAACTTGACAACAACAGATTGACGGGTTCAATTCCTCCGGTTCTCACTTTGCTGGATAGGATGAAAACATTTAGTGTGTCTAATAATCTCTTGTCGGGTCCAATTCCACCTTTTAGTGCTTCATTAACGGCGGAGAATTTTGCACATAATCCTGGGCTGTGTGGGAAGCCTTTGGATCCTTGCCAGTCGACTTCAGGAGGCCCTAAAACTGGAATTATTGCTGGGGCTGCTGTTGGTGGGGTGACAGTTGCCGCGATAGGTGTGACTATTGGTATGTTCTTCTATTACCGTAGAATGTCTGCCATGAGGAAGAAGAATGATGATCCAGATGGAAACAAATGGGCAAAGAGCTTAAAGGGAGAAAAAGGCACTAAGGCAAGCTACTTTAATACCTCCATATCAGATTTGAGCCAACACTGATCTTTTTATATTTTTCTTTGATTACGGTTTCTGCTCCATGATTTACTTATAAGGTAATGCTATTTCAGGTTTCCTTGTTTGAAAAGGGAGTTTCCAAGATGAAACTAAATGATCTTATGAAGGCCACTGACAGTTTCAACAAAAATAATATTATCGGATCAGGAAGAACAGGGACTATGTACAAAGGATTCCTTGAAGATGGAACCTCACTTATGATTAAGAGGTTACAGGATTCTCAACACTCTGACAAAGAATTTTCATCTGAGATGGTTACTTTGGGAAATGTGAAACACCGTAACTTAGTTCCCCTTCTAGGTTTCTGCATGGCAAAAAAAGAGAGGCTTATAGTTTACAGATACATGGCAAATGGTACTCTCAATGATAATTTGCATCCTGGAGATGATACTAACAAGGCTATGGAGTGGTCCTTAAGGCTTAAAATCAGTATAGGGGCTGCCAAAGGATTTGCATGGCTCCACCACAACTGCAATCCACGTATACTTCATCGAAATATAAGCTCTAAGTGCATCTTACTGGATGCAGATTTTGAGCCCAAGATATCCGATTTTGGTCTTGCTAGGCTGATGAACCCAATTGATACACATCTAAGCACCTTTGTGAATGGTGAGTTTGGTGATTTAGGTTACGTTGCTCCTGAATATGCCAGAACTCTAGTGGCCACTCCAAAAGGAGATGTCTACAGCTTTGGAGTTGTACTTCTTGAGTTGGTGACTGGTGAGAAACCTACCCATGTATCCAAAGCTCCTGAGAGCTTCAAGGGAAGTCTGGCCGAATGGATTTCGCAGCTATCAAATGATGGAAAACTTCAAGATGCTATTGACACATCGTTGGTTGGGAAGGGTGCTGATAACGAACTTTTCCAATTTCTTAAAGTTGCATGTAATTGTGTATTGCCACCTCCCAAGGAGAGGCCTACCATGTTTGAAGTATACCAGCTTTTAAGAGCTATTGGGGAGCGATACCATTTTACCACCGAGGATGAAATTTTGATGCCTTCAGATACTGGTGATGTTGGGTATTTAGATGAACTTATTGTTGCTCGAGATAGCAACGAGAGTCATTGAAGCAATGTGGGATACAGTGAGTATTGTATTGTAGCTTACTGCATGTGTAAGTATATGTTCTTGTGCATGCTTAAATAAAGCTTGAGGTTACATGTATGATGCTTTACTTACTATCTTAACTTTCTACATTCAGTACTCACTGTAATTGTATCGTTTACATTTTTAAGCATCACATTAGGTCTTTGGTGTCTTTTATTTCATACTAGAATCCTTCACTAGTGTCCCGGAGAAAAAGCATTAGATTTGTAGCATCTTACGTTGTCTTTCCTGGCTTTCTCCCTAAACTATCATGTATGTAGAATTATTATTTTCACACCGATTGAATGCTACATGAGATGTAAGTAAGATCACTTTATATAATTGTGGGATTTGTTTTCGTTATTCATTAATGTGATAATTGCAGAATGATAAGATGTAGATCAAGTCTTTTCCCTGTCTTTTTTTTTTTTTGATGAAATGTGTGTTTCATTGCTGTTTACTGTTTGCACTTTCTGGATTATGAATCTTAATTTGGCATACGATGCTAGGAGCAGAACTCTCGCTTACAGCGAGTTAAAATTGAATTAAGTACAGAAGAAGACATCTGGATCCATGCTGTTTTCTTTATGCTGGATATTGCAGCCTAACTTGTTACTTTTTCATTTACTAGAATTTATGCCAGGAAAAAGTGGACCTATTTTAACTTTCTGGACTGGGATTTATGCCATTTAGGCATCCATGTGACTTTGAAGTGGCATGTTCCATTGATTGTAACATGTGATTGATGAGATGGAAGGGGATTTGGAACATTTTTCAAGGGTCACAATCCAAAAACTCAGTTTTTTTTAAGGAAATGAAATTATTGCACAGAGGTTGCAAATGATTTGTGGCATATTTTGGTTAGTGGTACTACTTAATTTCAGCATTTTCAAGGGATTTTTTTTAGTAACTTGGTCTGTTTTCATCATCTCGTCACTGATGTTATGGAGTAGTTTGTTTGAACCAAGAAGGGAGCCCCTGTAGGACCCTAAGCTTTCCCTGTTTCCTCTTGAGATTGTTAATACTTTGTTGCAATGCATCTTCTTCTTCACGAGATAGGACACTCATGGATGAACCGAAGGGTGCCGAGGGCACAGTCCCTCCTAAAAATTCTAAATTCCCTTAAACTTAAATTACCCTTAAACTTTAAAAATTTAAGTCTAAGCCTCTAATTTTCTTTATATTTTCTATTGACAATTTTTTTTGCACTCTCTAAAATTTTGTGATTTGCATTTCTTACAGTTTTAATATAACTTCTTAATAATTTGCAGCCTTACACATGAAAAGTCCATCTGAAGACGAAGCGTTTTCACTCGTTTTCTTATATCACAGTTATGACATACAAGCTTTCTTTCTTTCTTAGCGAACATACCATACCAGCTTTCAAATGTTATGATAATAACAATATAGAATAAATGGCTTATATTTATGAAAAATGTAAGCTCGCGATATGTGAGTTGCATATTGCAATGATCGAACGATTTATGAGACTATCAATGTCAAATGGAATATTTATTAGACTAAAAGTTAATTACCTTAACTATTAAAAATAAATATTTATATAAAAATAGGTTAAATTATATTGGTAATCACTAAATTTTTAGGACGTTTTCGTTTTAATCATAGAAACAGAATTTTTTTTATTACAATTATTAAAAATTTAATTAGCCTTCTTGTTAAAAAATGCTGACACGTAGGGATATTCATTGTTCGATTAAAACTGAATTAACGACCAAACCAAAATTAGTTCGATTAATCGGTCGATTAATTAAGTTTGATTAGTTAACGATTAAAGATTTTTTAAAGACCAGTTATCAATTAATTTAATTCGAAACTGATTAAGAGTTAACCTAATTAACATAAATTTTAATATATAATTAATATATTTTTAATTTTAAGCCCAAGTCCCAACAATTACCCATAATATTTAAACTTTAATATTAAATATACTATATAAAATATACTATATATACGATTAAAAATATATTGGTTGGGCGAAATTTTTTTACCCTAAACCGAAATTCACTCTAGCCCCGACTCAATCTTTACCAAAATCCACCCTAGCTCACCCTGAATCCAAAGAGGAAAAACAAGTTTGGGTCAAGGTGGTCAAGTTAGGGTGGGTTCAGGTAATTTTGTCATCCTTAGAAAAACGAATTAAAAGTTTTGTGATTAAAAAAATTCAAATTCAGTGACCAAGGTGAAAATGTCCTAAAGGTTTAGGACTACCGCTATAGTTTATCCAAAAATAATAAGTCTCCTATTTAAGAGAACGTGTAATTACATTATCCCGACATCATTGGAACGAAGGAACCGAGCCCTTTCCTTTTACACAACAAATTTGAAGACAATAAACAAATTCTTTTCCTCGATTCTGTAACTAATATATTTTATTTGAGTCAATTTTGGCTAATAGAATTAGAAGCCATATTTCAGAACAACAAACCCAAACCTGAAATCAAAATTCCCAGCAACCCTTTTGCAGGAATCACCTGAAACCATCCCAATTTCCCCCATGGATTTCAATTGTTCTTCTCCTAAAATCATCCCGGTAGTTTCAACTTTCTCCTCTCCATTTGACAGCTCCCCAGATTCCACCTCCACCAAGAAGCCTATAAGCCTATGGCCTGGAATGTACCATTCACCGGTCACCAATGCTCTATGGGAAGCAAGGTCCAACAAATTCGAGAGACTGCTCGACCCGCCAAAAGATGCGCCTCCACAGAGTGAGTTGCTCACGAGAACTCCCTCTCAAAGCAGGACCAGCATCTTTTACGATTTCTCATCGGATTATATCTTGAGAGAACAGTACAGGATCCCTGGAATGAAGTTAGAATCGGGAAGCTGCTTGAAGACCTTGATGCTTTAGCTGGGACCATCTCTGTCAAGGTTTCATTTTTCTTTTTCATAAAAAAAACTGTGGGTTTTAGACCCTTTCTGGGATTGCTAAAGTGTGTTTTTGGTTTGTCAAATTAGCATTGTTCGGATGATGATGGCACAACCAGGCCTCTCTTGCTGGTAATA
Organism: Hibiscus mutabilis; assembly: GCA_019671005.1. NCBI lineage: Eukaryota > Viridiplantae > Streptophyta > Magnoliopsida > Malvales > Malvaceae > Hibiscus > Hibiscus mutabilis. The sequence goes on along the minus strand of CM033717.1, from coordinate 19,184,624 downwards.
GCTGCTGTTGACAAGATTGTTTTGAAGAAGGCGATTAGTGTTGATATTGATCTGAATATTGTTGGTTCTGTCGTATGGGTTGAGACATTATCGATTGAGATTCAACTGGAAGTTATTCAATCCATAAATAGTGCTTTCTGGAATCTGTGATTTGCATTTTTATGAGTTCTATTTTTATTTCTGGTTTAGTTACATACTGCACAGTTTCACAATCTAAGGAGAAGTATGTTGTTTTTTTGCATTTTTATAAAACTTTGACTCTTCGAGCACCGAAGTATTGTCTATCTTTCTTGTGATGGTAATACTTTGCCCTTACTCAGATACTACTTTGAACTGACTGTTTTTGTAGTGTTGGTAATGGCACTAGAGTTCTATAACTTGCATATGGATCACTGTTCTTTGAGTTCTTGAAAAGTAATTTGTGGTGGTTTATCGAACTGCACCAGCTGCTAGCAATGTGATTCCATTGGTTATCTTTTTCATTTATGGATATATCAGATTGAAGTTTGAATATATGATGATTTAGACTTTGATCGGATAATGTTGTTTCATGCAGAAAGCTCGGATGTTTCTGATTCAGTAGCTCTAACAGCCACTTCATCTTTGTGGTCCGTGACTCTAAGACCGAAAAAGCTGCCGCTGTTAATCGTCTTTCACCAGAAACGAAACGTGAGAAGTTTCTTTTTGAAGAAGCTAAAGCTAGAAGCAAATTGAGAAAAAGAAAAGAGTAGGTAGAAGAGAATTTGACAATGAGGCAAAGAGACTGGAAGTGCTTTTGGCTGAGGGACGGATCTTCTGTGATATGCCGACATTAGCAGATAGACAACATTCTTTTAAGGGATACCCGTCTTGACAATGCTTTGATCTGCCAACCACAGCAGAGGAACATCTATGGTCGAATTTTCGAGGTTTCTTAATCAAGGTCGTCTCGGATATTTCAGGACCCTGAGCGAAATTTTAAAATAGATCCCTATCAAATTAAAATATATTTAATCTATTTGAATTATTAATTTAAAATTTCTTTAATTATTCATAGACACACCGTTTAACTTTTTTAATACATTATTTTTATTGTTTTATTAAAATATCACTTTAAATAAAGTTAAAACAATAAAGAACAACCGTTAAATTACAAGAATGTCACTTGAAAAAACTCGTCCTCCGAGCATTCTTTGATACGAATTCATCAATCAAATCCCTATAAGCAATTAAGCTTTTCCTGTGACATAGAACTATGCAAGTAAGATTTGAATAACTTTAATTTTGAAAAATTTCTTTCGGCTGTTGCAACTGTCACAAGAATAGTTAACACTATCCTAATGCTATTGGGAAAATAATTAACACGTTTCAAAAATTTTAAAATATCAAGAGCCCCCAGCTTTTCTTCGAGAAATTTTTTTTAGAGTAACTTCAACTCGACATATAAATCATAACCATGAATATTGCATTTATCACTATTCTTGAGTGCATCTTCCAAACGACTACAACAAGACCTTAAACTTGAATCATCTAGTGAATGCTATTTATCAGAACAAAATAAAAAACCAAACATATTTTCATATTGTTCAAACCTCCTATCAAGTGATGCAATTGCTTGATCAATAATGCAATTAAAATAATTAATTCCATTTATCACTATTCTTAAGTGCATCTTCCAAACGACTACAACAAGACCTTAAACTTGAATCATCTAGTGAATGCTATTTATCAGAACAAAATAAAAAACCAAACATATTTTCATATTGTTCAAACCTCCTATCAAGTGATGCAATTGCTTGATCAATAATGCAATTAAAATAATTAATTCTAAAAGATTCATATACACATTGTGAACTCTTATCATCTAAATTTTCATTAAATTGTCTTTTTTTTCTTTTGATTTGACGCCTTTGATGAAAAATTGGATCAATTTCCATATCAATTGCAAGTTTCTTAGCAATTTCAACAACATTAGAAAAACCATTCTTCCTATACTCCTTAAAAAATAAAATTATTTTTTTAAATCTTTAATGACAACAGAAACAAGCATATTTTTCTATTGTGATTTTTTACTAACCAATTAATAGTATATAATAAGGGTAAAACTTTGATACACACGTAAAACTAATTTTACACAAGCCTGTGTTTTTACCTTATAAAACACAAATTCTAAATTCTTAACCCTAAACCTAAACCCTAAACCCTAAATTCTAAACACTAACCTTAAATTATAAACCCTACAACTTAAACCCCTAAACTTTTAACCCTAAACTAAACCCCTAACCCCTAAATTTGAAAAGCACGTATAAACGTTTGTTCACACGGACTGTGTGTCAAACTTTTTCTCTATAATAAATCATACCAAATGACAATAGCTACTATAAACTCAAAATCGCCAAGTTCGCTATTAGTAAAAGATTTAGCTTCGCTTCTTATTTTAGAATCTTTATCACTATCAGCAACTTCAAGCAAAGCTTCTTTTATATCCGAAATTTGAAATCGTATTGCTTTTACACTATCAACACAACTTTCTCAACAGGTAGAAGACAATAATTTAGGAGTTAATTCTTTCACATTTTTCTTCAAAATTTGCCATCTTTTTGTGAAATTTGCATATAGTGTAAGTACGTTGTAAAACACCAAAAAATCTCTACCTTTTCTAGAATTATTGGCCATGTCACACAACATTAAATTAAGGCTATGGGCATCACAAAGAGTGTAATAAACTCTAGGATTCAATTCTAAAAATTTTCTTTGCACTCTTTGATTTTTTTTCTTTTCATATTTGACCCATTGTCATAGCTTTGTTCACGCACATCATCTAAATCTAGTTCAAGAACATTCAATTCATGTAAGAAAGCATCAAAAAGTCCTTGCCCACTTGTGTCATTCACATTCAAAAATTCTAAAATGATTCATTTATTCTAACACAATCAAAAGAAACATCTACATATTTTAAAATTAAAGACATTTGTTCTTGATAGCTAACATCAGGAGTACAATTAAGTATCACAGAAAAATACTTAGTCTCTTTTATTTTCTTAACAACTTCAAATTTAATTGCACATGCAAGTAAAATAATTAACTCATTTTGGATGTTGTGACCAAGATAATGAACACGAATCTCATCACTAGTAATACGACGAACATGGTCATGGATAATATGATCAAACTTGTTAGAACGAAAATATTCGTATACTTGTTAGAACCAAAATATTCATACGAATATAAATCCAAGATATGTACATGTCAAATCATTAAGAACAAAAAACTAGATCTGCGGAAGTGTACCTAAATCCATTGATGGAGATTTTCCAGAGGGTTTGATCTTCCAAGATGATAGATTACCTCTTGCCACACAACTCTCAGACGAGGAAAAGAGATATGCAAGTTAACATATATCTCGGGGACCATTACCCTTTATATAAACTAAATTAAAACAGTTTATTAATATTTACAGCTCTGCCCCTCATTGAGTTATAAATCTGACTTATGGTATCTACACTTTTAATTCCATGACAATTTAGTACCTATAACACGTGTAACATAATTGGTCACTTAATTACGTGTTAAACTTTATAATAGCAACGTACATTATACATATGTGCCCACTTTTATTGAATTTTAATCCAACAATCTCCCACTTGGGCAACACATGTTTCCTGACAAATGTAGAACCTTATGAGCTCAAAAATTTGCTATCATGTAATAGGTATTTTATAACAATCTCGTCCATCAATTATATCCATTTAGGATCAAAGCGGCCTTCGCCATATCAATCATGACTGGACCCATCAATGGTCATGTATACAAATATAATCAAATGACATAGATCAATCATGGATGCGTAGCATGGAAATTACATGTAAATGTGAACCGAGCATGACTATTTCCAACTGGTCCTCTTTAAACATAAGTGAAGTCCTTATCCAAATAAGAAAAGAGTGGATAAACTGAATACTTCATTTCTGATTAGAAAATAACCAAATACATAAATGTCTGAAAATAAACATAAACATAAAGCGTACAAATAACAAACTCCCACCAAACAATAATATCCTCAAATGATGTAACACCCATATGAGCAGTGTGTTCATGAAAGACCTTGGGTGATAAACCTTTTGTGAGCGGATCCGCTATCATAGAGTTTGTCCCAATGTGTTCTATGGATATTTGTCCATTTTACACTCTTTCTTTCACAACTAGGAACTTTATGTCAATGTGCTTTGACTTAGACGAGCTCCTATTGTTGTTGGAATACAACACTGCTGATTTATTGTCACAAAATAATTTAAGTGGTCTTTCTATATTCTCCAAAATACGCAGCCCAGTAACAAAATTTCATAGCCATATTCCATGATTTGATGCCTCGTAGCATGCTACAAACACTGCTGCCATAGTGGAAGAAGCTACAAGTGTCTGTTTGGCACTTTTCCAGGATATAGATCCACCAGCTAACAGATAAATATAGCATGATGTAGATTTTCTGCTATTTTGGCACCCAACAAAATCAGAATCCGTATACCCTATGACCTCCAAATGATCTGATTTCCTTTATGTGAGCATATAATCTTTTATTCTCTGAAGATACCTCATAACCCTCTTGGTTGCTTTCCAATGGACCATACCAGGGTTGCTTGAGTATCTGCCTAACATCCCAACAATGTACGAAATATCCGGACGCGTACATACATGAGCATACATTAGACTCCCAATAGTTGATGTATAAGGAATCTTATGCATTTCTTGAATTTCAAGATTACTTTTAGGGCATTGGGCAAGACAAAACTTGTCTCCTTTAGTGGCAAGGGTGTCTATTGGTTTACTATTTTGCATGCCAGACCTTTTAAGTATTTTATCGATATAGTTTTTTTTGTGACAATCCAAGAATACCCCAAGATCGATCTCGATGTATCTGAATTTCTAAAACAAAAGAAGCATCCCCAAGATCTTTCATTTCAAAATACTTAGATAGAAATCTCTTGGTTTCGTGCAGTAAGTCTATATCATTCGTGGCAAGCAAAATCTCACCGACATATAAAACCAAAAATATGTACTTACTCCCACTAAACTTGTAATACACGCAATCATCAACAATATTCATCTCAAAACCGAATGAGACAATTACTTGATGAAATTTGTGATACCATTGACGAGAAGCTTGTTTGAGTCCATAGATGGATTTTGTTAATTTGCAAACTATATTCTTTGGGTCTCCCGACTCAAATTTTTCTGGTTGCACCATATAAATTATTTCTTTAATGTCTCCATTGAGAAACGCAGTCTTAGCATCCATATGATGTAACTCAAGATCAAAAGAGATACAAGTGCCATGATTGTCCTAAATGAGTCTTTCGATGAAACCGGAGAGAAAGTCTCTGAAAAGTTAATGCTTTCTTTTTAAATATAACCTTTAGCTACAAGACGTGCCTTATACCTCTCCACATTACCATTTGTATCCCTCTTAGTTTTAAAAATCCATTTACAACCAATTGGTTTTGCACCTTCAGGCAATGGGATAAGTTTCCAAACTTTATTGTCTTGCATGGATTTATACTCTTCTTGCATGGAATCAATCCACTTTTGAGAGTTAATACTTTGCATGGCCTGATGAAAGTTGATCGGATCATCTTCCATCATTCCATTGGCATCATCATTTTCTTGGAGAAACATAATATAATCATCCAGAATAGCATTTCTTCTTTCTCTCGTGGATCTCCTTAATGACACTTGTTCTTGAGGTTGTTGAATTTGTTCTTCTAGAATAATCACCCCATCCTGAATAAGAAGAAGTTGTTCGACATTGTCTTGTTGAGGTTCTAGATTCACTTCTTGATTGATGATCGGTATAGAAACTTGAACATCATCAAAAGTGATAGTAGGAACTGAGTTAAAACTCAATTCCTCCTCAAAGACAATGTCTCTTACCTTATTTCTCCCTCCAAACTCAACATCCTCAAAAAGTATTGCAGTTCTCGTCTCAAAAATATTCTTAATTATGGGATCATAAAATTTATAGCCCCTAGATCGCTCAGAATAACCAATAAAGTAGCTGCTTACTATTTTGGAGTCCAATTTCTTTTCAAGTGGCCGATAAGGCCTTGCCTCAGCTGGACATCCCCAAATGTGAAAATGCTTTAGAGTGGGCTTTTTACCCACCCAAAGCTCATAAGGTGTCTTTTCAGCTACTTTAGTGGGTACTCTATTCAGAATGTACGCTATTGCATTTAATGCTTCTCCCCAGAGTGACTCAGGTAAGGTAGAATGAGCAATCATATTTCTTACCATATCCTTAAGAGTCCTATTATGTCTCTCAGCAACACCATTCATACTAGGTGATCCTGGCATGGTGTACTATAGGGCAATACCACATTCCTCTAGGAACTTTGCAAATGGTCTTGAACGTTGTTCACCTGATCCATCATATCTACCGTAGTACTCACCACCACGATCAGATTGAACTTTTTTAATCATTTTGTTGAGTTGATTCTCAACTTTAGCTTTATAGGATTTGAACACGTCCAAAGACTGAGATTTTTCATGAATGAGATATAGGTACCCATAACGTGAGTAATCATCTATGAATGTTATGAAATATTGTTGACCATTCCAAGATGCCGTAGGGAATGGCCCACAAATATCAGTATGAATTAATCCTAAGACGTCTATAGAACGATTGACACCTAATCTCTTAGTTTTGGTCTGATTTCCTTTAATGCAATCAACGCAAACATTAAAGTCTATGAAGTCAAGGGACTCTAAAATACCATTAGACACAAGACGCTTAATCCTACACTTTGATATATGACCTAAGCGTTTATGCCATAATGATGCTGAATTTTCTTTATTTAATTTTCGCTTAGTACCACATGATTCTACATGCAATGTTTCATTATAGGATACAATTGTATCTAACAAATAAAGGTTGTCATAAGCATTTAAATAATCAGTTCCAACAATACTTGAATTTAAAGACAAAGTAAACTGATTGTTTCCAAATGAACAATAATAACCAAATTTGTCCAACAAAGAAACTGAAACTAAATTCCGCCTAAAAGACGGAACAACAAAAGTGTCTTTCAAATCTAAATAAAAACCAGTTCCTAATAACAACCTAAAATGCCCAATTGCTTCCACTTCTACCGATTTTCCATTGCCCACAAAGATGTTTCTTTCACCATCACTTTGCTTTCGGTAGCTCAGGCAAACCTGCATAGAAACACTTATGTGAGTAGTAGCACCAGAATCTAACCACCAAGTGTTTCTAGGTACTGAAGCTAAATTAACCTTAGAACATACCAAAGTAAGATTCATACCTTTCTTTGCACGCCATGTGTGATATTTGGTACAATCTTTCTTCATGTGTCCATGCTTATCACAAAAGAAACAATTATTTGGAACATTCTCTTGTTTCTTTTGAGCTGGACCCTTAGCAGCTTCATTTTGATATTTCCTTTTCTTGCTCTTGTCTTTAGAGGCACTAGACAAATAAGCACTTTCAGTTTTCTCACGCTTCAACCTTTCTTCCTCTTGAACACAATGAGAAATAAGCTCATTTAGAGTCCACTTCTCCCTTTGACAGTTATAACTAATTTTAAATTGGTTAAACTGTGCAGGAAGTGATACCAAAACCATAAGGATGAGTAAATCATCAGAAAACTCGATCTTAAGTGCCTTAAGTTTTGAAGCAATATGAGACATTTCCATAATGTACTCCCTTATATTTCCTTGACCCTTGTACTTCATAGACATCAAAGAATTCAAAAATGATGTCATCTCAACCTTATCGTTTTTAATAAAACGTTGCTCAATATTGTCAAGGAAATCCTTAGCCTGAATAATTTCTTCAAATTTTGCACCCCTAAAGGTTTCCGGAATGCTGTGTTTCATGATCATTAGACTCATGCGATTAGAACGTTCCCACCTCTCAAAATCTCTTTTTGCATTAGGGGTGCTTGTTGTAGTGAGAGATGCAAGTTGTTCTTTCCTTAATGCAAGGTCTATGTCCACACAGCCAAACGCTATCAGTATGTGCCTTTTCCATTCCTTGAAATTCGTCCCATTAAGCATGGGTATAGAATTGACATTAGCAGATATTGTGGCAGCAAAAGAACTAGCTGAATATAGAACAAAAGAATAATAAATAAATAAATATGCTCACACCAATAATTCGTAAGTAAACAAATAAATTCAAAATAATGACTAATTCCCCTCAAGATACCAAACACAACATTAATATCAAGTCTTTGGACAGTAATATTAACTGTAAGCGGTACTCTTGTTGTAGCAATCAAACATTGACAATAAACTATGTCGAACAACATGTTAATCTTTGGACTAACGTATGGACACATAAATTACCTTATAATTGTCACACATTTATTACCACATGTGTTATTTTAAATTCGGCCAAATATTAATTTTTCTTTGGGCCAATTAATAAACGCATGAATTACAAAAACACAAACATCTTAATATTTTAAATAAGTTAATCTACGCAAAAGCGGTCACTTTGGTGACATTGTGTTTCAATTAACCCACTAAAATATTAGACATAGCCAAATCATGAATTTATCTGTTTCTAAAGGTTTATCTTTATACCTAATGACCAAAACTGAAATTTTGATCCAACCGAATTAAATATATGTTTTAAATAAAATATATATTCCATAGATTAATAACAATATATACCTAAATTAATTTTCATTAACCTAGGTAAAAAGAAAACAATATATATAATTCCATGATTGTTACCGCCGCACAAGAAAAAGTAAACTAAATCCAAACTGTTAACAACAATTGTTAATTCTATGGATTGACGAACACAAAACTGTAATTTTATGATTTGAACAAATTCAATCCAATTTCAGAACATGTAATTGCACAACATGTAGTCGCACAACAACAAAGAAACAAAAAATGCATATGATAAATCAAAGAAAAAACATAATATGCAGACAATTGAAATTCCAGAACACAATTGAAAACCCAACTTTCAGTTGCCTATTAAAAACACAACCCATGACAAGACAAAATAGATTCACGATAGTCTAAAAACATGGGATTAGGGATATCACAAATTCAACAGCCAAATCATATATATGGAAAACGTTAATTTAAATCCCCATTATTAACGCAACAAAAAGTTAGCACACAATAGAAAAAAACTTTTGAAATATCAAACCCTGAATTCATAATCGATTCTTAATGATTCGACAAACCTGGCACTGATACCACTTGTTAGAACCAAAATATTCGTATACTTGTTAGAACCAAAATATTCATACGAATATAAATCCAAGATATGTACATGTCAAATCATTAAGAACAAAAAATTAGATCCGCAGAAGCGTACCTGAATCCATTGATGGAGATTTTCCAGAGGGTTTGATCTTCAAAGATGATAGATTACCTTTTGCCACACAACTCTCAAACGGGAAAAAAAGATATGCAAGTTAACCTATATCTTGGGGACCACTACCCTTTATATAAACTGAATTAAAACAGTTTATTAATATTTACAACTCTGCCCCTCATTGAGTTATAAATCTGACTTATGGTATCTACACTTTTAATTCCATGACAATTTAGTACCTATAACACGTGTAACATAATTGGTCACTTAATTACGTGTTAAACTTTATAATAGTAACATGCATTATACATATGTGCCCACTTTTATTGAATTTTAATCCAACAAAACTCAGCTAATATTTCAATTAATCCCAAGAAATTCCCATTACTATTTTGATGTAATTTCTCATTAGTACCACAAAATGCTAGATTATGCTTTTCAAGAAACTTAACAATCGAAATAATTCTCAATAAGACATTTTCCCAATGTTCTTTCTCTTTCTCAAGTTGTTTTTGAGCTATTTTGTCTATAGTCATATTCTTTTGAAGTCTTAAATGTAAATCATACCTAGTGGTCATGTTTTGAACATGTTCTATACCCGTTTTATGCTATCTAATTCTAACATAAAGATGTGTCTAATCACTATAACCCTCGTTTGTTAATGGACCTTTACCACACCCTTTCTTAAATAATTTAACAAAAGCAAAAAACTTTATCAAGTTCTTTTGAATATACAAGCCAATCTTTATCACATTTTTCTCCGTTTGGCAATACTCTAGTGTAAAATAAGGCATAAAATTATCTTTCAATTTTATCTTTAACACCTTTCACAATAGATAAATCTCTTTTAAGACTTTTTACCGCTAAAATATCAATTATTTGAGAATTTAAAGTATCCCAATTTGTTGGATCAAATATATTGAACTTATAACATGTAATATCATCAAAAATATCAGCATTATCAACATCATCAACATGCTCAACATTAAAAGGACTAACATAATCACCAAATGCAATTTTCTCATTTACAAGCACATTTTCATTTTTATAATTTATACGCATATTGTCATCAATATTATCATTGACATTATCAGTATTAGAATCACCAACAACATTTTCATTTTCAGATACTTACGTATAAGTGATCCTATTTGGGATTGAGTTAATTCATCGATTTTTTTTTACGTTTTTTTACATCTGGCGTCATATTTTCTTTTATGAAACATAGTGAGATAATTAAAAGCTGTATGTAAAAAATTAAAAAGTAAGAAAAATTAAAAAATAAAAATTTAAATAAAAAGGTAAGAGTAGGAGCAACACAACCTGATTTTCGATCAAAAAAATTTCAGAAATTAAAAGAGATTGATCTGGTTCTTCGAAGAATCGAGAGGATAAGATACTGGTTCACTGTGAATGTATCAGAGGCAACGACAACTCAAGTTTGAAAAGAAAGCTTTTTTTCCCTTTTCTTTAATAATTATAGTGTGGATATACTATTTTTAAGCCAATTACTCTTAAGTGTTTTTTAATACTCAATTAATAGAAAATAAATAGAAATTGAGTGTCTTGGAATTTATTTTTTAAAGATCAATCTTAAACAAAGTTATCGTTTATTTTTATTTTAATACAATTTGAATAATTCTTTCCTATTTTTAATATAATAACGGTTTTTTTTTCAATTGATTATCACCAACAACAGAATCAATGAAAGCATTGGTTGTTGCCTTAGTTAATAAAATTTGTGGGGCCTGTATTATAAAAAAAATATTTAAAAATTCCGGTCAATTGTACTTTGAATTTGTCGGGCACAATAATTCATTTGTGAAAGAAGTATATTTTCTGAGGCCCCAAAAAAATTAGAGCCATGAGCACTCGTTCAGTGTGCTCCTACTCTTGGCCGGATGCTGACATGCCGACCCAATAAAACCAGCGAAGCAAAAGCAGATCAACACCTTTTTCTAATATAGGCAATTTTGTTGGTATTAGTCAAATGTTAAAGATTATTTGAAACAACAATGAACATAAATTATTGTGGCCTGTTATAATTTTGCAGGCTTGAACCTATGAATGCCGCATTCCTCTAGAAGCATTTTATTATTATCATCACATGAAATATAAAATTCTCAGCTATTCAGAGTTCAATACATAGCTTTACTTACAAGACACATCCAAGTAAATCAGCAGGCTACCTTATTTTTCTCAGGAAAATTCCTCTAGTATATTTATATCATATATATAACAAAATTGTTCCAAAATTATTGTACATTTATACAGATATAAAAATAAGAATGTAAAAAAATAAAATAAAGAAATTACAGCGACCTTATATTGCAGACCAGGCCATACAAGCATCAATCAAAACCCCAACCACCCAGTTTTGGCAGCTTCAGCAAACAACTAAGGTGATGCAGTCTCATCATCGGAACCAGAACCAGAACCATCCTGCTGTCTCCTCTGAAATCCAGGAAAAGCTTGAGACATCATTGGATTCACTGGAACTGGGAATTTATGGGCGGAACTAACCATGGTTCGTTCATTTATCATCCCGACTTCCTTGCAGACTCGTTCAAGAACCGTAAGGAAATCCCTCACCACCATAAAGATCCTAAATGGGTGAGCTTCTTCCCTTGTTGAGTTCCCATGGAAGTATTCCGTGATCTCCTTTACTAGCGATAGTGCCACACTTTCATGGGCTCGAATCCTTATAATCTCTTCCTCTGCCATTTTCATAAACCTGTTCATCGATTCTGAAAAATTCTCTTTGCTCTCACCTGACCCCATTGTTTCGTTTAATTTTAGAATGTAGCTGATGCTTTTGATGCCTCTAGAAAGCTTCAAGACATCACTGTTAAGTACCTCAGAATCCATTGCAGCAGCTTTCTTCACATTGATGAGCTCTGAACTGAGACCAGAAACAACTTGTAAACCAAGCCTCCTACACCGAGCATCTTCGTTTGAAGTGGAGCTTTCTGTTTGGTCATTATTATTTGAAAGACGAGCACCCTCGGTTCTTATGATTTCTTGTACAACAAAATGCAAGAGTGTGGTCTTCCCATCTGCACCCTTGATGTCAACAAGCTTAAGGAGCGTATCGAGTTTAAAGGCATGGGCATCACCACGGTTTGTCCCAACGTTCATGTGGTTCCCAGTCTTGAGCACAGCCTCTAGAAGCTTCAAAAACATCCTACTGGTTCTCAATTCCTCGCAAGCAGTCTGTGAAAAGGAAAATTCAATGAGATACAGCTAAAGATAATAGATGATAAATCAGCAAGTTTCATTAGTCTGTCATTAAGTCTATGAAATGAAAAAGAAAAGAGCCCACAAATCATATAAGGCAAATGAGGCATGCAAACAGTTTATTCAGATTGCCAATATTCTATGGAAAGAAGCATTGCTAGCATGCTCAGGTGAGTGAACACACATGCTATATCTTTTTAGACCATTGAAATGAGTAACCATAGTCAACATATTAGTCATTCATATTTTACTTTGAAGAGAAACCTGTGACAAAAGATTGTGAATAGTCAAATGGATAGCTGTAATGTTTGGTGCTGAAAATTTCTAAATCACCATCAAGGATATGGTAGTTGAATGAATATTCACATTTTAATACAGGCAGAAACAAGCAACCAACAAAAGCAGAAAGAAAATAAGGAGGAAGGAAAGCAAGGAAATGTGGAAAACAGACTGAGATGGAGTCGGATTAAATTACCTCTAGAGTTTCAAAAGACTTTTTAAGGTATTCAACTTCGGTCTCAAAGTTAGCTATGTAGAGCATTGCATCCACCCTTTTAAACGCGAAGGGTATATCAAGAACTGTTTTTAAAAATTTCTCTGCAGGACCAAGCTTGACTGGTGAATCATCTTTGTAGTCCTTCAACTTACGTTCTTCTTCCTTTGTTGGAGCCATTTTCAATAAACTTTCAAGCAGTTCAGTGCCAAGTGTATCTGCATTACCTGTATCATCATAGTTGTGTATTTTAGTGCCCATACATGACAACTCCAAAGATAGGAAACCATAAATGGCTGGTCATGGCAAGGATATTAAAGCTCAACTGATAACATTTATAAGCAAGACAAACTCAAGGAACAAAACCACTAAATTCAGTGACAATGGCAGAAAACGTCCATTAAGTAAAGCTCAAGGAACATAAGGAAAAATAAATATGATCACCATATCCAGCAGCTTAATGACCTTTGTGCAAGTTATGGACATTTTAAGTCTTTAAGATCAACAAAACTTAACCATAATTGCAACATGTTTATTACCTTCTAAAAGGGCTTCACAAACTTCCTCGACAGTCACATGGAGTGCCCTTAACAAGATTGCTATGTTTTGTGCCTTTTTGGGATCCAACACTCTGTTATCTTGGTTTGGTGATGGAAGAACAGAACGTGGAGTTGCTTGCTTTGGTTTAGAATTCGGTGTCTTTGCGACAAATAGTGTTTCAATCATCTCCTCATTCAACCTGCAGAAGCCAAACTCTTACAAATTATTCAAGAAGTAGAAGCTTAACTCAACTTGATCTAAAAAAACTAAACAAGATCTCCAAATTATACAGATAAGTAGATGTTGAAATATACTTAAATGAGCTTGATCTGAGGTGATCCCAGACCATTTCGCAATCGGAGCTGGCTCGTACTTTATCCCAATGTAAAGGCTTTAACTTGGGTTTTGAAGCTTCCACCTCTTCCTCCACTGCCTCAGATTCAGACCTCAGAGGCAACTCGTCTTGAGAAATACTGATTGGGTTTTGCATCACAATTGGCATTGAAGGGGGCGTAAGAGGAGGCGGCCTTGATATCTGTTTTGCAAAAGATACAGATGAAAGTGGTTTCTCCCAGAGCCGTCGTTGCTTTGGAGGAGGAGGTGGCGGGGGCGGTGGGTGGTGGTGGAGTCATCAACATAGGCTTCTCTGAAGCTCCGCTAACTCTTACAGGAGATGCATCAGGACTGTTCTCCGGATCTTTTCCTAGTGATGAAGAAGCTGAAGATGAGAACGAAGAACTCCTATTGTAATCCCAAAAGGCAACCACCAATGGCGATTTCTCTGAGCTTCTCTCGAAAACTTTGTCCGACGATGATGAAGCCGATGACAGTAGAGGAGACCGCTCATTCTCAACCAACGCTCTTTGTGGTGATGTAGAGGCTGATGATAGTGTAGGGGACCTAACAATAACAATTGAATTCAAATCATTAACCATTCTCTCAGGTGAAGTAGAGGCTGAACCAACCGACGGCGACCTGGTTTGGTTTCGACCCAGACCATTAAATGGAGATTCTTTGGCTGGCGAACTACTGGCAGCTGAAGTTGAAATCAATGGAGTCCCCATATTTCGAACCAAATGCTTGAAATTTCTAATCGATGCATCTAGTTTCTTTATCAACGCTCTATTTGGAGATGTAGTAGGCGAAGGCGACTCAATGTTCGGATCGGGTGCAACACATGAGTCTGAGTTTTGGACGAACATCGGAGACAACGAAAGCGATTGCACGCTTGGATTACTTGGTTCCCCCTGTCTGGTGACGTTGAAGTTAAAGACGGAGAGGGAGATCGTACATTTGCATTGGAAACATTTGGAACTCGCGGCGAATCAGCTGAAACCCTCGCCGGAGGCAAAGAAGGGTGAACTTGCACGAGTTCGGGAGATTTCAGGTTGGATCTTACCGGACTCGCACTAACCGGTGGAGATATACTAAGTGATTTAGACCTGGCGGGTGAACTTGAACTCGAACTCGAACTCGAGGAAGTACTAATAGACTCGATGCTTTTCACAGCCATCGCCGCAAATGCTCTTTTTGACCCGGATCCGTTTCCGTTAGGACTATCTCGACCGCCGGAAGATCCTCTCGGTGAATAAAAATTCTCTTCTTCGTCTTCTTCAGTAACCGATTGAACTTCACCGGCTCGAAAGTTCCGACCAGTGCTCTGTCGCGACAAAGGCGGTAACGGCTGGAGCTCAGGGGAGTCCATTTTCCTGGGATCGAATCGAGCATTGGCCGGTGAATCGTTGGAGCCACCACTGTCGACTCCGCCTCGCGCATTTACCAACGTACCCAAATAAAGCAATTCGGAACTGGTGGTGGAAGTTGTCCTCAGCTTACCAGCAAGAACATTGTTGGGGTACAATCTGCTGCTATTGTCGAGAAAGCGACTAAGGTCCGCACGATTAAATCGGCAAAGGTCTAGCCCGCGACACAAGTGGTGTCGATGGCGAGATCCATCGAAACACGGGTGATTGTCGGCCGTTGTCGGCGGGAGTACTCACAAGGTCGGTTGAAGGTCGACTTAGGCGTAGGAATCGACGATTTGCGTCGAAGCGTCTAAGGCGCACGGATCAGCTAGAGTCAAAATCTAGCCCCGTGACAGTTGGTATCAGAGCCAAGCGGCGGTAGCTGATAGTTGGTATCAGAGCGGTGGTAGCTGGTAGCCAGGTTCCGTGATAGTTGGAATCAAAGCCGAGCGGTGATAAGTTGCTATCAGAGACGGTAGCGGGTTCCGTGATAGTAGGCATCGGAGCGAAGTCTTGCTGATAGTTGATATCAGAAAGAGCCGTGAGAGTTGGTAACAGAGAGAGCCACGAGAGGTGGAATCAGATAAGTGCCGTGATAAGTGCTATCCGAGCGAGTCGAGGAAGGGACTTGCGTTAAACCACCACTCGCGATTGCGATCAAGCGTGGTGGTGACTTGTGTTCAAGCCAACTTGCGGTGTAGTCAAGTGTGGTGGGTTCCGACTTGTAGTTGCGCGATAAAGCGTGGTGGTGGTTTGCGTTCGAGTTAGTCGAAGTGATCAGGGATCAGACTAGTTCGTGGCAAAGTGGTGATTGAGATGGCACCAAAGAAGAAGACACTGACAATGGACGATGTAAGAAAGACACTGAACGAATTTGACGAGAGGAGCAACCGTCTTGAAAATAAGGTACAATCGAATCTTGAATTCATAACAGCTGTGGAGGCTTGGGTCGATAGACTGTTGGACTTCGAGAAGGAGGCCAATGTGGTGTTTGAACAGTTAGAGTCAGTAAACCTTGAGAAGCTGGGTTTGTTGGATATCGAGATGTTAGAGTCTCTAGAAGGGATCCAGGAGGAGGTTCAATTGGCTCTTAATGGCTTGGATGTGAAGATATCTGAGCGTGGCGATTCCTTAGAGGCTACAGTGGAAACTCTAAGAGAAGAGGCCAAAAAGACCCGGAGTGTTGTGGAGTCACGTCTTGAAAAGTTAGAGTCCTTGGAGGGCAAGTTCAATGACGAGACGCAACGCATCCTCAACGAATTGGAGGAAGTTCGAGAGAGTTGTGCTTGTGAAGCCAAGATGGTGGATTTGCAAAAAGCGGAGAGTTCTTCCAAGGAGGAAACCGCGAAGGAGATCCAAGAAGTTCTCAACTCGATTAATACGAGAAGTTGAACCAACAAGATAATTCCCTTCAAGATGCAAAGTGGAGGCAATGAAGGTGGAATTGGAGTCGTTGGGAAAGAGGGTTTGTAGACTTGAGAAATCCGAGGAGGAGGCCAAGCGGACCCAAGGTGTTTTGAGTCCCGTCTTGACGAGGTAGAGTCCATAGATGACCGGTTCAAGGACGAGACACGAAGTTCTCAACAAGTTGGTGACTGCTTCGAGGAGTAATGCGAGTGAAGGCGATGGAAGCTTTGCGAAAAGAAGTGGATGAGCTCAAGAGGGAGCTGCTCGGTTGCAAGACGGCAATGAGCGAATGTGATGCGCTCAAGACCTTCTTAGAGGATTTAGACCGGGGCGGCTCGCAGAGAGCGAGGAGATGCCCAGAGACTTTCAGAGGCTTTCGTTGTTGCCGAACCTCTGACCGAGCCCGCAGGATGCAAGCAGGCGAGTGTTGAGTCAGCCAGGCCCAGTTCGAGAGACAAGGGTAATGGTGAGGCTAAGTCCGTGCCAGAAAAGAAGGGGAGCAAGAAGTTGAAGTGCTACTTCTGTAATGGTCCTCATTTGATAAGGGGATGTCCCGAGAAGAACCGCCTAGCTGCCATGGTGAAGACAGCAGACGAGTCAAAGGGAGAAGTAGCGAGACTTGGGGCGAATGCGAGTGTCAATGCCGCCAAGCAAAGGGAGAGCCGTGGTTCGACTACGAGTGCCAAAGTAGTCCAGCCAGTGATGAGACTTGGTGCGATAGCAAGTGAGGAAGCTGTCAAGCCGAGGGTAAAGACGAGGCAATTGAGGTGTTACCGATGTAAGGGACCTCATAAGTTGCGGAGATGCCCGTTTCGAGCCAAGTGGTCCGAGGGACAGGACAAGGCCAAGAGTAAAGAGCCTGTGAAACTTGGTTCCGAGTTATCTAGTTCTGCCAAGGTAAGCGGAGACCATGAGCAGAATGGGTTGAAGATGTCTGGGAAGGCTGGGAAAGAGCATCGCTTTTGAGACCAGTACAGTGTCGAAGGGGGCTGAGCCGTCGAGGGACATAGCAACCGTTAATATGCCACCTATGGGCAAGGTGGGAAAGAAGCGAAGGACTTCGAGGAAGAAATGTCGACGCAAGTTGAAGCAACTAGAGTGTTACCAGTGTAAGGGGCCTCACAAATTGCGAGATTGCCAGGATCGAGTCAAGCTATCCAAGGAGTTGGATGAGCCCGAAGAGAGCGAGGCTGTATCGCTTGATCCGATAATGTCGAGTTCTGCCAAGGCCAAGGGGGACCGGAAGCAGAAAGGGGTGACCATGTCCGAGAAGGCTACCAAGGAGCTTGCCGAGGATGTTCGGGGAAAGAGCATCGCTTTTGAGACCATTGTAGAGTCGAAGGGGGCCAAGCCGTTAGGGGACATAGTAACCGTAGTGACACCACCAAATGGCAAGGTGGGAAACGAGCGACGAACTTCAGGTAGGAAGTGTCGACGCAAGAGAAAGCACCGAACTTCAAGGAGGAAGGATCGATGCAAGAGAGCACCAAACTTTAAGTCAGAAGGGCGGGTGCAACCAGAAGCAGCAGACTTCAGGGAAGAAGTGCCGATGCAGAGTAACGCAACGGACTTTGTGGCGAAAGTGCCGATGCATGCAAAGAACTTCGATGAAGAAGGTTCAATGCAGAGGGGGCCAGACTTCAAGGAGAAAGAAGGGCTGACCCATTTTAGAGTAAATGTGACCGAGGAAAAGGTACATCTCAAACACGTTCCTAGTGGTTTTGGTTTGGATTTGCCGTTGTTGATGAGCGTAGGTCAAGTGAGACCTAGTCTTCAGTGCGGGGGAAAAGAAGATTGGAAGAGACCTTTCAGAGTTCAAAGGGGCAAGCCAGAGTTGTCGACGAATCTGAGAGTTCAGTCTGTGTTTAATGTTGTGACGACTTCCAAGTCTTTGCCGCAGGACCAAGTGGGTCTGAGTCGAGGTTAGCACGCGATGTTCAACGACAGTTTGAGGCGAGGCGAGCAGTTCATATGGGGGAATTGCACGAAGCCGAGGCATCGACGAGTAATCAAGTTGACCCTGCCCAGGATCGTTCGAGTGCAGCGGCGAGGGCGTCGCTAAGTCAAGTGGGGAGATTGTCACGGACCAAACTTTTGGACCGAGACTTTAGCGACAAACAACAAATAGGAGGTTGTGCGCAATGCAACGGGCGTGTCAAATGTGGCCCAGCACTCGGAGAATGGCGAGGACCATACCTTTGGGACCGAGGCGTTAGCGCAAGAACCAGCCAAAGAGGGTTTGCGCGGTGTAACGAGCTTGCCAAGATCATTAGACTTGGCCCAGCACTTGGAGGAAGGCGTGGACCGAACCTTTGGGACCGAGGCATTGGCGCAAGAATCAGCCAAAGAGAGTTTGCGCGGTGGAACGGGCTTGCCAAGACCATCACACTTGGCCCGGCACTTGAAGAATGCTAAAGAGCCCGCAAGCCCACAAGACTTAGCCAAATCCATGGAGGATTCAGGAGGGTAAATTGGTCAAAGCATTATCCATTTATTTGAATATAATGTGTAGATAATGTTTGTGATAATTAGAGATTTGAATTTGAGATTTGATCAGATAAGATAAGATAAGATCAATCTCGACCGTCGATGTAATTTAAACTGAGCCGTTGGATGTAGGGGAGTTCAACTATAAATAGAGGCTCCCTCCTCACTTGTAATTCATTCATTCAGTTCACTTCACTTGAGTAATACAAGAAGCATTTACTCTAAAACTCTTTCTATTGTTCTTTGTTGTTCTTGGGTGTTCTTCGTTGTTCTAGCTGCCAATCTCTTTCCGTTGTTCTTTGATTAGCTTTCGCTTAGAACGATCTTTCGTTCGAGGGCATCGAGGAGTGTTTGATCTTCCGAAGCGAGAATCCTGGTTGAGTTAGGTGTTTGTCGAGAGATCTTCACATAAGACCGTGACAAGGTACTTCAGGGTGACTTAGTCGACGTTTCAACCGAGAAAGCGACTAAGGTCCGGCACGATTCGTCTGGCAAAGGTCTAGCCCGCGACACAAGTGGTGTCAGTGACGAGATCCATCGAAACCTGGAGTGATTGTCGAAGCCGTTGTCGAGCAGGAGTACTCACAAGGCTGGTTGAAGGCTGACTTAGGCGTAGGAATCGACTGATTTGCGTCGAAGGCGTCTAAGGCCGCACGGATCAGCTAGAGTCAAAATCTAGCCCCGTGACAGTAGCTACAAAAACTGAGGAATATGGAGGGAAGGCATGTGGTGTGCTCAATATATTATTTGCTTTCAGCACCTTAATTTCAACGTTGTCCATTTCTGTTTTGTTTTGGGAGAATCTCTTTCAACCCTTCCTCCGTAACAACAATCTAACCATCTTCTTTTACTTTGGGATTCGTTCAATATAATAATAAGAAATTAATATTTTCTACTATTCTTTTTGTCTTGTTCAATTATCGACTGAATTTAACATTTTTGTCTTGTTCAATTACGGGACACCAATGAATTGTATACTTTTTAAAAGTTGGAGAAAAATTTTATCATAATTTTTTTAATATTTTCTGAAAAACCATGACCCTCTCCAATGTCAATAATTTATGATATACAAACACGGCCGTCTCGATATTTCAAAGGCCCTGAGCGAAATCTCAAAATAGATCCTTATCGAATTAAAATATATTTCATCTGTTTAAATTATTAATTTAAAATTTCATTAATTATTCATAAAAACACGATTTAACTTTTTTAATACATTATTTTCATTGTTTTGTTAAAAAATCACTTTAAATAAAGTTAAAACAATAAAGAGCAACCGCTAAATTACAAGAATGTCACTTGAAAAAGCTCGTACTCCGAGCATTCTTTAATGTGAATTCATCAATCAAATCCTCATAAGCAACTTCATCCAAAATATCATTCTCGATTGCCATTAAAGCTAGTCCATTAAGCCTTTCTTGTGACATAGAACTACACAAGTAAGATTTGAATAACTTTAAATTTGAAAAACTTCTTTCGGTTGTTGCAACTGTCACAAGAATAGTTAACAATATCATATGTGCAATAATTATATTGGGAAAACAATCAACACGTTTCAAAAATTTTAAAATATCAAGAGCCCATAACATTTCTTTGGGAAAAAAATTCTTGGAGTAACTTCAACTCGACATATAAATCATAACCATGAATATCACATTTATCACTATTCTTAAGCGCATCTTCCAAACGAATACAACAAGACCTTAAACTTGAATCATCTAGTGAATGTTATTTATCATAACAAAATAAAAAACCAAACATATTTTTATATTGTTCAAACCTCCTATCAAGTGATCAATTGCTTGATCAATAATGCAATTAAAATAATTAATTATAAAAGATTCATATGCACGTTGTAAACTCTCATCATCTAAATTTTCATCAAATTGTCTTTTTCTTTTGATTTGACGCCTTTAAAGAAAAACTGGATCAATTTTCATATCAATTGCAAGCTTCTTAGCAATTTCAACAGCATTAGAAAAACCATTCTCCCTATACTATTTAAAAAATAAAATTAATTTTTTACATCTTAAATGGCAATAGAAACAAGCATATCTTTCGATTGTAATATTTTACTAACCAATTAATAGTATATAATAAATCATATCAAATGACAATAGCTACTATAAACTCAAAACCACCAAGTTTGTTATTAGCAAAAGATTTAGCTTCGCTTCTTATTTTAAAATCTTTATCACTATTAGCAACTTTAAGCAAAGCTTCTCTTATATCCGAAATTTGAAATCGTACTACTTTTACACTATCAACACGACTATCCCAACGAGTAGAAGACAATGATTTAAGAGTTAATTCTTTCATGTTTTTCTTTAAAATTTGTCATCTTTTTGTGAAATTTGCATATACTGTAAATACGTTGTAAAACACCAAAAAAAATCTCTAGCTTTTTTAGAATTGTTGGTCATGTTACACAACATTAAATTAAGGCTATGGGAACTACAAAGAGTGTAAAAAGCTCTAGGATCCAATTCTAAAAATTTTCTTTGCACTCCTTGATTTTTTTCCTTTCATATTTGACCCATTATCATAGCTTTGTCAACACACATCATCTAAATCTAGTTCAAGAACATTCAATTCATGTAAGAAAGCATTAATAAATCCTTGCCCACTTGTGTCATTCACATTTAAAAATCCTAAAAATGATTCATTTATTTTAACACAATAAGAAGAAACATCCACATATCTTAAAATTAAAGCATTTGTTCTTGATGGCTAATATCGGGAGTACAATCAAGTATCACAGAAAATACTTAGCCTCTTTTATTTTTTAACAACTCCAAATTTAATTTCACATGCAAGTAAAAGAATTAACTCATTTTAGATGTTGTGACCAAGATAATGAACACGAATCTCATCACTAGTAATGTGACGAACATGCTCCTGGATAATAGGATCAAACTCAACTAACATTTCAATTAATCCCAAGAAATTCCCATTACTATTTTGATGTAATTTCTCATTAGTACCACGAAATGCTAGATTATTCTTTCCAAGAAACTTTACAATTGAAATAATTCTCAATAAGACATTTTCCCAATGTTCTTTCTCTTTCTCATGTTGTTTTTGAGCTACGTTGTCTATAGTCATATTCTTTTGAAGTCTCAAATGTAAATCATACCTAGTGTCCATATTTTGAACATGTTCCATACCCGTTTCATACTCTCTAATTCTAACACAAAGATGTGTCCAATCACTATAACCCTCATTTGCTAATGGACCTTTACCACACCCTTTCTTAAACAATTTACAACAAAAACAAAAACTTTATCAAGTTCTTTTAAATATACAAGCTAATCTCTATCACATTTTCTCCATTTGGTAATACTCTAGTGTAAATTGAGGCAGAAAATTGTCTTCCAATTTTATCTTTAACATATTTCACAACAGATAAATCTCTTTTAGGAAGAGAATTTAAAGCATCCCAATTTGTTTGATCAAATATATTAAATTTATAACATGTAATATCATCAAAAATATCAGCATTATCAACATCATCAACATGCTCAACATTAGAAGTACCAACATCATCACCAAATGTATTTTCTCATTTACAAGAACATTTTCATTTTTATCATTTATACGCATATTGTCATCAATATTATCATTGACATTATCAGTATTAGAATCACCAACAACATTTTTATTTTCAAACACTTACGTATAAGTGATCCTCTTTGGGATTGAGTTAATTCATCGATTCTTTATTTCTTTTTATGTTTTTCACATCTAGAATCGTATTTTATTTTATGAAACATAGTGAGATAATTAAAAGTTGTGTGTAAAAATTTAAAATGTAAGAAAAACTAAAAAACTAAAAAATGTAAGTAAAATGGTAAGAGTAGGAGAAACACAACCTTATTTTCGATTTGGGAATCCAAAGAATCAAGCAACAAGGCTAAGAAGATGTATGAGAATAACAACTACAAGATGTATGAGAAGAAGTCTCGAGAATCCAAAGAATCAAGCAATAATGCTAAGAATAAACTAGAAGAAGAGCAAGCATGAAATTTTGAATTGACTACCCAAGTTTCATAGTTGGAGCAAATGGTCTTGAAATTACATAATGAAGACAAGGTCTAGATGGAACAAGAGAAGGAAGGGCTACAGGAAAAGTACGACAAAATTGGAAAGTGCAGTATATGACTTGAAGGAGAAACTCGCGAGCTACGAGGGAGCGCTACACCAAGAAAGCGGTGCATGGAAAGGCATGTATGAAGCGGTACAACGCACTGTTCAAAACCAGAATGATGAATTGGTTAGCTTCAAGAAACAAGTTAGGAGTATAGCTTTGTACGTGCAGATATTGTCAAGACAAGCCACGAGTCTGTTAGAACAATCAGATATCGAGCTCGAGCATGGAAAAGTCATTACCCGTCTACTACATGAATTAGTCAAGTTAGGAGTTAGGGCTAGCTGTTTTCTGTAGGAGAAATTATATTTTCCTTGTATTTGGACCTTTTAGCTAATGAATGTTTCCAAAAGACTAGTTCTTGAATTCGATGCCTTTTTGCATTCATGCATCCATACATCTATACATACATTCACTTACATTACATTTTATTTAGCAAAATAAATGGTTTAATAAAGAAAGGTTCTATAGCAGTTTGTTTTAAACCACAATCATACCGTATTCATACGGAACACATTTGCGCTTCAGAACCATGGTTGTAGAAGACATGATTACTAGTCTTGAGAATGATCATGTTGAAGTGCAGAACAAATTTGACAGAATTGAGCAGTCCATGAAGGACCATTTTGCTCAGGTTTAGAGGGAGATAATCTACCAACTAACTGCTTTGCTGGGACCAAAGGAATCTGGAAAGGGTAAGGCACATGATGGTTCTAACGAAATGAATGAACAGGGTGATACTACATCTCACATAAGGGAACAACCTAAGGGACCACCTCCTGCGAAGAAGGTCCACATCAGTCTAACTGGGGCTGCTGCCAGTCACTTGGTCAATATTGGAGCAAACTCTGGGAGTGGTGATGAAGTCCCGGACCTAAATACCGTCAATGAAACGTGCTAAAATGGAGAGAAAATACGAGGAGCGCTGCAAGGCTCTGGAGGACCGCTTGTTGGAGATGCAAAGGGCGAATAAGTAAGGGTCAAGTGTTGCTAACTTAAGTCTGGTTGCTGATCTGGTCCTGCCACCCAAATTCAAGGTACCATATTTCGAGAAGTATGATGGGTCTACTTGCCCAAGAACACATCTTACCATGTATTATCGCAAGATGGCTGCTTACTTGAAGGATGAGAAATTACTGATTCATTATTTCTAAGACAGACTGACAGGCTTGGCAGCACGATGGTACACCCAACTAAGTCGAGTGAACATTAGGTCATGGAAGGACCTTTTTAGAGCTTTTGAAGAACACTACAAGAATGTAACCGAAATGGTTCCTAGTCGAGTTATACTACAAGCTATGGAGCAAAAATCGACCGAAAGCTTGTGACAATATGCACAGAGGTACAGAGAGGTGGCAACACAAGTACAACCAACGTTAATAGAGAATGAAATCACCCATATGTTTGTGAACATGTTGAGAGGGCCACTCTTTAAATGTTTGATTGGAAATGCCACCCATAACTTTGCTGACATGGTGATGACTGGTGAATTGATTGAAGCGACAATCAAGAGTGGAAGAATAGAAAGTGGAGAAGGTTTTCGTGATAATTTTAAGAGGAGGAAAAATGAAATGAATAATACGAGTGCATATGAGACACCGAAGAATGTTATGATCACACAACCTAGGGCTGCATTAAGAAATTCACAAAATTCAAATACGAAGGATTCTCGGGGGCCTAGAAAAGATAGGGTGAATTTCACGTATTTATCGGTGTCGTACTTTGAGCTATACCCACAGTTGTTCGATGCAGATTTGGTAAGACCTTACTCTCACACCTCTTCAACCTCCATACCCTTTATGGTATGATCTGAAAGCTCATTGTGAAAATCATGCTAGGATCTCTGGGCATACAATTGAGAATTGTACTGCATTCAAGAAAGTAGTTCAAAATTTGGTCAATACTGGGGTGTTGAAATTTGATGAACCCAATATTGCAGCTAATCCGTTGCCAGACCATTGGGGGCGAGGGGTAAATGTAATAGAAGAGGATGATGAGGCCAAGCGGCTAAAAACTGATGTGTTTGAGATCAGATCTTTTTTGAAGTGGGTGTTTGAACAACTGTATAATGCTGGAATATACATATAGGGATGAAAGTTGAGAAAGAAGTGAAGTTAGGTATATACTATGAATACCATCAGGAAGATGGCCATGAAATTCAGCACTACTCTGAGTTCAGGTGCTTGGAATGGGCCGGACCAACAAGACTTCAACTTGCACGAGAAAAGCTTTAAGCGTGAGTTGTAGAGTAAAACTTTTTGACCCTCAACGAAATGTTAGGCCATTAATTTAGCATCGTGCCATATTTTAGTCTTTTCCTTGTAAATCTTGGCATTCTCATAAGCATCCAGATGATGCTCGTCCAACTCGTTCAACTCAAGCAATCTTCTTTCTCCAGCTAGTTGGCTGTCCATGTTGATCTTCTTAATAGCCCAAAAGGCTTTGTGCTCAATCTCAATCGGTAGGTGACATGCCTTACCATAGACAAGTCTGTAGAGTAACATGCCCAATGGTGTTCTAAAATCAGTCTGATAGGCCCATAAAGCTTCATCCAATTTCAAAGACCAGTCTCTACGATTTGGTTTAACCACTTTCTCAAGGATCTGCTTTATTTCTCGGTTGGACACTTCGGGTTGTCCATTGGTTTAAGGATGATATGCTGTTATGATCTTATGGTGGACTCTATATCGACGCAATGCCTTAGCAATCAGTTTATTGTCGAAGTGTTTTCCCTCATCACTAATAATAGCTTAAGGTACTCCAAACCGAGTGAAGATGTTCTTGTGCAAAACCTTAAGATAGTATTTGCATCATTCTTTCTTGTAGAAATGGCCTCCACCTACTTGGACACATAATCTACCATGAGTAAGATGTATAATTTTCCCTTGGAGGATGAGAATGGTCCCATAGAGTCGATACCCAAACATCAAAGAGTTCAACTTCAAGGATGACTTGCATGGGAAGCTCGCTATATCGAGAGATGTTCCCTATTCTTTGACATCTATCGCACTCCTTTTAGTATGCATGGACATCTCAAAACAAGGTTGGCCAATAGAATCCAGATTGTAAGACCTTTGCAGCAGTCCTTTGTCCTCTAAAATGTCCTCCACACGGAGTGGAATGACAATGATAAAAGATATATTCTTTTTCATCCTCGGGTACACATCTTCCAATCATTTGATCAGCGTATTTCTTGAAAAGGTAGGGCTCGTCCCAATAATAGTAGCGTGCATCATGTTAGAATTTCTTCCTTCACTGGCTGCTAAGATTACAAGGAAAAATTCCACTAACAAGAAAGTTAACAATGTCATCATACCATGACAAAGTTGTAGCCTTCAAAAGTTTCTCATTAGAGAATTCGTTCTTAATATCACATGTAACATTAGTATCACATGCATTTTCAATCCTAGAGAGATGGTCAGCTACTTGATTTTTAGTTTATTTTCTATCAACTACCTTAATATCAAATTCTTGCATCAGTAATATCCATCAAATAAGTCTAGTTTAGCATCATTTTTTTGTCACTAAGTATTTAATGGCAGAATTATCAGTATGCAAAATAACCTTAGTTCCTATTAAATATGACCTAAATTTATCAAATACAAAAACTATCGCAAGTAGTTTTTTTCAGTGGTAGTATAATTAACTTGTGCCTCATTAAGTGTACGACTATCATAATATATGACTTGAAAACCTTGTTTCGATGCTGACCAAGAATGACGCCCACAACGTAGTTGCTAGCATCACACATAAGCTAAAATGATTGTGACCAATCAGCAGACACTATAATCGGTACAAAGATAAGCTCATTTTTTAGGGTTTCGAATGATGCACGACATTGGCTATCAAACTCGAACGCTCTATTCTGCTCCAGCAACATGCATAAAGGCTTCGAGTTTTTGGAGAAGTTTTTGTTAAACCTATATTTGATTTTGATATAACAAGAACTAATTTGTAAAAAAAATAATTTTTTAAGGTACTCAATTTACTCACAAAATTGACATGCATTCAGACTTAAATTTCTTAAATTCCCAAACCTTTTCTAAGTGATTTGGAACTAAAATTAGAAAATTTGGTGACCGAGTACAGATACGGCCTATGGCGTATCGGTACGGGTTTTCGTTACTAGAAAAAAATTATGCATAATGGTTATACGGTACTGATAAGGCTATGCGCGTATCGGCACGCCTTTTTGAAACTAGAAACCAAATTGAATATGAATACCGGTACGACCTATGGCCTACCGATATGGGAGTTAATGAATTTGTAAATCTTTTCATTAATTATTTTGACCGTTGCCTTGTCAGTTTCTTGGAACCATAGCTTTTGAAAATTAGTTACACGTACCGATAACCCTATAGGTGTATCGATGCAATATTTTAACCCAAACTTCCAAGGATTCTAGTGAGCAAAGTTGGTATCAATACGGTACGGACCATATCGATACCCTTTGTAAAACTTTCACTACGTACCGATACGGCTTATCGCATACCAGTACCCGTTTGTTGCAACGGCTCTTTGTTCTTATGGCAGACACCGATATGAGACTTCGTGTACCGACACCCAATGTTTCTAGACAACATTTATTGCGGGAAAAATGCAGTCCAATGGCTATAATCAATATCTCAACCACCCAAACAGTTAGAAATCAACGAGGGGGTATAAAATCAAGTCTCTAAAGCTTCTTCAACAACTATTCAACAAGTCCAAAGCATTCAAGCACACATAACATCTTTGAGCCTTATTTTTCAAATCTTGTAAAACCACTTGAGTGTTCTTAATTGTAATCATTTTTTCAAGTGTGTAGGGTTGAGTGAGCCTTAAATTATGCAAAAAACTACCTTGTTTGGTTTCTTAGTTTGCTAAATTTGCATTTCTATCTTTGAGAATATTCTTAAGTTTTTAGGGTATAAACCTTGAGGGAGTTGTAGGGTTATCTCCTTGAGCCTCAAAACGAAAGAAAAGCTAGTAGATTTGAGAAATCCTTAGACTGGATAGCTAGGTAGTGGATTTAAACCTTATTGAGAAGGTTAAACCACTCTAAATATCGTGTGTCATCTTTTATTGCCTTTTCAATTAGCTCCACTAAAATTTTAATTGCCAATTCACCCCCTCTTGGCCATTTGTATTGGTTGTTCATCCTAAGAATTGGTATGAGAGCTACACTCATTGTAAGGCTTCACTCCTCTTGAGTGGATCCTACCGGTGTTCAATCAATCTACAATTCAAGTCATGGCCTCTACATCTGGCAATCACTTTGTGAAATCTCAATCTATATCCAAACCACCTTATTTCAATGTGGTAAACTATCCTTATTGGAAAAATAAAATGAGGCTCTTCATCAAATCCAATGACTACCTCCTTTGAGATGTACTAGAGGAGAGGCCAACAATTCTGATGAAGAGAGAAGGAGACCGACAAGTTTGCAAGGAAAGGCATGAATGGACCGATAATGAGAAGGGGAAGATGCAAATCATTGACAAAGCCATGCACATACTATTTTGTTCTATTGGACCGGACGAATATGCCAAGAAGTTTTCTTGCAAAAGTGCCATTAAGATATGGGATAAACTAGAAGTTACTTATGAAGGCACAAATGAAGTGAAGGAGATGAAGATTAGACTCCTCAATCTTAGCTATGAGAACTTCAAAATGGAACCAGATGAAGACTTCACCAAGATGTTCGGTCGTTTCTTTGTAATAGTCAACAAGCTTAAAGGCTATGGAGAAATCATTTTTGAAGACAAGCTTGTTCAGAATCTTATTACTCTCTTCCTCAATCATGGGATTCAATGAAGATCTCCATCACCGAAGCCAAAGATCTCAAGACCTTGAAGCTTGATCTCTTTTAGGGTCACTTCTCACTCATGAGCTTATGAAGAAAGAAAGAAAAGATGAGAAGAAAAAGTTAGATAAGAAGAAAGTGGAGAAGAAGAAGATGGAATTGCTCTTAAAGCTTCACGATAAGTGAGCGATTCTAGTGAGGAAGAATATGAAGAAATGATTAAGCTAGCCAAAAGATTTACAAGGTTCATGAAATCCAACCGTGGAAGGAAATTCCAACGAAGAGATGGTTTCAAGAACAAGTCAAAGGAAGAAGAGAAGGACCAAATCATTTTTTATGAGTGCAAACAGCCTAGAGACATCAATTTTGATTGTCCCCAATTAAAGAGAAAGATCATCGGGAAGAAGATAAAGCTCAAGGCACATGTAGCTTCTTGGAGCGATGAAGAATCATCCGATGAGTAAGAGCAATAAGTAGTTAATCTTTGTCTCAAGGCATTGGAGGAGGATCCTAAGGTAACCTCAAACTCATCTAAATTTGATTTTACTATTTATGAGCTTCAAGAAGCTTACGATGAGTTGCAAGGGGTTTATGATAAGTTGGTTTTGAAGTATAAAGAATCACTTTTGAAAAACAAGAAAAAAATTTCAGATTTGGAAAACCAAATGAATCTTTATCCAAAACCAATGTGGAAATTGAAAGGAAGGTTGAGGATATGCAAGCAAAACAAAAGTATTTTGAGGGTTCAACCGGGTTCAGTTCTAAATGGATTGGCCGATTAGAGTAGTTTCAGGGGATTTAATATTTAAAAAATGTGAATGGTGGAAATTAAAATGAGTTGAGGGTTTTAAAAAGTTTTATAAATATTATCAATTAATTTGGTAATTTAATTGGAGATTTAATAATGGGATTAAGTGGAATTGTGTTTTAGAGACTAAATTGTAAAATGTGCAAAACTATGTTAGTGACTATTTTGTAAATGGGCCAATACTAAGAATCCTTAGAGAGCTATATTTTCCAAATTTTTTAATCTAAAAATAACCACCTTAATTGAGTAAGAATTTGCGGTTAATTGTTTTCCGAAAATCATTTTACAATTTTTTGGATTTTTCCTCATTTTCTCTCCTTATTTTCCTTGACCTTCCATTTCAACTTCCAAACAAGATTCCCCAAAATTCTTTGCTGATTTTCAATGGAGAATCCATCATTTGATTCTACATTTTTTTCTTAACAAAACCGTAAAAGATTTTCTCAATTTCATCTATTTCACAAATTAAGTTTCAAGAAAAACCTTATGTCAATTTTGGTGGGAGCTTCTTCAAAGGTGATTTTTTTCTTCTTTTTAAACTAAGGTTCTTTATTGATATTCCCTAGTAGTTGGCTGATTATAGATTGATAATAACATGGTTTTGCAATAGATTTTAAGATTTGATCTATTAATGGTGATTTTGATGATTTGCTTAAAGATTTAGTTAACTTTATGAAACTTGGAGATCATAATTGGGTAAATTCATGTTTCTGAGAATAAATCTCGAAACTATTAGATTGGCTAATTGTTAGAGGTGTTTTTAGTGGTTTTTGGGGTTCTTCTATATGTCATTGAGTTATTGGAGATATATGGATGTTTGGAAGGTGTTTGGGGGTATGTTTTGATGTGGTTTGAATGTTAGAATCACTGGATTGAAGTTATGAGTTGGTAGAGTAAAGTTTGGTGATGATTTTTGTAGTTTTAGTTTGTTTTTGGAAGGTTTATGTTAAGGATGCAAGGGATCCTTTTTTAGCAACAAGTTGAATGCATAATGATGCATTTTCCCTCTAGTTTTATATGATTAAAAAGGAGATGATCAAGGCAAGGTTTCCTAGTTGCGTACGTTGCTTATCGGTGGCTCGATTCGCGTTGGCGAGCAAGGCGAGGTGTATCGGTGAGTGTTTAAATGCGTTAAAGCTCCTAAAAGGTTTGATCAATGAATCATGGGGGTTTAGTTATATCCTAACAAGCTTAACTAAGCTCAAGCGTAAGTTTCTCTTATTTCGCTTGATTATTGGCTTTGATATGAGCTTGCGAATTTCATATTTTGGGATTAAACATGGTTTGGTTTACTTACTATAAATGCATCATTTTGGATTAATATTCAATGTTTAAACAAAGTAATGAATGCCTATGAGCATTGAGATTTGTTCCTTGAAAGGAATGTGTTGTTGCCTTTGGCAATGTGGTTTTGCAAATGAAACGATTTTGAGAAATGCATTGGAAAACAGTAAGTAAATGTATTTGAAAATGATATATTGGCTATGTGACATATTGAGAAAGTGTCGGATATATTTAGCTACCCATAGGATTAAAGTGTAATATAATATACAAAATCGATCGTGCCATGGTCCTTGAGGAAAAGCGGTTTAACTAGGCTACTTGGCCTATTGGGTTATCACTTGGGTATGCAGTTTAACTAGGCAGCCCATTGTGATGGTATCTTGCAGTTTAACTAGGCAAGGTATGAGATTTGGTGGAGGTGAGCCCACCATGAGAAATCTGTGTATCCGAACATGTAAGGATAAAGGTAGTACTATACAAGGATAGAGGTGAGTCTATCTGGGTCACTCTAAATGCCAATATATGAGAATATATGTAATAAAGAGTTTGTAAATGATTTGATGCATATGGCTGTTATGCATGATTTTTTTGGAAACAAATGAGATAATGCTTGGGGTAGTAAATCATGTTTTAAAAACAAGATGGTTTATGTTTTTCAAATGGTTTTTACTCACATGTGTAATGCTTGGGAAGTAAGCATGTTTTGATAACAAAAGGCTTTATGGTTTTTCAAACGCTTTACAATTTCATCAATGTTGTTTATGAGCATCCTCACTAAGAATTTGTGCTTACACTCTCTTTTTCTCATTGATGTAGAGCAAGAGAGTTGAGGGGCATCATTGGTTTGGCAAGGAAGGTCCAAGATCAAGACATTTGCTTAATTATGAAACCCAGTTTTAAATTCGGTTAATAAGGCAATGTGTTTACCATGTTTTGGGGGATTTGTAATATGGATTTTTGGTTGTTTGGGATGGCTTATTCACTTTGATTTGTTGGTCTTTGAGTTTGGTTTTGAGACATGGTTTATTGATGCCTTGCAAGCATGATATTATGCCTTGTGTTTTCCTTTAGTTGCATAATTGCCTATTATGCTTTTGATCATGCTTATAGCGTAGTTATCTAATCTTAAATGATGATAGAAGAGTGTTGATGTCATGCCTGTAGTGAGATATGCCTTGAGTCTCTTTTTGAATGTTGTGTTGGTTGAAATATAGGAAGCATGCCTTTAGAAGTGTGATTGAAGTTCCTCTTCATGTAATGATCATGTTACCTTGTGTTTATAGCATGGTTTGATCATTAAATTAGTTGTATGTATGTATATCTTGAGTTAAGGTAGGTTCAATTCTGTATTAGAATGAAAAACCAGCAAAATTGGACATTACATGTACATGGATACCAATACGCGGGGCTTTATATCGGTATGGGTATGGTATTTTAGTAGCCTCGTATTAGTACACGGGAACGTGTATCAGTACGCTTTCGAGCTACTGGAATCTAGTTTTGGTAGTTGAAGCCCACGTAACAATACGACTATGGACCATATCGGTACGACTGGACGTTTTGTTAGTTATGGGATGTTTCATGTTTTGAGATTCTTTCATTTTGGTCCCCCGTTCATATGTATGCAATTGGTTGAGTTTGGCTTAATTTGAGCTGATTTTTGGCAAGCATGTATGTAATCTGAATAATTAAGGAATGGTAACCTTAAAATTAGTTAAGTCCTAAAAGTTTTCTAGATTTGCAATTTGGTCCCTAAATTGCAAATACGCACAATTAGATGTCAAATTGACGTCCAATTGAGTTGATATTACACCCATTGTTGGCATATTCACCTTAGTCATAACGTGCATCTAGACAAGATAAAATGAAAAAAATGGTCCTAATCTTAGTTAATCTTAACGGGTTTTGTTTCGGCAAAACCCAATATAGCACGCTCTGTTCGGTCTAGCATCTAGGCCGGGTCAAGAGGGTTACATTTGGTGGTATCAAAGCTAGATTTCTGATTTTTGGGTGTTGTTGGTTGCTTTACTGATGTCATGTTGTTCAAATACATGCTTGTAAGTTGTGCTATTGATAATTGTTAGTTGGGGTATATTTGGGGAACACATTGCCTATTACCATGGTTTTAAAATGTTTTGCAAGGTTGTCTTGGATCCTTCACCGAATGCTAGCCTGACTTTATTGCGTTATGTTGTATGAATAGGCTTATATAAGTATGTGTCTGCATCGTGAGACTCGAGCTAATACGAGTAATGCTGGAGATAGGCAGAATGTCAGGGATGGAAGGGTTCCTCATAATCCCTTACCTCCTCTTCCACCTATTCCATCAGTTGGTGCTTGAGTTGGGGTTGGTGGTGGCCCCTCAGGTTTTGCAACGGCCATTATTTGGTGATATGAATTCGTTAATTCAAGCGATGAAGGGAGCTTTCCAGGCAGCGATAGCTGGGGTGCATGTGCAAGCACCAACGCCTGCTATGATTGTTAATCAAGGGTTGCCTCTAGAGCGCCTTTGTAGCTTCATAGGTGTAGAGTTTTAAGGATTTAATCTTGAGGCGGCGAAAGAGTGGCTTGAGAGCACTATCCATATTCTTGTTTAGATGGACTGTAATGATGTACATAAGTTGGGTTGCACCGTATCCTTGTTGCATAGTGATGCGTATCATTGGTGGGTAACCACGATTGCAAGAGTTCCTGAGGCTGATATGAATTAGAAGTTCTTTTAGACGGCTTTCAAGAGGAAGTATCTCGGTCCGTAGTACCTAGATGCCAAGAAACCTGAGTTTATGTCCTTTTTCAAGATGGCATGATGATGTCTGAGTATGAGGTGAAGTTTATTTGGTGATAAGTGATACAAGCCGGATCATAAGTGTGGTGGCGGTGGCCATAATCAGGGTGTGCAAATTTCTTCTGATTGTGAGCGTTGGGGTCGACACCATGCAGGTGTGTGCTGGGGAACACCTAGTTCTTGTTAGGAGTGTTGATCGCCTAATCATCTGAAGCGTGATTGTTCTTGCGTTACGAGAGATGCACTAGTTCAGGCTGCTACACCTGCTAGAGGTCGAGGCCGTGGCAGTGGTAATTTTCAGAGGCATGAAGATGGTTAGAGGACTGTGGCTCATACAGTTGTTGTGGAACCAGAGAATGGTGGGCCAGCACGGATCTATGCTCATCGCGAGGGGCGTAATGACACTGATGTGATTGCAGGTACCTTTAACTTGCAATCTTTGTCATTGTTTTCTTTAATTGATTCGGGGTCTACTCATTCATATATCTTGAGTGAGCATGCACATTTGTTGAATGCTCCTGTTGAGATCTTGAATGTGGGTATGATGGTAACTAGCTCCTTTGGTGAGATGGTTACGGTTAGAAGGTTGTATAGGAGATGTCCTTTGGTAGTTTAAGGTCATGAGTTTGCCGCGGATTTGATGGAGTTGCCATTTCATGGCTTTGATGTTATTTTGGGTATGGATTGGTTAAGTGAGCATAAAGCGGTTGTGGATTGTGAATCCAAAAGGATTTCCTTAAGGCTTGTTGATGATTATGAAGTTGTAGTGGTTGGCAATAATGTTAAGTTCTTGTCTAACATTGTTTTGGTAACGTAAGCTGATAAGTTAAACTTCAAATTATTTTTTCCCCTAAAGTAATTAAGAAATGTTCAATTAATTTAATGAATTTAACATTTACCCCAATAAGCCAAGAATAAATTTAAATTCACTAAATTAATCTGAACTCTAATCTAACTTAAGGCTTTAAAAAAACTAAGGCTAATTTAATTCTAGGATTGTGCCCCTATAAGACGAGCACACGATCTAGATTAATTGAGTTAATTCACTTAATTTAATCTAAAGCCTTATTTCCCTAAGGCCCACCAAAGCTAAGCCCAACACCAAAGGGCTCGAAACATTTTATACATATACTACAAAATATAAAGTAAAATTAAATTATAAACTTTAAAAACTACAAATGTTATAACCCTAAAAAATTTATGTATATTGTATACCTTTAAAAACTATATATTGTATTTAAATAAAATTATATAAAAACTCGCGTTCGAAGGTAACGTATTTACAAAAGATACAAATAAACTTTTTAAAACCATAGATTACATACTAAAAGTATATTATATATATATTTAGAAAATTATATTATGTGCATATATTGAAAGTTATATATACATTATATGTTCTATGTATATATTATATTCAAAACCATATTATATATATGCACTTATGAAAGCTACATAAAAGAACATAATATACATTATATTTTAAGATATGACATTATTATATATTAGAAGGCTATATTGCATAACTAAATACACATTATATTACTTAATATATATATGCCTATGTATACCAATGCCATCATATTATATACTAATATATATATATTAAAAAACTATTATATACTAAAAAATATATACTCTATATGTCAAAACATTTACATATATATTGTACTTTACAAATATCTATTTTATGCCTAAAAATATATGTCATAGGTTAAAAATATACATATATATTTTCTTTTACAAATTTATACTTTACCCTAAAAGAAAGAAAAGATTATACACATTACACCTTTAATGTCTGTATCTTATACTAAATTATGCACATTTATTCTCTAATGTATGACGTTCAAATTAACTTCATCCATAAAATAGTGATCACAAACGAGCAACATTATCATAAAATTAAATTAAAATTGCTGGAAATAAATGTGAAATTTACTAAAAATGCATAAAAATAAACAAAAATTATAATTTAAATCTGGAAAAAGGACCTAATCTTGAGGAAATAAAATACAGAGACAAAATTAAAAGGAATAACGAGGCCGTAATTGAAAGTTTTGAAAAATTATGGAGGACCCGAGGAATAATTAAAAAAGGCAGAATGGCTTCCCTTGGTAATTATCCCACACAGAGGGACTAATAGTGCAATTGGACCATGTCGAAGCCCCTCTGGTACAATTAAAGAAGGGCGGAGGGATCTAAAATGTGATTATATCATAAAAAAATTATAACATTATATATACCCCTTTTTATCTGAAAATTAGATTTTTTTGGCCATTTTTTCTGTTATAACATTTTCCCTCCCCTAAATGCTCTCAAATTGTTCTTCAAGTTCATCCAGGTTCCTCATGAACCCTGATTCTGACGGCCCCCTCCGCCACAATTTCCAGACACCGGCCGGCTTATCGCCCAAAAAACACTCCATTTTCATACTATATCTAGATTCGAACCCATTATCTCGAAATCGAACCCCTTTCCCTGTAGAAAAACCAAAAGCTGAATCAAAAAAGGGCTTTTGCAGCCGCGTACTTGCTCCGTTACACCATACTCGGCCTTGAGGAGGCCACATCTTATCAACGGAAGAGTGACAGTTGGAGGAAATCGAAACGATGCGAAAGGAAGGGAAATCAACGAGGGTAAAACCCTAACTCTGTTTTTTTTATACTAACTATGCATGCATATTATATATTCGAATTGAAAAGGAAAGAAATATACCTTGAAAGGTTTGTTTTGTTTTGTATTGCTTCTGAATTTTCCGTTCGAAAAGATCTATTAAATGTGGTTGATTACATTGCTTTATATCTATCTCCAATTACTCATTGCCCTATTGCCTATGGTTTATATGTTTAAGCAAAGATTTAATGAAACAACTATGGATGATGAGGTTCTGATTTCCCTTTTTTATGTTTTTTTTTGTTGTTCGGTGGTTGAGAGGGTCAGTGGTCAACGTACGGTGGCAGCGGCATTTCTGGAGATGTGGCCACGCAGGTGGGGAGATGAATCGGCGTCGGCGTGTGGGCACGTGAAGAAGCTGAACGGTCGGGGCATGGGTTGCACGCGCCCGTGGAAGGTGGAGCGTCGGCGCGTGGTGCGAGTGACAGATCTGGATTGCCGGTTCTGGTTTAATCTGAGACGTTGGATCAAATCTGATTCAGCGGTCAGATTTGGGGCGGCTGCAAAAAAAAAAGAAAAGTTATCAGATTAATTAAGATTTTTGATTTTAGGGTGTTGGGCTAGAAATGGGCTTATGTGATGTATTGATATATTTTGGGGTTTTAAATATGTAAATGGACCTTTAAATATAAACATTGGGCTTTAATTATTTAACTATAATCTGTTTTTATTATTATTATATTTTTCATTATCTTTTTAATTACTTATCAGCCCATTTTATAATAACGTAACAAATAAATATACAAATGTCAATATGAACACTCATAATACATACGTACATACACACTAACATATATATTACTAACACATGCAATAAACACATACACATATATAACCAAATATGCTTGCACGTAATACAAGCATTAATACATACTGCATATACACACGCATACAATATAGATATAATACGTACACATAATCATACATGCAATATACAGACAATATGCATACTTATACTCACATTTAGACATTAGTGATATTAAAATAGTAGTGAATTCATACATACTTATGACATATACACACGCCATCACATAATAGTGTATATATATATATGTGTGTGTGTGTGTGTGTGTAGGCCCATTATTGCAAATATGAAGAATGAATCAACTCCGGACAAAATTAGTGATTACAGCTGCCCCTCTTTGCTTATACTTGTGAAACAAGAATAAAGCAAAGACCATAAGCACTATTTTTTTTACTACTTCCTTGTCGGGTGATTTGCTCTTCCGAAATGGTAGCGAGCAAATCCAAATAACTTGTTTCCCTTAAACGGCTGAAAACCAATGGGTAGCACTGGTATGCCTTTCCTGAACGGAAATGAACAAACCAGTTACTAAGCAACTCATTCCCCCGAAGAGGCAGCGAATGAATCCAAATATCTCTGAAGCGGTATTGAATGAATCCGAATAACTTTGCTTTCCAGAAGCGGTAGAAAGCAATCTTGGTGACGCTGGGATGTCCCTCCGAAACGGCAGCAGACATAGCCAAACAAATATGGCATGTTCCTCCGAAGCGGCAGCGAACACATAGGAGTTCTTCAAATGAGGGTTCCATGAAGGTTTCCACTTTTTGTGAGCCTGAACGGATAGGCTAATTTACTTCTTCCCTTTCTCTAAAAGGTTCTATCATCTCGTCTCTTTCTCGGGGAAGTGGTGAGTTTAAAATCCTTTGCATGGAAATTTCTTTCAAGTTTCCACTTTGATGCATGTTTCTTTTCTTTAGAAGGTACCCGATCTATCTTCCAAATACCTGTAAAAGAGATGAAATGCTACGATGATATGAGTTAGCATGCCCCTAACCTAGGAACGTCTAACTAAGTGTGATGCATGAGTGACACTAATTTACTCGGGCACTTTTTCTTCTCGGTCCCTTGATTTTGATCTTATCTTTTTTGCGACAGCGGTGGCCCATCTCTTACTCAGGTTCACCCTCTATGCCCCCTTTTCGAACTCTCGGTCCTTTCATTCTAAAGCGCCTTTTTAGGTTTTCACTTTAGACTTGTACTTCTCTAAAGCACCTTGTACGGGTTTTCACTTCAGGACTTTTCTTTCTTTCTCTTTTTTCTTTTTTTATTTCTTTTTTCTTTCCCTTTCTTTTCCTTTATTCTTATTTTCTATTTCCTTGGGTGCTCTTATGAGTTTTCACCTTTTAGCTCCTTCAATTTCAATATGTGAGGCACTCATTGTCTTTCTTTGCTAAATCTTGTCGATTTCACCTCCAATGATCTTGTTGTCTTAACCTTGGCAGATTCGCCTTCTATCTTGGAACAACCTGCACTCAATAAGTTAAATCATAGTAATACCCATAAATCCTTTGCTTTCGTGATATATGCCAATTCATCTGTGAGATGATTATGAGATGGTTAACAGAAATGAGAATAATATTTTATTAATACTTAGAGAAACATTAACAAAATTTTGAAAGTCATGGCAAACATGAAAAAGAAAATATATGAATAATATCGATTGTATGAACAATGAGAACCTATCGACCATAGTAGATATTACACTCGCCATCTTGTGTTACAACTTTTGACGACCTAAGGATTGAAGCATCGTTCCCCGACAAAGTCTGCCAGTCGTATGCCATAATTCATGTGTGTCTGAACCGTCTTGTCCAAATTTTCAATTCAGATCACCTCCTTGGTTTAAAGACGCCCATTTTTGGGTTTTCGCCCTAAACCCTATTTTTTTTCTTTTTTTCTTTTCTCTTCTTTTTTCTTCTTTTTTTCTTTTCTTTTTTTTTCTTTTTTTCTTTTTTTTTTCTTTTTTTCTTCTTTTTTCGGGCATAATTTTTTACAGAGTCTGAGTTTATTGGGTTGCTCAACTCTTTCCCATCCATCTCGGCTAGGATTAATGCTCCTCTAGAGAAGGCATTCTTTACAACATAAGACCCTTCCCAATTAGGCATCCACTTCCCTCGGAAGTCTTTTTGGTTAAGTAAAATCTTTTTAAGCACCAGATCCACCTCTTGAAACTCTCTAGGGTAAACTTTTTTGTTATAGGTCCTCATCATCCTTTTCTGATACATTTGGCTATGACAGATGGCCTTCAGCCTTTTTTATTCAATGAGGTTCAATTGATCGATCCTAGCTTGTATCTATTCGGGTTCATCCAACTTTACTTCGTTCAAAATTCAAAGTGATGAAATCTCTACCTCGATGGGTAATACCACCTATGTGCCGTATACCAAAGAGTATGGCGTTGCCCCGGTGGAGGTCCTCATAGAGGTTCGATAAGCAAACATAGCAAAAGGTAGCTTCTCATGCCAATCCTTGTAATTTCCCATGGTTTTTGCTATGATCTTCTTTATATTCTTATTTGATGCTTCCACTGCTCCGTTCATCTTGGGGAGATAAACAGTAGAATTGTGATGTACAATTTTGAACTATTCACACACCTCAGTCATCATTTTGCTATTCAAGTTGGAAGCATTGTCGGTGATAATCCTTTCGGGCAGACCATAGCGACATATAATTTCTTTATTGAGAAACTTGCAAACTGTCGCTCTTGCGATGTTGGCATATAAGGCAACTTCTACCCATTTGGTGAAGTAATTGATGACTACTAAGATGAAGCGATACCCATTAGAAGCCTTTGGGTGTATCTGACCAATAACGTCTATTCCCCAAGCAGCAAAAGGCCAAGGTGAGTTCATGACGTGAAGTGGTACTGGCGCGGAATGTATCTTATCGATGTAGATTTGGTATTTATGGCACTTCTTTGCATAATTGATGCAATCTCCCTCCATTGTTGACCAGAAGTAGCCGTATCTCATGATTTTCCTAGCCATCGAGAATTCGCTAGCGTGGGTTCCACATAAACCTCCATGGACCTCTGCTAGAATAGTTTCGGACTTCCGAGCGATGACACATCTCAACAGTATCTGATCTTTGCTTCTTTTATTCAAAACCTCTCCATCAAGGACGTACCCCGATGCCAACCTTCTGATAATTCTTTTTTCGTTATCGTTGGACTCTTTTGGGTAAGTTTGGTACTTGATATACTGAAGGATGTCATAATACCATAGATTGCCGTCTTTTTCCTGTTCCAAACTATACCAGTGGGCCGACACCTCAAAATTTTGCATCTCGATAGGCTTCATTTCGGCTGTCCCATTTACTTTGAACACAACGGCTAAAGTGGCCAGAGCGTCGGCCATTTGGTTATCCTCCCTTGGCAAGTAGGAGAAACTAATTTCTTCAAAATTTCTAACTAAATCTTGGATCAAATCGTGATACTTGATTTGCTTTGGATCTCTGGTCTCCCACTCTTTTCAAAGTTGGTAGACTACTAAAGATGAATCTCGAAAAACCTGGAGCACCTTGATCTTCTTTTCGATGGATGCTCGAAATCCCATGACGCAAGCTTCATACTCGGCTATATTTTTGGTGCAGAAGAATTTCAGCCTACTGGTGAAAGGGTAGTGGTCCTGCTCAGGGGAAATTAATCATGCCCCTATTCTATGGCCTAGGGAATTCGACGCCTCATCGAAATAGAGCCTCAATCCCCCTCTCTCGGTAACAGATTTCCCTTCAATTAAACCACATATCAAATCTTTATCTGCAAAATAGAAATCCAACGGTTCATAGTCATCCGAGGCGCGACTTGCCAGAAGATCTACCACGACACTTCCTTTTACCGCTTTCTAGTTTACGTAAACGATATCAAACTCCGACAAGAGCATTTGCCAACGGGCCATCTTCCCGGTCAATGCTGGTGCTTCCATTAGAAATTTCAGCGGATCTATCCAAGAAATTAGACAGGTGGTATGATACAACATGTATTTTCGTAGCCTCTTAGTGGCCCATACTAAGACATAACATAATTTCTGGACCGGCGGGTACTTGGTTTCACAATCCGTGAACTTCTTGCTCAAATAGTAGATTGCCTTTTCCTTCTTGCCTAAGTCATCATGTTATCCAAGTATGATATGATGATTTTGTTAATTTTTAATCCATTTACCTCGGGATGGTAAGGATTAATTCGAATATTTGGTCAACATCCTTTAAGCTCGGACTGTTACGACACAAATATTGGAATTAATAAATACCTCCCTTTTACGATTTAGTTTAATTAGGAACGCAGTCGAGATTGAAGATTATATGAATGGAAATTAAAGCATGAAAATCAAAGGCATAAGTATAAGCACACAAAAAAGGCCCAATTCACTAGAAAGGCCAATTAGTGATCTATCTATTAAGTAGATGACTATAAATTTAACCCTAAATTAATTAGCCCTAAAAACTAGAAACCCTAAATTAGGGTGACTAGTTTATAATTTAATGTTAAGTTAAACTTCAAATTAGTTTTTCCCCTAAAGTAATTAAGAAATGTTCAATTAATTTAATGAATTTAACATTTACCCCAATAAGCCAAGGATAAATTTAAATTCACTAAATTAATATGAACTCTAATCTAACTTAAGGCTTTAAAAAAACTAAGGCTAATTTAATTCTAGGATTGTGCCTCTATAAGACGAGCACACGATCTAGATTAATTGAGTTAATTCACTTAATTTAATCTAAAGCCTTATTTCTCTAAGGCCCACCAAAGCTAAGCCCAACACCAAAGGGCCCAAAACATTTTATACATATACTACAAAATATAAAGTAAAATTAAATTATAAACTTTAAAAACTACAAATATTATAACCCTAAAAAATTATGTATATTGTATACCTTCAAAAACTATATACTGTATTTAAATAAAATTATACAAAAACTCGCGTTTGAAGGTAACATATTTACAAAAGATACAAATAAACTTTTTAAAACCATAGATTACATACTAAAAGTATATTATATATATATTTAGAAAATTATATTATGTGCATATATTGAAAGTTATATATACATTATATGTTCTATGTATATATTATATTTCAAAACCATATTATATATATGCATTTATGAAAGCTACATAAAAAACATAATATACACTATATTTTAAGATTTAACATTATTATATATTATAGGGATATATTACATAACTAAATACACATTATATTACTTAATATATATATATATACCTATGTATACCATAGCCATCATATTATATACTAATATATATATTTAAAAAACTATTATATACTAAAAAATATATACTTTATATGTCAAAACATTTGCATATATATTGTACTTTACAAATCTCTATTTTATGCCTAAAAATATCTCATAGGTTAAAAATATACATATATATTTTCTTTTACAAATTTCTACTTTACCCTAAAAGAAAGAAAAGATTATACACATTACACTTTTAATGTCTATATCTTGTACTAAATTATGCACATTTATTCCCTAATGCAAGACATTCGAATTAACTTCATCCATAAAATAACGATCACAAAGGAGCAACATTATCATAAAATTAAATCAAAATTGTTGGAAATAAATGTGAAATTTACTAAAAATGAATAAAAATAAACAAAAATTATAATTTAAATCTAGAAAAAGGACTTAATCGTGAGGAAATAAAATACAGAGACAAAATTAAAAGGAATAACGAGGACGTAATTGAAAGTTTTGAAAAATTATAGAGGACCCGAGGAATAATTAAAAAATGCGAAATGTCTTCCCTTGGTAATTATCCCACACAGAGGGACTAATAGTGCAATTGGACCATGCGGAAGCCCCTATGGCGCAATTAAAGAATGTCAGAGGGATCTAATATGTGATTATACCATAAAAATTTATTACATTATATATACCTTGTTTTATCTGAAAATCAAATTTTTTTGGCCATTTTTTTCGTTATAACATTTTTCCCTCCCCCAAATGCTCTTAACTTGTTCTTCAAGTTCATCTGGGTTCATGATGAACCCAGATTCTGGCAGCCCCTCCACCACAATTTCAAGAAAAACCAAAATCCAAATCAAAAAAGGGCTTCTGCTGCCGCGTACTTGCGCCGTTACACCATACTCAACCTTGAGGAGGCCACGACTTATCAACAAAGGAGTGACGGTTGGAGGAAACCAGGATGACGGAAAAGGAAGGGAAATCAACAAGGGTAAAACCCTAACTCTATTTTTTTATTCTAACTATACATGCATATTATATATTCGAATTGAAAAGGAAGGAAATATACCTTGAAAGGCTTTGTGTTTTGTATTGCTTCTGAATTTTCCTTGAAAAGGAAGGTCAACAAGGGTAAAACCCTATCGTTTACATGTTTAAGCAAATATTTAATGAAACCACTGTGGATGACGAGGTTCTGATTTCCCCTCTTTTTTATGTTTTTTTTCAGCGGTTGAGAGGGCTGGTGGTCAATGTACGGTGGCAGCGGCATTTCCAGAGATGTGGCCACGCAGGTGGGGAGATGAACCGGTGCCGGCGCGTGGGCGCATGAAGAAGCTGAACGGTCGGGGCATGGGTTGCACGCGCTCGTGGAAGGTAAAACGTCGGTGCGTAGCGCAAGTGGCAGATCTGGATGGACGGTTCTAGTTTAATCTGAGCCGTTGGATCAAATTTGATCGAAAGGTCAGATTTGGGGCGGCTGTAAAAAAAGAAAAGTTATCA
This sequence comes from Hibiscus mutabilis, assembly GCA_019671005.1. NCBI lineage: Eukaryota > Viridiplantae > Streptophyta > Magnoliopsida > Malvales > Malvaceae > Hibiscus > Hibiscus mutabilis. The sequence goes on along the minus strand of CM033717.1, from coordinate 19,140,377 downwards.
AATTAATTAGGGTTTTTGATTTAAGGGTGTTAGGCCAGAAATGGGCTTATATGATGTATTGATATATTTTTGGGTTTTCAATATGTAAATGGACCTTTATATATAAACATTGGGCTTTAATTATTTAACTATAATCTATTTTTATTATTATTATATTATTATTATCTTTTTAATTACTTATCAGCCCATTTTATAATAACATTACAAATAAATATACAAATGTCAATATGAACACTCATAATACATACGTACATACACACTAACATATATATTACTAACACATGCAATAATCACATACACATATATAACCGAATGTGCTTGCACATAATACAAGCATTAATACATACTGCATATACACACGCATACAATATAGATATAATATGTACACATAATCATACATGCAATATACAGACAATATGCATACTCATACTCACATTTAGACATTAGTGATATTAAAATAGTAGTGAATTCATACATACTTATGACATATACACACGTCATCACATAATAGTATATATATATAGGCCCATTATTGCAAATATGAAGAATAAATCAACTTCGGACAAAATTAGTGATTATAGTAGTACAAAGATGTATCGAGATTTGAAGGATTTGTATTTTTGGGTTGGTTTGAAGAAGGATGTGGCCGATTTTGTTATTCGTTGCATGGTGTGTCAGCGGGTTAAGGCTGAACAATTGTTTCCTTCTGGGTTGTTGCAACCTGTTCAAATTTCGTAATGGAAATAAGAAAGAATTACCATGGATTTTGTGACAGGTTTGCCTTTGACACTGTCCAAAAAGGATTCGATATGGGAGATTGTAGATCATTTTATGAAGTGTGCGCACTTCCTTGTTGTGCATACGACATATACGTTAGATAAGTTAGCTAATATGTATATTGCCGAGATTTTAAGTCTACATAGAGTTCCTAACTCGATTATATTTATAGGGATTTGCATTTTACATCAAGGTTTTGGGAAAGTTTTCAAACGGCTTTAGGTACAAAGCTTAATCTCATTACGTCTTATCATCCCCAGACAAATGGACAATCTGAACGTGTTATTCTAATTTAGGAAGATATGTTGAGGTGTTGTGTAATTGAATTTCAAGGGACATGGGAAAAACAACTACCATTGGTGGAGTTTGCTTACAAAAATAGTTATTAGTCGAGTATCCAGATGGCTCCCTATGAGTCTTTTTATGGTCATAGGTGTCGTACACCTCTTTGTTAGGCTGAATTGGGTGAGAAACATGTGGCGGGACTCGGGTTGCTTAAGGATATCAATGAGAAGGTGAAACTCATTTGTGAAAGGCTTAAGGAGGCTTCGAGTCGACAAAAGTCCTATGCGGATTTGAAGCGGAAAGAGATTGAATATGAAGTAGGTGATAAGGTGTTCTTAAAAAGGTTTCGCCTTGGAAGAAGGTGATGAGATTTGGACGTAAGGGTAAGTTTAGCCCTAGGTTTATTGAACCTTATGAGGTGATTGAGCGAGTTGGCCCGATTGCGTATACGTTGAGGTTACCGGCCGAACTTGAGAAGATACATGATGTTTTCCATGTGTCGATGCTTAGGAGGTATAGATCGGATTCGTCACATGTTGTGCCTATTAAAGAGATTGAGTTGTGTCCGAATTTGTCTTATGATGAGGAGCCTTTGAAGGTGTTGGATTCGAGCACTTAGTTTTTGCGTGGAAAGACCATAGAGTTGGTCAAGATATTGTGGCAACATCATGGAGTTGAGGAAGCCACTTGCGAAACAAAAGAGGACATGATGAAACTGTTTCCTCACCTTTCTCCTTTAGGTAAATTACGGGGACGGAATTTCTTAAGAGGGGGAGAGTTGTAACACCCCAAAAATAAGGCTAGACGCTTAGAGGTTTGACTGGTTTGGCTCGAACTGGATTGGCCGATTGGAGTAGTTTTGGGGGATTTAATATATTAAAAATGTGAACGACAGAAATTAAAATGATTTTAGGATTATAAAAGGGTTTATAAATATTATCAATTAATTTGATAATTTAATTGGAGGTTTAATAATGGGATTAAGTGAAATTGCGTTTTAGTGACTAAATTGTAAAATGTACAAAACTATGTTAGTGACTATTTTGTAAATGGGCCAATACTAAGAATCCTTAGAGAGCTATATTTTCCAAATTTTTTAATCTGAAAATAACCACCTTACTTGAGTAATAATTTGTGGTTAATAATTTTCCTAAAATCATTTTACAACTGTTTGGACTTTCCTCTTATTTTCCCTAACTTCCCATTTCAACTTCCAAACAAGATTCTCCAAAATTATTAGCTAATTTTCAATGGAGAATCCATCATTTGATTCTATATATTTTTCTTGACAAAACCTTACAATATTTTCTCCTGGATTTCATCTATTTCAAAAATTAAGTTTCAAGAAAAACCTTACGTCAATTTTGGTGGGAGCTTCTTCAAAGGTGAATTTATTTTCATCTCTTTAAACTAAGGTTCTTTATTGATATTCCATAGTTGTTGGCTGATTATAGATTGATAATAACATGGTTTTGCAATGGATTTTAAGATTTGATCTATTAATGGTATTTTTATGATTTGCTTAAAGATTTGGTTAAATTGATGAAACCTGGAGATTTTAATTGGGTAAATTCATATTTTAATGAGGTAATCATAATGAGATTTTGAGATTAAATCCCGAAACTATTAGATTGGCTAATTGTTAGACGAGTTTTTAGTGGGTTTTGGGGTTGTTCTATGCATTTTTGAGTTGCTGGCGATATTTGGATGTTTGGAAGGTGTTTGTGGGTACGTTTTGATGTGGTTGGAATGTTAGAATCACTGGATTGAATTTAAGAGTTGGTAGAGTAAAGTTTGGTGATGATTTCAGTAGTTTCGACCAGTTTTTGGAAGATTTATGTTAAGGATGCAGGGGATCCTTTTTTAGAAATGAGTTGAATGCATAATGATGCATTTTCCTCTGGTTTTATGTTATTAAAAAGGAAATGATCAAGGCAAGGTTGCCTAGTTGCGTACGTTGCTTACGGTGGCTCGACTCGCGTTGGAGAGCAAGGTGAGGTGTATCAGTGAGTGTTTAAACACGTTAAATCTCTTAAAAGGTTTGATCGATGAATCATGGGGGTTTAGTTATAGCCTAACAAGCTTAACTAAGCTCCATGATAAGTTTCTCTTATTTTTCTTGATTATTGGCTTTGATCTGAGCTTGCGGATTTCATGTTTTGGGATTAAACATGGTTTAGTTTACTTGCTATAAATGCATCGTTTTGGATTAAAATGCAATGTTTAAACAAAGTAATGAATGTCTATGAGCATTGAGATTTGTTCCTTTAAAGGAATGTGTTTTTTCCTTTGGCAATGTGGTTTTGCATATGAAAAGGTTTTGAGAAATGCATTGGAAAACAATAAGTAATTGTATTTGAAAATGATATATTGGCTATGTGACGTATTATGAAAGTGTCTAATATAGTTGGCTAGCCATAGGATTAAAGAGAACTATAATATACAAAATCGATCATGCCATGGTCCTTGAGAAAAAAAACGGTTTAACTAGGCTACTTGGCCTATTGGGTTATCACTTGGGTATGGAATTTGACTAGGTAGCCCATTGCGATGGTATCTTGCTGTTTAACTAGGCAATGTATGAGATTTGGTGGAGGTGAGCCCACCATGAGAAATTTGTGTATCTGAATATGTATGGATAGAGGTTGTATTGTCCAAGGACAGAGGTGAGTCTATCCGAGTCACTCTAAATGCAATATATGAGAATATATTTAATTAAAAAGTTTGTAAATGATTTGATGCATATGGTTGTTATGCATGATTTGTTGTGGAAACAAATGAGATAATGCTTAGGTAGTAAAGCATGTTTTGAAAACAAGATGGTTTATGGTTTTCAAATGATTTTTACTCACATGTGTAATGCTTGGGAAGTAAGCATGTTTTGAAAACAAAAGGCTTTATGGTTTTTCAAACGGTTTACAATTGCATCAATGTTATTTATGAGCATCCTCACTAAGCATATGGTTGTTATTAAAATGTTGGTAAATGATTTAATGCATATGGTTGTTATGCATGATTTGTTGTGGAAACAAATGAGATAATTCTTAGGTAGTAAAGCATGTTTTGAAAACAATATGGTTTATGGTTTTCAAATGGTTTTTACTCACATGTGTAATACTTGGAAAGTAAGCATGTTTTGATAACAAAAGCTTTATGATTTTTCAAACGGTTTACAATTGCATCAATGTTATTTATGAGCATCCTCACTAAGCATTTGTGCTTACACTCTCTTTTTCTCATTGATGCAGAGCAATAGAGTTGAGGGCAGCATTGGTTTGGCAAAGAAGGTCCAAGATCAAGACATATGCTTAACTATAAAACCCAGTTTTAAATTTGGTTAATAAGGCAATGTGTTTACCATGTTTTGGGGGATTTGTAATCTGGATTTTTTGGTTGTTTGGGATGGCTTATTCGTTGTGATTTGTTAGTCTTTGAGTTTGGTTTTGAGACATGGTTTATTAATGCCTTGCAAGCATGATATTATGCCTTGTGTTTTCCTTTAGTAGCATAATTGCCTATTATGCTTTTGATCATGCTTATGGCGTAGTTATCTAATCTTAAATGATGATAGAAGAGTGTTGATGCCATGCCTATAGTGAGATATGCCTTGAGTCTCTTTTTGAATGTTGAGTTGGTCGAAATATAGAAAGCATGCCTCTAGAAGTGTGATTGAAGTTCCTTTTCATGTAATGATCATGTTACCTTGTGTTTATAACATGGTTTGAACCTTAAATTAGTTATATGTATGTATATGTTGAGTTAAGGCAGGTTCGATTCTATATTGGAATGAAAAACCAGCAAATTGGACATTACAGGTCTAGGCGTACTGATACGTGGGGCTCTATATCGGTACGAGTGTGGTATTTTGGTAGCCTCGTATCGGTACACAAGAACATGTATCGGTGCGCTTTCGAGCTACTAGAATCTAGTTGTGGTAGTTGAAGCCCGCGTACCGATATGCCTAGGGACAGTATCAGTACGGCTAGATGTTTTGTTAGTTATGGGATGTTTTATGTTTTGAGATTCTTTCATTTTGATCCCCAGTTCATATGTATGCAATTGGTTGAGTTTGGCTGATTAATTTGAGCTGAGTTTTGGCAAGCATGTATGTAATTTGACTAATTGAGGAATGGTAAACTTAAAATTAGTTAAGCCCTCAATTTTTTTATATTGGCAATTTGGTCCCTAAATTGAAAATACGTGCAATTGGATGTCAAATTGACGCCCGATTGAGTTTATATTTCACCCGCTACTAGCATATTAACCTTAGGTCATAACGTGCTTCTAGACAAGATAAAATGAAAAAAATGGTCATAATCTTAGTTAATCTTAATGGGTTTTGTTTTAGCAAAACCCAATGTAGAACGCTTGATTCTGTCTAGCGTCTAGGCCGGGTCAAGAGGGTTACAATATGTAAGAAAAACAAAAGTATTTTGAAAAGAAAAATCATGACTTGCATAATCTACTTTCAAGAGTCCATGATGATCACCAAAAGGAAGTGAGTGGTTTTAAAGCTTCTTTGAACAAAGTTGGGTCACCTCGTTTTGAAAAAGGAAACAATTCAAAAGCCAACTATGTGAGAAGAAACTTTAATGGATACAAACATAGATGCTTCTAAAGGCCCTCTAATGGTAAGAAAATTAGAAGTGTTTGGGTTCCTAAGGAACTTGTTACTTTTAATAATATTGATGTTATTGCTTCTCAAATTCTCAAGGGAACCAAGATTTTGGTAGCTAATACTCATGGACCTAAAAGAATTTGGGTGCCAAAAATCAATACTTGATTCTATGTTTGTAGGGGGAGCATTGCTACAAGGTCAAGTCTTCAAGTACAAACTCATGGTACCTTGATAGTGGATGTTTAAGACACATGACCGGTGACAATAGTAGATTCTTGGAGCTAAATCCAAAGAGTGGAGGAGTAGTTACTTTCGGTGACAAATCCAAAAGCCACTTTGAAGGAATTGGTTTCATTGGTAATCACTCTTCTATACTCATTGACAATGTTTTATATGTCAACGTTCTAAAGCATAATCTTTTAAGCATAAGCCAATTATGCAATAAAGGTTTTAATGTCATGTTTGATTTAAATGGTTGCAAAATCATTGACATTACATCTAATAAAATTGTGCTTATTGGTCATAGAATAGGAAATATCTACATGGTGCATTTAGATGACATTCATATTTCAAATGCATGTTTTGTTGCAAAAGATGAGCATGATTCTTGGTCGTGGCATAGAAAACTAGGACATGCAAGCATGAGTGTTTTGGAAAAATTGATTTCAAATGATCTAGTAAGAGCTTTTCCAAAAATCAAGTTTTCACTTGACAAAATTTGAGATGCATATGTTAAAGGCAAACACAAAAGAGTTTCTTTTAAATTTACTAATGATGTATCAACTAGTAGAATTTTACAATTGATCCATATATATCTTTTTGGCCCTATTAGAACTATAAGCTTGGGTGACAAACAATATGCATTTGTTTTAGTTCATGATTACTCTAGATTTACTTGAATTCTCTTTTTAAGTACTATTATCTCTCCAAAACTTGTACTTTTCATGCATATATTTCCATGCTTTTGCTTGAATTTAGGTACATATTAGCACATTTTGCTAGTAGTTTCATGCACTTGCATCTAGGAGTTAAGGAATGCATCGATTTTATTGTCAGAGTGAAGGGGTATTTTCTTGCCGTGGTGTGCAGGTCCAGAGCATAGATTGGCATATCGCAGGAAAGGGAAAAGCTAAGAGCAGTTGGCAAAACACAGGAAAAAAGACTGCCAAGCTCGAGTCTGATGCCCGGTCAAATAGCCGTGAGTCAAAGCTAGGTCAACCCTAATTCAAAGAAAAGATAATACGTCTACAATGGTGGAAACAAACTTTCAAAACCCTAACCCTAACTAGGGTTTCCACATACGCCTATATAAAGACATCAAAAGATTAAGCAAAAGGAGGCTACGCTGTAAGGGAGAAAGAGAGGGTAGAGGCAAACTAAGGCACGTGCCAGGCTGTTTCTGAGAGCTCTAGATCCATTGAAGGGTTGCATCGATGGATCTCTTTCTTTAGTTCATTTCTCTTAGATTTAATTTTGATTTTTATGATGATGTTTAAAAACGATAATATTTTGTTGGTGTCCCCAACCATGAACTAATCTTTTAAATTGGCTAAGGGTATTTGTGATGAACGCTTAGCTTTTAGGTGTTTATTAATTGAATATGTTGTCTTTGTTGTCTATTTTGCTCGTGCTTAATTTTCTAATATTTTATGACATACGACAATTGATATTGAATGCTCATTATCCCTTAATATCTTAATAGACTTAGAAGATAAGGATTAATTGCCAAATACTAAGGAGAGAAACTTCGACAGAAGATGTTCAAGTAGATGAGCTTACCTCGAAAGTGAATCTACCCCTTATGAGTAAAGATTAGAATTTTGCCAAGTTAATGATTTGAAAACATCACTATAGACATTTAGGTGTTAAAAGTGATTAACTTAGAGTATTGTCATCGACAGAGGCAATGCTAACTTAAAATATGCTCGGCAATAAAACCAAGGTTGAACATTATTAATTGTTATCATCACTAGCGTGAAATCCAAGCATCCCTTGCCAAGCCCATCAATCATTTTGACACAAGTGTTTGCGAATCTATTTGAACTTTTACTTCATTTTCCTTCAATCATTTTCTTAATTAAAATCTGGGATCATTTATCATACCATTTGTTCCATTTCATAAGTAACTATCATGTCATTTAATTCCTAGACAATCCTTGTGGATACGATACTTAACTCGCTACTATATTACATGCTGACCGTGTATACTTGTACGCTAAAAAGACACATTCTTGGCATTATTTACTTGCATTATTACATTGAATCATCATCCTTTTGCCAAGCAGTAGTCGGTCGACAAGTACCAAAGATCAGACTTTAGAAAAATTCATCACGTTTTCAAAAGCAAACCAAAATGATGTTGGTTACTCTATTTCTCATATTAGGAGTGATCATGGAACCAAATTTAATATCTTGGTTTTGAAGAGTTTTGTAACTCAAATAGAATTAGCCATAATTTTTCAGCTCCTCGCACACCTCAACAAAATGGGGTTGTCGAGAGGAAAATAGAACTTTAGAAGAAATGGCTAAAACCATGCTTTGTGAAAAAGAAATGCCTAAATATTTTTGGGCGGAAGCCACAAATACCGCTTGTTATATTGTCAATTGTGTAATGATTAGGCCAATTTTAAAGAAAACACCTTATGAGCTTGTCAAAAATAAAAGCCTAACATTAGCTATTTTTATCGTTTTGGTTGTAAATGTTTTGTTTAAACAATGGAAAAGACAATTTAGGCAAGTTTGATGCAAAAAGTGATGAAACGATTTTTCTAGGTTACTCTTTAAACTCCAAAGTCTATCGAGTATTTAACAAAAGAACTTTAGTAATTGAAGAGTCTATACATGTTGTTTTCGATGATAACCTCCTTCCGAGGAATGATACTTATGATGATGTAGGAATTTTTTATGCCAATGATGGTGGAGGACAATCATCAAAGGTAGATTGTAACCCCCTTGACCCGACCTAGTTGTTAGCCTCGGACCAAGAAGATCACATTAGGTTTACTGAAGCAAACCTGAACAATCTTACTCGAATTACGGTCCATTTTTTCTTTTAATTTGTCTAGATGTGTTAATAAGACCTAAGGTGTTCATACAAGAAGCGGTCCAATTTTCATTTAAAATGAACATCGATAAGGCACTCAATTGCAAATACAAACATTCTAGGGACCAAAATGTAAAATTGAATAATTATAGGGACTTACACCAGTTTCAGGTTACCCATTATTAATTAGTCATATTTCTCTGCAGCATGTCAAATTTCAGCTCCAACAGATAACAAATAAGCATCCAATTTAGCAAAATACGAAATAAGGACTAAATCATAAAATAGCCAAAATATAGGGACTAATACGTGTATAAAAGCTTAAAATCATGCTTTCAAAAACTCAAATCAATCTGAAATCATTTACCTATTCAATTGATGAAACAACATACGGTGACCAAAATGCAAAGAATCTAAACTTGGTAAAAAAACCATTAACCAAATTAACCACCAGTCATTCCGATACACGGGCTGCACTAAAATGCAATTGGGGATTCAAAACTGAACTAGAACTTATCCAATTACTTACGAGCAACATTGACATGCTTTTAATATTATACCACCATTAAACACATAGGCTCAAATAATTGCATACCAATTAATCAACACAATTCATATTTATACAAGTAGTCTAGAGGCATGCTTCCTAACAAGATAAATCATTATCCATTAAGAACCAAATGGTCAAGACCTCAACATAGGCTATAGAATAATTAAGGAATTAAAGCATATGACCATATGTACTCTTAGAACATGAACAATCAATCTAATCAATATTTTAAACCATTTAAAACATTAGATCGTAACCACCAAATAAACAAGGCATTAAAATAATACCACACCTTAATCATTAAATACAACCATCGTCTAGCATAAGACAAAATCACTCAAGTATCATTTCTTTAAATAAAACAATCCATCCCAATATTCTACCCACATTTCCTTATTACAAATAATAATAATAACGTAAACATACTCTTTTAATACGTTTGTCTTGGAATCCGCCTTGCCTCAGACCACAACCTCGCACTTGCTTTATTCACTGCATTGATGGGAGAAAAGAGATATTAAGCATATAATGCCTAGTGAGTGCGCTCAAAAATTAAAACGTCAATACATTTTCAAACCAAAACCAATAATAGAAACGCGTAAATAAGTAAGCCAAATTTGCCACTTCCAAAGCATTTAAACAAATGTATAAAACTAATCTTTGTAACTAGATGTTCATTTGCTAAAAAATTTCAAATCATTTACACAAACCCTCAAAACATATTACACCAAATGCATAATCATGTATCATAGGTTGCGAGCATAATCCCATATCCAAAACCTCAATTTAAGCTTCTTTATGCATGATCATTTTATTTGCAAAGCTTAAAGAGCATTCCTTGAAATTTGAAGATCATTGGCTAAACTTCCCAAAACATATGCATAATTCAAATCATTTTAGCTCATAAGTATACCATGTATCATGGAGTCCATGCTTAACTTCCATATGCATCCTCAATTTAAGCCTTCACATGCTTATTCTTCCAATAGCAAAGCTTAAAGAGCGCAACATGTATAAATCACATTATACAAAACATAATCCATTTACCATGATACTTCATTAATTATATTGGCTTTCAAGTGATCATAAAACAAGTTCCACTTTACAAAATATTATATCGGAGACATGGATTCAACAAGTGTCCTCTCAACACTTCATACTATCTCAACCGGAATTAAGGTGCGATCACAACCGAGTACCATCACAACCCAATCATTGGTTAGATGTATAATCCACTAACGGGATTTTTCGGTACCATATAACCCCTCAACCATTAGGATACTCGTGGGGGAGTATTCGGTACACATAAACTCCTCAACACCCGAGGTGACTTATTATAGTGCACTATCAATCCTATATTTGATTTTGATATAACAAGGACTAATTTGTAAAAAGAAATAAATTTTCAAGGTACTCAATTTACTCACAAAATTGAAAGGCATTCGAACTTAAATTTTTTCTAAGTCAAAACTTAAATCCCCAAACTTTTTCTAAGGGATTTGGTACTCAAATTAGCCAATTTGGTGACCGAGTACCGATACGGCCTATGGCGTATCGGTACGGGTTTTCATTACTAGAAACCAAATTTATTCATAATGGCTATAGGGTACTGATATGGCTATGCGCATATCTGTACACCTTTTCGAAACTGGAAACCAAATTGAATATGAGTACCGGTACGGTCTATGGCGTACTAATACGGGGGTTAAAGATTATGTAAATATTTTCAATAATTATTTTGATCATTTCCTTGTCATTTTCTTGGAACCATAACTTTTGAAAATTAGTTACATGTACTGATACCCCTATAGGCATTAGATACAGTATTTTAACCCAAACTTCCAAGGATTCTAGTGAGCAAAATTAGTATCGATATGCTACAGATCGTACCATTACCCTTTGTAAAACTTTCATTATGTACCGATATGGCTTGCGTATGCCAGTACCCCTTTGTTGCAATGACTCTTTCTTCTTATGGTAGGTACAGATACAAGACCTCGTGTACCGATACCTATGTTGTCAGACAACATTTATCTCGAGAAAATGTAGCCCAATGGCTATAATCAATATCCCAACCACCTAAAAGGTTAGAAATCAATGAAGGGGTATAAAATCAAGTCTCCAAAGCTTCTTCAACAACTATTCAACAAGTCTAAAGAATTCAAGTACATATCCAACATTTTTTAGCCTTATTTGTCAAATCTTGTAAACCCACTTGAGTGTTCTTAATTTTAATCTTTTTATTCAAGTGTGTGGGTGAGTGAGCCTTAAATTGTGCAAACAAACTACCTTGTGAGGTTTCTTAGTTTGCTAAATTTGTATTTCTATCTTTGAGAATGTTATTAAGGTTTTGGGGTATAAACCTTGAGGGAGTTGTAAGGTTATCTCCTTGAGCCTCAAAAGAAAAACAAATCTAGTGGATTTGAGAAATCCTTAGTGTGGATAGCTAAGTTAGTGGATGTAAACCTTATTGAGAAGGTTGAACCACTCTAAATCTCTTGTTTCATCTTTTATTGCTTTTGCAATTAGCTCGACTAAAATTTTAATTTCCAATTCACCCCCGCTTAACCTTGTAAAAATGATACATTTCATACCTTTTTACTTAGGTTATTGCTTAGTTTCAAGCTCATTTCATTGCATATAGTTGCATTTAATTTATATAGTTGCACATGGTAGTGTTTGCTTGGTTGTTTTTATTTATTTATGAAATTGGTGCTGCTTGGGAGATGTTTGTTTTGGTGTGGTGATGTGCAGGGAAGCTGAGGAGAATTTCTGGGAAGAGGGAAAAATGCCACAACATTTTGGACGGCATTTCTGGGCACACTAGAAGACAAAGGAATACAGATATTTTACAGCCCCCACACATGATTCCACCAGCCAGTTGTGCCCTCACATATGAAGGGAATATTCCCTAAGAATTAAGGGCACAAAATCCTAGGAGCCCCACTATATAAAGAAAAGGACATCTACATTAAGGGGGCTGAAAAAAGAGCTTTGTGAGCTAAGAAAGAGAAAAAAGGAAGAGGAGGCCACTCTTCTTCTTTTTCATTGCGTCCTCCATTGTTGAAGCTCCAAAGGGAAGATCTTGCTGGCCTTTGAGTGAAGCAACAAGCTTAGGGTGGTACACGGCAGTCCATGGTGGCTTGGAAGTTTCCTTCACTCTTAGTTGTTCTTTGTTGTTGCTTTTTTTATTTTGGAATGAGTTGTTTAAAATGGTTGATTAGGGATGATGTTTGCCCAGCCATGAACTAACTCTAAGTGGCTTGGGTTTGTTTTGGATAATTATGTTTTAAGTTTTTAATGGATGTTTAGCTTATTTTCTAGTTCTTTACATGTTTTGTTCATTGTTTTATTACCTTAAGCTTGTAAGAGCTTTCGAGAGTTAGCCTTTGCTTAGGTGTTGGATAGCTTAATATTCGAGAGAGTTAGGCTTAGATCTACGTGGACATTGGTGTTTGGTGCTGAGAGGCAAAATCCTAACTCACCTTAGAGATAAGTGTAGAGTATCAATGACTAAAACGAGTAGAACTTCAAGGATAGTAGCTTGCTACGGTTCACGCTGGGAGGTATTGCCATAGCATTCTGGTTGACAGACTTCTTGCTAGAGATAGTTTAGAAACACCTTAGTAAACTCTGTCGAGCATGGTATGAGCTAAAAGGTGCTAAATATTCTTGAGGCTTAGACATAGGAGTCGCTAACAAACCTGGCCTGTCATCCCAGTTAAGAATTTCGCACACCTGTGAGGACGTTCAAAGTATATTCAGTTCAGCCCAGTTTTCATTACAGTTATTTGTTGTAGCATTTCTTAATATGTTCCCACTTGCTATTGCATTTACTTTCAGTTTGTGTTTTGTGTGCTTGAGAGTAACTCAATTTCCCCCCAATCCCTATGGAGACGATACTCACTCGTCACTTTACTACATGTTCGATGTGTATACTTGAGCTATTTGCGTATCATTTATAGTACATCACAACACGCAACAAGTTTTTGGCGCTGTTGCCGGGGATTGACAATTGGTTATTTGGAGTTTAGTTTTTGCACCATTTTATTTCTTCTTTTTCTATAGATTTATTTGTTGTTTGTGTTTACCTTTTTCAGGTGTTTTGTTGTTGCATGACCCAAAGAAGACCTGAGGAACCATTACTCCCTTTAGAAGTTGAGATTGAAAGATTATTTCATCGAATAAGACGTGTTCCAAGAACCATGTACGAAGTTCAAAATCCAATTGAAGACCCTGCAGATCAAAATGCTGCAGCAATTTGCAATTATAGAGTCGTAGCTCGACCAAGACCTATTAAATATTATTTAGCACCCATCTTGGATGATCTCAACGTTGGGATTATAGCTCCCGAGTTTCAGGGAGCCGACTTTGAGCTCAAACCGGTGATGTTCAACATGTTGAACTCTATTGGATAGTTTGGTGGTGCTCCTCATAAGGACGCAAGGCAGCATATACACACTTTTCTAAAGTGTGTGACTCATTTCAACAACAAGTTGTGCATGAGGATGTGCTGAAATTAAATTTATTCCCATACTCGTTGAGAGATCGAGCAAGGGCATGGCTTAGTGGGGAACTTTCTGGCTCAATGAAAATATGGAAAGACCTATGCAAGAGCTTTTTGCTACAGTATAATCCACCCAACATGAATGCCCAACTAAGGAATTATATTGCTTCCTTCCATCAAGCTAATGACGAGTCGGTGTTCGAGTGTTGGGATAGATATAAGGGACTACTTCGCAAATGTACAAATCATGGTTTCCACGATTGGATGCAAGTTGTGATCTTCTACAATGGTGTCAATGCTCCCACAAGGATGATGCTAGATGCTTCAGCAAATGAAACTTTGCTGGATAAGTCTCTCGCAGAAGCATTTGGTATCCTTGATAGGATAGCAAACAACGACTGTCACTTCCCTTCTTCGAGACTAGAAACGGGGAGGAAGACTCAAGGGACATTTGATCTCGATGCTAAGGATTATGTTTCAGCTCAATTGTCAGCAATTAAAAACATGTTGAAGAATCTCCAGCGTTCTAGTGAAGTGAAGGAAGTCAAGGTTGCATGCTCTTCTTGTGCACTTTGCCATGACATTCATCATGTGAGCGAGTACCATGAAAACCATGAGTCTACCAACTATGTGTGGAACTTCAATAGGAGCAAAAACAACCCCTATTCGAACACTTATAACCCAAGATGGAGTCATCATCCTAATTTTTCTTAGGGGAATCACGGAATCAACAATACTAATAGCTCGAATCGGCAACAAAATCTGACTGCACCCCCAGGTTTTCAACAAAATATGCCGTGGCAAAAATACTAATAAGGGGTCAGCATCTTCATCGAACAAGAACTCTTTGGAAGCTACTTTCCAAGACTTTATGACGAATACAAATGCTTTATTTCAAGTACAAGCTGCATCTATTAAGAGCTAAGGAGCATTGCTACAAAGTCACAGTTCATCTCTGAAAGCTTTGGAAACTCAAGTGGGTCAAATTGCTCAAGCATTACATGCACGCCCACAAGGCAGTCTACCTAGTGATACTAAAGTCACTAAAGCTCAAGGCAATGAGCAATGTAGTGTATTCACCATAAGGAGTGGCACCCAGATCACCAAGGAAGCTAAGTTTGGGGGGGAGACACTCAGAGAACCCAGCCACGAGATTGTGCATGAAGAATCTCAGTTGCAAAAGGACTCACCTTCGATGGAGAGAAAGGGTAAGGGTTCGATGAGTGGACCCATGATGATAGGCAAGAAATTGCCACAACAAAAGATAACCCCACACTAGTAGGAGTGGATGACCAAAGGGTAACTATCAATGTCTTCAACACTATCAAATATGCTGATGATTCCAGGGAGTGTCAATCGCTTCAAGATGTAGAATCTATGATGGTTAGAATTTTATTGCAGCAATTTTTTGCACAATGATGGTTACTTGAAGCTTGATGCAAAAGACAATGATGAGCTAAAGTAATATCCAATGGAGCTGCAACAGTCTAGCTTACTCATAGCTAGACAAGGTATGCAATTTAAACCCTTAGATTTTTCTGAATTTAGTTCCCCTAAACTCTCATTTGAGCACCCACCCACTTTAGAACTAAAGCCCTTACCTTCACACCTTAAGCATGCTTATTTGGGGTCCTATGAGACTTTGCTTGTGATTAATGCTGGTAATCTTAAGCCTGAGCAAGAGAGTAGTTTTGTAATACCCCAAATCATGGCCTAGTAACATGTCATAAACTAATTAGAGCTTAATTATACAAACAATTTACAAATTTGAAGAATCAATTAAACCTAGTGACTAAATTTGATGGATTGGTAAAAAAGTAGCCTAATCATGAAGGATCAAATAGTAACAAATTGTAAATGTAGAATTGCATAAAATAAGGATGAGTAATTAAAGATTTATGAAGCAATTAGACCATAATTTGCCAAGTGGAGGCAAATAGTCAAGCCATGTGATAACAACATGGCCAAGTGGCCATCTTTCTATCATCTTCTCCACTCCACCATTTTCCACCTTGGCCGAATTTCCCCTCATCCATCTAGGAAAAGAAAACCACCATTGTAGATGAAGGAAGCTTGCATGTGATCACAATTGAATGGAAATTGAATAGCTAGGAAGATTGTAAGTGGATTCTAAATCCTTCATCCCTAGCAACTTGTTTGAATGAGTGATTGATGATGTTCTTGTTGTATAAATTGAATTGGATAATTGTTATGTGTGTTAGGATCAGGTTAGCTTCAATTTGAACTTGAAATTGTGAATACTAGTAGCCAATTTGATAAAGGAAATATATATGGTTGCTGGAAATTTGAGAAAATGTGTATATAGTTGAAAACAGTTTGATTAGGGACTGTTTTGGATAGTGAAAACGTTTAAACATGTCAATTGAATATAGAACCCTGTTTTGATAATGTTGGTATAAGAATTGAGAATTGAATTGAGTAGATATATTGCTGGAAAATGAATGCACCCAATTGGATTAGTTAAATTAGGTAATGGACTGCTCAATTGGTAAATTGAATGTGCAATGTTGATCAAATAGAGCAAATCGGGTCCAACATGATAATGCCCTGTTTTAAGCACATTTCTAGGTGTATTAAACTGACCTATACATGTAAGAACATGAAAATGAATTTAATTTCCATGATTAGAACCTTGTTAAAATGAGTTAAGAAGCTAGAAACTCAACCTAGTGTAATCTGCCCAGAATGCTCTGTTCTGGGCAGTAACTTTGAAAAATCACTATAAATTGTATAAAATGAATTTAAGGATGAAATTTTTATGGATAGTACCTTGATATGTATAAATTCATTAGGAAAAAACAGAACTGAATTCTGGGTTGTAGAATGAAATGTAGAGAAGAAACACTAGGGACAGTGCAAACTGTCCAGTGTAGCAAATTACCATGTCTTTAAGTTAAAAACTGTATTAATTGGAAAAGAACTAAAATGCAAGCCTTATATGGTTATAAAGACACAATTACGTTAGCTTTCCAACGATGTAAACCAGTTGAAATTCCGACGTACGAAATGAAAATTATGCATGATTAAGTGAATAGAGTGCAAGCTGCCTGGCAACAACAATATCGGGAATTGTACACTGTTTTGTGGCAATTTGTAAACTGTTTTGTAAACAGTTTTAGGACATTGATTATGCCCTGTTTTACATGGATTAGAGTATACATAAGTGTAGTAAAGAATGTATATGAACATGCTGCCAGATTTGTATATGTTATGTGCTTGTAACATTGCTTTGATTGAATGATCTTGTTTTGACATGTAATTGTTGTGTAATGTGATAGAACCAAGAGTAAACTTGGTGGAAGAGGATAGAGTGGACCATCCTAAAGCCAAGAACAAAAGCGTGTGGATCCAAGACTAGCTAAGCTTGGAGTATTGTGAGTGTAGTTATCTCTAGGGTTGGGACTAGGTTCTAACCAATGCAAACTTGTTTACAATCTTGTAATGTTAAATGAACCTAATTAAGTACTTGACCTAATAAGGGAATAATGACTAGTAATGCATGAAATTTGATCACATCTTGAATACATGTTTTATTCGAATGCTAAGCATGCTTAAGTTGTACATTGGTGCTTGTATGTGTCATGATGCATGTGATCAAATGCTAAAGAACTTGCTTGAGATATTATCTCATCTTGATGAAATGAAACATGAGAATTACATGATATGTGAGCTATGGCTCAATTGGCCTAAGGGCCTAAAATGGAATGAACTTGACATGATCTCGATAAACTTGTATAAATGGTAAATCGAACAACCATGGTAGCTAGTTGGACTAGGTAGAAGGGCATGCCTTAGAGTTTAGAGCTCATTGTGTCAGGATGGACTACGGTCCAGGGCTAAGGCCCCTATTTGGTGACAGACGGAGGGTACGTATGTGGTCTTTGGTGATAGTAAGAGGGTTCACCAGCACTACAGTGCATCTTGTGGCGATAGTTGGCTGGAGACTCGATTACCTATACAAACTAAGTACCAAGGGGGTTGTTTAATTGATAATAAATGTAATAACAATCCTAAAACACATGTGACTTGTCTTGAAAGCTATGCATAGTATGTTACTTGACATGAAAGCCATGAATTGTATGTTACTTGTCATGTAAGCATGACTTTCTTGATTACTTGTTTTGTAAGCATGATGTGCTTGATTTCTTGATATGAATACATGAAATATGATTCCATGTTCTTTTTTCTTGATAGCCAAATGTTTGAAATCCTTAGCTAGGATTATCTTGATGCTTGAAAGCCTTCGCTAGGATCATTCTAATGCTTGAAACCCCTAGCTAGGTTCATTCTTGTTTAAATGACATATAACTTGATATAACAAATGGTTAGAACTAGTTACTACCTCATTAAGTACATTCTTGTACTTATCACTCTCGTTTTTATTCTTCCCAACTACAAGATAAAGGATTCGAGTGTTGCTTGATCTTGAAGCCTGATTACTTGAACTCGAAGCAAGTCACAAGAATTGCCTAAGTATGGTTTCATACTTGTTTTGTATATCTCCTAGAATGGTGGCACTAGAATGTATATAGTTAGCTTGATCATGCATTTTGGAATACTTGAAACTTGTATATATTGTCCTTGTATGGGCCTACTATGTTTATGATCTTGAATAACAAATGAGAAACAAGTTGTATTGAACTTAGATTACATGTAATGGAATGGTATTTACGTACATATATGGATTTATACATTAAAATGATCAAGTGTTGATCTAGTTTGCTTTGAAACAATCGAATGCCTTGCTTAATGTACACGTCTTGCTTGAAATGAAAGTTTAGTGAGATGAACCATGCTTTCTTGTACTCCATTCGAATGACTTGGACTTATAAGGTCACTTGTATATAAACATACCTTGATGTAAGTATGGTTGTGTGTTTGATTAGTAAAGGTCGAATAGTCTAGTGTGTGTATATGATGATTGCCGAATGGTTAGGTATAGAGTATGACTTGAATGGAACTAGTTACATGCTGTTGAATGTTTAAATATTCATGCTTAGTAAGTATACGAATGAGATGGTTAAGTGTATACAAACTAAGAAACATTGAATTGAAATGGAATCATGCTGTATACTAGGGTTGTTCGAATGGTTATTGTATAAGATGAAGTTAAGTGAATCATGAAAGTAGTAACTTGTAATGTAAGCATGAAAGGAAAAAATTTAGGAGCCTAATTGAATGCTTTAGGATGTCTTGAAATGAAAATATGAGTTTGCTTGTATGATAAGTAATGAATGCTCAGTTGCTTGATAGTTAAGTAACTCATCTATTAAGGATGAGTTATCAATTCTTGCCTTGATTGCCTTGTTTATTCTTGTATTGTTTGCTAGCCTTGTCCTTGTCCTTGCTTAAGTTACTCTCCCGAGCCGGTTTGCTACTAGCCTGAGGTAGGGGTGTTACAAGTTTGATTCATATTTTAGTGCAACATAAAAAGGCTTTAGGTTGGACCATTAATGTTTTGAAAGGCATTGAAAACCAAGCAGTTGGTCATCTTTCTAGGCTAGAAATTATGAAAGAACTAAGGAATGAAACAGAGATTAAGGAAGAATTCCCTGATGATAAATTATTATTTACTGCGACAATTTCGTGGTATGCTAACATTATTAATTTTCTCGTTAGTGTTATTTGCCCTCCTGATTTGAATAGCCAGGGAAAGAACAAGTTCATGCATGATGTTCCTTATTGTCGTTGGGATGACCCATACCTCTTCAAAGAATGTACTAACCAAATGATTAGAAGATGTGTCCCCAAAGAAGAGCAAAAAGAGATCCTAATCCACTGCCATTCAACTTCATGTGGAGACCACTTTGGAGGAGAGAAGACTACTGAAAAGGTCCTACAATATGAGTTCTATTGGCCTACACTATTCAAGGATACCCAAGATTTCTATAAATCTTGCGATAGATGCCAAGAGATGTCGAACATATATGGAAGACAAGAAATGCACATGAAAAATATATTGAAGGTGGAATTGTTATATGCGTGGGGCATTTTGGCCTATACTTGTGCTCCAATTGAACGTGACAAAAATTGTCACATCAATTTAGGATGTTTGAGAGTTTGCATCCCTTCAATCCTCTCTAAATTCTGCTATAGCAATTTTTGTTTTGTTTTGTTTGTTTGTTTTTCTTTGCTTTATTTCTTTATTGTTTAATTTTAACATTAGTTTTTTTTAGCAAAATAGACCCCCAAACATGTGGACGAGGGTAAAGCCCTTGTGGATACAGAACCTACTAAGGAAGAAGACCATTCGCTGCTAGTACAAACGATGAGATGAATGATGATGAACCTCCCACCACAATGCCACAACAAATTACAACACCTCAACACTAAAGAAGAGGCATTTTGCTTGGTTTAAAGACAGTTCTTATGCATAAATTGACGATGTTCGATGATGAGAATTTTTTTGGATATATATGGATTAAATGTATATAACTTTTGAGATTGGTAAAACCGCCTTTAGGGCTTGATGCTTTGAAATTAAAACCTTACATGATTGCATACTCTTTATGCTTAAGGATGTTAGATAATTTTGATGAAAAAATCTTTTGCATGCTTCAGTATGATTGATAAATGAAAGCATGAAAGGCTTATTTGAACTCCTTTTTTTGTTTATTGTATGTGTTGGTTACAAATAAATGCTTCGTCATAGCTGTAGAGGGACACTCCTCATTGTGTTGTTTGAATGGATATTGCGTTTAAATAAATGGCAGCAACAAAAAATGAGTGAATGAAAGTAGTCACAGGATTACTCTACATACTAGCTCGGGGATGAAATATTTGCTCTATATTCATCTAGAGTTAAGGACGGTAGTTGTGATGAGCTGACTCCCCTCATAGTAGTAGAAAAAAAAGAAAAAGCAAAAGAAAAAAAGAGAAGAAGTTAGAGTTATGGGAGTAAACTTATGCTTAATTGATTAACAAATACTAGGGTATAATAGAGAACTTGCCTAGAATTTTTCTAGCTCTGTTAAGCATAGATTTGATGCAATTACGCACACACATGCAAAAGATCTTGTCCTAAGGAAAAGATCTTAAAATCTCAAAACTGTCTATCATGTTGAAGCCCATATTTCCTAAGGACGGGAATTTATTCCATAGCGTTGTCTTGATCTGAACCTCGCCATAGTTTTTTCTCTGTTTTCACTACTCATTGCTTAAGGACAAGCAATAGCTTAAGTTTAGGGGTGTGTTAACCTTGTAAAAATGATACATTTCATGCCTTTTTACTTAGGTTATTGCTTAGTTTCAAGCTCATTTCATTGCATATAGTTGCATTTAATTCATATAGTTGTATATGGTGGTGTTTGCTTGGTTGTTTTTATTTATTTATGAAATTGGTGCTGCTTGGGAGAGGTTTGTTTTGGTGTAGTGATGTACAGGGAAGCTGAGGAGTATTTCTGGGCAGAGGGGAAAATGCCGCAGCATTTTGGACGGTATTTCTGAGCCCAGTAAAAGATAAAGGAATGAAGATATTTTGCAGCCCCCACACGTGATTCCACCAGCCAGTTGTGCCCCCACATGTGAAGGGAATATTCCCTAAGAATTAAGGGCACAAAACCCTAGGATCCCCCACAATATAAAAAAGGACACCCATATTAAGGGGCTGACAAAAGAGCTTTGTGAGATAAGAAAGAGAAAAAGTAAGAGGTAGCCACTCTTCTTATTCTTCTTCATTGTGTCCTCCATTGTTGAAGCTCCAAAAGAAAGATCTTGCTGGCCTTTGAGAGAAACAGCAAGCTTAGGGTGGTTAATGGCAGTCCACGGCGGCTTGGTATTTCCTTCACTCTTAGTTGTTCTTTTTTATTGCATTTTTTAATTTTGGAATGGGTTGCTTAAAATGGTTGATTGTGGATGATGTTTTCCCAACCATGAACTAACTCTAAGTGGCTTGGGTTTGTTTTGGATGATTATGTTTTAAGTTTTTAATGGATGTTTAGCTTATTTTCTAGTTCTTTACATGCTTTGTTCATTGTTTTATTGCCTTAAGCTTGTAAGAGCTTTCGAGAGTTAGCCTTTGCTTAGGTGTTGGATAGCTTAATATTTGAGAGAGTTAGGCTTAGATCTTCGTGGACAATGAGGTTTGGTGGTGAGAGGCAAAATCCTAACTCACCTTAGAGATAAGTGTAGAGTATCAACGACTACAAGGAGTAGAACTTCAAGGATAGTAGCTTGCTAGGGTTCACGCTGAGAGGTATTGCCATAGCATTCTGGCTATTAGGTTTCTTGCTAGAGATAGTTTAGAAACGCCTTAGTAAACACTGTCGAGCATGGTATGAGCTAAAAGGTGCTAAATATTCTTGAGGCTTAGACATAGGAGTCCCTAACAAACCTGGCATGTCATCCCAGTTGAGAGTTTTGTACACGTGAGAGAACATTCAAAGTATATTCAGTTTAGCCCAGTTTTCATTACAGTTATTTGCTGTAGCATTTCTTAATCTGTTCCCACTTGCTATTGCATTTACTTTCAGATTTTGTTTTGTGTGCTTGAGCTTAAATCAATTTACCTCCAATCTCTGTGGAGACGATACTCACTCATCACTTTACTACTTGTCTGATCTATATACTTGCACTATTTGCGTATCATTTATAGTACATCACAACATGCAACACCCCCTCTTGGCCATTTGCATTGATTGTTCATCCTAACATTTTTTATGGATCTTCTATAGAAACCAAAATGATCAAGGAAACTTTGAATGGCTTTAACATTAGCTAGTGGTGGAAGCTTCTCTACAACCTCAATCTTGGCTTTGTCCACTTCAATGCCTTTGTCAGAAATATTGTGACCAAGGACAATGCCCTCAGACACTATAAAATTACATTTTCCTAGTTAAGTATGAGGTCGGTTTCCTCAAATCTTGTCAATACCTTGGCATGATTTCCTAGACATTGATCAAAAGAATCTCTATAGACAAAAAATTCATCCATGAAGATCTCTAGAAAGTCATTCACCATGTTTGAAAAGATGGACATCATACAACGCTGGAATGTTGCTAGAGCATTGTGATAAGTGTTCAAAAGTACTATTTTTATTACCCTTTTTACTCATATTATTGTTAGACTTAAGCTCATATTAGTTGAATAATTAGTCATTCATTCATTAATTCATGTTTCTTTCCACTGTTGAGCTTGATTACATAACTTGGTGATTTTTGTGGAAAAAGATGCTGCTTTGGTGTGTTTTTGTGTGTGTGCGGAATCACTTGCCTAAACAAGGCTAGAACCAGTTGCCAGGGCAGTGCATGAAGGAGATGTCGACGTAGTTGCCAGGGCAATGCATGAAGGAAACGCCGAGCCAGTTGCCAGGGCAATTGTCGACAAAGAATAAGGTGATATGGTAGTCGAAATTGATGACTAGACAAGCCCAAGATGACGTGGAGCAAAGCTAAATCCCAAAGGAGTTTGATTTCCATAAAGAGGTTAAAGAAGAATTAAATTCAAGAAGATAGGAGAAGTTCTAGAATAAATATAATTATAATAAAGAATTATATTCTTTAAAGATAATTTAATTCCAACTTAACTTCCTCCTCAAAGAAGGACTTTGACCTAGCCCTATAAATAGATCACCAAGCCGTCAACTCCAAGAGGGCAAGAAGAGGGAAAATTTCGACAACTCCAAAGGGCAAGAAGGAAGAGATTTCGACAAGAGAGCAAGGGGAGAGAGTTTGATTTCTTCTTCTTCTTCTTTGCTTCCATTAGATTCATGGTTTGGGATTATTCTTTGTATATCTTTTGAACCCAACCATGAACTAACTTGATTGGTTGGGGTTATTGTGTTTTGTTGTTGTGAGAAACAATTGGATTTTGTTTAGGTAATAAGAGTTTGCACTTTTCTATTCAAGGTTTACTCATTCTTGGCTTTTATTCTTGTTTGTGAGTGAATAGGGAGAGGATCTCATAACTTCATCTATTTATCTAATATCGGGAGAGTTATATTCAAGAAACGAATGAGTATGGTCTTTATTCAATCTATTGATGGTGAAGATTAATCTGGCTTAGGAATAAGTTAAGGATTTCAACGGCTAAGAGGAACGCAAGATTGATTGTTGTTCACCCTTGATTCAGGCAGGGATGTATTATCAAGGCATGCACAAGTAGCTAGAGTTTTGACTTAGGGATTAGAAGAAACCATTGAAGAACGCTCTGCCGAACCTTGAAGTTGCTACCCAGATGCCCAAGTAGTTGCCTAGCTAGTCGCCCAGGCAACCATCGATTAGTTGCCAAGGCAACCCCGCTGTGCAAGTTGCCACGGCAACTGAGTTGCCCTTGCACTCTTTTACCAAGATGATCCAATCGGCTATCACACCTCAACTCATGATAACCTGACCTATTCTCTCTTTTGATTTCATCTATTCTTTTAGTTTATTGCTCTTAGTTTACTCGTTAATTAGAACTCCTATTATCAATTGTGTTTTTACTTTTCACAGTGCAGTAACTTAAGCAAAGTGGCCCAAACCAATCCCTGTGGAGACGATACTCGATACTCATATCACTTGCGACGTGCATACTTGCACAATTACGTAGCACTTATTACACGCAACAAGCTTTTGGCGCCGTTGCCGGGGATTGGCAATTGGTGTTAGTTGTTTTTGTTATTGTATTTTTTTCTCTTAGTTTTACTAACTTTTCTTTTTGTTTGTCTTATCAAAAAAAAATTAGGTGCGCTACAAGTTAAGGGACATCAACATGTCGGGAAATAAAAGCCGATCTATTCGAGAGACAATGTTGGAAGATATGAATCAATCCAATCAAGAGTTTCATGCACCCTTTGATAGTTACCTATACCAACTGAGAAAAGCCCAAAGAACTTATATCGTGGAAAAATCTTGTGCTATGTGTGGAGAACATCATGTGTTTGAAAATTTCCCTCACATTTTCGGTGCATATAACTACATGGAGGACCATAGAGGGAACCAGGAGCAAAATTCTTCATGGTATGGTCAAAAAGCTCAATTTTTTTTACCATAACAATTTTTCCGCAGCAACAGATATGCCATGGCAATGTAGTCATTTTCAAGAGCATTCCAATTCCTTGGAGGAAACGTTACTAGCTTCCTTGGCTAGACTTGACGGATCAATTGAAGAGATTCGAGAGCTATCAAAATCTATGGATACGAGGATAGCTCAGTGGGATGCAACCTTAGGGGATTCAGAAGATCAATTGGGGAGATCCACATATGTCATGGATAACATGCACCAACAATTCATTCCTAGGGATACTGACGTCCCAAGGCAAGAGGATAAGGAGCAATGCAAAGAAAGCTCTCCGATGTGTGGGGAACAACTAGAACCTCAAAGTCATGAGGATGGCAATGAGAGAGACTGCCCAACACATGATGAGCCTGAACAACAAATTGCCTCGACAATGATTGAGGAGCCTGAACAGAGCAATGCCGCGACAACACTCAGTGAAGCTGAGAACAACAATACTACAGCAAATTTTGAGGAACCTGATGCGCAGAAGGTTACAACGTTGATGTTGAAGCAGGAATCTGTAGATTGCTCTCATCTACAATTGCCACGGCAATTACATGACCACATGCAAGATCAACGAGATGATAATACTTTGCCAATGGAATATGAGCAGGTAATGGTTGAACCTTTCGAATTCTTTAAAAACTCACCTCGTCCATTGCAGGTATGTCTTGAGGAACCGAGGTTGGTAGATTTGAAGCCATCGAAATCTCTACTGATGGAGATGTCTGAGAGGCCAAAAGAAAACGGTGTTTGGATTCGTAAATCTTTTCAGAAAATTGGTTCTTCCCTTGACTTACAGCAAATTTTGGCAACTGATTGCCACGACAATTGGCTTGAGCAGCAATTGCCACGACAACAAAGGCTACATCCAACCATGATAGAAGTTGACAAGAATAAGGTAATTGAATGGTTAAGAATGGATATAATTTTTCCTATTAATATATTTGTGCCTTTAGGAATAGTAGAAGGGTGGAGAGTGTACATGGACTACAAGCGAACAAAGAAGAAAGACACCTCCACCATGGTAACACAAAAGGGAGTAGTGGCAAGCACATTGGCCAAACTCTTTTTGGGCAATATTGTCACCCGATAGAGGGTACGGATGGACTATAAGAAGTATCGGAAACGACTCTCCTCAAGTTTTCTCAGATATGCAGTAACATTAGAAGATGCATGATGGCACTCTTTTCAGACATGGTCGAAAACTTCCTTGAGATCTTCATGGATGATTTTTCCATTTTTGGTAATGACTTCGACAGTTACCTCGGCAATTTAGAGAAGGTGTTGGCAAGATGTGAAGAAACCGATTTAGTCCTTAATTGGGAGAAGTGCCATTTTATGGTAGATGAAGGAATAGTGCTCAGCCATAAGATTTCATCCAAGGGAATTGAAGTAGACAAAGCCAAGGTGGACGTGATCGAGAGATTACCCCCACCATGATAAAGTCTTCAATTTTGATGATTCTTGCACCCAAGCATTCAAAACCCTAAAGGAAAAGCTTGCCTCGGCACCCATTGCATTTCCACCAGATTGGACGCTACCTTTTGAGCTCATATATGATGCAAGTGATTTCGCGGTAGGAGCAGTCCTAGGCCAACACACAGGAAAGGAATAGAAAATCAAGTGGCCGATCACTTATCATGTTTAGAACGCAATAGGAAGGAGGGCGCAGATTTAGAGATATGCGATGCATTCCAAGATGAGCAACTTTTAGATGCCTCGGCAACCCTCGACACCGCAGCAGCTCCTGATACGCACGCCTCGGCAACCATGGACGCGCACGCCTCGGAAACCCCTGACGCCTCGGCAACCATAGATGTGCATGCCTCGGCAACCCTCGACGCCACGTCAACCACTGATACGCACGCCTCGGCAACCATGGATGCGTATGCCTCGGCAACTCGAGACGCACATGCCTCGACAACCTTGGGAGTAGTCGCCACGGCAGCACATGCCTCGGTAATACCCTGGTACACGAATTTAGTTAATTTCCTTGTTTGTGGTATTTTACCTTATGGCCTTACTCACCAAGGGAAGAAGCGATTCCGCCATGATGCTAGCATTACTTTTGGGACGAGCCTCTTTTTTTTAAACCAATGTGCAGATCAGGTCATACGCCGATGTGTCCCTAAAGAAGAGTAGCAGAATGTACTCCGGTAATGCCATTCTTCACCCCATGGAGGACATTTTGGAGGAACTCGTACCACGGTCAAAGTTTTGCAATCTGGTTTGTATTGGCCAACACTGTACAAAGATGTCCAAGAGTTTTACAAGCAATGTGATCGTTGCCATAGGACGGGCAATATCACCCACAAACCAATGGGCAAGCAGAAATTTCCAATCGGGAATTGAAGGGTATACTCGAGAAAGTTGTAAATCCCTCTAGGAAGAATTGGTCAGCAAGACTAGATGACGAACTTTGGGCATATCGCACTGCATTCAAAACACCCTTAGGTATGTCCCCCTTCCGACTTGTCTATAGAAAAACATGCCATCTACCGGTGGAAATCGAACACAAGGCATATTGGGAAATCAAGACCGTGAATATGGATTGGGAAAGTGCCGGGCAAAAGCATTTGTTGGACCTCAACAAGATAGAAGAATTATGTGCACTCGCCTATAACAATGCACTAATCTACAAGGAGAAAACAAAGCAATGGCAGGACAAGAAACTATTGCCGCGGTAATTCATGCCAGGGCAACTAGTTCTCTTATTCAAGTCTCGGCTGAAACTTTTCCCGGGAAAAATAAAATCAAGACGATCGTGACCATTCAAAGTTGTCAAACCATTCTCCCATGGTGCCGTGATAATCAAGTCCATTACCGACGAACATGAATTCAAAGTTAACGGACAAAGATTGACACCTTAGGAGATGCATGAGCATGCTCTCCTTTCGATATTTTCTTTTTATTTTTCTTTTTTTTTCAAACTATTTTTTTCTTTTCTTTCTATTATTTTCGGTTATCTTTTTTTTTCTCTCTTTATTTATTTTTGGTATTTTTAGGAGAGATTTTATTTCTCTTCATTATCTTTAGTTTCTAGGTTTTCTTTTCCACAACAAGACTCACAACCACCATGCTAAGCAAATTTACTGTCGACTACTTGCCACAGTAACCACAATAGAAACTGGCGTTGCCTAGGCAACAACAATGGCTTCGGCAACTACTGATGCCCATGCAAGTGAACCTGCATCGGCAAATATGGATCAAATCAAAGCAATGCTATTCACGCGGTACCAACATTCAACCACCGACTGAAAAATGAATCAAGCAAACGACACGAAAGAAACTTATCACTCGAGGTGACGACCTCTTCGACTAACTCATTTCATTTAGTTTCTTTTAAATTTTTTCACTCTTACATGCATTGAGGACAATGCTTCTCTAGAGTTTGGGGGGGTGTTGGTTCCTAGTTAGTTTCATGTTTAGTTGCATTCATCTTTAGCAGTCACATATAGGTTGCATATGTTACTTGCCATGCCTTTAATTGGATTTAATTTCTTAAGACTTGTTGAATATCCAATGATGAATTTTTTCCACTGCACTTAATTGAAAGAACCTTTAATTTTAGGATTGCATGAAAAGAACTTAGAATTTTACTATGATGCTGATTTTTTTTACACGGTTGTGGCTTGTTGATTGAAAGAAACTTAGTGAACTTAGGTTGCTTAAAATTTGGGTAAATTTGAAAATTAAAAGTTAAATTCTTGCTAGAGGTGCCCGAAACTGGATCTAGTAGTAAATGCACTTTCTTGCTAGAGGTGCCCAGAACTGGCTCTAGTAGTTAATGCACATTAAAGAATCGCTAGAGGTGCCCGAAATTGGCTCTAGTGAAAATAAAAATAAATGCCTCAGCAATTAAATTGATAAAAGCCTATTGTTCACATAGAATCTTGAAAATCAACTTGTACACAACTACGCACACACATTGTCACGAGCATTATAATTTGGTTCCGGGTAATTTTTGTGCTATCCGAAAAATTAAAAGGTGATCATACTTTGTGCCACGGTTCCAAGGTTTGAATTCAAGTTTTGGCAGGTAATTCTTAGTTTGCATTGCTTGAGGACAAGCAATAGTTCGAGTTTGGGGTGTGATAAGTGTTCAAAGTACTATTTTTATTACCCTTTTTACTCATATTATTGTTAGACTTAAGCTCATATTAGTTGCATAATTAGTCATTCATGCATTTATTCATGTTTCTTTCCACCGTTGAGCTTGATTACATAACTTGGTGATTTTTGTGGAAAAAGATGCTGCTTTGGTGTATTTTTGTGTGTGTGTAGAATCACTTGCCTAAACAAGGCTAGAACCAGCTGCCAGGGCAGTGCATGAAGGAGATGCAGACGTAGTTGCCAGGGCAATGCATGAAGGAAACGCCGAGCCAGTTACCAGGGCAATTGTCGACAAAGAATAAGGTGATATGGTAGTCCAAATTGATGACTACACAAGCCCAAGATGACGTGGAGCAAAGCTAAATCCCAAAGGAGTTTGATTTCCATGAAGAGGTTAAAGAAGAATTAAATTCCAAGAAGATAGGAGAAGTTCTAGAAGGAATATAATTATAATAAAGAATTATATTCTTTAAAGATAATTTAAATCCAACTTAACTTCCTCCTCAAAGAAGGACTTTGACCTAGCCCTATAAATAGATCACCAAGCCGTCAACTCCAAGAGGGCAAGAAGAGGGAAAATTTCGACAACTCCAAAGGGCAAGAAAGAAGAGATTTCGACAAGAGAGCAAGAGGGAGAGTTTGATTTCCTCTTCTTCTTCTTTGCTTCCATTAGATTCATGGTTTGGGGATTATTCTTTGTATATCTTTTGAACCCAACCATGAACTAACTTGATTGGTTGGGGTTATTGTGTTTTGTTGTTGTGAGAAACAATTAGATTTTGTTTAGGTAATAAGAGTTTGCACTTTTTTGTTCAAGGTTTACTCATTCTTGGCTTTTATTCTTGTTTGCGAGTGAATTGGGAGATGATCTCGTAACTTCATCTATTTATCTAATATCGGGAGAGTTAGATTTAAGAAATGAATGAGTATGGCCTTTATTCAATCTATTGATGGTGAAGATTAATTCGGCTTAGGAATAAGTTAAGGATTTCAACAGCTAAGAGGAGCGCAAGATTGGTTGTTGTTCACCCTTGATTCACGCAGGGATGTATTATCAAGGCATGCACAAGTAGCTAGAGTTTTGAGTTAGGGATTAGAAGACCATTGAAGAACGCTCTGCCGAACCTTGAAGTTGCTGCCCAGACGCCCAAGTAGTTGCCCAGCTAGTCGCCCAGGCAACCATCGATTAGTTGCCAAGGCAACCCCGCTGTGCAAGTTGCCACGGCAACTGAGTTGCCCTTGCACTCTTTTACCAAGACAATCCAATCGGCTATCACACCTCAACTCATGATAACCTGACCTATTCTCTCTTTTGATTTCATCTATTCTTTTAGTTTATTGCTCTTAGTTTACTCGTTAATTAGAACTCCTATTATCAATTGTGTTTTTACTTTTCACAGTGCAGTAACTTAAGCAAAGTGGACCAAACCAATCCCTGTGGAGACGATACTCGATACTCATATCACTTTATTACTTGCGACGTGTATACTTGCACAATTGCGTAGCACATATTACACGCAACACATTGCATAGGCTAAAGGGCATTCAACAAAAAGTATAAATGCCATATGGATATGTGAATGTTGTCTTTTCCTGGTCCTCCGATGCAATAGCAATCTAGTTGTATGTAGAGTAACCGTCTCGGAAACAATAGTAGGTTTTCCTTGCAAGCTTGTCGAGCATCTTCTGAATAAATGTCAACAAGAAGTGGTCTAGTAACGGTTCTGCTTGGAAAGAGTTCATCAGCATCATTCTTGATCACGGTTATGCCTTCTTTCTTTGGAACGCATTGAACAAGACTCACCCATGAACTATTTGAGATAGGGTAGATGATTATGCCTTCGAGCCATTTGATGATCTCCTTCATAACCACATTCTTCATGATAAGATTAAGTCTCCATTGTGGTTCTATTGAGCTGCTATGATCATCTGCAAGCAAGATCTTATGCATACACAAGGTAGGGCTTATACCCTTCAAGTCAGCAATAGTCCAACCAATAGCTTTCTTATGTTAAGATAAGACATGCAAAGGTTTAGATTCTTGGTCAGGTGTTAAGCTAGTAGATTTACGAGCAACATATTATTTTCCCCTAAATATGCATATTTTAATTGCGGAGGAAAAGGTTTAAGATCAAGTACCGGGGGATGCTCTAGTGATGGCTTGGGAGATTTGAACTCAACATAATCCAAAGGTTCAAAATACATACCTATCCTAGTAAGCACAACATTTACCTTCCTCTTTAGCTTCATGCATGGCCTCATTGAAGTCAGATTACTCCACAGCGCTAAGCACATTGCTGCAGCATATCTCTTGCAAACTTTTTTTAATTAGGGTTTCTTCACTTTGCACAAGCTGACAATCTTCATAGTCATCCGCGTACTTAAGAGTATTGAAGACATTGAGTGTGGTATTTTGGTCATTTATCTTCATAGTGAATTCACCCTTCTCACAATCAATCACAAAATGCCTGGTGGTAAGGAATGGTGTCCAGAAGATGATAGGAGCATTCTTATTAGCTTCACAATCAAGGATGATAAAATCTACCAAGAAGACAAATTTATCCACCTTTACTATCACATCTTCAATTTTACCCTCGAGACATATTTGAGAGCGATAGGACAATTGAAGGATCATCGATGTAGGCTTAGCTTTTCCCATCCTTAATCTTCTAAACACAGATTTCGACATCAAATTAACACTTGCACCAAGATCACATAGGGCACAGCTAGTGTAGTTATGCCCTATGGAGCATAGAATGGTAAAATTGCCAAGGTCCTTCATCTTGGGTGGTAAATCACTTAGCACAGACACACATTCGCCCGTCTTAGCTACAGTCTTCAACTTCACCCACCATCCGTTTTTGGTAATGATTTCCTTCAAAAACTTCATATATATAGGCATTTGATCAATGGCCTCTAGGAATGGGACATTGATGTGCAACTATTTAAGCATATCCAGAAACTTCTAAAAATGGGCATTTTGCTTCTAATCCTTCAATTGTTGTTGGGAATAGAGGTGGTGGTCTAGGCTCATCGTGTAGTATCTTGGATGTAGTGGCATCCTTAGCTTTGTCAATCTTGCCATCAATAGCAATGTCCCTCACTGTATCAGACACTAAAGTTGTATTCTTAGGTGTAGGAGCATCAGTGAATAGCTTGCTTGGAGTCAAATCAACAAGGGAACCTCCCTCAAACTTGCCATCTTTCTTTAGTTGAGTGCCACTACCCAGTGTGATGGCATTGCATTGCTTTGGATTAAAGGCCTTAGTGACTTCAGTATCACTAGGTAAACCGCCTAGTGGTCACATCTTCAAGACTTAGGTAAGGAAGCGGTGTTTTTTGCATGATCATTTGCTAATTTTGCAACTTGGTGACTTGCGTTGTGAGTATGTAACTATGGTTCTTTAAATGTGTCGCCTAATCCTGAATAATTACTCTGGCAGTTTCCATAAAATTTTGATACATAGAATCAAGAGAATGAGAATTGGAGTTAAAAACTCTAGGGTTCTGCCTTTGAGTCTTTTGTTGGAATCCAAGAGGTTCAATTGTGGCGTTCTGTCGCGCTCCTGAATTACTTGAGTTGTCTCCCCAACCAAAATTTGAATGTTGTCTCCCCCTAGATTGTAAGTGTTAGAATATGAATTGTTGTTGTGATTGGTGTTCCCTACATAGCATCTAGATTCTTGTTGTTGAGGGCATTCATTCGACTAGTGTTCCACGTCACAATGCTCACATGTGTATTGAATTACCTTAGCCTCTCGTACGTTGGATGTTGGTTGCATGGTCTTGAGAAGATTTATAATGGTGGTGAGTTGAGCCGCAATAGTCTGGGAATCATCCAGTTGGAGTGTTCCAGACGGTTTAGGTCCTAGATTTACTCTTTCCTTAGGGAACTGGTAGTCATTATTGGCTATTTGGTCAAGTAGTTCGATAGCCTCTTTAGGATCTTTGTCAACCAGAATTCCATTAACTGAAGAATCAATCATCATCCTTGTAAGTGCATTGATGCCATTATAGAACATCATCACTTGTAGCCAATCGTTAAATCCAAGAATTTAGCACTTGCATAGCATGTCTTTGTATCTTTCCATGCATTCATACATAGATTCATTATCTCATTACTGGAATGCAATGACCTCATTTCACTTTGAGTGTTCACGTTCGGTGGATCATATCTGTGCAAGAACTTGTTGCACAAGTCATCCCAGGATGTAATAAATCCTGAGGAGTGAGTCTTCAACCATGCTCTGGCTCGATCCGCAAGGAATAGGGAAATAGTTTGAGTCTCAACGCATCATCAGAAATCCCTAGTTGTTTGAAACAATCACAAACTTCCAGGGAAGCTTGAATGTGTTCTCAAGCATCCTCTTGTTGATCCTCCAAATTGTCCAATAGAGTTGAGCATGTTGAAAATAATAGGCTTCAACTCAAAGTGTGCTACCCCTAAACCAGGTATAGTGATCGATGGGTTGAGGTTGTTGATAAAGGGCTCAATAGTCTCTCTAATGTGCCTTTTGGGTCTGGCAGGTGGTGGAACCTCCTGTCGTGCATGACCTCCATTATGGGCTGCGTTTTCAACAATTCCTTATTCATCTACTGATGGTATGCCATTATTATGATTGTTCTCATGGTTGTTCTCTCAGTCTTTGTTCACCATTATTCTTCATTCTCTGTGTATATCTCTCAAAGTTCTTTTGATCTCTAGGTTATATGGAAGAATGGGTTCCGAGTTTGAGCGTCGGGTCATGCACTGGAGCATACCTGGACAAAAATAAAAACAAAAACAAAAATTAAATGCAAATAAAATAAAATCTTAAGCGCAATTACAATGTAATTATCAATTGCCAATCCCTGGCAACAGCGCCAGAAACTTGATGATTATCAAACAGTGATGCACTTTAGAGCAAGTATACTCATTGAATCAAGTAATAAAGTGATAGAGTAGAGTGTCAGACCCACGAGGATTGGATCAATAACTACAAAGTTATCGAACTTAAGAATATTTGAGCAAGTAACAGTTGTTGTTGATTTAAAACTAAAAAACAATTAAAGTAAAGGTAACTATGATTAAGACAAACAGATGTTGCGGCAATTAACAAATAATTATAGAGGTTGGGCTTATTGCTAAGGATATATGCTTGACTACTTATTTCAATGCTATAGCAACTGGCAGTATATGTCTGCATAAACCATTAAAATAATTATCTACTCAACAGGATTTTCTAATGAACTTCTGACTCTCTCGATGCCTAGAAGTTAATAACATTGAATCTAAGATAATACATGTATGTGTGAACCCTAAAAACTCTATTATTTGTTTAAGAACTCTGTTTTAATCGTTAAAACCCTAAACTTATGTCTAAGTTGGATTAAAACTAATTTAACTGCTTAGCCCCACTATTCATGTTTGTTTAACCTAACTCTCTCGATATTAAGCCACAAATCAACAGTTAAAAGGCCTCCCTCAATAGCTCTTACAATAACTACGCATGAAAGACAATGAACAGAATAGATAAAGGGAAGCAAACTATAGCATTAAAATAAAGTATTCAAAACATAAAATCCTAGGTAGTAATAAACCCAACTAAAGTATTTAGCTCAGTCTGAGCCTAAAAAATCCATAATAAAATAATAAAAGTACGGCGGTTTATCAATCAAGGGATAGAAAAGGGTCAAGCATCCTCGACGATCTTCCTCCATGTTGTCTAACTATTGTTGCGTCTCCAACTCCTTCAGCCTCTCTCAATGGCTTTTGTCATATTGAGATTTCTCTAGCACTTCGAATTTGGTGGTTCTACGATAGTTGAAGACTAGGACTACCGTCTATAATCGCGCCCTCTTAAATTATTGTCCAAGTCTTCCTTATATAGGTGATGAAACTAGGGTTTTATAACCCTAAAACGCATGCAGCCTCATTAAAAAGGGCCATTTATTTGCCGCTATCTTTTAATGTTTCGTATCTAAGAGAAAATCCCCATGGGTCAAAGGCACATTCCTCTCCAACTCCTCTTGCCTAGTCAGCTCCATCCGAGAGATCCGCTACTCTTCTGCTCCAGCATTCCTCTAGCATCCACTAGCTCCTGCGCATGCACCACAAAAACACTACCTTTCCCTTGAAAAGCACCAATATATATAACATTTAAGAACATGTAGTTTAACTTCCTAACTACATGCAAACTATATGCAATTTACTCCTAAATGCAACTAAATAAGCTTGGAAACATGCAAAAGATAAGTAAAGAGGGCATACAATATAGGTCATTTACACACTCATCAAATACAGGGAATATTACCTCACAACAAAATGACACAAGGAATTGTGCCACACATGAATTAGATTTAGTGCATTGGCAATGGAACATGATTTGAGAGGAATCAAAACATTTGATGGGGGGTGGATCAATGCATGTGGGAAAAAAGAGCGTGGGATACAGGATGGGGATGTATTGCAGGTTGTTCGAATGGAGAATGAGACGAATGGAATAGCTACTTGGTGCGGGGATTTATCCCATTTTAATGAGGCAGTGTTGAGCCTCGACAATGCGGATGTGGTACCATTGTTGTTAGGTCCGCCAAATAATTTATGTGCTACTAATTTGGAATTATGCATCATAGAAAGAGAGGTGACAAATGATATACAAGTATCTAGTGTTGTGAGGAGTCTCCTAGCATCAGCTTCGGAATCTAATCTAGAGGTACATAAAAAAGGTCAAGGTAAACCGCAAAAGAATCTAACACCATGGAACATTCTGTATAGGTTATTTCTATTCGAATGGAGGATATGTTGCAGGAGGTGAGAGATATTATTGATTTTGGAAAGTTAATTGAGGCAAAAAATGTTTGTAATAAAGAGAAGATCGTTCGAGAAATAACGAGAATAATTGATCGCATCCAATAGGGCAAGGAGATGAAGGTGCTGTCATAGAACACTCGCAGCCTAGGCTCGGGGTTGAAAAGAAAAGTGATTCAGGTCCTTTTACGACAACAACATATTGAGATTGTGTTTATCCTTAAAACTAAGTTGGAGGATTTAACTGATCAGATTGTTAAGAAGTTATGGCATGTTGATTCTTTCCAATTTATATTTGTCCCATCTAATGGTAGATCATGCTAGATTTTGGTGGTGTGGGAGAATTTCAAATTTATTTTATACTTGTCGATTATTGAGCAAAATTGTTTTATCTTGCAAGGTGTTTGGGTCGAGGAAGAATGGGAGTGTGGGATGATGGTTGTGTATGCGACGTGTGTGGTGGAGAAACAACAGGTGCTTTGGGAAAGGCTTCGAGCGAATATGGTTATGTTGATAGTACCAGCATGCACCGGCGGGGATTTTAATGCGGTGAAATATATAGCTGCGAGAAAGGGTTGTGTGGGAGATAGGCGTGGGATGGAAGCATTCAATACCTTTTTGAATGATTCAGGATTGGTGGATTTACCGATGATGGGGAAGCAATTCACTTGGTTTGGCAGTGGAAACAAAGAGAGTCACCTAGATAGATTTCTCATGTCATTAGAATGGGTGGACAAATTTGGATGTTTGGCGCAACATAATTTGCCTTGTGCTGTGTCAGACCACTCGCCTATTCGATTATCGGATGGGAAAGTGGATTGGGGTCTGAGACCATTTACATTTATTAATTGTTGGTTGGAGCGAAAAACTCATGTCCGCGCGATGGAAGGGGAATGGAAACATATCTCCAAAATAAATAGAGGTTGGGGAATTATGGATAAGATGCAAACCATGAAAGAGTTCTTAAGGGTTTGGAACAAGCAATCATTTGGAAGCGCGGATATGCAAAATTGAGGGGACACAAAATTTGATAGAACATTCAGATGGAATTGGGGTTCAAGAGGGGGATGTTGTGCAGTTTAATGAAGAGAAGCGTAAACTCCAATCTAATTTATGAAGGCTTATGCAATATAAGAATCTATATGGCGACAAAAGTCAGGTGCTTTGTGGCTACATGAAGGAGATCAAAATACTAATTTTTTTCAGCCTATGACCAAGATTAGAGGTATGTGTAATGCGATTGAGGGATTAAGAATTAATAAGCGTTGGATATGCAATCCATCGCGAATTAGATATCATGTGTGACAAGCATTTTTGATACATTTCTCGTAGAGTAGAGTGTCATATTTTTTGGAAACTGGTTTAAATTTTAAACTATTGGCGTGTAAGGATCGGTTGGCAATTGAGGTACCGTTTATAGCTAATGAGGCTTGGCAAGCAGTAAAAAGTTGTGATAAGGCAAAGGCTCTGGGGCCAGATGGTTTCAACTTCAAATCTATAAAAGGGGTTGGTCGTTTCTGAAAGATGACATTATGGCAATGTTGCATGATTTCTATGTTTCATGTAGGTTGCTGAAGGGCTTAAATTCTTCTTTCGTTGTGTTGATTCCAAAGAAGGAAAATCTGATGGTGGTAAGTGACTTTCTGCCCATCTACTTGCTCAATTCAGCTTATAAAATATTAGCGAAGATTTTGGCTGCTAGACTACAATTATTAGTAATTGGTAGATTGGTAAGTGATTCGCAAATGACATTCATCGAAGGATGGTAGATTGTGGATGGCAGGTGAATGGGGTAGTTCTTAAATTGGATTTCGCCAAGGAATATGATTGTGTTCGATGAAGTTTTTTGGATCACGTTCTTAGTCAAATGGGATTTGAGGATAAGTGACGGAATTGGATGACTATTTGTGTAGGCTCGGCACGGTTGTTGGTCTTGGTTAATGGGTGTGCAATGCCTGAGTTTGGTATGGAATGGGGAATTCATCAGGGTGATCCACTATCACGGCTATTATTTGTGCTTGTGGCAGAGGTACTGCATTTATTCATGAAAAATGCCGAGGATATTTGTCTAATTCGTGGGGTGAGAGTGGCTGTAGATTTTGAACTATCACTTCTTCAATTTGCAGATGACACCATCCTTTTTCTTCGTGGAGAGGTTGAGAGTGCAAAGAATCTTAAAAATTTATTTTTGTGCTTCCAACAGTGCTCAGGCTTACAAGTGAATTTCAGTAAGTCTTGTATTTATAATGTTGGGTGGCAAATCATGTGGTGACTGAGATGGCATCGGTGTTGGGTTGTGAGTGTGGTGAATTGTCGTTTACATATTTGGGATTACCGATTGGGCTCAATTCTTGGGGTAAGGAGATGCGGGATCCTGTAGTGCAACATTTCTGGGTATGCCTGGCAGGTTGGAAGAAAAAATCTTTATATTTTGCCGCATGTCTTACTCTAGTTAATTATGTATTGTCTACACTTCCATTTTATTATATGAGGGTTTTTTTCTCATGCCTGAAGGAGTGATCTGCTCTATTGATAAAATTCGTCGAGCGTTTCTATGGATGGATGCGAACATGTAGTGGAAAATAAGTAGAGTGGGATGGGGTACATTGTGTAAGTCGAAGTTATTGGGTGGATTAGTCTTCGTGAATCTACAATATAGAAATTTAGCGCTTCTTGCAAAGTGGGCATGGAGGCATGCTTGTGAGACTGGCTCGATCTGGAGATCCCATATTATTTTGAAGTATGGAGAACAAGTACTCTTGTGGAGATTTAATACGGCTCGATCGAATCGGATGTCAATAATGTGGAGGTAAATTGTGCAAGTGCAAGAAGATTATTTGTGTGGCTCGCTTTATAGATTTAGAGCACTTTTCTTAGCAGGTCGGAGATGGTAGCCGTGTGTTGTTTTGGCAAGATAGGTGGTGTTTTAACAAACCGTTTTGTGTGTTGCTCTCGAGATTGTTTAGGGTGGAAAGGAGCAAGACTGCCTTGGTTGGTGATTATGCCAATGAGGGATCGTTTTTATGCATATTATGAGACTTTTTTTAGTAGAGAATTGAGGGTGAGGGAGTTTGTTATGTTGCAAGGGATGCAAGCTATGATCGGGGACTTTGTGTTGCTGCAAAGGACGATGATAGAGTGTTGAGGGAACTGAATGTGTAGGGCAAGTTTTCTATTAGGGAGCTGTCAAGTCTTTTGTATTTATTTGTGGTTTCGGATGATGGTTTGGAAGTGTTTAAGGTGTGGAAAATTGGGGTTCCTCTGAAGATACAGTGCTTCTTATGGTTCTTGACATTGAATCAGTTACCGACGATGAGTATGCTTCGTGATCGGGGAGTACGTTGGGTGAGTCTATGTGTGTTTGTTGGATGTGTAATGGTGGTGATGATGAGGCGAACCATACATTTTTTGATTGTATGCATGTGCGTGACTTGTGGACCAGATTTTTCGAATGGTGGTGGTTTGCAATTGTCTTGCCAAGGACATTAGCTGAGTTTGTGCCTCAATGTTTCTATGGCTACTTTGTTGGTAAGGTGCGTCAACGGTGGTTGCTCAGTTTTTTATGGTCCCTATGGTTAGCTCGTAATGCGGCTATATTTCGAAAGGAACGGGTGACACTAGAGGAATTGTTTTTTTGGTGAAGTTACGTACCTTTTATTGGGAAAAGGCACGAGCGATAGAGTGTTTTATTGAAGAGATTCAATGGTGAACTTATCCTTGGCATGGGCCATTGCCAATAAATGTAATGCCGGCTAAACATGGGATTGCTTGGTGCCCACCTGTTCAAGGCGCGCTAAAATTTAACATTGATGGCTCGGTACGGGGAAGCTTGGGCCGGGTGGTTGTGGGGGTTGTGAGATGTGAATTGGTGCATTTTGGCTTTATTCTCATGTCCTTTAGGGGTGATTGAATCGAATGTGGCTAAGCTTTGGGCAATTGAGTATGCGTTGGACATGTTGTGTTCGTCGCAATATGGGCATGTAGAATTACTTATTATTGAGTCTGATTCGAGTGTGGTTGTATCTTGGGTCCTGTATTAGGAGAGTCGTCCTTGGAGATTGGGGAACTAGTTCCGGAAGATTGATGCGACATGTCGCGTTCTTCATTGCATTTGCTGTCATAATATTGTTAGGGAAGTGAATACAATTGATGATGCACTGGCAAAGAGTGGGTGGACTAGGTTGATTGGTTGTGTATTCTAGCTTGACGGATTGTATGGTCGGGCATGGGTGTTTGCTTGTGTTGTTTTTATCGTTACCATGTTGTATTCTTTTTCATCTTAGGTTTAGGGGTATTTAATGAGGCACTTGGTGGCGTCTTTGTATAATTTTCGCCATAAATAAAATCATATGTTTTGGTAAAAAAATTAAAACACAAAAAATTTATTAGAATTCAGCGTGCATTGCAAGGGTGTTATCTTGAAAATTATAGAACTCTTGGTACTTTTTTGATAAATATATAATATAATGGTGTTATTTTAGAGTTAAGGCCGGAAAATAGTGGATATTTTTTCTCTTATGGCATGTTTTATATGCTATTGTAGTTTTTAGGTTGACTTTTCAATTCGCGGTTATTTGATTATCTTATTGGTTTGAGCCCTCAGACTGGTTCTCTTGCATTGATAGGTGCTTGTAATCATCAAAGTTAGTTTGTGGTTGAGTGGTAGTAAAGTTAGATTAGTCAACGTGTTATCATTGTTATATGTATTTTTATGTAAGTGTCGATGGTGTTTATCATTCACCAACAATAGTGGTGTTTGTTTATCTATCTTTTTTGAGTTGTTTGGTTATATTTTAACTTGTATGCCTTATTTTATATTTTAGTTGATAGTTTGTACACTTTAATAATTTACGGAACATCACCGGTTAATGTAACTTTATTGTATTTTTTTTTTGTTCAGAAAAGGTAACTACAAAACCCATCAAATGGTCCCAGTGAAAAGAAAAATGTTATTCTTCCTGGATGTTTCGAGCAACTTGTCTACATGATATGTGTTGTTAAAAAACTAAAATAAATAAATAAATAAATACTATCATGTAATCACATCAAACAATTAAAAATTTAATTGATATTATTTGTAAACAAATAATATTATATTTTTAATTCAAGTTTAAGAATAAATAAATATATTTGAAATTAAGTATAAAAGTTTATTCTTATTTTTTATTAGATAAACGAATTTATTAGTTAAAACTTATTTTAGGGGTCAACTCATCTTGAACTTTACCACGTGTAGATAATACTTGTTTGACTTTTGATTTTTAAATATTTTTTATCAGATCTTTTTCAAATATTACGTCTTTAATATTATATTTCACGTCAGATGGAAAAATTGTTGTGGGAGATTCTAGGGTGAAACCTCTAAATTGAGGCTAATTTAAAGATGACCGGTTCTTTAGGTTATAGGTTTCTACATAAATCCTTACAAGCTATGTAAAAAAATGTTACAAAAATTATAATATACTATGTATATACATAAAACATTACGATGTAAGAATTTATGTACATACATAGTTTCTTCCAAAAAAACCTAATTCCTTACACTCTTGGTAAGGATTTTAGTAGGTACGTAAACTCATATGCCTTATACGTAACTTATTACAACTTTTGTAAGGAAAGAAGTAAGTACTGAATTCTTTACACTTGGACACCAAAACCAAAAGTACCTCAACTAAGTGTAAGAGTTTATGTACGTATATAGTTGCTTACAAGAAAACCTAATTCCTTACACTCTTCGTAAGGATTTTCGTAGGTACGTAAATTCTTAAGCTTTATACGTAACTTATTACAACTTTTGTAATGAAAGAAGTAGGTACCGAATTCTTTACACTTGAACACCAAAGCCAAAAGTAGTTCAACTAAGTGTAAGAATTTATATACATACATATTTGCCTACAAGAAAACCTAATTCCTTACACTCTTGGTAAGGGTTTTAGTAGGTACGTAAATTCTTAAGTCTTATACGTAACATATTACAACTTTTGTAAGGGAAGAAGTAGGTACCGAATTCTTTACACTTCAACACCAAAGACAAAAGTAGCTCAACTAAGTGTAAGAATTTATGTACATACATAGTAGCCTACAACATAGCCTAATTCCTTACACTCTTGGAAAGGATTTTAGTAGGTACTTAAATTCTTAAGCCTTATACGTAACTTATTACAACTTTTGTAAGGGAAGAAGTAGGTACCGAATGCTTTACACTTGAACACCAAAGCAAAAAGTAGCTCAACTAAATGTAAGAATTTATGTACATACAGAGTTGCCTACAAGAAAACCTAATTCCTTACACTCTTGGTAAGGATTTTAGTAGGTAAATAAATTCTTAAGCTTTATATGTAACTTATTACAACATTTGTAAGGAAAGAAGTAGGTACTGAATTCTTTACACTTGAACACCAAAGCCAAAAGTAGCGTAACTAAGTCTAAGAATTTATGTACATACATAGTTGCCTACAACAAAACCTAATTTCGTACACTCTTGGTAAGGATTTTAGTAGGTACTTAAGATCTTAAGCATTATACGTAACTTATTACAACTTTTGTAAGGGATGAAGTAGGTACTGAATTCTTTACACTTGAACACCAAAGCCAAAAGTTGTTCAACTAAGTGTAAGAATTTATGTACATACATAGTTGCCTACAAGAAAACCAAATTCCTTACACTCACGTAACTTATTACAACTTTTGTAAGGAAAGAAGTAGAAACCAAATTCTTTACACTTGAACACCAAAGCAAAAGTAGCTCAACTAAGTGTAAGAAATTTTTGTACATACATAGTAATTTACACGGAAACCTAATTTCTTACACTCTTGGTAAGGATTTTAGTAGGTACGTAAATTCTTAAGCCTTATACGTAACTTATTACAACTTTTGTAAGGGAAGAAGTAGGTACCGAATTCTTTTCACTTGAACACCAAAGCCAAAAGTAGCTCAACTAAGTGTAAGAATTTATGTACATACAGAGTTGCCTACAAGAAAACCTAATTCGTTACACTTTTGGTAAGGATTTTAGTAGGTAATTAAATTCTTAAGCTTTATACGTAACTTATTACAATATTTGTAAGGAAAGAAGTAGGTACCGAATTCTTTACACTTGAACACCAAAGCGAAAAGTAGCTTAACGAAGTGTAAGAATTTATGCACATACATAGTTGCTACAAAAAAACCTAATTCCTTACACTCTTGGTAAGGATTTTAGTAGGTACGTAAGTTCTTAAGCTTTATACGTAACTTATTGCAACTTTTGTAAGGGATGAAGTAGGTACCCAATTCTTTACACTTGAACACCAAAGCCAAAAGTAGCTCAACTAAGTGTAAGAATTTATGTACATACATAGTTGCCTACAAGTAAACCTAATTCCTTACACTCTTCGTAAGGATTTTAGTAGATACGTAAATTCTTAAGCCTTATGCGTAATATATTACAACTTTTGTAATGAAAGAAGTAGGTACCGAATTCTTTACACTTGAACACCAAAGCCAAAAGTAGCTCAACTAAGTGTAAGAATTTTTGTACGTACATAGATATTTATAGTAAAACCTAATTCCTTACACTCTTGGTAAGGATTTTAGTAGGCAAGTAAATTCTTACGCCTTATACGTAACTTATTACAACTTTTGTAAGGGAAGAAGTAGGTACCGAACTCTTTTCACTTGAACACCAAAGCCAAAACTAGCTTAACTAATTGTAAGAATTTATGTACATACAGAGTTGCCTACAAGAAAACCTAATTCCTTACACTCTTGGTAAGGAGCTTAGTAGGTAAATAAATTCTTAAGCTTTATACGTAACTTATTACAACATTTGTAAGGAAATAAGTAGGTACCGAATTCTTTACACTTGAACACCAAAGCGAAAAGTAGCTTAACTAAGTGTAAGAATTTATGTACATGTATAGATGCATACAACAAAACCAAATTCCTTACACTCTTGGTAAGGATTTTAGTAGGTACGTAAGCTCTTAAGCTTTATACGTAACTTATTACAACTTTTGTAAGGGATGAAGTAGGTACCGAATTTTTTACACTTGAACACCAAAGCCAAAAGTAGCTCAACTAAGTGTAAGAATTTATGTACATGCATAGTTGCCTACAAGTAAACCTAATTCGTTACACTCTTGGTAAGGATTTTAGAAGATACGTAAATTCTTAAACCTTATACGTAATTTATTACAACTTTTGTAAGGAAAGAAGTAGGTACCGAATTCTTTACACTTGAACACCAAAGCCAAAAGTAGCTTAACTAAGTGTAAGAATTTTTTTCATACATAGATATTTAAAATAAAACCTAATTCCTTACATTCTTAGTATGGATTTTAGTAGGCAAGCAAATTTTTACGCCTTATACGTAACTTATTACAACTTTTGTAAGGGAAGAATTAGGTACCGAATTCTTTACACTTGAACACCAAAGCCAAATGTAGCTCAACTAAGTGTAAGAATTTATGTACATACATAGTTTCTTAAAGAACACCTAATTCCTTACACTCTTGATAAGGATTTTAGTAGGTAAATAAATTCTTAAGCCTTATACGTAACTTATTACAACATTTGTAATGAAAGAAGTAGGTACCGAATTCTTTACACTTGAACACGAAAGCCAAAAGTAGCTTAACTAAGTATAAGTTTTTATGTACATATATAGTTGCCTACAAGAAAACCTAAATACTTACACCCTTGGTATGGATTTTAATAGGTACTTAAGTTCTTAAGCTTTATACGTAACTTATTACAACTTTTGTAAGGGATAAAGTAGGTACCAAATTCTTTACACTTGAACACCAAAGCCAAAAGTAGCTCAACTAAGTGTAAAAATTTATGTACATACATAGTTGCCTACAAGAAAACCAAATTCCTTACACTATTGGTAAGGATTTTAGTAGATACGTAAATTCTTAAGCCTTATACGTAACTTATTACAACTTTTGTAAGGAAAGAAGTAGGTACTAAATTCTTTACACTTGAACACCAAAGCCAAAAATAGCTCAACTAAGTGTAAGATTTTATATACATACATAGTTGCCTACAAGAAAACCTAATTCCTTACACTCTTGGTAAGGATTTTAGTAGGTACGTAAATTCTTAGGCCTTATACGTAA
The DNA here is from genome assembly GCA_019671005.1 of Hibiscus mutabilis. NCBI lineage: Eukaryota > Viridiplantae > Streptophyta > Magnoliopsida > Malvales > Malvaceae > Hibiscus > Hibiscus mutabilis. The sequence goes on along the minus strand of CM033717.1, from coordinate 19,095,591 downwards.
CTCATTACAACTTTTGTAAGGAAAGAAATAGGTATCGAATTCTTTACACTTGATCACCAATGCCAAAAGTAGCTCAACTAAGTGTAAGAATTTATGTACATACATAGTTGCCTACAAAAAAAACCTAATTCCTTACACTCTTGGTAAGGATTTTAGTAGGTATGTAAATTCTTACACTTTATACGTAACTCATTACAACATTTGTAATGAAAGAAGTAGGTACCAAATTCTTGACAATTTAACAACATAGCCAAAACTAGCTAAACTAAGTGTAAGAATTTATGTACATATATAGTTGCCTACAAGAAAACCTAATTCCTTTTACTCTTGGTAAGGATTTTAGTAGGTACGTAAATTCTTAAGCCTTATAAGTATCTGATTACAACTTTTGTAAGGGAAAAAGAAGGTACCAAATTCTATACACTTGAACACCAACGCCAAAAGTAGCTCAACTGAGTGTAAGAATTTATGTACATACATAGTTGCCTACAAGAAAACCTAATTGCTTACACTCTTGGTAAGGATTTTAGTATGTACTTAAATTCTTAAGCTTTATGTGTAACTTATTATAACATTTGTAAGAAAAGAAGTATGTACCGAATTCTTTACACTTGAACACCAAGGACAAAAGTATCTTAACTAAGTGTATGAATTTATGTACATACATAGTTGCCTACAACAAAACCTAATTCCTTACACTCTTGCTAAGGATTATAGTAGGTACGTAAGTTCTTAAGCTTTATATGAAACTTATTACAACTTTTGTAGGGGAAGAAGTAGGTACCGAATTCTTTACACTTGAACACCAAAACCAAAAGTTGCTCAACTAAGTGTAAGAATTTATGTACATACATAGTAGTTTACTAGAAAACCTAATTCATTACACTCTTGGTAAGGATTTTAGTAGGTACGTAAATTCTTAAGCCTTACACGTAACTTATTACAACTTTTGTAAGGAAAGTAGTTGGTACCGAATTCTTTACACTTGAACACCAAAGCCAAAAGTAGCTCAACTAAGTGTAAGAATTTATGTACATACATAGTTGCCTACAAGAAAACCTAATTCCTTACACTCTTGGTAAGGATTTTAGTAGGTACGTAAATTCTTATGCCTTACATGTAACTTATTACAAATTTTGTAAGGAAAGAAGTTAGTACCGAATTCTTTACACTTGATCACCAAAGCAAAAAATAGCTCAACTAAGTGTAAGAGTTTATGTACATACATAGTTGCCTACAAGAAAACCTATTTCCTTACACTCTTGGTAAGGATTATAGTAGGTATGTAAGTTCTTAAGCTTTATACGTAACTTATTACAACTTTTGTAAGGGAAGAAGTAGGTACCGAATTCATTACACTAGATCACCAAAGCCAAAAAATAGCTCAACTAAGTGTAAGAATTTATGTACATACATAGTTGCCTACAAGAAAACCTAATTCCTTACGCTCTTGGTAAGGATTTTAGTAGGTACATAAATTCTGAAGCATTATACGTATCTTATTACAACTTTTGTAAGGAAAGAAGTAGGTACCGAATTCTTTACACTTGAACACCAAAGCCAAAAGTAGCTTAACTAAGTGTAAGAATTTTTTTACATACATAGATATTTAAAATAAAAACTAATTCCTTACATTCTTGGTATGGATTTTAGTAGGCAAGTAAATTCTTACGCCTTATACGTAACTTATTACAACTTTTGTAAGGGAAGAACTAGGTACCGAATTCTTTACACTTGAACACCAAAGCCAAATGTAGCTCAACTAAGTGTAAGAATTTATGTACATACATAGTTTCTTAAAGAACACCTAATTCCTTACACTCTTGATAAGGATTTTAGTAGGTAAATAAATTCTTAAGCCTTATACGTAACTTATTACAACATTTGTAATGAAAGAAGTACGTACCGAATTCTTTACACTTGAACACCAAAGCCAAAAGTAGCTTAACTAAGTATAAGTTTTTATGTACATATATAGTTGCCTACAAGAAAACCTAAATACTTACACTCTTGGTATGGATTTTAGTAGGTACTTAAGTTCTTAAGCTTTATACGTAACTTATTACAACTTTTGTAAGGGATAAAGTAGGTACCAAATTCTTTACACTTGAACACCAAAGCCAAAAGTAGCTCAACTAAGTGTAAAAATTTATGTACATACATAGTTGCCTACAAGAAAACCAAATTCCTTACACTATTGGTAAGGATTTTAGTAGATACGTAAATTTTTAAGCCTTATACGTAACTTATTACAACATTTGTAAGGAAAGAAGTAGGTACTAAATTCTTTACACTTGAACACCAAAGCCAAAAATAGCTCAACTAAGTGTAAGATTTTATGTACATACATAGTTGCCTACAAGAAAACCTAATTCCTTACACTCTTGGTAAGGATTTTAGTAGGTACGTAAATTCTTAGGCCTTATACGTAACTCATTACAACTTTTGTAAGGAAAGAAGTAGGTATCAAATTCTTTACACTTGAACACCAATGCCAAAAGTAGCTCAACTAAGTGTAAGAATTTATGTACATACATAGTTGCCTACAAAAAAAAACCTAATTCCTTACACTCTTGGTAAGGATTTTAGTAGGTACGTAAATTCTTACACTTTATACGTAACTCATTACAACATTTGTAATGAAAGAAGTAGGTACCAAATTCTTGACAATTTAACAGCATAGCCAAAACTAGCTAAACTAAGTGTAAGAATTTATGTACATATATAGTTGCCTACAAGAAAACCTAATTCCTTTTACTCTTCGTAAGGATTTTAGTAGGTACGTAAATTCTTAAGCCTTATACGTATCTGATTACAACTTTTGTAAAGGAAAAAGAAGGTACCAAATTCTATACACTTGAACACCAATGCCAAAAGTAGCTCAACTGAGTGTAAGAATTTATGTACATACATAGTTGCCTACAAGAAAACCTAATTGCTTACACTCTTGGTAAGGATTTTAGTATGTACTTAAATTCTTAAGCTTTATGCGTAACTTATTATAACATTTGTAAGGAAAGAAGTATGTACCGAATTCTTTACACTTGAACACCAAGGCCAAAAGTAGCTTAACTAAGTGTATGAATTTATGTACATACATAGTTGCCTACAACAAAACCTAATTCCTTACACTCTTGCTAAGGATTATAGTAGGTACGTAAGTTCTTAAGCTTTATATGAAACTTATTACAACTTTTGTAGGGGAAGAAGTAGCTACCGAATTCTTTACACTTGAACACCAAAACCAAAAGTTGCTCAACGAAGTGTAAGAATTTATGTACATACATAGTAATTTACTAGAAAACCGAATTCATTACACTCTTGGTAAGGATTTTAGTAGGTACGTAAATTCTTAAGCCTTACACGTAACTTATTACAACTTTTGTAAGGAAAGTAGTTGGTACCGAATTCTTTACACTTGAACACCAAAGCCAAAAGTAGCTCAACTAAGTGTAAGAATTTATGTACATACATAGTTGCCTACAAGAAAACCTAATTCCTTACACTCTTGGTAAGGATTTTAGTAGGTGCGTTAATTCTTATGCCTTACATGTAACTTATTACAAATTTTGCAAGGAAAGAAGTTAGTACCGAATTTTTTACACTTGATCACCAAAGCAAAAAATAGCTCAACTAAGTGTAAGACTTTATGTACATACATAGTTGCCTACAAGAAAGCCTATTTCCTTACACTTTTGGTAAAGATTATAGTAGGTATGTAAGTTCTTAAGCTTTATACGTAACTTATTACAACTTTTGTAAGGGAAGAAGTAGGTACCGAATTCTTTACACTAGATCACCAAAGCCAAAAAAATAGCTCAACTAAGTGTAAGAATTTATGTACATACATAGTTGCCTACAAGAAAACCTAATTCCTTACGCTCTTGGTAAGGATTTTAGTAGGTACATAAATTCTGAAGCATTATACGTATCTTATTACAACTTTTGTAAGGAAAGAAGTAGGTACCGAATTCTTTACACTTGAACACCAAAGCCAAAAGCAGCTCAACTAAGTGAAAGAATTTTTGTACATACATAGTTGCCTACAAGAAAACCTAAATCCTTGCACTCTTGGTAAGGATTTTAGTAGGTACGTAAATTTTTAAGCCTTATACGTAACTTATTACAACTTTTGTAAGGAAAGAAGTATGTACTAAATTCTTTACACTTGAACACCAAAGCCAAAAGTAGCTCAACTAAGTGTAATATTTTATGTACATACATAGTTGCCTACAAGAAAACCTAATTCCTTACACTCTTGGAAAAGATTTTAGTAGGTATGTAAATTCTTAGGCCTTATACGTAACTCATTACAACTTTTGTAAGGAAAGAAGTAGGTATCAAATTCTTTACACTTGAACACCAATGCCAAAAGTAGCTCAACTAAGTGTAAGAATTTATGTACATACATAGTTGCCTACCAGAAAACCTAATTCCTTACACACTTGGTAAGGATTTTTAGTAGGTACGTAAATTCTTAAGCCTTATACGTAACTTATTACAATTTCTGTAAGGAAAGAAGTAGGTAACAAATTCTTTATACTTGATCACCAAAGCAAAAAGTAGCTCAACTAAGTGTAAGAATTTATGTACATATATAGTTGCCTACAAGAAAACCTAATTCCTGACACTATTGGTAACGATTTTAGTAGGTACGTAGATTCTTAAGATTTATACGTAACTTATTACAACATTTGTAATGAAAGAAGTAGGTACCGAATTCTTGACACTTGAACACAAAAGCTAAAAGTAACACAACTAAGTTTAAGAATTTATGTATATACATAGTTGCCTATAAGAAAACCTGATTCCTTACACTCTTGGTAAGGATTTTAGTAGGTACGTAAATTCTTAAGCTTTATACGTAACTTAGTACAACTTATTACGTAACGGACGAAGTAGGTACCGAATTCTTTACACTTGAACACCAATGCCAAAAGTAGCTCAACTAAGTGTAAGAATTTATGTACATACATTGTTGCCTACAAGAAAACCTAATTCCTTACATTCTTGGTAAATATTTTAGTAGGTACGTAAATTCTCAAGCTTTATACGTACCTTATTACGACATTTGTAATGAAAAAAATAGATACCGAATTCTTTTCACTTGAACACCAAAGCCAAAAGTACCTCAACTAAGTGTAAGAATATAGTACATACATAGTTGCCTATAAGAAAACCTAATTCCTTACACTCTTGGTAAGGATTTTAGTAGGTAAGTAAATTCCTAAGCCTTATACGTAATATATTACAACTTTTGTAAGGAAAGAAGTAGGTACCGAATTCTTTACACTTGAACAACAAAGCCAAATGTCGCTCAACTAAGTGTAAGAATTTATGTACATACATTGTTGCCTACAAGAAAACCTAATTCCTTACACTCTTGGTAAATATTTTAGTAGGTACGTAAATTCTTAAGCCTTATACGTAACATATTACAACTTTTGTAAGGAAAGAAGTAGGTACCGAATTCTTTTCACTTGAACACCAAATCCAAAAGTAGCTCAAGTAAGTGTAAGAATTAATGTACGTACGTAGTTGCCTACAAGAAAACCTAATTCCTTACACTATTGGTAAGGATTTTAGTAGATACGTTAATTCTTAAGCCCTATACATAACATATTAAAACTTTTGTGAGGAAAGAAGTAGGTACCGAATTCTTTACACATGAACATCAAAGCCAAATGTATCTCAACTATGTGTAAGAATTTATGTACATACATAGTTGCCAACATGAACACCTAATTTCTTATACTCTTGGTAAGGATTTTACTAGGTACGTAAATTCTTAAGCATTATACGTAACTTATTACAACATTTGTAATGAAAAAAATAGGTACCGAATTCTTTACACTTGAACAGCAAATCCAAAAGTAGCTCAACCAAGTGTAAGAATTTAGGTACATAGATAGTTGTCTATAAGAATACATGATTCCGTACACTCTTGGTAAGGATTTTAGTAGGTACGTAAATTCTTAAGCCTTATACGTAACTTATTACAACTTTTGCAAGGAAAGAAGTAGGTACCAAATTCTTTACACTTGAACACCGAAGCCAAAAGTAGCTCAACTAAGTGTAAGAATTTATGTGCGTACATAGTTGCATACATGATAATCTAATTCCTTACACTCTTGGTAAGGATTTTAGTAGGTACGTAAATTCTTATGCTTTATACGTAACTTATTACAACATTTGTAATAAACAAAGTAGGTAGCGAATTCTTTACACTTGAACACCAAAGCCAAAAGTAGCTCAACTAAGTGTAAAAATTTAGTACATACATAGGTGCCTACAAGAAAACCTAATTTCTTATACTCTTGTTAAGGATAGAGTAGTTACGTAAATTCTTAAGCTTTATACGAAACATATTACAACATTTGTAATGAATAAAGTACAAATCGAATTATTTACACTTGAACACCAAAGCCAAAAGTATCTCAACTAAGTGTAAGAATTTATGTACATACATAGTTGCCAACATGAACACCTAATTTCTTACACTCTTGGTAAGGATTTTACTAGGTACGTAAAATCTTAAGCATTATACGTAACATATTACAACATTTGTAATGAAAAAAGTAGGTACCGAATTCTTTACACTTGAACACCAAAGTCAAAAGTAGCTCAACTAAGTGTAAGTATTTATGTACATACATAGTTGCCTACAAGAAAACCTAATTCCTTACACTCTTGGTAAGGATTTTAGTAGCTACGTAAATTCTTAAGCCTTATACGTAACTTATGACAACTTTTGTAAGGGAAGAAGTAGGTACCGAATTCTTTACACTTGAACACCAAAGCCAAAAATAGCTCATCTAAGTGTAAGAATTTATGTACGTATATAGTTCCCTACATGATAACCTAATTTCTTACACGTTTGGTAAGGATTTTAGTAGGTACGTAAATTCTTAAGCTTCATACGTGACATATTACAACTTTTGTAAGGAAAAAAATAGGTAGCGAATTCTATACACTTCAACACCAAAGTCAAAAATAGCTCAACTAAGTTTAAGAATTTATGTACATATATAGTTGCGTACAACAAAACCTAATTCCTTACACTCTTGGTATGGATTTTAGTAGGTACGTAAGTTCTTAAGCTTTAAACGTAAATTATTACAACATTTGTAATGAAAAAAGTACGTACCGAATTCTTTACACTTGAACACCAAAGCCAAAAGTAGCACAACTAAGTGTAAGAATTTATGTACATACATTGTTGCCTACAAGAAAACCTAATTCCTTACATTCTTGGTAAATATTTTAGTAGGTACGTAAATTCTTAAGCCTTATACGTAACATATTACAACTTTTGTAAGGAAAGAAATAGGTACCGAATTCTTTTCACTTGAACACCAAATCCAAAAGTAGCTCAAGTAAGTGTAAGAATTTATGTACGTACGTAGTTGCCTACAAGAAAACCTAATTCCTTACACTCTTGGTAAGGATTTTAGTAGATACGTAAATTCTTAAGCCTTATACGTAACATATTAAAACTTTTGTGAGGAAAGAAGTAGGTACCGAATTCTTTACACATGAACATCAAAGCCAAATGTATCTCAACTATGTGTAAGAATTTATGTACATACATAGTTGCCAACATGAACACCTAATTTCTTATACTCTTGGTAAGGATTTTACTAGGTACGTAAATTCTTAAGCATTATACGTAACTTATTACAACATTTGTAATGAAAAAAGTAGGTACCGAATTCTTTACACTTGAACAGCAAATCCAAAAGTAGCTCAACTAAGTGTAAGAATTTAGGTACATAGATAGTTGTCTATAAGAATACCTGATTCCATACACTCTTGGTAAGGATTTTAGTAGGTACGTAAATTATTAAGCCGTATACGTAACTTATTACAACTTTTGCAAGGAAAGAAGTAGGTACCAAATTCTTTACACTTGAACACCGAAGCCAAAAGTAGCTCAACTAAGTGTAAGAATTTATGTGCGTACATAGTTGCATACATGATAACCTAATTCCTTACACTCTTGGTAAGGATTTTAGTAGGTACGTAAATTCTTATGCTTTATACGTAACTTATTACAACATTTGTAATAAACAAAGTAGGTAGCGAATTCTTTACACTTGAACACCAAAGCCAAAAGTAGCTTAACTAAGTGTAAAAATTTAGTACATACATAGGTGCCTACAAGAAAACCTCTTATACTCTTGTTAAGGATAGAGTAGTTACGTAAATTCTTAAGCTTTATACGGAACATATTACAACATTTGTAATGAATAAAGTACAAACCGAATTATTTACACTTGAACACCAAAGCCAAAAGTATCTCAACTAAGTGTAAGAATTTATGTACATACATAGTTGCCAACATGAACACCTAATTTCTTACACTCTTGGTAAGATTTTACTAGGTACGTAAAATCTTAAGCATTATACGTAACTTATTACAACATTTGTAATGAAAAAAGTAGGTACCGAATTCTTAAAACTTGAACACCAAAACCAAAAGTAGCTAAACTTAAGTGTAAGAATTTATGTACATACTTAGTTGCCTATAAGAAAACCTGATTCCTTACACTCTTGGTAAGGATTTTATTAGGTACATAAATTCTTAAGCCTTATACGTAACTTATTACAACTTTTGTAAGGGAAGAAGTAGGTACCGAATTCTTTACACTTGAACACCAAAGCCAAAAATAGCTCAACTAAGTGTAAGAATTTATGTACGTATATAGTTGCCTACATGATAACCTAATTTCTTACACATTTGGTAAGGATTTTAGTAGGTACGTAAATTCTTAAGCTTCATACGTGACATATTACAACTTTTGTAAGGAAAAAAATAGGTAGCGAATTCTATACACTTCAACACCAAAGTCAAAAATAGCTCAACTAAGTTTAAGAATTTATGTACATACATAGTTGCGTACAACAAAACCTAATTCCTTACACTCTTGGTATGGATTTTAGTAGGTACGTAAGTTCTTAAGCTTTATACGTAAATTATTACAACATTTGTAATGAAAAAGTAGGTACCGAATTCTTTACACTTGAACACCAAAGCCAAAAGTAGCTCAATTAAGTGTAAGAATTTATGTGCGTACATAGTTACCTACATGATAACCTAATTCCTTACACTCTTGGTAAGGATTTTAGTAGGTATGTAAATACTTAAGCTTTATACGTAACTTATTACAACATTAGTAAGGAAAGAAGTAGGAACCGAATTCTTTACAATTGAACACCAAAGCCAAAAGTAGTTTAACTAAGAGTAAGAATTTATGCACAAACATAGTTGCCTACAAGAAAACCTAATTCCTTACACTCTTGATAAGGATTTTAGTAGGTACGTAAATTCTGAAGCATTATACGTAACTTATTACAACTTTTGTAAGGAAAGAAGTAGGTACCAAGTTCTTCTTTACACTTGAACACTAAAGCCAAATGTAGCTCAACTAAGTGTAAGAATTTATGTTCATACATAGTTGCCTAAGAAAACCAAATTCCTTACACTCTTGGTAAGGATTTTATTAGGTACATAAATTCCTAAGCCTTATACGTAACATATTACTACTTTTGTAAGGAAAGAAGTAGGTACCGAGTTCTTTATACTTGAACACCAAAGACAAATCTCAACTAAGTGTAAGAATTTATGTACATACATTGTAGCCTACAAGAAAACATAAATACTTACACTCTTGGTAAGGATATTAGTAGGTACGTAAGTTCTTAAGCTTTATGCGTAGCTTTGTACAACTTTAGTAAAGGAAGAAGTAGGTACCGAATTCTTTACACTTGAACACCAAAGGTAAAAGTAGCTCAACTAAATGTAAGTATTTATGTACATACATAGTTGCCTACAAGAAATCCTAATTCCTCACACTCTTGATAAGGATTTTTGTAGGTACATAAATTCTTAAGCCTTATACGTAACTTATTACAACTTTTGTAAGGAAAAAAGTAGGTACCGAGTTCTTTACACTTGAAGACCAAAGCCAAATGTAGCTCAACTAAGTGTAAGAATTCTTAAGCCTAATTACTTAAGCCTTATACGTAAATTCTAGTAGGTACGTAAATTCTTAAGCCTTATACGTAACTTATTATAACTTTTGAAAGGGAAGAAGTAGGTACCGAATTCTTACACTAGATCAACAATGCCAAAAGTAGCTCAACTAAGTGTAAGAATTTAAGTACATACATAGTTGCCTACAAGAAATCCTAATTTCTTACACTCTTTGTAAGGATTTTAGTAGGTATGTAAATTCTTAAGCTTTATACGTAACGTATTACAACATTTGTAATGAAAAAAATAGGTACCGAATTCTTTACACTTGAACACCAAAGCCAAAAGTAGCTCAACTAAGTGTAAGAATTTATGTACATACATAGCTGCCTATAAGAAAACCTGATTCCTTACACTCTTGCTAAGGATTTTAATAGGTACGTAAATTCTTAAGCCTTATACGTAAATTATTACAACTTTTCTAAGGGAAGAAATAGGTACCAAATTCTTTACAGTTGAACACCAAAGCCAAAAGTAGCTCAATTAAGTGTAAGAATTTATGTGCGTACATAGTTGCCTACATGATAACCTAATTCCTTACACTCTTGGTAAGGATTTTAGTTGGTACGTAAATTCTTAAACATTATACGTAACTTATTACAACATTAGTAAGGAAAGAAGTAGGTGCCGAATTCTTTACAATTGAACACCAAAGCCAAAAGTAGCTTAACTAAGTGTAAGAATTTATGTACAAACATAGTTGCCTACAAGAAAACCTAATTCCTTACACTCTTGATAAGGATTTTAGTAGGTACGTAAATTCTGAAGCATTATAGGTAACTTATTACAACTTTTGTAAGGAAAGAAGTAGGTACCGAGTTCTTTACACTTGAACACTAAAGCCAAAAGTAGCTCAACTATGTGTAAGAATTTATGTTCATACATAGTTGCCTACAAGAAAACCAAATTCCTTACACTCTTGGTAAGGATTTTAGTAGGTACCAAAATTCCTATGCCTTATACGTAACATATTACAAGTTTTGTAAGTAAAGAATTAGGTACCGAGTTATTTATACTTGAACACCAAAGCCAAATCTCAACTAATTGTAAGAATATTAGTAGGTACATACATTGTAGGTACATAAGTTCTTAAGCTTTATACACTAAAGCCAAAAGTAGCTCAACTATGTGTAAGAATTTATGTTCATTCATAGTTGCCTACAAGAAAACCAAATTCCTTACACTCTTGGTAAGGATTTTAGTAGGTACCTAAATTCTTATGCCTTATACGTAACATATTACACCTTTTGTAAGTAAAGAATTAGGTGCCGAGTTATTTATACTTGAAAACCAAAGCCAAATCTCAACTAAAAGTAAGAATATTAGTAGGTACATACATTGTAGGTACATAAGTTCTTAAGCTTTATAAGTGTAAGAATTAGGTACCGAGTTGTACATGCATTGTAGCCTACAAGAAAACCTAATTCCTTACACTCTTGGTAAGGATATTAGTAGGTACATAAGTTCTTAAGCTTTATACGTAGCTTAGTACAACTTTTGTAAGGGAAGAAGTAGGAACCGAATTCTTTACACTTGAACACCAAAGGCAAAAGTAGCTCAACTAAATGTAAGTATTTATGTACATACATAGTTGCCTACAAGAAAACCTAATTCCTCACACTCTTGATAAGGATTTTTGTAGGTACATAAATTCTTAAGCCTTATACGTAACTTATTACAACTTTTGTAAGGAAAGAAGTAGGTACCGAGTTCTTTACACTTGAACACCAAAGCCAAATGTAGCTCAACTAAGTGTAAGAATTTATGTACATACGTAGTTGCCTATAAGAAAAGCTACTTCCTTACACCCTTGGTAAGGATTTTAGTAGGTACGTAAATTCCTAAGTCTTATACGTAACTTATTACAACATTTGTAATGAAAAAAAGTTGGTACCGAATTCCTTACACTTGAACACCAAAGCCAAAAGTAGCTCAACTAAGTGTAAGAATTTATGTACATACATAGTTGCCTACAAGAAAACCTAATTCCTTACACTCTTAATAAGGATTTTAGTAGCTACGTAAATTCTAAAGCTTTATGCGTAACTTATTAAAAAATTTTAATAAAAAAAGTAGGTACCGAATTCTATAAACTTAAACACCAAAGCCAAAAGTTGCTCAACTAAGTGTAAGAATTTATGTACATACATAGTTGCCAACATGAAAACCTAATTCCTTGCACTCTTGGTAAGGATTTTAGTAGGTACTTAAATTCTTATACGTAACTTATTACAACATTTGTAATGAAAGAAGTAGGTACCAAATTCTTTACACCTGAACACCAAAGCCAAAAATAGCTCAACTAAGTGTAAGAATTTATGTACATACATAGTTGCCTACAAGAAAACATAATTCCTTACACTCTTGATCAGGATTTTAGTACGTACGTAAATTCTTAAGCCTTATAAGTAACTTATTACAACTTTTGTAAGGAAAGAAGTAGGTATCGAATTCTTTACACTTGAACACCAAAGACAAAAGTAGCTCAACTACGTGTAAGAATTTATGTACATACATAGTTGCTTACAAGAAAACCTAATTCCTTACACTCTTGGTAAGGATTTTAGTAGGTACGTAAATTCTTATACATAACTGATTACAACATTTGTAATGAAGGAAGTAGGTACCGAATTCTTTACACTTGAACACCAAAGCCAAATTAGCTCAACTAAGTGTAAGTATTTATGTACATACACAGTTGCCTACACGAAAACCTAATTCCTTATGCTCTTGGTAATGATTTTAGTAGGTACGTAAATTCTTAAGCCTTATACGTAACTTATTACAACTTTTGTAAGGGAAGAAGTAGGTATCGAATTATTTACACTTGAACACCAAAGTCAAAAGTAGCTCAACTAAGTGTAAGAATTTATGTACATACATAGTTGCCTACAAGAAAACCTAATTCCTTACACTCTTGGTAAGAATTTTAGTAGGTACGTAAATTCTTATACATAACTGATTACAACATTTGTAATAAAAGAAATAGGCATTGAATTCTTTACACTTGAACACCAAAGCCAAAAGTAGCTCAACTAAATGTAAGAATTTATTTATATACAAAGTTGCCAACAAGAAAACCTAATTCTTACACTTTTGGTAAGGATTTTAGTAGGTACATAAATTATTAAGCCCTATACGTAACTTATTACAACTTTTGTAAGGAAAGAAGTAGGTACTAATTCTTTACACTTGAACACCAAAGCCAAAAGTTACTCAAGTAAGTGTAAGAATTTATGTACAACCATAGTTGCCTACATGAAAACCTAATTCCTTACACTCTTGGTAAGGATTTTAGTAGGTACGTAAATTCTTAAGCCTTATACATAACTTATTCCAACTTTTGTATGGGAATAATTAGGTATCGAATTCTTTGCACTTGAACACCAAAGACAAAAGTAGCTCAACTAAGTGTAAGAATTTATGTACATACATAGTTGCCTACAAGAAAACCTAATTCCTTACACTCTTGGTAAGGATTTTACTAGGTACGTAAATTCTTAAGCCTTATACGTAACTTATTACAACTTTTGTAAGGGAAGAAGTAGGTACCGAATTCTTTACACTTGAACACCAAAGCCAAAAGTTGCTCAACTAAGTGTAAGAATTTATGTACGTACATAGTTGCCTACAAGAAAACCTAATTCCTTACACTCTTGGTAAGGATTTTAGTAGTTACGTAAATTCATAAGCCTTATACGTAACTTATGACAACTTTTGTAAAGAAAGAAGTAGGTACCGAATTCTTTACACTTGAACACAAAAGCAAAAAGTCGCTCAACTAAGTGTAAGAATTTATGTACATACAAAGTTGCCAACAAGAAAACCTAATTCCTTAAACTCTTGGTAAGGATTTTAGTAGGTACGTAAATTGTTAAACTTTATACGTAACTTATTACAACATTTGTAATGAAAGAAGTAGGTACCGAATTCTTTACATTGAACACCAAAGCCAAAAGTAGCTCAACTAAGTGTACAAGAAAACCTAATTCCTTACACTCTTGGTAAGGATTTTAGTAGGTACGTAAATTCTTAAGCCTTATACGTAACTTATTACAACTTTTGTAAGGGAAAAAGTAGGTACCGAATTCTATACACTTGAACATCAAAGACAAAAGTAGCTCAACTAAGTGTAAGAATTTATGTACATACATAGTTGCCTACAAGAAAACCTAATTCCTTACACTCTTGGTAAGGATTTTAGTAGGTACGTAAATTCTTAAAGCCTTATATGTAATTTATTACAACTTTGGTAAGGGAAAAGTAGGTACAAAATTTTTAATTGAAGACTAAAGCCAAAAGTAGCTCAACTAAGAAGTAGGTATTGAATTCTTTACACTTGAACACCAAAGCGAAAAGTAGCTCAACTAAGTGTAAGTATTTTTGTACATACATTGTTGCCTACAAGAAAACCTAATTCCTTACACTCTTGGTAAGGATTATAGTAGGTACGTAAATTCTTAAGCCTTATACGTAACATATTACAACTTTTGTAATAAAAGAAGGAGGTACCAAATTCTTTACACTTGAACACCAAAGTCAAAAGTAGCTCAACTAAGTGTAAGAATTTATGTACGTACATAGTTGCCTACAAGAAAACCAAATTCCTTACACTCTTGGTAAGGATTTTAGTAGGTACGTAAATTCTTAAGCCTTAACGTAACTTATTACAACTTCTGTAAGGGAAGAAGTAGGTACCGAATTCTTTACACTTGAACACAAAAGCCAAAAGTCGCTCATCTAAGTGTAAGAATTTATGTACATACAAAGTTGCCGACAAGAAAACCTAATTCCTTAAACTCTTGGCAAGGATTTTAGTAGGTACGTAAATTGTTAAGCTTTATAAGTAACTTATTACAACATTTGTAATGAAAGAAGTATGTACCGAATTCTTTACACTTGAACACCAAAGCGAAAAGTAGCTTAACTAAATGTAAGTATTTATGTACATACATAATTGCCTACAAGAAAACCTAATTCCTTACACTCTTGATAAGGATTATAGTAGGTACGTAAATTCTTAAGCCTTATACGTAACTTATTACAACTTTTGTAAGGGAAGAAGTAGGTACCGAATTCTTTATGCTTGAACACCAAAGCCAAAAGTAGCTCAACTAAGTGTAAGAATTTATGTTGATACATAGTTGTCTACAATAAAACCTAATTCCTTACATTCTTGGTAAGGATTTTAGTAGGTACGTAAATTCTTAAGTCTGAACGTAACTTATTACAACTTCTGTAAGGGAAGGAGTAGGTACCGAATTCTTTACACTTGAACACAAAAGCCGAAAGTTGCTCAACTATGTGTAAGAATTTATGTACAAACATAGTTGCCTACAATAAAACCTAATTCCTTACACTCTTGGTAAGGATTTTAGGAGGTACGTAAATTCTTAAGCCTTATACATAACTTATTACAACTTTTGTAAGGGAAGAAGTTGGTACCGAATTCTTTACACTTGAACACCATAGCGAAAATTAGCTCAACTAAGTGTAAGTATTTATGTACATACATAGTTGCCTACAAGAAAACCTAATTCCTTACACTCTTGGTAAGGATTTTAGTAGGTACGTAAATTCTTAAGCCTTATACGTAACTTATTACAACTTTGGTAAGGGAAGAAGTAGGTACCCAATTCTTTACACTTGAACACTAAAGCCAAAAGTAGCTCAACTAAGTGTAAGAATTTATGTTGATACATAGTTGTCTACAATAAAACCTAATTCCCTATACTCTTGGTAAGGATTTTTGTATGTACGTAAATTCCTAATCCTTATACGTAACATATTACAACTTTTGTAATAAAAGAAGTAGGTACCGATTTCTTTACACTTGAACACCAAAGTCAAAAGTAGCTCAACTAAGTGTAAGTAATTATGTACATACATAGTAGCCTACAAGAAAACCTAATTCCTTACACTCTTGGAAAGGATTTTATTAGGTACATAAATTCTTAAGCCTTATACGTAACTTATTACAACTTATGTATGGGAAGAAGTAAATACCGAATTCTTTACACTTGAACACCAAAGCTAGAAGTTGCTCAACTAAGTGTAAGAATTTATGTACAAACATAGTTGCCAACAAGAAAACCTAATTCCTTACACTCTTGGAAAGGATTTTAGGAGGTACGTAAATTCTTAAGCCTTATACATAACTTATTACAACTTTTGTAAAGGAAGAAGTAGGTACTGAATTCTTTACACTTGAACACCAAAGCCAAAACTTGCTTAACTAAGTGTAAGTATTTATGCACATACATAGTTGCCTACAAGAAAACCTAATTCCTTACACTCTTGGTAAGGATTTTAGTAGGTACGTAAATTCCTAAGCTTTATATGTAACTTATTACAACAATTGTAATAAAGGAGTAGGTACCGAATTCATTACACTAGAACACCATAGCCAAAATTAGCTCAACTAAGTGTAAGAATTTTTGTACATACATAGTTGACTATAAGAAAACCTAATTCCTTGCACTCTTGGTAAGGATTTTAGTAGGTAAGTAAATTATTAAGCCTTATACGTAACTTATTACAACTTCTGTAAGGGAAGAAGTAGGTACCGAATTCTTTATAATTGAACACCAAAGCCAAAAGTATCTCAACTAAGTGTAAGAATTTATGTATATACAACGTTTCCAACAAGCTAACCTTATTCCTTACACTCTTGGCAAGGTCTTTAATGGTACGCAAATTCTTAAGCTTTATATGTAACTTATTACAACAATTATAATGAAAAAAGTTGGTGCCGAATTCTTTACACTTGAACACCAAAGCCAAAAGTAGCTCAAATAAGTGTAAGAATTTATATACATACATAGTTGCCTACAAGAAATCCTAATTTTCTTACACTCTTGGTAAGGATTTTAGTAGGTACATAAATTCTTAAGCCTTATACGTAACTTATTACAACTTTTGTAAGGGAAGAAGTAGGTACCGAATTCTTTACACTTGAACACCAAAGCCAAAAGTAGCTCAACTAAGTGTAAGAATTTAAATATATACAATGTTGCCAACAAGATAACCTAATTCCTTACACTCTTGGTAAGGATTTTAGTAGGTACGTAAATTATTAAGCCTTATACGTAACTTATTACAACTTTTGAAAGGAAATAAGTAGGTACTAATTCTTTACACTTGAACACCAAAGCCAAAAGTAGCTCAACTAAGTGTAAGAATTTATGTACATTTATAGTTGTCTGCAAGAAAACCTAATTCCTTACACTCTCGGTAAGGATTTTAGTAGGTACGTAAATTCTTAAGCCTTATATGTAACTTATTACAAATTTTGTAAGGGAAGAAGTAGGTACGGAATTCTTTACACTTGAACACCAAAGCCAAAAGTAGCTCAACTAAGTGTCAGAATTTATGTATATACAATGTTGCCAACAAGAAAACCTAATTCCTTAAACTCTTGGTAAGGATTTTAGTAGGTACGTAAATTATTAAGCCTTATACGTAACTTATTACAACTATTGTAAGGAAAGAAGTATGTACCAATTCTTTACACTTGAACACCAAAGCCAAAAGTAGCTCAACTAAGTGTAAGAATTTATGTACATACATAGTTGCCTACAAGAAAACCTAATTCCTTACATTCTTGGTAACGATTTTAGTAGGTACGTAAATTCTTAAGCCTTATACGTAACTTAGTACAACTTTTGTACGGGAAGAAGTAGGTACCGAATTCTTTACACTTGAACACTAAAGCCAAAAGTAGCTCAACTAAGTGTAAGAATTTATGTTGATACATAGTTGTCTACAATAAAACCTAATTCCTTACAGTCTTGGTAAGGATTTTAGTAGGTACGCAAATTCTTAAGCCTTATACGTAACTTATTACAACTTTGGTAAGGGAAGAAGTAGGTATCGAATTCTTTACACTTGAACACTAAAGCTAAAAGTAGCTCAACTAAGAAGTAGGTATTGAATTCTTTACACTTGAACACCAAAGCGAAAAGTAGCTCAACTAAGTGTAAGTATTTATGTAAATACATAGTTGCCTACAAGAAAACCTAATTCCTTACACTCTTGGTAAGGATTTTAGTAGGTACGTAAATTCTTAAGCCTTATACGTAACTTATTACAACTTTGGTAAGGGAAGAAGTAGGTACCGAATTCTTTACACTTGAACACTAAAGCCAAAAGTAACTCAACTAAGTGTAAGAATTTATGTTGATACATAGTTGTCTACAATAAAACCTAATTCCTTACACTCTTGGTAAGGATTTTAGTAGGTACGTAAATTCTTAAGCCTTATATAATTACTTATTACAACTTTGGTAAGGGAAGAAGTAGGTATCGATTTTACACTTGAACACTAAAGCCAAAAGTAGCTCAACTAAGAAGTAGGTATTGAATTCTTTACACTTGAACACCAAAGCGAAAAGTAGCTCAACTAAGTGTAAGTATTTATGTACATACATAGTTGCCTACAAGAAAACCTAATTCCATACACTCTTGGTAAGGATTATAGTAGGTACGTAAATTCTTAAGCCTTATACGTAACATATTACAACTTTTGTAATAAAAGAAGGAGGTACCAAATTCTTTACACTTGAACACCAAAGTCAAAAGTAGCTCAACTAAGTGTAAGAATTTATGTACGTACATAGTTGCCTACAAGAAAACCTAATTCCTTACACTCTTGGTAAGGATTTTAGTAGCTACGTAAATTCTTAAGCCTTATACGTAACTTATGACAACTTTTGTAAGGAAAGAACTAGGTACCGAATTCTTTACACTTGAACACAAAAGCCAAAAGTCGCTCATCTAAGTGTAAGAATTTATGTACATACAAAGTTGCCAACAAGAAAACCTAATTCCTTAAACTCTTGGCAAGGATTTTAGTAGGTACGTAAATTGTTATGCTTTATACGTAACTTATTACAACATTTGTAATGAAAGAAGTATGTACCGAATTCTTTACACTTGAACACCAAAGCGAAAAGTAGCTTAACTAAATGTAAGTATTTATGTACATACATAATTGCCTACAAGAAAACCTAATTCCTTACACTCTTGGTAAGGATTATAGTAGGTACGTAAATTCTTAAGCCTTATACGTAACTTATTACAACTTTTGTAAGGGAAGAAGTAGGTACCGAATTCTTTACACTTGAACACCAAAGCCAAAAGTAGCTCAACTAAGTGTAAGAATTTATGTTGATACATAGTTGTCTACAATAAAACCTAATTCCTTACACTCTTGGTAAGGATTTTAGTAGGTACGTAAATTCTTAAGCTTTAAATGTAACTTATTACAACATTTGTAATGAAAAAAGTTGGTACCGAATTCTTTACACTTGAACACCAAAGCCAAAAGTAGCTCAACTAAGTGTAAGAATTTATTTATATACAAAGTTGCCAACAAGAAAACCTAATTCCTTACACTTTTGGTAAGGATTTTAGTTGGTACATAAATTATTAAGCCTTATACGTAACTTATTACAACTTTTGTAAGGAAAGAAATAGGTACTAATTCTTTACACTTGAACACCAAAGCAAAAAGTTACTCAACTAAGGGTAAGAATTTACGTACAACCATAGTTGCCTACATGAAAACCTAATTCCTTACACTATTGGTAAGGATTTTAGTAGGTACGTAAATTCTTAAGCCTTAATCATAACT
Organism: Hibiscus mutabilis; assembly: GCA_019671005.1. Classification (NCBI taxonomy): domain Eukaryota; kingdom Viridiplantae; phylum Streptophyta; class Magnoliopsida; order Malvales; family Malvaceae; genus Hibiscus; species Hibiscus mutabilis. The sequence continues at coordinate 19,075,921 of CM033717.1, read as the reverse complement.
TATTACAACTTTTGTAAGGGAAGAATTAGGTATCAAATTCTTTGCACTTGAACACCAATGCCAAACGTAGCTCAACTAAGTGTAAGAATTTATGTACATACATAGTTGCCTACAAGAAAACCTAATTCTTTACACTCTTGGTAAGGATTTTAGTAGGTACGTAAATTCTTAAGCCTTATATGTAACTTATTACAAATTTTGTAAGGGAAGAAGTAGGTACCGAATTCTTTACACTTGAACACCAAAGCCGAAAGTAGCTCAACTAAGTGTCAGAATTTATGTATATACAATGTTGCCAACAAGAAAACCTAATTCCTTAAACTCTTGGTAAGGATTTTAGTAGGTACGTAAATTATTAAGCCTTATACGTAACTTATTACAACTATTGTAAGGAAATAAGTATGTACCAATTCTTTACACTTGAACACCAAAGCCAAAAGTAGCTCAACTAAGTGTAAGAATTTATGTACATACATAGTTGCCTACAAGAAAACCTAATTCCTTACATTCTTGGTAACGATTTTAGTAGGTACGTAAATTCTTAAGCCTTATACGTAACTTAGTACAACTTTTGTACGGGAAGAAGCAGGTACCGAATTCTTTACACTTGAACACTAAAGCCAAAAGTAGCTCAACTAAGTATAAGAATTTATGTTGATACATAGTTGTCTACAATAAAACCTAATTCCTTACACTCTTGGTAAGGATTTTAGTAGGTACGTAAATTCTTAAGCCTTATACGTAACTTATTACAACTTTGGTAAGGGAAGAAGTAGGTATCGAATTCTTTACACTTGAACACTAAAGCCAAAAGTAGCTCAACTAAGAAGTAGGTATTAAATTCTTTACACTTGAACACCAAAGCGAAAAGTAGCTCAACTAAGTGTAAGCATTTATGTACATACATAGTTGCCTACAAGAAAACCTAATTCCTTACACTCTTGGTAAGGATTTTAGTAGGTACGTAAATTCTTAATCCTTATACGTAACTTATTACAACTTTGGTAAGGGAAGAAGTAGGTACCGAATTCTTTACACTTGAACACTAAAGCCAAAAGTAGCTCAACTAAGTGTAAGAATTTATGTTGATACATAGTTGTCTACAATAAAACCTAATTCCTTACACTCTTGGTAAGGATTTTAGTAGGTACGTAAATTCTTAAGCCTTATACGTAACTTATTACAACTTTGGTAAGGGAAGAAGTAGGTATCGAATTCTTTACACTTGAACACTAAAGCCAAAAGTAGCTCAACTAAGAAGTAGGTATTGAATTCTTTACACTTGAACACCAAAGCGAAAAGTAGCTCAACTAAGTGTAAGTATTTATGTACATACATAGTTGCCTACAAGAAAACCTAATTCCTTACACTCTTGGTAAGGATTATAGTAGGTACGTAAATTCTTAAGCCTTATATGTAACATATTACAACTTTTGTAATAAAAGAAGGAGGTACCAAATTCTTTACACTTGAACACCCAAGCCAAAAGTAGCTCAACTAAGTGTAAGAATTTATGTACGTACATAGTTGCCTACAAGAAAACCTAATTCCTTACACTCTTGGTAAGGATTTTAGTAGCTACGTAAATTCTTAAGCCTTATACGTAACTTATGACAACTTTTGTAAGGAAAGAAGTAGGTACCGAATTCTTTACACTTGAACACTAAAGCCAAAAGTAGCTCAACTAAGTGTAAGAATTTATGTTGATACATAGTTGTCTACAATAAAACCTAATTCCTTACACTCTTGGTAAGGATTTTAGTAGGTACGTAAATTCTTAAGCCTTATACGTAACTTATTACAACTTTGGTAAGGGAAGAAGTAGGTATCGAATTCTTTACACTTGAACACCAAAGCCAAAAGTAGCTCAACTAAGTGTAAGAATTTATGTTGATACATAGTTGTCTACAATATAACCTAATTCCTTACACTCTTGGTAAGGATTTTAGTAGGTACGTAAATTCTTAAGCTTTAAATGTAACTTATTACAACATTTGTAATGAAAAAAGTTGGTACCGAATTCTTTACACTTGAACACCAAAGCCAAAAGTAGCTCAACTAATTGTAAGAATTTATTTATATACAAAGTTGCCAACAAGAAAACCAAATTCCTTACACTTTTGGCAAGGATTTTAGTTGGTACATAAATTATTAAGCCTTATACGTAACTTATTACAACTTTTGTAAGGAAAGAAATTGGTACTAATTCTTTACACTTGAACACCAAAGCCAAAAGTTACTAAACTAAGGGTAAGAATTTACGTACAACCATAGTTGCCTACATGAAAACCTAATTCCTTACACTATTGGTAAGGATTTTAGTAGGTACGTAAATTCTTAAGCCTTAATCATAACTTATTACAACTTTTGTAAGGGAAGAATTAGGTATCAAATTCTTTGCACTTGAACACCAAAGCCAAAAGTAGCTTAACTAAGTGTAAGAATTTATGTACATACATAGTTGCCTACAAGAAAACCTAATTCTTTACACTCTTGGTAAGGATTTTAGTAGGTACGTAAATTCTTAAGCCTTATATGTAACTTATTACAAATTTTGTAAGGGAAGAAGTAGGTACCGAATTCTTTACACTTGAACACCAAAGCCGAAAGTAGCTCAACTAAGTGTCAGAATTTATGTATATACAATGTTGCCAACAAGAAAACCTAATTCCTTAAACTCTTGGTAAGGATTTTAGTAGGTACGCAAATTATTAAGCCTTATATGTAACTTATTACAACTATTGTAAGGAAAGAAGTATGTACCAATTCTTTACACTTGAACACCAAAGCCAAAAGTAGCTCAACTAAGTGTAAGAATTTATGTACATACATAGTTGCCTACAAGAAAACCTAATTCCTTACATTCTTGGTAACGATTTTAGTAGGTACGTAAATTCTTAAGCCTTATACGTAACTTAGTACAACTTTTGTACGGGAAGAAGTAGGTACCGAATTCTTTACACTTGAACACTAAAGCCAAAAGTAGCTCAACTAAGTGTAAGAATTTATGTTGATACATAGTTGTCTACAATAAAACCTAATTCCTTACACTCTTGGTAGGGATTTTAGTAGGTACGTAAATTCTTAAGCCTTATACGTAACTTATTACAACTTTGGTAAGGGAAGAAGTAGGTATCGAATTCTTTACACCTGAACACTAAAGCCAAAAGTAGCTCAACTATTGTAAGGAAAGAAGTATGTACCAATTCTTTACACTTGAACACCAAAGCCAAAAGTAGCTCAACTAAGTGTAAGAATTTATGTACATACATAGTTGCCTACAAGAAAACCTAATTCCTTACACTCTTGGTAAGGATTATAGTAGGTACGTAAATTCTTAAGCCTTATACGTAACATATTACAACTTTTGTAATAAAAGAAGGAGGTACCAAATTCTTTACACTTGAACACCAAAGCCAAAAGTAGCTCAACTAAGTGTAAGAATTTATGCACGTACATAGTTGCCTACAAGAAAACCTAATTCCTTACACTCTTGGTAAGGATTTTAGTAGCTACGTAAATTCTTAAGCCTTATACGTAACTTATGACAACTTTTGTAAGGAAAGAAGTAGGTACCGAATTCTTTACACTTGAACACTAAAGCCAAAAGTAGCTCAACTAAGTGTAAGAATTTATGTTGATACATAGTTGTCTACAATAAAACCTAATTCCTTACACTCTTGGTAAGGATTTTAGTAGGTACGTAAATTCTTAAGCCTTATACGTAACTTATTACAACTTTGGTAAGGGAAGAAGTAGGTATCGAATTCTTTACACTTGAACACAAAAGCCAAAAGTCGCTCATCTAAGTGTAAGAATTTATGTACATACAAAGTTGCCAACAAGAAAACCTAATTCCTTAAACTCTTGGCAAGGATTTTAGTAGGTACGTAAATTGTTAAGCTTTATACGTAACTTATTACAACATTTGTAATGAAAAAAGTAGGTACCGAATTCTTTACACTTGAACACCACAACCAAAAGTAGCTCAACTAAGTATAAGTGTTTATGTAAATACATAGCTGCCTACAAGAAAACCTAATTCCTTACACTCTTGGTAAGGATTTTAGTAGGTACGTAAATTCTTAAGCTTTATATGTAACTTATTGCAACATTTGTAATGAAAGAAGCAGGTACCGAATTTTTTACACTTGAACACCATAGCCAAAAGTAGCTCAACTAAGTGTAAGAATTTATGTTGATACATAGTTGTCTACAATAAAACCTAATTCCTTACACTCTTGGTAAGGATTTTAGTAGGTACGTAAATTCTTAAAAATTCTTAAGCTTTAAATGTAACTTATTACAACATTTGTAATGAAAAAAGTTGGTACCGAATTCTTTACACTTGAACACCAAAGCCAAAAGTAGCTCAACTACGTGTAAGAATTTATTTATATACAAAGTTGCCAACAAGAAAACCTAATTCCTTACACTTTTGGTAAGGATTTTAGTTATTTTAGTAGGTAATAAATTATTCCTTAAGCCTTATAAAACTTATTACAACTTTTGTATGGAAAGAAATAGGTACTAATTCTTTAACTTGAACACCAAAGCCAAAAAGTTACTCAACTAAGTGTAAGAATTTATAAATAGTTGCCAACAAGATAACCTAATTCCTTACACTTTTGGTAAGGATTTTAGTAGGTACACCAAAGCCAAACGTCTTAAGCTTTATATGTAACTTATTACAACATTTGTAATGAAGAACGTTGGTAAATTTTGTAATAAAAATTCTTTACTTGAACACCAAAGCCAAAAGTGAACACCAAAGCCAAAATTATGCATACAAGTTGCCTACAAGAAAACCTAATTCCTTACACTCTTGTGTAAGAATTTATGTGCCTTATATGTAACATAGTTGCCTAACACCAAAGCAAAAGAAACTAAGTGTAAGAATTCCTTACACTCTTGGTAAGATTTTAGTAGGTACATAAATTCTTAAGCCTTATAAGCGTAACTTATTAAAACTTTGTAAAAACCTAATTCCTTACACTCTTGGGAATTTTAGTAGGTACCAAATTCTTTACACTTGAACACCAAAGCCAAAAGTAGCTCAACTAAGTGTCAAAGTGTAAGAATTTATGTATATACAAAGTTGCCTACAAGAAAACCTAATTCCTTAAACTCTTGGTAAGGATTTTAGTAGGTACGTAAATTATTAAGCCTTATACGTAACTTATTACAACTTTTGTAAGGAAAGAAGTAGGTACCGAATTACACTTGAACACTAAAAGCCAAAAGTCTTCAACTACACTTGAACACCAAAGTTGCCAAAAGTAAACTCAATTCTAACACTAAGTAATTTTATGTACATACATAGTTGCCTTATTACAAGAAAACCTAATTCCTTGCATTCTTGGTAACGATTTTTATGTAGGTAGTTGCCTACAAGAAATTCTTAAGCCTTGGTATAAATTCTTAAGCCTTATAACTTCTTTACACTACAACTTAAGTTTTTATGTACATACAAAGTTGCCTAAGAAAACCTAATTCCTTACACTCTTGGTAAGGATTTTAGTAGGTAGGTACCAGAAGTAGGTAAATTTCTTAAGTGTAAGAATTTACATACAAAGTTGCCAACAAGAAAACCTAATTGAACACCAAAGCCAAAAAAAGTTGCTCAACTAAGTGTAAGAATATATGTACATACATAGTTGCCTACAATAAAAACCTAATTCCTTACACTCTTGGTAAGGATTTTAGTAAGGATTTTAGTAGGTACGTAAATTCTTAAGCCTTATAACGTAACTTTTAACAACATTTGTAATGAAAGTAGTAGGTTGTAAAAAGTTCTTTGCCCTTCAACACAAAGCCAAAAGTAGCTCAACTAACACCAAAGTGTAAGAATTTATTTATGTACATACATAGTTGCCTACAAGAAAACCTAATTCCTTACACTCTTGGTAAGATTTTAGTATTTTCTTAAGTAGGTAACTTATTAAAACATTTGTAATGAAGAAATTCTTTCTTTAAGAACACTTATAAGTGTCTTTATTACAACTTTTGTAAGTAGGAAGAAATTATTAAGTAGGTACCAAAATTCTTTACACTTGAACACCAAAGCCAAAAGTAGCTCAACTAAGTTGTAAGAATTTATGTACATTTTTGTACAGTTGTCAACTACAAGAAAACCTAATTCCTTACACACCAAAGCCAAAGGTAAGGATTTTAGTAGGTACGTAAAATTCTTAAGCCTTATAAAACGTAACTTATTACAACTTTTGGTAAGGAGGAAAGAAGTATGTACTAATTCTTTACACTTGAACACCAAAGCCAAAAGTAGCTCAACTAAGTGTAAGAATTTATGTACATACATAGTTGCCTACAAGAAAACCTAATTTTTTACATTCTTAAGCGTAAGGAAAGAAGTAGATTTTGAACACCAAAGCCAAAAGTAGCTAGGTGTACATAAAAGAAAACCTAATTCTTAAGCCTTATAGGTACGTAAATTCTTAAGTTACAACTTTTATTACAACTTTTGAAGAAGAAGTAGGTACCGAATTCTTTACACTTGAACACCAAAGCCAAAAGTTGCTCAACTAAGTGTAAGAATATATGTACATACATAGTTGCCTACAAGAAAAACCTAATTCCTTACACTCTTGGTAAGGATTTTAGTAGGTACGTAAATTCTTAAGCCTTATACGTAACTTATTAAATTCTTAAAGAAGCCTTATATAATTCTTTACACTTGAACACCAAAGCCAAAGTAACAACATTTGTAATGAAAAAAACCTAATTCCTTACACTCTTGTAGGTTTTAGTAGAATTCTTTGCACTTCAACACCAAAGCCAAAAGTAGCTCAACTAAGTGTAAGAATTTATGTACATACATAGTTGCCTATAAGAAAACGTAATTCCTTACACTCTTGGTAAGGATTTTAGTAGGTACGTAAATTCTTAAGCCTTATACGTAACTTATTACAACTTTTGTAAGGGAAGAAGTAGGTACCGAATTCTTTACACTTGAACACCAAAGCCAAAAGTAGCTCAACTAAGTATAAGAATTTATGTACATTTATAGTTGTCTACAAGAAAACCTAATTCCTTACACTCTCGGTAAGGATTTTAGTAGGTACGTAAATTCTTAAGCCTTATATATAACTTATTACAAATTTTGTAGGGGAAGAAGTAGGTACCAAATTCTTTACACTTGAACACCAAAGCCAAAAGTAGCTCAACTAAGTGTAAGAATTTATGTACATACATAGTTGCCTACAAGAAAACCTAATTCGTTACACTCTTGGTAAGGATTTTAGTAGGTACGTAAATTCTTAGATGATCGTATAACCGTCCCAATATTTCCCATATCATTTTCTCATCTCTTGTCCAAATCATTTGCAACCCTTCTACCTTCTCTCTAAATTATGGATATGTTTTAATTCATATCTTTGAGAAGTTAAACATTGACACCTCCCTTGATACCGTCATCTTGGAGGTTCATAAATGATGAATAGGTTCACAAAAATGATGAAGATGATGCCCGAGTAAGTCCAAGAAATGTGGCTGCTCTGGATGCTCTACCTCCCATGACCATTGAGTCCATGTATGCGGCTATGATTACTCGTTTTGACAACATAGATGTTTTCCTTCGTAGTTCTCATGCGCAAACTATCGGCTTGCTCCGTAACTTAGATGATTGTGTAACTTCATTGGAACAAGACATGTTTAATGTTCATGATCACCTTTTTCCACCTACATATCATCATGATGCACCGGATGTTTAGTCTTTTATGACTTACTATGCTCTTTGTTCCATCTTTATATTTGAATTTTACAATGTATGCTATAGTTACAATGATATTTGTTGTTTTTGTAGTTTTTTTTATTGTCTATGGTACAACAAAAAGGGGAAAACAATTTGTAACTAATTTATAAATTTTGAAGATATCTTCAAAGATAAATTTATAACTAATTTATAAATTTAATATATTCGGTTCAAATTTGTCATAAATGTTAATTTCCTCTTGAACAATTTTGAAGATATCTTCAAAAACAAATTTATAAGTAATTTATATATTTAATCTTTTTGGTTCAAATTTTTCATAAATGTTAATTTCCTCTAGAACAAACTTTCTCTAAGTTGTATGACTTGATACATACTCTTGAAACACTTTTTAAAGTCAACAAGACGACATGTGTATCTTGGAGACGGATTCGAAACCTCGTACATGGTTTTGAAACCACTTTGGCAGTATAGCCTAGAAATATTTTTTTAACTACTGGTTTCGATACCTCTTACGTGGTTTTGAAACCACTTTGGCAATATAGCCTAGAAATGTTTTTTTAACTACTGGTTTCGATACCTCCTACGTGGTTTCGAAACCACTTTGGTAGTATAGCCTAGAAATGTTTTTTAACTCCTGATTTCGATACCACCTACGTGGTTTCAAAACCACTTTGCCAGTATTGCCTAGAAATGTTTTTTTAAGTCCTGGTTTCGATACCTCCTACGTGGTTTCTAAACCAGTAAAACCCATATTCAATCGTATTTGGTTAAAAACAAACTATTTCAACCACCAAATTTAATGCAATTAATGCTGACAACCACCATTAAATGGGTATAGAAACCCCCAAAAATATTGGCTTTTGACCAACCATTTTGTTGAGACAATCAGCTTCCCTTCTATATAAACGTGGGAAGACATGGAGTTATCTTTCTCCCTCTCCTTATAGTAGAAGCAACCCTTTCATACGTTCTGTAACATTCAACAGTACCACTCGTACGTAGAAGGTAGGTATGTTGAATCTTCACTCTTTTATTTACTTTACTTAACACTTGGTAACCATTTTTTTCATTACCCTTTCTAAGCCAACTAACAATGTCATGGTAGGAAATCTTGAAATCGGAAGACTGGTACATGGAGGAGGCAGTTGAAAATATTGTTGATACTTCTTCGAATGATCACTGTGAAGCTGACGTAAATGTTGTTCCTGATAATATAGTAGGTATGATTTTTGATTCTCGTGAGAATGCATGGGATTTTTACAAGCATTATGTGAAAAATATTGGCTTTAGTGCACATCGGGCAACAACTAGAAAAGACGTCGTGGGTAATGTCAGAACATAAGAATTTTGTTGCTCACGAGCAGGGTTAGGAAATCAACAGTTACGAATGTACAACGGCAACGTGGTCCACGATCTATCACACAGACCGGTTGCAAAGCAAAAGTAGTTGTGTTGTGTAGAGATTCATGTACGTGGTGCATATCATATTCTCATGCTGAACATAATCATCCGAAATGCCCACCTATTATGCGACCTTTTCTGTAATCCAATAGAGAAGTTAATGATACATATAACATAGAGGCACGAGCCTTGAAAAATGTCAGGGTGAGAACATCACAAGTAATGAATTATTTCACACAATAGTCAAGTGGATTCCATAATGTTGGCTTCATTAGGAAAGACTTGTACAATTCCCTCCAAACAACCGGTGACACCGAAATCAGTGACGGTGATGTCAATGCCCTGCTCGCTTATTTTGACTGTAAGAAAGACCAAGATAGTGGCTTCTACATGTAGTACAGTGTAGATGAGTCTATGAGATTACATAATATTCTCTGGTGTGATTCAACGTTAAAGTCTAACTATTCATGCTTTGGCGATGTCATTGTGTTCGACACGACGTACAAGGCTAATGCTTATGGACGTCCTCTGATGCATATAGTTGGTGTGAATCACCACCACTAAACTATTGTCTTCAGTGTTGCAATTCTAGCTGACGAGACCGCCGATACTTTTGAATTGTTTTGCGGGCTTTTTTGAAAGCTATGTTTAACAAGGCTCTAGTTTCAGTGGTGAAAAACGGAGATAGATCCATGCAAAGGGCTATAAAAATGGTGGTCTTGCTTGCTCGCCATCGCATATGTTCGTGGCACCTGTCTCGAAATGGTCAGGCAAACATAGGTGATAAAAAGTTTACTAGTGCATTTAGCAGATACATGTCATCTTGGTAGACAGTTGAGGAATTTGATCAAGAATGAAGGCCAATTGTCGAACAGTTTAACATCCAGAACCATCCTTGGGTGGTGGAGAAGGATCGGACTCTACATTTGTGGACACAAGCATATATTACAAGACACTTCTTCGACGAAGTTCGGTCAACACAAAGGTGTGAGGGCATGAATGTTGCATTGGCTATTGTGCTTAAGTGTAAGAAGACATATATAGATGTTGTACGTGCCATTGAAAATGCCATTAATGAGATGCGCATTAAATATTTGAAGGAAGATTTCTTCACTGCACAAAGTAAGCCTTGCCCAAGTACGAAATTGACTGACCTGGAAGAGCATGCAGCTGAACTCTATACGCGGACATCATTTGCAAAATTTCAGGACGAACTTAAACATGAGACGTTGTATCGTCTTGTACGTTCGATAATAAACCTTGGAGAATCCCAGGCTTATCATTTAACAAGGTACAAGGATCCAACTAAGTTGCATGAAGTTCTGCTTCATGTGGACACGCTGAACCTAACGTGTTCTTGTAGGAGATTTGAGTCGATCAGGCTTCCATGTCGCCACCAATTGCATGTTCTTAAGCTTGAAGATTTTTCTGAGATCCCAAAATCTTTGATTCGACCTTGGTGGACCAAGAATGCAAAGATTTCATCTCCGTCTTTTGTGGACTTCAATGTGTCACCGGCGTTGAAGCAAATATCTCAATTTGTATCTTTACGATCACTGTCATCGCGATTGTGCTTTATTGCATCGCAAACTGAGGAAACCTTTCGAACCGTGAGAGATGAGATAGTTAGATTAACTGCTGGCTTTGATGACTCATGTTCCTTGACAAAATCATCATCTTCTAAAGATACAAAATGCAACGTTCGAGACCCACGACGAAAACAAATGGAACGAAAACAAAACCAGAAGATTGAACTGCCAACCTCAAGAAGGTACCATTGTTCGTTTTGTAATGTTGAGGGGTACAATAAAAACACGTGTCCTGACTTGAAGCTTCAACTTCCTACACCATCGCGTGCGGTGACATCAACTTGTTTTGAAGACGACATGGAATTTGTCGAACACCTACACATGTTAGGACCTGAACGAAATATGAGTCATTACTTCTTTATTCTCGTGTGTGTCATGGTAAACCTAAATTAACGTGTGTTTCCATGTACATTTCACTTAGGATGAAATTCATGTTTTGAATGAAGACGATGAAGCTTACAACATATCTCCGCCTGCGACATCCATGGTAATATTTCATTCAAGCGACCTACTTTTACAATTATATTTTTTGTACGTAAGAATGTGTTCCGTTCTGCTCATGGTATTTAACTTTATGTCTTGTAGTGTCTCAATTTTATGAGTTAGAACATCTACATGCATATTTTTTTGGTGAAATGGATACTAAATTAGGGTAAGTGGCACCTTACGTTATCTCCTTCCATGCTCTAACAGGGTCACGGCCTTATGATTTTGTTCTATAAGGATTTTCATGTTCTGATACAACTGTGCTTTTACAATCCTCAAACATGCAGTTGTCATTCACTTCTTGCTTTGATGCAGCATTGCCTACCGAATTTTAATAATTTCATCCAATATTGGCATATCCTTATGACCATATAAGGTGCATGATAGTTTATGTTAACAACCAGTAAATCTTTTACTTTCATTTTATCCATTTTACAATATGACCTATAAGGAATCTTCCCAGTAATAAATATATCCACTAAATTCTTCACAAAATGCAAACTTAACAATCACGGATAAAACATTTCAATCATCAACTAAACTTGCTAAATGTTACATTTTCTAAACCATTACAATATTGAAACTTTTCATTCTGCTCAAAATAACTACACAAGGTGTTACCCATTTTCCTATACCCCTACCCCTACTTTTAAGTATTCCTGTAAATGTACACAAAAAATAATATCAAGGAAGAATGATTTTTTCTCCATCTAATGCCCATTCAAAAAAGAGCAACAATATTACCTGATTAGACAAAATATGATCAAACCTGCCTTAGTATGACCCATACAAAAAGAGGGTCCAAAATACCTTATAACTGGTTCATCCAAAAAAAATGCATTGGTACTGTAACACCCTAAAATTGGCCTAGAAATGTTACCACAATCCAAACTATAGGCTAATTGAATTCATAACTTAATCAATTTAAAGAAGAATGAACAATTGGCCATCCTTAGGATCGAATAAGTGAGATTATAACCAAATTGAATTGAAAGTAAAACTAGACGGCATAAATGAAAGGATGAAATTGTGATCATGCAAAACTCTATGGTTTGTATGCAAATAGAATAAAATTAAAGGCCCTGACACATGTTCTCAATTGATGAGAACATGTGTCTAAGGGAAGAGTGACTCACAGCTTGCTTGGAGGAAAGATGAACAAAATAGAATCATCTTCTTCCTCCCATTATCATCCTCTATAGCCGATTGTGAGAGGGAAATGGGAAAGAAAGAAAAGCTTCATTCATCACCTTCAATTCAAGCTTTTTGATTAAGCCTTGATCAAATTTAGCTTGGAGAAGGTATAATGCTTGATTCCAATTTGTTATAGAATGTTTGAATGAGTGAATTGATGATGTTTTGTTGTATGAATTGAATTGGATGATTGTTATGTGTGTTAGGAGCAAGCTAGCTTCAATTTGAACATGAAATTGTGAGTTCTAGTAACAAATTTGATAAAGGATGTACATATAGTTGCTGGAAATCTGGGAAATATGTACATGGTTGAAAACAGTTTTGATTAGGGACTGTTTTGATAGAGATAATGTGCAAACATGTTAATTGAATATAGAACCTTGTTTTGATCATGTACCTAGATGAAATGAAGATTTAATTGAATAGATATATTGCTGGAAAATGACAACACCTAACTGGACTAGTTAAATTAAACAATGGACTGCCTAATTGATGAATTGGATGTGCAATGTGATCAAATAGATCAAATTAGGTTCAACATGATAATGCCCTATTTTAAGCACATGGCTAGGTGAATTAGAATGACCTAGACATGTAGGAACATGAAAATGAATTGAATTTCCATGTTAGAACCTTGCTTAGGTGAATTAAGAAGCTAGAAATTCAACCTAGTGTAATATGCCCAGAATGCTCTATTCTGGGCAGTAACTTTGAAAAATCACTATAAATTGTATAAAATTAATTTAAGGCTGAAATTTTTATGGACAACACCTTGATATGTCTAAATTCATTAGAAGAAAGTATAACTAAATTATGGGTTGTAGAATGTAATGTAGAGAAGAAACACTAGGGATAGTGCAAACTGTACAGTGTGGCAAGTTACCTTGCCTTTAAGTTAAAAAATGTATTAATTGGATAAGAACTAAAACGCAAGCCTTATATGGTTATAAAGAAATTTTTTTAGCTTTCCAACGATGTAAACCAATTGAAATTTCGACGTACGAAATGAAAGTTATGCTTGATTAAGTGACTAGAGTACAAGCTGTCTGGGAGTAGCAGTATAGGCAATTGCACACTGTTTTGTGGCAATTTGTAAACTGTCTTGTAAACAGTTTTAGGACATTGATTCTACCTTGTTTTACATGAACTAGAATATAGATAAGTGTAGTTAAGTGTAATGGAAAATGTATATGAGCATGCTGCCAAATTTGTGTATGTTATGTGCTTGTGAAATTGACTTGATTTGATGATCATATAAACTTGTCTTGACATGTTTGTACTTGTAATATGATAGAACCAGGAGTAAACTTGATGGAAGAGGATATAGTGGATTATCCTAAAGCCAAGGAAAAAGGAGTGTGGATCCAAGACTAGCTAAGCTTGGAGTATTGTGAGTGTAGTTGTCTTTAGGGTTAGGACTAGGTCCTAACCAAATGTATACATGTTTACATTCTTGAAATGTTGAATGAACTTAATCATGGACTTGACCTAATAAGGGAAGAATGACTAGTAATGCATGAAACTAGATCACATCTTGAATACATGTTTAATTAGAATGCTAAGCATGTTTATATGGTATATTGGTGCTTATATGTGGCATGATGCTTGTGATTGAATGCTAAAGAACATGCTTGAGATATCATCTCATCTTAATGAAATGAAACATGAAAACTACATTATATGTGAGCTATGGCTCAATGGCCTAAGGGCCTAATATGAAATGAACTTGCTTGACATAATCTTGATCTTGAATCACTTGAATAAATGGTAAATCGAGCAACCTTGGTAGCTAGTTGGACTAGGTAGAAGGGCATGCCTTAGAGTCTAGAGCTCATTGTGTCAGGGTGGACTACAGTCCAGGGCTAAGGCCCCTATTTAGCGATAGACGGAGGGTATGTATGTGGTCTTTGGCGACAGTAGGAGGGTTGACCAGCACTACAGTGCATCTTGTGGCGAGAGTTGGTTGGAAACTCGATTACCTATACAAACTAAGTACCAAGGGGTTGTTTAATTGATAATACATGAAACAACAATCTAATAACACATGATACTTGTCTTGAAAGCTATGAATTGAATGTTACTTGTCTTGAAAGTCATGATTTGTATGTTACTTGTTATGTAAGCATGACTTAACTTGATCACTTGTTTTGAAAGCATGTTGTGCTTGATTCTTGATATGAAAACATGAAGTATGATTCCATGTTCTTGTTCCTTGATAGCCGAATGTACGATATCCTTAGCTAGGATTATCTTGATGCTTGAAAGCCTTAACTAAAATCACTCTAATGTTTGGAAGCCTTAGCTAGGATTATCTTGATGCTTGAAATCCTTAATTTGGTCTATACTTGACTAAATGACATAAAACTTGACATAACAAATGGTTAGATCTAGTTACTACCTCACTAAGTACATTCTTGTGCTTATCACTCTCGTTTTCATTCTTCCCAACTACAGGATAAAGGATACGAGTGTTGCTTGATCTTGAAGCATGATTTCTTGAGCTCGAAGCAAGTCACACAAGTGTAGTTAAAGTATGGTTTCATACTTGTTTTGTATATCTCCTAGAATGGTGGCACTAGATTGTACATAGTTTATCATGTTCATGCATTTTGATACACTTGAAACTTGTATATATTGATCTTGATGGGCCTACTATGTTATGAACCAATTGACAAGTATGTAATGAACCTAGAGTTCCATGTAATGAATGGTATTTGCTGCGGATATATGGATTTAATTATGGAATGATCATATGTTGATCTAGTTTGCTATGAAACAATTCGAAAGCCTTGTCATGTTCATGTGTATGCTTGAATTAAAAGTAGAATGTGATGAACCATGTTGCTTGATCTACTATTCGATTGTCTTGCAAATTATAAGGTCATATGTGTATGAATATACCTTGATGAAAGTGTTATCTTGTGTTAATTGATGATTGCCAAATGTATGGGTTTAGAGTAAGGTTTGATTTGAAACAAGTTCATGAAATTGTATGCTCAATAATATTGTTTAGTAAAATAGGTAAGAGATGTTACATGTTTGCATTCTAGGATCAATGAAATGAATTGGAAAATGCACACCTAGGCAATTCGAATTGGTAGTGGTATATGATGAAGCTATTGAATCATGAAAGTAGTAACTTGTATTGAAAGCATGAAAGGAATTAAGTTAGTGACCTATTCGAAAGCTTTTAGGTTGAAGTAAGAATTGAAATATGAGTTGATTCTATGATAAGTTTGGTTGCTTGTAGTGTTTGTATTTCTTGTATTGCCTTGTTCAATGTCCTTGCTTGCCTAAGTAACGCTCCCGAGCCGGTTTGCTACTAGCTCGGGGTAGGGGGTGTTACATGTACATCTCGAATACCAACCTAACCAACAGTTTTTCCTCATGCCTACGAACAAAAAGTGTAAGACAATAACGAGTTGATAATTATAATTCAGAAAACCAACATAATTACTCACTCAAAATTGTGGTCGACGAATGCTTGCACGACTTTTGAATGGACGTGAGTTAACCTGTACGACGTGTGCCTTTACAACATTTGACATTTTGCGTCTTTTCATATTTCTATCATTATTCATGAGATCATATAGAACAAACATGTGGTCCCATTCACCAACAGTCTATACAAAAAGATGTAAACAACATCACATAAGTTAATAAAGGTATACCAAGTAAAGATGATACATTGTTTAAGGCGTAATAAACTACGTATGCACGTACGACATCCTCTAGACGCTTCCTATCCCAAAGTTGCATCCACTGAATGCAAAACATTTCACAGTCATCTCTGTGGTAAAATATAGTTCTTTCAACCACATATTCTTATTAATAATAGGCAAATGGAAATAGACTGAAAACACATATTTAAACTTTAACAACTATATACCCATTGGTTTGATGTCTGACTTTAGGCACCACCACTCGTAGTTCGGTCATTGGCATCCATGGTGAGCCAAACACTTCAACGAAATTTTCATCTCTAAAACATTCACCTAATGTTTTAAGCTACATGCACAAACACATACATTTTTACATGCTACATAACATCGTGGGTTCAATTCAGTAGTTTTAAATTTAAGCTTATTATCATTTTCTTAACAACAGACACTCTTCCAACATTTCCTCGAGTAGTGGGTAAGCTGTCGAGTACCTTAGCTTCCCCATGCTCCATATCCAAGACGCACATATACCAGTGACTCCCATTGTCATTTATGGGGATAAATATCTGCAAACAATATTCTAATAATGGTTCTTACTTACTAAAACGATAACTACTCATTATATTTCAAATTTCTTCCACAAATATATGGTCGTTTGTACCATTTTCCAATCCCTAATGTTCCCGAAATGTTTGAAACGCTTACGCCAATAATCAGCAATCTCTGTACCATGCACCAGCCCTACTAGAAGCTGATTCTGCAAGACAATAATTATTATTTAGCATTATTGAAATGTAATATGTACGTACTTAAATCTTCCATAAACTTAATTTAAATTTAACATACACTTAATGCGCAGGGTAGATACCCTCTCCTTCTATTACCATCCGTACTTAAATCTTCCACAATAACAGTCCACCCAACAACATCAATAACCTAAATATGACAACAAAAACATATGTGAACTATTTCACTAAATTTCCTTATTTAACAACAGAATCAAAAATAAATTCTTAGGGAATTCATTACACTACACTAACCATTGAATTAACCCAACATCCGGGTCGTAACGTGTCAACGTCACTTACACTCAGGTACATGTGCCCAAAATCGATGAGGATTTTACTGCACACATATAAAGACGTAAAAATTATATTCAACCTAACTACGTTTCAGCATTATGATGTATTGCATACCTTTCGGACAAAGGAGTATTCCATATGTAGTCACACGTGTCACTAGCTGACGGCCCAACTCTATCAGTTATTTCAACATAGCTCAGTACCTGTAATGCTTAAACATTTCACGTGAAATGTTGATTTATTATAGACAATTAAAACATTTATTAACTTTGTAAAGTAATACAACTTCTGCCAAAACTTAAATAAACCGTATCACAAATGTAATTAAAGTACCCATAGCATCAAGAATTACAAATGATTCACCACAGTAAATCAACGTCAACACACTCATCTGTCCATATGATGTTATGCTCAAATGGAAAAGGTCATTAACACCTAATAACTGAGTTCAAATTACAAGTACTCAACTGATTTCCACCATTACATAATTTAAAGAACCTCAACAACACACAACGAGACGATAAAGTCACTCATTTCATGTTTTCAATTTTCTTTCGTAGATGTTTTCCTTTGCCACTAACCTTTGTCAATGCTTCCATGCTTGGCTTACCCTACAAATTAACATAAATTTTGACATCAACCGAAATCTCGTTCATCAAATAACTTAAACGTTTATAAAAATAAAGTTACAAGCTTCATTGCTTCTTATGCCTTTTTCTTTTTTTCAGCAACAGTGACGTTATCCTTCACCACAGGCACATTGTCTACCAACAATTCACCATTAACATCAGGGTGAAGTCCATATTTTGGGACTGACTCTTGACCTTCTCTTTCCTCGACTATTGATTCATCTTCCTCAAGGCCAATACAAAATTTAGCATCAACTTTACGCAAACATGCCTTCATATACATCATGTTCGCGGCCAAACCCGAAACTTGTTCAACCACCCTCTTTGATTCCCCCTTAAGAGCCTCCAAAGTCTCTTCAATTTTATTTTGCTTTTGTTCACTAGCTTGGAGACTCTCTCTGATTTCATTAAGTTCTGACATTACCTCTCCAAAACATCCATAATAACATTATTCGAACCACTACTCCTTCCACCTTCTTAACCTTCAGCACAATCATCATCATCCAACCCAAGTTCCTAGAAAATCCATCATTAATACATTTCATGTCAATCCATTCCAATATAGAATACAAAATTTTAATAACGTACTTACTCTAAATTTTTTAACAGGACGATCTCCCTTTAAGCGGGAAACAAGCTTGCATACTTCCTTCTTCCCCAAGCACGGATGCGACCATCACGGTCGGCAGCAAAACAGCCTCAGCTCGGAATTCCACTCCAATAATCAAATAACCTCACCTACATGTCATATTACTCACTAAATTATTATCAAAACAAAACTTAGGTAAATTACATACTACTTCAACGAAACATCCTTTTCAAAATATATTACCTCTAGGATAGCAATACAACCGGTCAGGTATGACTGACATGCACGATTTTGAAATTTTCCTACCCCGTCAATCAATCTCTCATACGAAAATTTACACCAATTGAGTTTCCTCTTTAACCCATTTGAACACAATAACTTCATATGTTCTAAGGAAGGCACGGTATTCACGTTTGGGCATAAGAAAACACCAACAATGTACAATAACACTCGTGCCTTTAATTCATCGCCCTCAAAACCACCACTTACTATCTCCCTCTCAAGTTGTTGATATTGTACCTTCGTATTGATCTTGTGCTTGCTTGAGCGAAATTTCTTTTCCATCAAATTTCCACATTACGTGTTGAACGTCAACTCCTTTATTCTTCAGCCCCAATATAGCCTCCTCATCTTCTATCATTAATGGAATTTTATGTCCATTAAATTCCATCATGGACCTTTCCAAATCAAAGTTCCCAGCTAGCTCGCGACAGAGGTCGCGATGAATTACTCTAAATTTCATTCCAAGCAAAGGGCCAAACCCTAATTCCGCAACAACACCTTCAATCTTCATCCTTTGCATCTCTTTAAACAAAATCGACAGCTTCTTCATGCTACATCTTGATGTTATCTCCTACGACATATAATATAACAATAATTACTTCAATGTTACGCATAAATGTATTACGTACCATTTTTTAACTCTAAACACTTTCTCTAACAATAAAGATACACTTACGCTTACCTTCTTAACTTCCATCTTCACTTTGCGGTTCGTTTTCCATTCGATATAGGACTGCTTCTATTCCACTTGCATATCAAAGTATGGCTTCTTCTCCTCATCAGACATTTTCCCCCATTTCAATCCTAACGCTTTTCTTGCCAGTATCACTCCTGCAAATATTGTTAAATATTTTTCATTAATTCACTTTACAAGCCAATACACAACACATAATAGTATTTCAAATTTCTCACTTACCGCATTGGTCATTTTCTTCTTTCGCTCGTTCATACCTTTACATTCACTTATACTGTAAATACAACATTTCAAAGTTAAGAGTATACAATACATATCGCTAACCAAGTAACAATTTCAAGAATGCTCTATTCATTAAGCTTTTACTTACTAGAAGTTCAAATATGCTGGCAATGGTTTATGTGCCTCGTCGACCCCTACTATGTCCCCTTCCATAAGTTCATCCATTATTAACTACTTCTATCTAAAATGAACATCAAAATAGATTTTATAATTGCCTAATTACTCAACATCATATACTAATGCACAAAAACAAATTCAATTTCCTTACTACTTGCATCAAATGAAGACAATTATTCCTAACTTCTTCCAAACAAACAATAAACAATTACCCTAAACCAAATATTAAAGACATGAAAGAGGAAAAGAATAAATGATGCAAAAGGATAATAGGTTCGTTAACAATTAATTCCCTCTCATACTTTTGAACTGCAAATATAAATATTAAGAGGAAAGAAGGCATACACTTGTAAAGGAGCAACAAAAGCCATAGGCAATATTTGATATAATAAGCCTATTTAGTTTTCAATTTACATATTGTTTTTATTTGTGCAACTTGTTTTAACGGACCGAAACTGGCTCAACAAAACTTCGTTCCCTTCTTCTTTCAATCATGAAAAATACAAAGACACAAAATTCACAATTGAAGTTGCAGACTGACTAAGTATGCACAAAAATTGGTAAATCCGGGGAATTCAAATTCAATGTATCTCCAGCACCAACTACTAAACCAGCTTCTACATGCATACATGCACTCTTAATAAGAATGCACAAATTTAAATGGCCATTGTCTATTGCAATAAGGAATGCACAAACTTGAGCTTCAATGAAATATAGACTTCTAAGTCCAACAGTGATTTTGCTTACTTTTATATGCTAAACTCTATGCACATATTTGTAGAAGTAGGGAAACAAATACAAACATCACCCAAACAGAAAGGTGTGACTTTCAGTGGTATAATTTTTCTTCAAAAAATCCTAGTTGAATTTCAACTTGAACCAAAAGTTTCCCTTATTTCACTAGACACGACCACATAAGTTTGTTGAAACAACCTTTCAATGAATCATACGTCAAAAGATATCTCATGAAGAATTAACATTATCTACAGGCTTGTAAAGTCCTACACAAATAGACACACAACTATGTATATGCAAATATCTTTATCATTGTTTCCTTTGCACTAGAATCCTAGCAATTATACTTAATATAGCATACATCACTGACTTTATGTGAAATATAGATACCTCAATTCAACCATGATTTTGCAAGTTTTTTATGCTAACTTCTATGCTTATTTTGTTCAAGTAGGGAACCAAATACAATATTATCTCAGCTGAGGGAGGTAATTTACATATGAATAAAATTAAAAAAATAAAATCTATAACAAAATAATGTTACTAAAATGCAACCGAGCATCAAGAAGCACATGCATTAACGAACATGTTTCACACTTGTACAGAAGAAAAAAAAACAATGAAACAAAACTAATAAGCTTCTGGAATCAAATAGCATTCAAACAGAAATAACTCATTACAAATCACTGTTAGATGCAACCGCCAAAAAACATCGAACAACACACTCTAAACCAGTTTCTCTATTCTTTGAATCATTTCAATTTAATCATTCTCCTTTAATTTTTCATCTTTTTTAATAAATCATATGCCAAACCAGGTTTATGCAACCGACAAAAACATCATTCAACATACTCCAGACATTTATCGATGCAGGAATTCCTACTGTAATCATCAAACCCAACACTTGGTAAAGCTCCAAAAAATTCATACTCTCAAATTTTCGAAAATCTCCAAAAAAAAACCTCCATAATCTCAAAATTTAACAATATATAGGAACAAGAATCTTACATGACAGCTTTCTTCCTTCGAAATCTCCTTCAGAAATCAAAATCTCGCACAATGACCCCTTCAATGCTTCCAACGTGTTTCAGAATCTCTTTACCCTAACCCTTCAATTTTTTCCCGCTCAACTAAGGGATGATGCTGGTTTTGGCTTGCTTTTTACCCTAATTTTAAAATTAACCGGGTATTATTTTTTTCCCTTTTTTTAATCCAACGACTATAAATAATCCACCTAGATCCAAGGGTTAATAAAAAAAGGCCTCGTATTAGCCCTACTTTAATCTGTTTTCTTTTAGAATCCCCAATTGTTCTAAACTAAAATAATTATAAAAAACAATGATAAACCTGAACTGTTCACATAAACAGATTAAATAAATTCTACAGTTTTATGTGAATTGTAAAACAAACAGATTACGTAATAATAAAGAAGAAAAGAAAATCCCAAAGGAAGTGAAATTACTCAAAAGACAAACTCTCTCTCTCTCTCTCTCTCTCTCTCTCTCTGTAATCTGTACCGAACCACAATCTTGCCCCGCAACCATTCTTTCTTCTTTCCACAAAACCTCTAACCAGCGGTTCTGCCATTGCGCAAATCCATCGTCGCTGGGTATGGGATCCATTGTATTCCCCTGATCTTCAAAGAGGATGTCCCGAGCTGCCGTCTCGTACAGGTAACATACCCCCTTTCAATTCCTTTGGCGCAACTGGGTTTCCAGTTAAAACCCAGAAATCGTAGCATATTTCTTATGAATATTGCTTCTTTAGCGTTCAGTTATTTAGGGGCCGAATCATGTATTTTTAGCAACATATATGTAGTGAAGTAATTGGAGTCTAGTGATGGTTTTGTTTGTGAAACATTCTTCATCAATTGCCAATTGTTTTGCTCTCCTGGGATGTTGCATCCACAGGTTGAATGAATCTCATTTTGTGTTTTGATCTCGAAAGGTCGACAATTGACCCTTGCATCTCATTTTTAGCAATGCTTTTGTAGTAGAATTTATTTGTATTTCGTGATGATATGTGCAGCTGTGGATCTTGTGGTTACCCTTTGAACTTGACCTCTTCCGATCAAATTGCCTCCTGCATAGGCTCTGAGTATCCCAAATCCATAAAGAACGGTTTTATCGCCTTTCTATCTGTTGATCTTAGTCGATTCACGCAAGTTGATGAGGTACATTGCTTTCCTGTCAGTTGGGGCCGTTATCGATTAAAAACTAAACTCCATTGCCGTAAATGTGGAGTTCATATAGGATACGGATACGGAGATGCGCCTGCTCTTTGTGGTTTTGACTCTCCCGACTCATCTAGTGCTGCTTATAAAATGTTTACTGTAAAGATCAGAGCGGTACAGCCTTCAGAAGAGTGCTAACAAGGTTGACATGGTGGACGGGGTTACTTCCATTATGCTCCTACCTGATGATTGCCTCTGTTTCATTTTCAGTTTTCTCGACTGTAGGACTGACCGAGAATCATTTGGCCTAACTTGCCGCTGCTGGCTTAATATTCAGAACTTGAAACGGCGTTCATTACAGTTTCCATGTTCTTTCGGTATTGCCGGCCCTTCCTCATTATCTCAAAGCTGTACTGACATCAACTCATTCCATCTTTACAGGATTCTCACCCGTTTTCAGCATTTAGAGTACTTATCCTTTTCCGGTTGCACAGAGCTAACAGATTCAGCTCTAAACTACTTGAAACCCTATGGTTCAAGATTGCAAACCCTATGTCTGGATTGTTGTTTTAGAATCAGCGATCATGGGATTTCCCTGGTTGGTGATGGTTGCCCCTCCTTGACTACTATCAGTCTTTATCGATGCAACATTACCGATACCGGGCTAGAAGCTTTAGCCAACACTTGCTTGGCTTTGAGGCGTGTGAACCTTGCTTATTGCCCACATATTTCTGACTCCGGGTTGAGAGCTGTTTCTCAAGGGTGCTGTGAGCTTCAAGCAATTAAGATATCCAATTGCAGGGGTGTAAGCGGTGTCGGCTTAAGAAGTTGTTCATCAACTCTTGTTTACATCGATGCTGAGTGCTGTAATCTTGAACCCGAAGGAATAATGTCCATTGTTAGTGGAGGTGGGCTTAAGGTTTTGAACATTGCCGGTTTAAGTTGCTCAAACTTCAGAAATGGATTGGAAGCAATTGGGAATGGATTTGCAGCGGGGCTTACAATCCTTAGTCTTCGAATGTGTAGAAGTGTTACCGATGCTTCCATTGTTGCAATTGCAAAGGGGTGTCCGCAACTTCAGGAGTGGAACCTGGCATTGTGTCATGAGGTTAGAGTTCCGGGATGGGCTTCCATCGGATCAAACTGCCATAATTTGGAGAAACTCCATGTGAATCGGTGCCGAAACTTATGTGATCAAGGGTTGCAGGCTCTAAGAGAAGGCTGCAAACGGCTCTCCGTTTTGTACATGAACCGGAATGGCTGGATATCAGACACAGCGGTGGAGTTGTTTAAACTGCATAGATGCAATGTCAAGATTAAGTTCGAAGAAGTAATGTCGATAGGGCCTAACTGGGACAACTTAGATGACGATGAGTAAAAGATTATTCTCCTTACTTGGGATGTAATAGAAGCTTTTGATGCTATATCTCTACCTGTTAACTCGAGGCAATTTTCATACAGATTGAGACATTTCCTAGGTTTTATTTTTTTCTTGTTATTGGAATTGCAATCTCTTGTATTCTGTTAGGACAATATCAAGAAAAACACATTACTGGATAACTTTATGCTACCTCACTTGTGTTTGTTCTATCAGAGACTGCTACACTTTCATTATTCTTCAATAATTCTGGTTTTTGGAAGATTGTGTTTGCCAATTCTAGATTTTATTTTAGTTTATTTGTGAGTTTGATTATGTATTGCTTTTTATTTTATTTCTTGTCCCAAAAATCCATTTTTTTTATGTGCTGCATTCTTCTAGCTAAAGAAAGAACAGATCAAGGCAAAATCTTTGCAACTTTCCATTTTAAAAAAAAAAAATCATACTTTTATTGACTTAGCATTCAAGATGCCTACAAGCACATTTAATGGCTATTATCATGTCTCAATTTCTTTTAACCCTAGTGGAGAACTTAGCAGAAAAAAAAAAAAACTTGTGTCACATGCTTCAGATGAGTCCCACCTAGCCATAATCAAGCAGAGTAGTAACTGGTGCAAGTAACTGTATTAGTCTCATCTGTGCTCTGGCCAAGCCTTTCTGAATTTCAGGTCAATCGATGATTGTTGATAGTCGAACTAATTTTCTCCCCATACATTGTCCCAGGCACCACTTGGAACAGCCTTTGGCCCCTCGATAAAGTTTTGATTCCCACGAGCATTATGGGGTCCTGGGAGTCCAGGAGGACCTGGTTGATTAAGCTTTCGCGGCTTTGTTTTGATTCCCAGCAGTCTTAACACAAATCTAGCCAGCTCTCCATACAATAGTCCCCCACGATCAAAAAGCTGCAAATAAATGCCATGAGTCAACATGTACAAATTTCACACCAAAACGCAAATAATGATGCCATGATTCCTTGTCAAGTTGGACAGATGGGGAGGTAAGAATGGCAAAAGCAGCACCTGAAGAAGAGCAGTCATTAACATGTGGAATGCTTGTGTATTCTGGTCTATCAGAATAGATATCCGGCCAAAGCAGTTAACGACACCTTGCATCTGCAATCAGTGAAGGAAGCAATTATCACTATGACGCGGTGAAAATGTAACAAAAAGGGTATAGATTCATAAGTACATGTCATGCAATAGTGGCCCCAAAATGTAAACGGATAAATTCTCCTTTTTCTAGTACACACACTTCCTTCTAGCCTTATTCTCAAGTATGATATGATCAGCTCACAATAACCTGGAATCTAAATTTATTGACAAAAAAGTATGAGTTAAATAACAGCCACCAAGTGTTTCTAACATTTTAGTGTTAAAGATATGTCACAACGGTCAATGGACATGAACTCCATGAAAGATCCTGAGCAAACCTCAAACCAACAAAACTACAATTGAGACCTTCCTCTTCACGTGTCAATTTTAGTTCTTTATAAAATGGACACGACGTATGCGAATACTTCCTGGAGTGCATATCTTCAGCTCAAGAACAGAGCAAATGACAAAACAGAGTCAATAGCTAAGGTGGTGGGTTTCCATTACAGCTATGATCGGACATTCGAAGTAACAGCTGATATTGTTTACATTTAATCAGATGAAGATAAAATAAACACTAAGATTTGAAATAAATTACCACGCGGAGGAAGGACATCCAAAAACCTGGTGGGGATGGGGGAGCACCAAAAGGATTATTTGGATCTTGCTCGCCATATGGACCCATGCCCATACCATAACCACCCATTTGACCCCCAAACCCACCGAGACCACCGCCGTACATTCCACCACCGTACATTCCAGAGTTCCCATATAGACCGCCATAACCTCCTCTATACATGTTGTTTCCATACAATCCACCGCCATAAGAACCTACTCCACCATGTGATGAACCATACATTCCTGAACCATACCCCGAGTTGTAGTTTAAACCAGAACCATAGCCTGCATCAAACACCAAATTAGACAAGCTCCACTATAAGTAACCATTCGAATTATAATAGATGAATGAACTCTTTACCACCATAAGTGTTTCCATAATTCTGTTGCTCCCAAGGCCTGCTGGGTAAAGGCCTAGCAACAGCATTTCTATTCACAGCAGCAGTCGCATCAGCAGTTGAAACGATTTCACCTGGTCTTGCTGTTCCGGATGCCTCGACCGCATCACTGGTGCTGCCAGGTGATGGTGGCTTAAAGGGTCCGGAACCAGACGAGGCCCCAGCTTGCTCCCATGGTTTAGGCGGAGAACCACCGGTAGCTGCAGTTGAGAATGTCAAATTACAATCAAATTGCAAGGGGCGGGGGGAGACAAAAGCAAAAGGAAAAGAAGATCAATTGCAAATATTCAAATTTGTTAACACCCAATCCAAGTTAATTATCCTTTAATTTCTTAACCATAATCTATCGTTATAAAAAAAAAATCAGGTAAGAAAACCCATAATTTGGAACATAAATTGGAGGGATTCTTCAATTCCCTTGACAAAACCACAAATCAAGCAATAATAAGAGAATTGAAAACCCTACAAGTACATATTTCTATATTGAACCGATCGATCGTTGATAATATAAACTAACAAATAGAATCAATAGAATAGAGAAATCGGACCTTGTTGCAGGGAATTAGAATCCATGGATTCTGGGTGAGATCAAGAGATGAATGAATTTCGCCTGGGACAAAGAAAAAACAAAAAATACCGACGAGTTTCGCGTATTAGTTCCCCCTTTGCCCCTCTTTCTCGGGTCAGCCACTCACTATCTTTATCTTTTTTGAGTTGGCTTGGCGTGGTCTTCCTTTAGTTTATTTATTTATTATATTCTGGCGAAGAGGACAAAGGAGAAAATTAAAGATTTTCGACTACTTGAAACCAATCTGAATATTAATATAAAGGTTCAATTACACAACAAGTCACTTAATAATAAATTTAATAATTATTATAAATTTAATAACAAACGAATTATTTTTCTTTTAAAATAACAATTTAGTCCACTTAACTAAAATTTCATGATAAATAAATTATTTTTTAAAAAAAATAATTTTAGTCATTTAATTAAAATTTTGTGACAAACATGTTATTTCATTAAAAATTTATTGTTAAAATTTAAACTAACTACTTGATAAAATAACAATTATAGTCACTAAAATTTATACATTCTATTAATTTGGTACTAATTTAAAATAATTCAATAAAATTAACTCTATATTTAAAAATTCCATTCGTGAAGTGACTATAACTACTAGTAGGTGGCATTAAGTTCATAATGGTTTATTCCATTAGCCTGTCAGTTATCTAGTAGTGAAATGATTGTGTTTATCGAGCTATCACATATGTTGATTATCGAGCTGATAGACAATAACACAGAGTGCGACAAATGATTGAATGGTGTGTCAAGGTGTAGCGTTAAAAAAAATATGAATGGTTAAACTTATTGAACTATGACCAATTTCATAGAATGTATAAGTTTTTGTGATCAAAAATGTTAAAATACCAAGTCATGTTTCAAATTTAATGACAGTGAAATGTTGTAAAAAAATTTCAATAAACGGCTAAATTGGTACTTTCAAGAGAAAAGTGACATTAATCATTATTATTTAATTTTGTGATTAAATTATTAATTTTAAAAGAAAATTGATATATTTGTTTTCAAAACTATAATTAAGTGACTTCATGTGTATTTTACCCTAATATAAAACTTGTAATATCTTATAAATAATAACTTAAAAATCTTTGAATTCTACTATATTAAAAATGTATGAAAACAAGCAACCAGTTGGTTTAGTGAGATGAGGCACTAGATCCCTTAAGTAGGATCAAAGGTTCGAGTTCTGACATCGTAAATAGAAAATATTTGGGTTAGATACTGATGATTAAAAAATATATCAAAACAGAAAACACATTAAAAATTGGCTTAATAGCCAAATTATTGGGATACTCGTTCGGTCAACCGAGTAGCCAAGAGGGGGTGAATTGGTTTAAAGGTGATTGGTGTTGAAGCAAGGGAAAATAAAATAGGACACGATGATTTATAGTGGTCCGAGCTTCTAACAAAGCTCTACATCCACTACCTTAGCTTCCCACTATGGATTTTTCCAAATTCACTAAGAATTCCTTCCCTTTTTCTAGGCTCAAGAGGAAACCTTTACAACACTCAAAGCTTTTACCCCAAATCTCTAAGCAAACCCTCTTTTCACAAGAAAAAAATAAAAAACAAACTATGAAACTCTCTAAGGTACAATGTTTGCACAATTAAGCTCACTCACCTAAAACCTAACACTTGAGCATGTATAACAATTAAGCTCACAAGTGTATTCTAAGGAAAAATTAGACTTTACAAGCATAAGACTTTTTTTATACATTGAAAGTTGGCAAGTTGTTTCTTGTTCTTCCATGGATGCTTGGAGGTGTCTTTTAAACCCTCTAACAACTTCATGATTGTTACTAGCCGTTGGTGGTTGTTAAGAGCCGTTGGGGACTTCAATTCTAGCCATAAATACAATTCTGGAGTAGGGCGTATCGGTACATGATGCTTCAATATCGGTACTTGCCTTAAACAGAAAGTATCGTTGGAGCATTTAATACACATAGGTATCGGTACAGATACAACCATATCGATACGAACCCAAAGTGTATCGATATGGCTAAAACCGTATCGGTACTGAAATTGGCTACTAGAATTTGCAAAACTTTGGGGATGAAAATTGTATCGGTACTCAAAAATCTGTACTAGTACGAGCACAATGGGTATCGATACGAGGACAAGTGTATCGGTACTCAATGGTTGTTTTTGACACTTTGGCTATTTAAAAACATGTTAAAAACCTTTGAAGGTATTTCAAACATATTTTTGATATCAAAATCGAATATCTCAACAATCTCCCCCTTTTTGATATAACGAAATCACTTGAAAATTTGTTTTTGTGAAAACTCCCCCTTAGGAAAATATTTTAGAAAAAGAGAATATTTCTGAAAATATTTGAAGCTTATTTTTTCTTTTTGAAATTTAATTTTTCAAACCTATATCTCCCATTTTTTGTTATATCAAAAATAGTTTCAAAACTAAGTTTGAAATCACATTAAGTTCAAAAACACCAATTTGTTGGAAAAATTAGTACCAATTGATAGTAAATATCAATTGTTGGTGTATAAATCATTGGAGAAAAGACTAAAAGGATTTAACATTAAAAGAATTTAAAAAAGGCTTCCCCTTACTCAAGTGTTGTACGTATTAAGTGCTTCGCAATTTGTGCAAGTGTACATGTCGCAAGTTATAGTATAGTATAGATATCGTCTCCACAGGGATTGGTGCTACTTCGGGAATCTAACTTCTCGCACTGAAAGTAAAAACACAAGAAGGTGATTGTAGGAGTTCTAAACAACAAGTAAAATAAAAGAGCAATTAAATAAAAGAAAGATGTAATCAAATAAGAGAGAGTAGGCCGGGTTATTCTGAGTCATGGCGTGATAATTGAATGGATTGTCGGTGTAATTGAGTGCTAAAGTAGCTCAATTGCTTCAACAATTGAATCCAGTCAGATTGCTGGGGCAATTCTGCGATAACCTGGGCAATTCTACGACAACCTGGGCACTTCTGCAATTGCCTAGCAGGTCTGCGATTGCTTGGGCAAGTCTGCGATTGCCTGGGCAACTGGGAATGGAGTGATTTCCTAGGCAATTGGGCGACAACCTTCAAAGTTCAGCGAAACATTCTTCAATGGTTTCTCGTTATCCCTAAATTGAAATGTTGTTAATTGTGCATGCCTTGATAATACATCCCTGCGTAAACCAAGGGTGGACAACAACCTATTTTGTGCTCCTTTTAGCGGTGAAATCCGCAACTTATCCCTAAATCGAATTAGTCTTCACCATCGGTTGATCGAATAAAGACCATGCTCATTCGTTTCTTGAATCTAACTCTCCCGATATTAGATAAATGGATGAATTCACGAGATTCTCTCTCAATTCACTCGCAAAATTTAAGAACCAAGAATGAACAACCTTTGAAGTAAAATTGCAAACTCAATACCTAAACAAATCCAATCGTTTTCACAACCACAAAAACACAATAACCCAAGCCAAATAAGTTTAGTTCATGGATGGGCACAAAATAAACTCAAGAATAAAATCGCTAAACATGAATCTAATGGAAGCAAAAGAATAAGAAATTGAAACAACCCCTAGGGTTTTCTCTCCCAATCGCACCTCCAAGAAGTAGGCGGCTAGGGCTTGTATTTATAGGAGATGGCTAGGTCAAAGTCTTTCTTGAGGAGGAAGTTAAGTTGGAATTAAATAAAATAAGAAATAGATCTATTTTATTATATATTTATTCCTCTAAAAACTTCTCCTAAAACTCTTGGAATTTAATCTCCCTTTGATCTCCAATAACTCCTCATAAATCTAAATTTAAATATTCATTAAATGTTGCATGGAAATTCAAATCTTTGGGATTTATCTCTTGTTTTTTGTGCTTATCCCTAATGAGGTAGATTTGTCCCGACATGCCTCAGCAATCTGCTCAGCATGGCATTTAGAAGACAACTTCGATTGCCTTGGCAGACCCTTCAGTTTGACATTTGGAAAGAAGCTTCGACTGCCTTGGCAGATCCTTCAGTTTCCTTCCTTAGTTGCCACAGCAATCTCCTACTCGCTTGGGCAATTAGATCCTGCACACACAAAAACACACACCAGCAGTACCTTTTTTCCATAAAATCAACTAAATTATGAAATCAAGCGTGACGGTGAAGGAAATCATGAAAACATGCATGAATGCCTAATAATACAACTACAATGAGCCTAAGTCTAACAATAATATGAGTAAAAAGGGTTATAAAAATAGTACTTTTGAACACTTAACATCAAGCATCAAATAGATTGTTAGTCCAACAATTCAAGATAAAAACATTGAACTTCAAATAAATAAAACAAATAAACACATGGAATCCAAATAAACATGTCATAAAACAAGATATAAACATATAGGCACACAAGGCATGGAAAAAATGAGACAAAACTGTCCCTTTTTGGCTATGCGTACCGGTATGGTGGAAGCCGTATCGATACTAGTTGAAGACCTTATCGATATAATATGGGTTGTACCGGTACCAAAGGCACGAATATGGTGAAAATGCAACAAAAATAACTTAAAGAGCCTTACAACTTAGTTTTAAGTTCATACAAAGGTTCTATTAAATCCTAGATATACATTATGCCCGTTTTGCTACACATGCTTCTCAAAACATAGCAATTAACACATGGAAAGCATGATTTCACCAAAATCAACTAAACATTACAAGTTTAAGGCCAAAAAACATAGATATGAACATACAAGGCCAAAAACTTGTAACTCATGCAATTTGAGACTCCCCATAACTATATGCAATTAGGCACATCATAGAGTTATACAAACATGCTTGGATCAACATCAAAAATAGACATCGAAAACATGTGATCAAGAAAATTGCATGAAAATAAGTGTACCACTTGAACCAAGGTAGGATATTAAGCCTTCCTTCTCCAAGTGTCATTCCTCCTTTGTGTGTCATGAGTTTCCAAGATTTGACTTTGATCATCAATGGCTCAAGCCACCTACATAAGACAATCAAGTAAATTTTTGGTATCCAAATTGCTTTGGATCCAATAAAATTAGTCCAAAATATTTTAGTCCCCTTAGGAATCCATTTTTCAATTTCATCATTTTTCTTTGAAACAATGAGTCCTTTTAGGACCCCAAACGTTTTTAACACATTTACCGTTTAAAAATCTAGGGGAACTAGATTGTCTTTGATAAAAATTTGTTTTAACAAAATTAGATTTGGAGCTATCTGCAATTTCACATTTCTGAACATTTTTGTTAAATAAATTCTTTTTGAGGTCGTCAATTTCCCTTTGATGATCCTCTTGAACTTTGGGAAGCAAATTCTGCAAGTTTGAAATTTCACTTCAAAATCTTTAAAAATACCTTGCATTTGATCAAGTTTGCTTTCAAGTTCTAAATTAGTTTTGAAAAGTAAATTATTTTCAATTTTGAAATTAATTTCTTATTTTTTTTGAAAATGAGCCTTTAAACTCCAAAACTAACTCATCATATGCATCTTGTAATTCATCAAATGTATATGGAAATGAAGTAGATGAATTAGAAGTTACCCTTGAATATTCTTCGACGGCCATGAGACAAAGGTGGGCCACTTCATCTTTGGTGGAGTCCTCTTCATCACTCCATGTAGCCACACATGCCTTCTTCTTATGGATTGATCCTTTTTTGTTGAAACGAGGGCAAGTGTACTTGGTATGCCCCGGCTTCTTGCACTTGAAGCATATGATATGATCCTTCATCTTTATCTTTGATTCATGCCTTGATTCTTTCTTTAGGTACTTCATGAATCGGGCTAACTTTTTGAAGATCTTGGTCATCTCTTCTTATTCACTATCCTCTCCACTTGAATCTTTGTTTTGTCTTATGGAGGATTTGAGAGAAACAACATTCATGTCAATGCCTTGATTGATCATCATCTTCTTTCCCTTGGACATCATCATCTCATGGGTGAGCAAAGATCCGATAAGCTCATCAAGCTTGAGCTCCTTCAAATTTGTTGCTTCAATGGTAGCGGTCTTCTTGGAATCCCATGAGTTGGGAAGTGAGTAAATCAACTTCCTCACTAGCTTGTCCTCCGAGATCACTTCTCCATAGCCTTTGAGTCCATTCACAATCTTAGAGAATCGATCAGACATAGCTTTGATGTCTTCTTCTGGGTCCATCTTTAAGTTCTCATACTCAAGGTTGAGAAGTTCAATCTTGGTCTCCTTCACTTCATTGGTGCCCTCATGAGTGACTTCAAGATTTTTTCAAATCTCCTTGGCACTCTTATAAGAAGATTTGACATATTTATCCGGGCCAAGTGCACAAAAGAGAATGTACAATGCCCTCACGTTTTGCTCCATCTTCTTGCGATCATCTGCACTCCATTTTGCCTTGCTTCTTTAAGGAAAAAATGGGCCATCAAGAACGATACCTTAAAGACGGTAGTCTTTGGCTCTCAAGAAAAACATCATCCTATTCTTCCAATAGAAGTAGTTGGCACCATCGAGGAAATGTGACTTGTCGATAGATTGCGCCATAAACTCCAGCTGATGTAGGATGGTTGAGCACCTCTAGGATCGACTCTTGGATGTTAATATGATGAAGAGATGAAGCTCTGATACGAATTGTTGAGATGCTCGTTCGATCAACTAAGTAGCAAAGATGGGGTGAATTGGTTTAAAGGTGATTGGTGTGGAAGTAATGAAAAATAAAATGGGACATGATGATTTATAGTGGTTCGAGCTTCTAACCAAGCTCTACATCTACTACCTTAGCTTGCCACTAAGGATTTTCCCAAATTCACTAAGAATTTATTTTCTTTTTCTAGGCTCAAGAGGAAACCTTTACAACACTCAAAGCTTCTACCCAAAAGCTTTGAGAAAACCATCTTTTCACAAGAGAACAAATAAAAACAAACTAGGAAATCCTCTAAGGTACAATGTTTGCACAATTAAGCTCACTCACTCAAAACCTAACACTTGAGCATGTATAAACATTAAGCTCAAAAGTGTGTTCTAATGAAAAATTAGACTTTACAAGCACAAGATACTTTTTCTATACATGAAATGTTGGCAAGTTGTTTCTTCTTCTTCCATGGATGCTTGAAGGTGTCTTTTAGACCCTGTAACAACTCCATGGTCGTAATAGCTGTCTGGGGTTGTTAAGAGCCATCGGGGACTTCAATTCTAGCCATAAATGTAATTCTAGAGCATGGCGTATCAGTACACGAGGCTTTGGTATCAGTACATACCTTAAATAGAAAGAGTCGTTAGAGCATTTAATACACATGGGTATCGGTACAGATACAACCATATCGGTACAAGCTCAAAGTGTACCGATACGATCTTAACCATATCGGTACTAAAATTAGCTACTAGAATTTGGAAAATTTTGGCGATGAAAATTGTATCGGTACTTGGAAACCTATACTTGTACGAGTACAATAGGTATCGATACGAGGACAAGCGTATCGCTACTCAATGGTTGTTTTTGACACTTTGGCTATTTAAAATCATTTAAAAACATGACAAAAACCTTTGAAAATATTTCAAACATGTTTTTCAAGTTTAGGGACTTTTGAAATATTTTTGCAAATTAGTTTAAGTCCAAAAACATTTTCCTTTAAGTTATATCAAAATCAAACATCTCAACACAAATAGGTGCCCAAACTATACTTGTGGCTCACTTTTGGTGCCTAAACTATTTTTATCTTTAAATAGGTGCCCAAAGTTTCATTTTGGTCATTTTAGGTGCCTAACCGTTAACTACCGTTAATTTTTTAAATGGTTAAGTATTGAAATAGTCACTTATGTTTCCCCCCAGTATAGAGTTGGTCACCGATTTTCAAAAATGACCAGTAAGGTCACTTACGTTTTTGGGGTGTAAACTTTTGGTCACTAAGACGTTTGTTGCCGTTAAACTTTAATGGGAGGTTGATCCGAGACAATAAAAATGGATAAATTACCTAGATAGTCCTTAAACTATTACTTCACTCTTATTTTGACCACCGATAAAATTAATTTGTATAATTACATATTTAATCCTCCACATTTACATTTTTTTTATTTCTTCTCTCCTCCATCTTCCATATTCTTCTTCATCTAACTTAATCTCTAATTTTCTAATATATTAATCTTCAATTCACACCGTATATTATAATCCATCACCGTATATATCCATGTTTCAAATAATGTTTGTAATTCTTAATATGGTTCAGTACAAAATAATGCCCAATGAGCCAGTTTACGTGCAACAATGTTCACATAGCATATTCGAAAATGTGAATGTTGGTTCAGCGTAACATATTCGTCTTTACAAGAATTAGGGAAACAGAGCACATGGTGTGACATAAGTTCCCACATCCCAAGTAGTCTAGTTGGGGTTCCAACTGCTTCTTGTTCAGTCCCTAAACCTAAAATTCCTGTATTGGATTGATTATTTACTGATTGAATCCATTCAAATAAGACCCGATAAAATGTATATTCGGATCGAGTGAGTATTGTCTATACTTGGAAATCGATTGTATAAACTAAATAAGAAACATGGATATAATGCAAAGGTAAAGCCAGAAACATTTGAAGTTAATTGTAAACTAAATCTAACAATAACATCAAAACACCCCCACAATTTTCCTGTTATCCTAAATCCAACATCCGCTAGGGAAATCCATTCAAGAACCAAGTGGAAGGAACAATCACAAAACAAACTCCCACACTTTTTCAGAACCTCTCCATTTTGTTGGCTTTAATGACTGGATTCGCCTTGGCAATTGCATCGCACTCAGCACCCTTGAAATCAAAAGGGCACTCATGTTTTTCCGGGTACCGATGCTCGCCGCAGAATGTACTGTCGCACCTTCACTTAAACCTGGATAATCCGACCTTTTTGCAAATAAAGCACATGTTTGCCGCCCTCGGCTCCCCCTATTGCTGCTCAACCACGGTTGAGGATGAACTCACATGAGACACCACAAGAACAGGCGTCAAAGTCTCCACAACCTCATTTTCCTTCTCGGTTTAGACTTTGAGGGATTTCTCCACAGTAACTTTCACCTGGACAGCTTGCTCCTCGCCGACACGAAGGTCCCGATAACACTTGGAACAACGGTTCATATTCTCCGCTGTGCCGAAAAACCCACAACCGTTTGCGCAAAGCTTTGGCTCCAATGGTAAAAAGCTAGTTCATTCATTCTGTTCAGAACCCATGGTTTCTTTCTACAATCGAAGATGAGAAAATCCTTAAGGTTTTGTTTAAGAGTTGTTTTGATTTTTGATTTTCGCGAAAAAATGGATACAATCAAACTTGAATTACCCTCACAAGCTTGCAATTAAAATATATAGATTTTGACTATTTTCCTAATCCTAAAATAAATATGATCTTTCGAGCATTCGGTTCAGGTAATTTATTTTGATCAAAATAGGATTAAAGTACTAGTTTATGGACTATTTAAGTAATTTATCCTTCTTTTTAATGTGCCAGATCACCTCTTATTAACGTTTAACGGAAACAAATGGCTGAGTGATCAAAAATTTACACAAAAAAACGTAAGTGATCTTATTGATCATTTTTGAAAATCGGTGGCCAACTCTATAATAGGGGAAACATAAGTGACTATTCCAGTAATTAACCTTTTTTTAAATAGTTTCTTATTTTTATTTTAATTCTTTTTTAATTTAATTTATTTTAACTTAATTTAAAAAAAAACTTTCACAAAATGGCCCCCAAATTTGAATTCCCTAACTTCTCCAACTGATCTCGTCACTGATGGTCACGCCTCCGCCCACCATATCTACCGTCGGACAGCCACAACCATTCCCTCAACCACCCATCATCGGTAACCGAAGGTAGGTGTATCGATCAGCTTCCTAACGTCGAAGGAAGCCAAATGCGAAAAGGAAGTCGGTCGGCACACCTACCGCCAATTAACGGTGATGGGTGATTGGGAGAAATGATCGTGGTGGTCCACGGCGGTAGCAGTGATCTTCGGCGAGGCAGTAAACGGTGACAACGATGACAATTTGGGGATTTTAAATTTTGGGTTAGGGATTTGTGACTATTTTGTAAAAATTTAACTGTTAATTTTAAAAAATGAAATTTGAATTTATTTAAAAAATAGTTAAAAGAAATTAAAAATGAAACATGTCATGTGTCATATTTTAATTGGCTAACAATTTTTTTAACAGTTACGCACCTAAAATAATCGAAATAAAATTTTAGACACTTATTTAAAGTAAAAAATAATTTAAATATCCAAAATAAACTAAAAGTATAATTTGAGCACCTATTTAACTCGTAAAAAAAAATTTAGATCCCCGCCGTCCTCTACCGTCTACACCTTTAAAAAAGCTTGGGGTTTGTTCCATTATTAGAAAAGAAACAAAATTAATCCATGATTTCTCTTTAAAATATACATTTTTTATTTATACCTTAAATTATTTTTTCAATTTACCCTCTAAATTATTATTTTCATCTTAATTTATTTAAAATAAAAATTATAATTTATAAAAGCCTGACACGTTATTATTAAACATTGATAATTTTAAAGACAAAATAAACAAGTAAAATATAGATTCATTGCAGATGGATACAACTGTAGTCTTTAAGTTGGTCGCTTCATATTGTATTTTGTTGAAGATTATATTATATAATCCTTAATACAGAAAAAAACCCTACTTCTAACATTGAGAAACAGACACGCAAAGAAAAGTACACGATTAATAGTAATAAATACATTAATTAATAGGCATATTGCCAAAAAAATTCTAACATTTAACTAAATAGTTAATTTGACCACTATTCTTTTAAAGTAATTTAAACTTCAACATTTTATTTTGAATTAAAATGACTCGCTTGCGGATATAAATTGTCAGTCAACTAACAGTAAATGACTTGAAATGACATCACAAACCTACATGTGTCATATAGACAAATATGTTGACTTTACAAAATGACACATCACTCAAAAAATAATTTTGTAAAATTATATAAAATATAAAATATTTTTTTAACGTGTCATTCTTTCAAGTCATTTTAAGTTGTTTTCCGTCAGTTAATTAACATTTTTCATTCACGGATGAGCCATTTAACCCAAAATAAAACATTGAGGGCTAAATTGTTTCAAAAAAAAATAGAGACCATAGTGACTATTCAATTAAAGCATTTTTTTGACATTGGGCCTAATTAATACATAATCTTTTAAAAAATTATAATAATAAAATAAAAGAGTGGGAGAGCTGAAATTGATTAAAGATACAAAATACTAATTTTTCCTCCACAAATTAAACTCCAAAACAAGAGAAACTAAAAATAAGATGCAAATAGCAACGGCGTAGCTAGCATTCCATGCTGTACCCTCATCTCCCAAATGAATCCCGTAGAAGACATTTGCTATTGCAAATGCTATCAGAATCCTCCCCCCATTCTGATGGTACCAATCCCAGTATTTCCGCACCTTTGATTCCTTCCCTGGCCTTGCAAACACTGCCATTACCTACACCCATCCAAATTTGAATCCACTTAAATCGAATATATAAATGTATTTCGTTAATCGTTATGTATGTGTAGATTTTTTCATGGGTTAGGTCGGATCCGTAACATATTTCATAGTATAGGGAGAAACCTGGAGGCACCCGAGCACAAGAATGAAGATGCCTAGAGCTTTGTGGGTGTCGACATCGGCGCCAAGACGATCTTCTAGGACAAATCCGATAATGATACCGGAGAGGCCGAGGAAGGCGTAGGATTGAATGACTAAGTGAGAATAAAACCAGAGTGGATCCCATTGCCTGAAGTAACGACCGACGATTGCTCCGATTAACATCAGTATGCCCCAACTCAGCATATTTAGTATCCCATGGGTCATCCTTAGTCTCGAATGTGGGCTACTTGTTGCACTTGTTGTACCTGTTTCGTGTTCAGCAAGGCACTATGAATCCTGTTGCGATCATATATGAACTAAGCTGCTGTCAAATTACCTGTAACATAATTCAAGCGAGTGGAGACTTTGTCACGGTGTTCCGCCAAGGCAAACCCCGGCGAGGATGGGATCACCCCAATCTGCCCCACCGAATATAGCACGCGTGACCGCGGTTGACCGGTGCTCAACTGGAACGCCATGTATATGCGCGACGATTGCGAAGCTATGGACGAAGAATTCTCGACGATCGTCAGGTTCCCTTCATCGGGCACAACTAAATTCGGTCGCTGCCCTCCAAGGAAATACTGTTTCACGGTTCCGGTGCCGTCTGCTGAAATCCAACCAACCACGGCGCTTGACCCAACCATCTGCCCGCTACTTGAAAACCCCATTCCAAGGAAGGAATTCGTATGGGGAGCCGATAGAACGAAGCTCCAAACGTTGGACGAGGTTTGAACATACTGCACAATGGAAGAATTCAAACATTTAATATAATTTCACTGTTAAATTATAATGAAGAAGATAATTAACTTACTCGGAGGATGAAATCGTATTGGGTCCAGACAGAAATGCAGTGAAGAGAAGAAGTATCAAAGGGTAGATTAAGGTTTATGTCGGAATTGCAGGAATCTGTCCCTTGTGAATTCACCACCAAAACTGATAATGCTTGCAGTTGCACGGCAAGGAAGAAGGTAATGGAAATGGAAGAGAGCTTCATTCTTTTTTTTTTTTTAGTTTATTTTTTCCTTAGTGTTTCTGGTTTATGGCATGAATTTGGTCTAATATTGTGTCAAAGAATCTGGGGTGGTTGATAATGATTAGGTCATTATCTGGCTATATATTTGTTTATTACTATTAAATAGTCAGAAAATTATTGTTCTAAGAATAAAAGATATTATATGGGGTTCAATTCCTACTATCTGATCGTATATTTTTATTTGTGGGTTTAAATTTTATTTGTGCTTGTAAGGATTGATGGAGAGTGGAAACTGGAAACCAGAAAATCAAAGATTGAAAAATACAGTGAGGTATTTGATGCTTGTCAC
The DNA here is from genome assembly GCA_019671005.1 of Hibiscus mutabilis. NCBI lineage: Eukaryota > Viridiplantae > Streptophyta > Magnoliopsida > Malvales > Malvaceae > Hibiscus > Hibiscus mutabilis. The sequence goes on along the minus strand of CM033717.1, from coordinate 19,036,312 downwards.
CATTCTTTACCATCTCCCCTTGTTGTTTTTCGTGTTGTTTGGATTTAGATAGGTGGAAAAAGGAGCCCAGGTTTCTTTATTCCAGTTGCTTTAAGCATAAGCTTCAACGACTAAATATATCTAAACAAAGCATAAAATATGGCAGGTGAAGGATTGATTCGTTTACTCTGCTCTTAAAATCTGAAATTAGTCAATATTGAGTTCACATTTCGTCATTTATGATTTAATAAAAGCTCTCATCCCTCCTCGACCGGAAATTTAAAGCTCCCAACTCGACTAGAGGTTTATCGTCCGACATAATAAAGTATAATCCAAATCCACGTGCCCAACTCAGTCTTTTTTAAAACCCACCCGCCCTGCCTGAACTTAATTTTTTAAATAAAAAAACTCGCCCCAATTATGTATGGAAATGTAATGCTTAGCCATCAAGCCAAACAACAAAAAAAATCTTTAAAATTTATTGACAGAAGTTTTATTTAGGTTAACATGTGTTGGAAACGGCTTCCAATTAAAATAGATTCTGGAGGACACTTATTATCCTTATGAATGGATTCCCCTTTTATTTTGTAATTGGTTGGTGGCGGCTGAAAGTTAGGGTTAAGATTAGAGTTTGGTGATAGGTTTAGATAGTGGACTCGGGTTGTTTTGTTAATTGGGTAAAACGTATAGGCAAATAGATATCGGGTCTACTGAAACGTCTCCAAACAATTGTTTTGATGTAATTGGATATGGTAATTTAAGTAAATAGGTTAACTGAGAGTTATGTATATTGGGTTAATCATAATTTATTTTAAAATGGTTATGGTCAACATAAATAAATGGGTTCGATTAGCGAGTCCGATAAAACCAATGACTATGTGAATCTATCTAGATTTATTAATTTGTATTTTATCATGGTTAATTTTTTTATTAAATAGATAAGTATTTTTTTTCTCATTCTTTCTGGTTTGTGGCATGAATTTGGTCTGATATTGTGTCACAGAAGCTGGAGTAGTTGACAATGATTAAGTCATTATCTGGCTATATATTTGTTTATTATTAAATAATCAGAAATTTGTTGTTTAGAATAAAAGATGTTTCGGATCGTGTTTTTTATTTGTGCTTAGCGGTGAGCAGAGTTTAAGTTCGAGTAGTTTTGAGCTCGAATCGGTTCGTTAAGAATTTGAGCCAAGTTCAAGTCCAGTAGTGATCAGTTCAGCTCGTTAAGAACTCGAGTCAAGTCTAATCGAGTCGAGTACTGATCGAGTTTCGATCGAAACGAATTCGAGTAGCTCACGATTTGTCTCGTCTCATTTACAACCCTATCCATGTTTATGATGATTGATTCTGATATATTTGAATTGTAATTTAGTGCCCAGAATTCTTTATTGGAGTTGCTTTTAGAATAAGCTTCAACGATGTCATATATCTAAATAAAGCATACATGATGGTAGGAGAAAGATGGATTCGTTTGCTCGCGCTTAAAAATGTGATTTTTTTTTTGTCAAGATTGACTTCAGATTTCGTCATTTACGATTAGGATTATCACAAGGACAAAGCAATATTTTAGTCGTGAGTTTGAAATTTTTTGTATATATTTTTAATAATCTTAATTTTAAAATATGGCAACTATTTTCCATTTTTAATTTAGGGATGGATACGGGTCGGGTTTTTGGCCCACCTGAACTCGACCTGAAAATATATACCCTAAACCAGCACCCGACCGTCCCGTGCTATTAAAAAAATTAAATTTTAGGGAATTAATTATAAAAAAATTAATTTTAGGGACCTAATTGTAAAAATTCAATTTTAATGTCTTAATTGTAAAAAATATAAAGAGGGAGCATTATTGCGAATATCCCTAAAAAATATAAGGAAAAATTATATTATTAGTCCCGAGTCGGGTCAGATATTTTCCATCTTAAATCCGAACTCGACCGGACTCGTTACTGAATTTTCTAAAAAATCCGACCCGACCAGGTCGGGTAAAATGCCCATCGAAATTTTTGATCCGAAATTAGATTCAATTATTAGATCAATAAAATTTCCCTAAGGTTTCCACTTTTATTCCTTTTCTGTTTGCTACTGCTGTTGTTTTACTTTACATCCTTCACCTTCAATTCTAAAAGGTTTGATATTTTCTTCTTCATATTTTTATTTTAATAATAAATCATTTAGTAATAAATACGTATGAAAATCTAACAAATTTACATACAATATTTTATGGATTATTATCAATACACAGGTGATGATTGTGTAGATATCTTATTTTGCATTACCTTTTTACTTGGTCTTTGCATGTGTTCAATCTTATTTAGTTGCATTTAAGAGTAGATTGCATATAGTTTGCATATAGTTAAAGAGTTACGCTGTATGTGCTTAAGTGTTACATATTTTGGTGCTTTTAATGGGAAAGATAGTGTTTTTGTGGTGCATGCGCATGAACCTTTGGAGCTGGAGGAATGCTGGAGCGGAAAAGTAGCATATCTCTTGATTGGAGCTGACGAGGCATAAAGAGTTGGAGAGAAATCTACCTTTGACCCATGTGGACTCTCCTTAGATACATAACTCGTTAAAGATAGTGGAAAAGCAAAGATCCTCTTAAGGAGGCTGCGCGTTTTAGTGTTATGAAACCCTAGCTTCCCCCTATATAAGGAAGACATGGACAACAATTAAAGGGAGCGCGATTACAGCCGACAGTCCTTAGTCTTCAGCTATCAGAGAACCACTGGAGTCGAAGTGCTAGAGGAGTCTCCACACGGCAGACACCATCAAGAGAGGCTGAAGGAGTGTGAGATTTGCAGCAACAGTTGGAAAGCATGAAGGAAGATCGTCGAGGACGCTTGACCCTTTTCTATCCTTGCTTGATAAACTACTTATGTTTTTATCTTTTATTATGGATGTTTTAGGCTTAGACATGAGCTAAATACTTTTAGTTGGGTTTATTTCTTTACATGATTTTATGTTTTGAATATTTTATTTTAATGCTATAGTTCTTTTCCCTTTGTCTATTATGTTCATTGTTCTTCATGCGTCGCTATTGTAAGAGCTATCGAGAGAGACCTTTTAATTATTGATTTGTGGCTTAATATTGAGAGAGTTAGGTTAAACAAACGTGAACAGTGGAGCTAAGTTGTTAACTTAGTCTTAATTTAGCTTAGACATAAGTTTAGGGTTTTTGATACGAGCTTGGTTACGGGAGTTTCCAAGTCGTATTTGTTGCCTGATCGTGAAGCGACTAAGTTTCTAATCAAACTGAAAAATTGGGTTGAATTGGTTAGGTTGGGTGTTCAAGGGAGGTTGTAGAAAAAAGAAAAGGATGGTGCAAAGGGGTTATACTTTTTTGGTGTAAAAGGTGGTTAATGGTTGATGAGTTGGAATGGAGGTTTGGATGAATGGTGGAGGTGATGGTGATGTTTAAGGGAGATAGTTTGGTTTTAGAACGAAGGAAGAACCAACACTATATAATAATGTCAACCCGAACCTTATAATGTTCGTAAACCGTTGATGGATCATGACCCACTAGTTATAAAGAACTAGGAACCAACGCTATAAAAGAATATAAATGAATGATTTCACAAGACGAACTTGCAAATCGATAAAGTTCTTAAAGAACAAGAGAGTTAAACACTCACAATAAAATATATATTCCAAGTTGTGTTTTGATAGCTAGAAATGAGAATTATTTATAGGAATTACACGATGAAAGAGGAAATGACTTAAAATGGATCTAGTAAATTCCTTTTAATGGCCATTCATGCATGTCTTCAAAGCTTGTGACTATCATTCTTCTCTTGGTAGCCAAATGGTCTTGTGAAGCTTTTAAAATGCTCTAAAGTTTGATCCTTCCAACTTCCTTTGGTAACCAAATGTTTGTGAAGCTTAAAAGGCATTTTGCGCTCTTTAAAATACTTTCAAATTTTGTCATTCATGAATACTTTGCATCATGAACCTAGCCTTTTCCATTTGCTATGTGAATATGTCCATTAGCCTTTCATGCAAGATCCTTGCCAATTGCAACCCTTGGTGTGCTCTTACTTCCTTATTTCCTACAAATAATCATCACATGTGATAAGACATCTTAAATGTGTAGAGAAATGACAACTTAAATATGCATGCAACTTGGTAACATAAATATGCAAACAAGACAAAATAAATGTGCAAGAAACATGTGTAATATAATTATTAAAATCCCGAAAATATAAGTGTCCTAAATGCAACTAATGCAAATGATTTTATTATATCATAAACTATAGTTTAACATGTAACACATGCAAACTAATGCACGTAAAGAAGGTGACATGGGTCGGGCGAGCTAATGGTTTTCATGCTAGACTAGAGTGAGCTAAGGGTGGTTGCATTTGAGTCCCAAATTCGACAACTCAAGCTTTCCAAAGTTTCTCACATTATTCTTGCTCGAGCACGAGTCATAAGTCTTGAAGTAAGCCTTTCCAGAAAATCTTAGGCCATGATCACATCATTCCCTTCCTCTTTGAAGCGATTTGTCCCCAAATCGTCACCTGCATCATAGTGAGCATGGGTGAACGATTTCCCTAAAAAACATATTTGCAACATGAGAAACATCATCAGTTTTTTTACAAGGAACAAAGTGTGCCATTTTAGAAAATCTATTGACCACAACAAAGATAGGATATTTTCCATTCTTTGTGCGAGGCAGCCCTAATACAAAGTCCATTGAAATATCAACCCAACGTTCACTCGGAATAGGCAACATAGTGTATAGTCCATAGGGAATGTGTTTTGACTTCGCCTTCTTGCATGTGATGCACCTTTCGCATATCCTCCCCACACCCCTCCTCATTTTCAGCCAATATAAGTGTTCTTGAAGAGCACTCAATGTTTTGCTTGCTCCAAAATGTCCCATTAGTCCACCTCCATAGGCTTCCTTGATGAGCACCTTACGAACCGATCCTTGAGGAATGCAAAGTCGTCATTCTTTAAAAAGATATCCATCATGCCTGTAGAAACTTTCAAATGTAGCCTTTTCATGAGCTTTATATATTTCTCCAAAATCAGGGTTAGTTTCATAAAGCTCTTTAATGAATGCAAAACCAAGTAGTTTAGATCCTAAGGTATAAAAGAGTACGTACCTTCATGATAAGGCATCAACAACAATATTCTCCTTACCCTTCTTATACTTGATCATGTATGGAAATGACTCAAGGAATTCCACCCACTTGGCATGTCTTTTGTTTAATTTGTGCTGGCTCTTGATATGCTTCAAGGCTTCATGATCGGTATGTATAACGAACTCTTTTGGCAAAAGGTAATGCTGCCAAGTCTCTAAAGCTCGTATTAGAGAGTACATCTCATTGTCATATGTCGGATAGTTGAGAGTAGCTCTGTTTAATTTATCGCTAAATATGCCACTGGACGTCCCTCGTGAGTTAGAACAACTTCAATCCCTAAACCTGAAGCATCACACTCAATCTTGAATATTTTGTTAAAATAAGGTAGGGTAAGCAATAGGGCTTTAGCTAAACACTCTTTGATCAAATTAAAGGAATTTTCTTGCTCTTCACCCCAAGAAAATTTAGAATTCTTTTTAATTATTCCCGTTAGTGGGGAAGCAATGGTGCTAAAATTAGGAACAAGCCTCCGATAGAAGCTAGCAAGACCATGAAAGCTTTTTACTTGTGTAATGCTCTAGGTCGAGTCCATTCTTGAGCTTTTATCTTTTCTTGATCGACCTCTAGGCCCTCGAAACTGACAACAAAACCTAGAATAACAAGATTATCAGTGAAAAATATGTATTTCTTCACGTTAGCATAAAGCTTTTCTTTTCTCAAAACTTCCAGAACTGACCTTAAATGTTGAACATGATCTTCTAAAGTTTTTCTACATATAAGTATGTCATCAAAATAAACCACACAAAACTTACCAATAAATAGATGAATAACGTGGTTCATTAGTCACATAAAAGTGTTGGGTGCATTAGTTAAGCCGAAAGGCATAACCAACCACTCATACAAACCTTGTTTGGTTTTAAATGCAATTTTCCATTCATTGCCTTCACGCATTCGAATTTGATGATATCCGCTCTTAAGGTCTATCTTAGAAAAGGTATTAGCGCCACTAAGTTCATCTAACATGCCATCTAAGCGTGGACTAGGGTGTCTATACTTTATCGTGATTTTATTTACGGCTCGACAATCAACACACATGCGCCACAAACCATTTTTCTTGGGCACTAACAAATTTAGACCGCACATGGGCTGAGGCTTTCCCTTACGTAGCCTTTTTCCATTAAATCTTGAATTTGCCTTTGCAACTCCTTAGTCTCCTCGAGATTGCTACGGTAGGCTGGGTGGTTTAGAATAGTTGCATCTAGAGTGAAGTCAATTTAGTGCTCAATTCCTCGAATGAGAGGTAAACCGCTTGGAGTGTCTTCGGGAAACAAGTCCTCATAATCCTGCAATAAAGACACAATAGAAGATGGCAAATTGAGGTTAAGTTCGTTACTGTTCAATAAAGCTTCTTTGTACATAAGTACAAGAAGTGATCCTTTCATCATTAAACATTCTCGAATGTCCTTTCCCTTGCAAAAATGCTCATTCTTTTTCCTTCTCTTTTTTTTTACCATTCTCCTATTTGCCTTTTTCACTTTCTTTTATTTTTTCCTCATACTCATTTGTTTCCTCTCTTTTTTTATTTTCCTTTGATTTTTTCCATTCTTTTTTTCCACACTTTTTGGCTTTTTCAAAACTTTTCCTCAAATAAATTTGGTCTTCATGAACTTATCGAGGCGTAAGTGGTGCTAAGATGATTTTCTTCCCTTCATAGGCAAATGAATATCAGTTGGTAAAGCCATCATGAATCACTCTTCGATCAAATTGCCCTGGCCTTCCCCGAAAGCAAATGACCAATATGCATAGGAACAACATCGCAGAGTACTTTATCCTTGTATTTTCCAATGGAAAATGGAATAAGTGCTTGCTTAGTCACCTTAATTTCGCCTCCACCATTAAGCCATTTTAGCTTGTACGACTGAGGATGCTTGGTGGTTGGAAGTCCTAGATTTTCAATAATCAAATTGCTTGCAACATTAGTATAACTACCACCATCTATTATGACAAAGCATACCTTCCCATTGACATGACATCTGGTGTGGAAGATGTTTTCACGTTGTTTTTCACTTTCCATAACTTGTGTACTAAGGCTTCTTTTGACAATAATGGCTTCTCCATCAGCCGTAAATTCCATCTCATCTTCATCGGTTGGAACCTCAGTTTCCTTTTCTTCTTCATGATCTGATTCAATCTTGCCATTGTCTCGAATGAACATGGCATTGTGGTTTGGGCATTGACTAGAAATGCAGCCACATCCTAAACATTTGAAACATTGCACATCACATGATCTAACTGGGATAGAAACATTATTACCCTTGCTGGTTTCGACAATGGGTTTTTTGGGCTTTGAGGGATCACTACCATATTTGGGCGAAATGGTAACATGCTTTTTGTAAGTTCCTTACCTCCATTTGGATGTAGTGCTCGCATAAGGATGGGCTGCCCCTTTTTGTTTCAATTATTTTTCTATTTTCATAGCCATGTGGACCATATCATCAATGTCAACATAGTGTTGCAACTTAACTATATTGGCAATATCTGGATCAAGTCCTGCTATAAATCTAGACACAGTGACTTCTCGGTCTTCGTCTATGTTAGCATGAATCATGGCCACTTTTATCTCTTTTAAGTAATCCTCAATGCTCCTATTAACTTGTTTGAGATTATGGAGTTTGTTGAATAATTCCCAGAAGTAGTGAGTCGGGATAATTCTCCTATGCATAAACAACCTTCATCTCATTCCAAGTAGAAATAGGCCTTTCGCCGTTTTGTCTTCTACTAGAAGTCAACTGATCCCACCATATTAGTGCATAATCCATGAATTCAATGGCAGCTAGTTTTACCTTCTTACGCTCGGAGTAATTGTGGCACTCAAAGATGTGCTCGATTTTCTTTTCCCAAGCTAGATAAGCCTCAGGATCGGTTTCGCCTTGGAATGGTGGAATATTAATCTTGATATTGTTAAGATTATCATCTACTCGTGGGTGATCTCTTTGGTACCTAGGCTCTTGACACCTCAAACTTTGCTGGGAGGCTCGCTCGTCTGCTTTTTCATCATCCACCTCATCATCATATTCTCCTCGTTGTAGTGCCCTTTTTTCTTTGCAGTGAAACAATATAAGTTTCATAAGTTCGGTGCTACGAGTTATCCCCAAAATCAATTCTTTAAAATCTTGGTTTAAAGGGATTTCTTTTGAAAACTTGGAGTCCCACCGGCCACTTGGGTAAGGTGGGTCGGACACCATAGAAAACTAGAGATTCATTATGAAAGGGTCATAGAGTTGGTTACATGTGCGAAAGTATTAGCCCCCCTATCACGCCCGAAAATCGGTACCTAAATATTTGTTGCTTTCAAATTGATGGAATTTGTCGAAATTTGAATTGAATTTAACTCGATGTACTTGATTGAAAATTTGACCTTAATTATATGGGCTTTATCAAGTTGGTAGGTTCGAATTAATTGGACATTTAATTAATAAGATTGACGATACACCAGACCATAGACTAAACCGACATCATATAAGCTTGACTGTCGTGTTAGTTTATGGTTCGAATCCCGTACGTCACCTTTATGCATGGTGCAAGCAATTAAAATATGATGTAATGATTTTGTCAAGTTTTAATTTTACCTCGATTCGGTAAGAATTAATTCAAATATTTGGTCAACATTCTTTGAGCTCGGACTGTTACGACACAAATATCGAAACTAATTGATACCTCATTTTTCATGATTTACATTAATTAATGCGAGATGGATAAATAGCTACATAAATGTCAATTAAAGGATGACAAAAAAAAACTTAAAGATAAACACACAAAAAAGCCCACCCATGGTCCTAATCTAAAATGCCTAAGTTATGGAAGATCCAATTAGTGATCTAGTTATTAATTAGGCGAATCTAATATTAACCCTAAATTAATTAGCCCTAAAAGACTAAAAACCTAATAAATTATGATTTATCTTGCAACATGATAATTAATTCGATCGATTTTAAACTAGTATTCCAATAAGCCAAGAGTACTATTTAAAGTAAATCAAATTAATTAATCATGGTTTTAATTTAAATGTCAATCTAACCTCCATGTTAACTTTATCTTAAAAGTAATTAAGAAATGTCCAACTAATTTAATGAACTTAACATTAATCCCAATAAGCCAAGGGTAAATTTAAATTCACTAAATCAATTCAAACCCTAATCTAACTAAGGCTCTAAAAGATTAATCCTAAATTAACTTAATTAATTTATAAATCGTACCCATATGAGACGAGCACACGATTTAGATTAATTAACTTAATTTTACCTTAATCTAATTTAAAGCCTAACCTAATAAGCCCAAAGCCCTTTAAGGAAAACAAGGCCTAGCCCATCTAAACAAACACTAACCCTAGGCTCAAAAACAAGGAGGCCCAAACTACCTAAACTAAGCTACCTAAACTAAGCTTACACAAGAACCGAATATAAACATATCATATATCAACTATATACTACATATTATATAAAAATATACATTGCGGGTTTAAAACCATATGATATATACATTTTAAATTATGTACTATATATGTTATAAAAAACCTATACTACATATACTAAGAAAACTTTATATTATACATATTATGGAAAACCATAAATTAGATATCATAATAAACCATATATTATTATAGAAAAACATGTATTATACTTTATAAAAAGCATTGGACATCTTATAAAAAATGTGTTATAAACATCATATCTTCTAAAAATCATATTTTTATAAATGATACAAAAAGCTATATAATATAAAAACATGTGACATGTATACATCACAAAAAAACTTAAAGGTCATCAAAGTATATATTACGTGTATTATTAAAAGGCCATATACATTATAAAAACCATATGATAAGGCATATATACACATTAAGACTGTACATTATATTTTATATAAAGAACCATATGATATACACTCATACCATGCATTATAAAACCATAAAATCACATACAATATTTCAACAACCACAATCATATACATAACAAAAATAAAGCAATAACAAAAAAATAATAGGCAAGAAAATAAGGAAAATGCAGATGCAAAATAAGAAAATAAATATGCTTAATAAAATAGGGTTTAAGTTTTGGACAAAGGACCGAATTGAGATGAAGCAAAATTGAGAGGCCAAATTTTAAATGAAAACGGGGATGAAATTATAAGAAAACAGAAAGTCACAAGGACCTAGGGGGTGATTAAAAAACACGGAATGGTTTGGGCACGTAATTATCCCATGCGGAGGGACCAAATGCGTGATTTAAAAACGTAGAAGCCCTTACGGGTGTAAATAAGCTGGAGCGGAGGGATTTAAAACAAGGTTAACCAAATTTTAAAATCAAACCCCTGAAAAACATAACCCCAAAACAAGCTGACCTCTCTTTTGTCTATCCTCTGCTTCGAAACGATAATAAGCCCCATATTTTCTCTATTAGGGATCTTAAAACCCAAAAAGGCGACGACTTTCAACTGCTACAACTGCCGTGAACTATCACCGATCGACGGCACCGGTGACCTCTCAAAAACCCAAAAAAACCCTTTTCTTGCTCTGGAAATAGATCTAAACCTAGACTCCCCTTTAAAGAAACATATCCCTTCTCTTTTAAAAAACCGAAAGCAAAAGAGAATAACCATCCCCTTTTTGGTTGGCCTCTTCACCATTTCACCCTTCACGATCTCACAGAAGCTGGGTTTGGGATTATTGATGGCGAGGGAAATCGAACCGACGACAGAGAGATGAATGAAAAAGGTAAAAAAACAAAATCCTAACTATTTATGCTTATGATGCTATTCGAGAAAAAGAAGGAAATGAGAAGTATACCTCAAACGCTTAAGGTTTTTCTTTGCTTTTCTGTGCTCTATTGCATTTGAAATCCCTATCCAGAATGCTTACAATGTTTAGGGTTTTGTTTTTATAAACCCTGTCGAATTTACATGTCTTTTGAAAAATGAAAATGCTGCCTAAAATCCCTATTGGCTACTGTATTATTTTGGCCGGATTCATATTGCTTCTGCTATTGTTGGTGCGTTTCTGAGTATGTCCCCTAATCCTTTTGTAATTTATGCTATTTAGGTCCTTTTACATGTAATTGAGCACTGGGGAAACGGGGACCAGAGAGAGAAATGACGTGAGCAACAACACTCTGGTGGTCCAAATCGATGTGGCGGAGCAATGGACGATGTGGTGCCTGGCCGTTGTTTTTTCCTGCCAACGTGGAGGTGATCTGGAAGGGCAACAGATGCGGGCGTATGGTGCACGCACGACTGAAGAGAGGTGAACAGTTGGGCGATGCGCGTGAGGGAAGATGACGAGCCGCGCGTGTGGTGCGTGTGGGAGATGAAAAGGCGGGTTGTGGGCCGTACGCGTGAGGGGGCCGATCCTGGTTGTTTGATGCAATCTTGATCCAATAGTCGTGGGAAGCTGGAGGGTCTCTCTTGATCGATCTGGACCGTCAGATCTCATCTGGATCTGACGGCTAGCATCAGGCGGCTACAAATGTTTTATGGGTAGATTGGATTAGGGTTTAGGTTTAATTATGGGCCAAATGAGCCTTATGTAATTTAAAACTTTGAGCTTGTATTTTTAATGGACTGTATATTTATTAAACTTGGGCTGTCATTAACATAGTGTATTTTAGACTGATCTTTTAATAAAAGATGAGCTTTTATTAATCTTTTGATTCTTAGTTTAGTTTTATAATAATAATAATAATATAGCATTAGTAATAAAACTAACTAACAAAATGCAATAATAACAATAAATATGTCATGATAGTAACAAAGCAATAATACTAAAACAACATAAGAGACATAATATATTATACCAAAAATATTTAGGGGTTTTCAAATGGGAAATAACATAATAAATATGATAGTATATAGCATGATAATAAAATAGTAACATCTCTCTAGTAGACTATTAATACTTAATTCTAGTAGTTTCTTTTTTATATGTTTTGGATAAAGCCCATAACACTATATTTAGATAATAGTAACACACATATAAGCCCATTATTGTAAGTACAAGAAGGGTACACCCCAGACAAAATTGGTGATTACAATTGCCCTTCTTTGCTTATACTTGTGGAATAAGAATAAAGCAAAGGCCATAAGCTCTAATTTTGTCCTACTTCCCTGTCGGACGATTTGCTCTTCCGAAATGGCAACGAGCGAATCCAAATAACTTGTTTTCCCAGAGTGGCGAAAATAGCTGGGTAGTGCTGGCATATCCTTCCAAAACAGCAACGAACAACCCAGTTAGCGAACGAATCCAAATAACTTTGCTTTCCTGAAACAACAAAAAGAAAACGGGGAGGTGCTGGCATGTCCTTCCGACATGGCAGCAGACGAGCCAACTAACCTCCAAACAACTCATTCTTCTAGAACGACAGTGAATGAATCCAAAAAACTTTGCTTTCTTGAAATGGCAAAAAACAAACCGGGTGGTGTTGGCATATTCTTTCGAAACGGCAGTAGATGAGCCAACTAACCTCAAAACGACTCATTCTTCCAAAAAGGCAGTGAATGAGTCTAGATAAAACAAATGTCTTCGAATGGTTGATGAACATGTTTCCCGAAGTGGCAGAAATAAAACAAAATAGAGACGCCACATTCTTCCAAAGTGGTAGTGAACAGATAGATACGTTCCTCTAAAGTGGTAGTATACCAACCAGATATTAATTCTTCAAACAAAGATTCCATTCTTTTTGGGCATGGATGGATGAGCTTTTAACTGTCCGAAAGTTCTTGAGCTAGGGGTATTTGCCTCTTTTGCTCTGAAATCTTGATGTGGCAAATTTTGAAGTCCTTTGCCTAAAACCGTATGCAGATTTTACTTTGTCGCCGACTCCTCTTCTCAAAAGGTACCCGATCTTCCTTTGGATATCTGTGAGAAGACATGAAAAACTGTGATGGTATGAGTTAGCATGCTCCTAACCTAGGGTTGCCTAACTATACATGATGCATGAATGATAACAATTTTAAACTTTCTCGGGCAATTTCTCTTCTTGCCCCCTTTTACTTGCGTCCTCCATTTTTTCTTCTTCGCGATGGCAGTGCTTCCTCCCTCACTCGTGTTCACCCTTTATGCCCCTTTTAAGCTCTTGAACCTTTTGTTCTAAAGCGCATTTTCAGGTTTTCACTTTAGAGATTTCTTTCTTTTCTGTTTGTTTTTCTTTTCCCCTTTTTATTTTTTCTTTTCTTTTTTTCTTGGGCGCCCTTGCGGGTTTTTGCCTCTAGTCCCTTGCACTTCAACATGAACAACATTCGATGCTATTCCTCGATAGATCTTATCAACTTTGCCTCTGATGTCCTCTTGTTGCAATTTTGGCGAGCTCCTTTCCTATTTGGGAACAAACCTGCACTTAATAGGTATAGTAATGCCAAGAAATCCTTTGTGTTTTTATTCTATGTCAATCTATCTGTGAAACAGACAATATGGACTAAAATAATACTTTATTGAAACTTAAAGGAATATTAGGATAATTTTGAAAGTCTTGGAAAATATGAGAAAACAAAAAAAAGATGTAGATAATATCGACTGCATGAATGATGAGAACCCATCGACCTTGGCAGATTTCTCGCTAGCCACCCTTGGTTCTTTCCCCCTGATGATATGAAGACCGAAGCATAGACTCTCAACCGAAACAAGGCCTGCCATTTGGATGCCAAAATTCAAGTCTATCTGAACCGTCATTTTCGGATTTTCAATTCAGACCCTCCTTTGGTTTTAAGGCGCCCATTTTCGGGTTTTCACCTTAAACCCTCATTTTTTTCTTTTTTTTTCTTACGCGTAATACTTCTTGACAGGGTCCAATTTTAATGGGTTGCTCAATTATTTTCTATCCATCTCTATTAGAATTAACGCTCTCCCAGAGAAGGCCTCTTTCACGACATAGGGCCCTTTCCAATTGGGCATCCATTTTCTTTGGAAGTCTCTTTGGTTTGGCAAGATCTTCTTTAGCACCAGATCCCCCTCTTGAAACTCTATAGGGCGAAGCTTCTTGTTATAAGCTCACATCATTCTCTTTTGATACATTTGGTTATGAGAGAAAGCCTTCAACCTTTTTTCTTCGAGAATGTTCAATTGACCAAATCTGGCCCGCGTCCACTCGGCTTCATCCAACTTGACCTCGTTCAAAATTTGAAATGATGGGATTTCTACCTATATGGGTAACACCGCTTTCGTGCCGTATACCAAAGAGTACGGTGTTGCCTCGATGGATGTCCTCACAGATGTCCAATAGGCAAACAAGGAAAAAGGGACCCTCTCATACCAATCCTTAAATGTCTCCGTAGTTTTTGCTATGATCTTCTTAATATTCTCATTTGCCGCCTCTACCGCCCCGTTCATCTTGGGGCGATAAACAGTAGAATTGTGATGCACAATCTTGAATTGGTTACACACCTTGGCCATCACCTTATTATTCACGTTGGAGGCATTGTCGGTGATAATCCTTTCGGGAAAACCATAACGACATATGATTTCTTTCTTGAGAAACTTGTAGACCGTCGTTCTCGTGACGTTAGTGTATGAGGCTGCTGCTACCCACTTGGTGAAGTAATCAATAGCCACTAGGATGAAACGATGCCCGTTGGAAGCCTTCGGGTGTATCTGACTGATGACATCTATTCCCCAAGTAGCAAAGGGCAACGGTGAATTCATGGTGTGGAGAGGCACCGACGGGGAGTGTATCTTATCGGCATAGATTTGACATTTGTGACATTTCTTCGCATAACTGATGCAATCTCATTCCATAGTTGACCAGAAATAACCATATCTCATGATTTTTCTTGCCATCGAGAACCCACTAGCTTGAGTCCCACATAAGCCTCCGTAGACCTCTTTCAAAATAGTTTCAGCTTTTCGAGCACTGTCACACCTCAATGGTATCTGATCCTTGTTTTTTTTGTACAATATTTCCCTATCAATGACGTATCCTAATGCTAACATTCTGATAGTCCTTTTGTCATTATCATCAACCCCCTTTGGATAAGTCTAGAACTTGATGTATTGGAGGATGTCAAAATACCATGGATTACCGTCCTCCTCTTCTTCCAAACTGTAGCAATGGGTTGGTACCTCAAAGGTTTGTATTTTGATTAGCCCTATCTCGGCTGCTCGGCTTACTTCGAATACGGCGGCCAAAGTTGCTAGGGAGTCAGACATATGATTATTCTCTCTTGGCAAGTATGTGAATCTGACTTCTTTAAAATCCTTGACCAAATCTTGGATCAAGTCGTAGTACTTGATCAACTTTGGATCTCTAGTCTCCCATTTTTTCTGAAGCTGGTAAATCACTAAAGAAGAATCTTAAAAAACTCGGAGCACCTTGACCTTTTTCTCTTCGACCGCTCAGATTCCCATGATACAAGCCTCATACTCGGCTATATTGTTGGTGCAAAAGAATTCCAACCTACTTGTGGAAGAGTAGTAAACATTTTCGAGAAAGACCAAAACTGCCCTTATTCCATGGCCTAGGGCATTCGATGCCCCATCAAAATAAAGCCTTCATCCCTCATTCTCGGTAATGGACCTTCCCTTGGATAGATCACAAATCAACCCTTCATTCGGGAAACTAAAATCTAATGGCTCATAGTTGTCTGAGGTACGACTTGCTAAAAGATCTGCCACCATACTTTTTTTTTCGCTTTCTAACTCACATAAACGATGTCGAATTCTGAAAAAGCATTTTCCAACGAGCTACTTTCCCGGTCAATGCTGGTGCTTCCATCAAAAATTTCAACGGATCTATTTGGGAAATCAAATAAGTGGTGTTATACAACATATACTGCCGGAGCTGCTTGTAGCCCATACCAAGGTGCAAAATAACCTTTGGATCAATGGGTATCGTGTCTCAAACTCAGTGAATTTCTTACTCAAGTAATAGATTGCCCTTTCTTTCTTGCCCAAGTCATCGTGTTGTTCCAGCATACATCCCATAGAATTTTTAAAAACTGCCAAGTACAAAATCAACGACCTATCTGGTATTGGTGCTAGTAAAATTAGAGGATTAGTCAAATACTTCTTGATCTTTTCTAGTACTTCTTGAGAATCTTCATCCCAAACTCCCAGGTTATTCTTTTGGAGTAGTCTAAAGATGGGGTCACACTTATTGGTCAACTGAGATATGAACCGGGAGATGTGATTCAATCTTCCCAAAAATCCTCGGACTACTTTTTGAGTTTGAGGTGGCATGAGATCTTGGATTGCTTTCACCTTGTCAGGATCAATCTCGATGCCTTTCTGACTTACCACAAAACCTAAGAGCTTCCTGGATATTACCACAAAGGTACATTTGGAGGGATTGAGCTTCAACTGATACTTTATTAGCCTTTGGAAGAGTTTTCGCAAATTTTAGAGGTGCTCCTCTTTGGTTTGAGACTTGGCTATCATGTCGTCCACGTACACCTCAATCTCCTTATGCATCATGTCATGGAACAAGGTCACCATGGCTCTTTGATACGTCGCCCCATCATTTTTCAACCCAAAAGGCATCACCTTGTAGCAAAACGTGCCCCACATGGTCACGAAAGTGGTCTTCTCCATATCCTCGGGATCCATTTTGATTTGATTATACCCCGAGAAGCCGTCCATAAAGGAAAACCAAGTATTCCTCGCGGTATTGTCAACTAGAGTATTAATATGAGGCAAGGGAAAATTGTCTTTGGGGCTCGCCTTATTAAGGTCCCTATAATCTACGTACATACATACCCTCCCATCCTTTTTTGGTACCGGCACTATGTTAGCCACCCATTCTGGGTATTTAGAAACCTTCAAAAATTTGGCTTTGAACTGTTTCTTTACCTCTTCTCTAATTTTCAATAACATGTATGTCCTCATTCTTTGAACCTTTTGTTGGACAGACTTGCATTCCGGCCTAATTGAGAGCTTGTATGTTACAATATCTGTGTTTAGGCTTGGCATATCCTAGTATGACCGTGCGAACACATCTTTAAATTCTACAAGCAATCCCACCAACTCCTGCTTGACTTTTGGTGATAGGGTACCTTCGATCTTTACTTCTTTCCTTTCTTCGTTAGTCCCCAAATTTAAAATGTCTATCTTCTCTTGGTGTGGGAGGATTTGCATTTCCTCACTAGCCATCATTCTTAGCAGCTCATCGGGAATCTCATCATCCACCTCTTCTACCTCTGCCAAGTACGTGGGTCGTTCAAAATCTACTTTAGGATTAGGTTCCACATTATTCATACAGTTTATATTAAGAGGCCTGCGCGGTTTTGAAAGTGCGTATTGGGAAAGGAAATGTATAGCTCATGATACAAACAAATAACTACATAAATAAGAAAATGAATAAATAAATACATAATAAATGAAATGGAATGGAATGAATGCTGTGTTTGCCATTTGAGAAGGAAAATGTAGACATAGTTTATTTCTTTTAAAGAATATAGATATGACATAGCTGCCATTTTTACAAAGGATGTCTGTTACTTTCGGGAAAAAGTAACGGGATTGTTCTGAGCATTACTTTGATTTATTCCTAAAAAAGTTGGTACATCTGCAAAGGTCCAATTTTTGAGCTCTTCTCCTGGGAGGCAAGAGCGAATCTTGGACAGAAATTGATTAGCCTCGCTCTCGTCGCCGATCATATCCACATTTATCTCTTCGAAAGTTTCACTGATCAACTCTTCCTGGAGGCACCTCTCGCTTTCTCGATTTGCCTCCTAGACATCCACCTTCGGATTTCGAATTCCACCAGATATAAAAACACTCTTAAAGTCTTCGTAGATGATAAGGGCCCATGGAATGTCCTCCCTTTTAAGCCTAGCCTTCATTTGCTCTTACTTTTTCTTCTATTCTTGCCTTTTCTGTATGAAATTTGGCTTGTAACCGAGTCTGAAACGTTCAACTTTGTGGATCATCTTGATGGGATGGAGGCGTCCTTGCAGATTCTTTCCCAAGACTTTCTTTTTCTTTGCTCATTTTCTAGGGTCTCGTATACCACCATCTTAGTACAATTTGACAAATTAGGGCATAGAATCTTTCTTCCTTTGGCAACAAAGGTAGATTTGACAAGTTCCAAGGCTCTAAAGGCACACTCCATTGCTTCTTCATCAATATGGATTTATGGTGTATCTAAAGTTATTGAAGCGACGATGTCCTCTTCGACATTCACTGTTACTAATTTCCCCTCGGTTACAAACTTTAACTTTTGATGGAGTAAAGATGGAACGACGTCGATCGAGTGTATCCATGGCTTCCCTAACAAGCAGTTGTAAGATGGCCGGATATCCATAACCATAAAATTAACCACATACTCGGTGGAACCAATGAGCAGGGGTACTTTTATTTTCTCGACCACATCTCTTTGGGTCCCATCAAAAGCTTGCACCGTATTATGACACAGTTTCATATATAAACTATCGACCGGTATTTGTTGTAATGTAGCTAAAGGCATAAAATTCAACGCGGAGCCATTATCAATTAGCACGCTCGGTAACACATACCCTTTGTAGTAAGTGGTGATGTTTAGGGCCTTGGTGGACCCCGTACCTTCCCCCAGAATTTTGTCATCACCAAAGGTAATGCGATTAATGTCGGTGATGTGGCTGATAACTTGATCCAACCTCTTAACTGAGATGTCCTTTGTAACAAAGGTCTCATTCAAAACTTTTAGTAAAGTGTCACAATGCTTCTCTGAGTTTAGTAAAAGGTCAAGCATGAAAATTCAAGCTGGCTATCTTCAAAGTTGGTCGATGACGCTATACTCGTTGTGCTTCAAGAATCTCAAAAACTCTTGTGCTTGAGTTTCTATGACTGGCTCTTTGATCTTCAGCGGTGGGTCATCTCCGAAAACTTTCTCGTGTTCAACTTCGACTTCCTTGTCTTTCTCTTTTGGTTCCTTAGATGCCTTTTGGTTTTCTAGAGCATAGCTTCAACCACTCATCGTGAGATGCCCCAAATTGTTTACCTCTCTAACCTTTGGCTCCAAAGGTTCTTCTTGAATGGGTTTTATCCCTATTTCTACGTCTTCTCCTCCGTGTAAACTAGAGGAACCCGACATTGTAATGCTTGTAGCGTAGTTCCATGGAATCATATTTGTATCCTTAAAAGGAAAAGACCTTGGAGATGCAATTATCATCATGGGAGCTGCCTTTGGTGCGCTGGTCTCATTTGGATTGAGACCGAGAACAAGTGGTCTCCTCACACTGTACTTGGTCTCCTAACTCTCTGATGTACAAACTTTTAAATCTTTCTTTCCTTCATCTTTTTCAAAAAACTCAATTCCTTGTTGTCCATCATGGCTTGTATTAGCTGACGGAAATCCTTATAATCCTGAATCTCATGATTTCCCGATTGATGGTACTCATAATACGGGCCACAACCTTCATCTACAATCACCATTCCCTGGTTAATGAGGCGTGCCATACACAAACATTGGAAAACCTACCTTAATAGTGATCGAATTTCAGACATGGTCACTCTAGCTTTTCTGGTATTCTCGCTTTCAATAGCATTCACACATTGACCTCCATGATTTGGTAGAGGGTTGTTGTCCGTGCTCGGTTCTTCCAACTATAATACTCCGGTCCAAATTATGTTCTGAACACTCTTCTTGAACGCCACACAATTTTCAATTGAATGTCTCGGAACATCGGCATGATACTCGCAACGTACCTTGGGGTCATACTATGCTGGGTAAGGTGGGTTGTAAGGAGTAACATGATAAGGTCGAACTAGATCGGCCTTATACAATTACGAGTAGAGCTTTTTGTAAGAGATTGGTAACATAGTGAAAGACTTATCCTCCATTTTCTTCTTAGGTCCCCTATCTTCCCTTTTATTAAAGTTTCGGGCATTCCCCGTTGTGGCCTGGGACTAGGAGATGGTGAAGTTCTTGGTTACCTCGAAGGTGTTTGTATTGTTCACCTCATGGTTCTTTTTCTTGTATTGTTTGTGTGAATGATCCCCTCAGTCGGTTCTTCCACATTTCATGACAGTCTCGATGCGTTCACTAGTCATGACCATCTCTACAAAATTTCTAATAGGGTTGCTGATCAATTGATCATAGAGTGTTCCTTTTAACGTGTCTACAAACTTTAGGGAGATCTTGTGCTCGTGAAGCGGTGGTTGAACTTATGTTGCCACATCACGCCATCTTTGGGCGTACTCACGAAGGGTTTCATTGCTCTTTTGTTCCATACCTTGCAACAGCAGTCGGTTGGGAACCATGTTAGTTATATGCTTATACTGATTAGTAAAAGCTTTTCCCAGATCCCTCCACGACTTAATTTGAGCCCTTGTTAGCTAATTGTACCATCTCGAGGTAGATCCCACTAAGTTGTCCTGAAAATAGTAAATTAGGAGCTTCTCGTTGTCGATAAACCCAACCATCATCTGGCAAAACATCACTATATGAGCAGTACGGTAGGTGGTTCCATCGAACTTTTCAAATTTGGGGGTCTTGAACTTATATGGGATTTCCACATCGGGGACCAAACAGAGTTCCCTAGCACTTAACCCATAGGAGCCATCTTCATCTTCCTTCACTTGAAACTTTTCCTCTAGGTCTTTCTGGGTATCCTCCAATTGCTTAGTGAACTCCAGTTTCATTTGGTTCAACTTCTCCAGCTCATCAAAGTCTAGGATGCTGTCCTTGATAATCTCGGGGTTCTCGAAGGTCAACCCTAGTTGAGTTTGAGCAGCTAGATCAATATGAGAGGAAGATGCACCTTGTGGAGGATTTAGAGAGGGATCACCAAGAAGAGGGTTTTGGATGATCTGGGCATGAGGGCGATCCCCAGATTTTTGGGCAGGATTCTCAATGGTACTCTTGCCCCTCGGATTTGGTCTTAGCCGAGCTTGCAGCAACTGGGATATTTCCTTCATCATGTCCTGCTGAGACTTGATGATGGTGTCCCTTAATTCTTTTTGGGCTCGTTTCATCTGGCCACATAGGCCGACTTCCAACTTGGCAAAGCTCTCCTCCATTTTCTTTAACCCTTGTCGCAACCCCCTTTTGAGGCGTTTCGACATCTTGAAAAAAAACTCAAAAATCAAGGGAGTCACCACCAATATTTAAAGAAGGTGTGATTGGATCACCTAAAATGGGTTATTTTAATAAAAATCATTTATTTTTATTAAAACAACATTTTTGGTTTGCGAAAATGCAAAAACGTGTTCGGGAGTCGGTTACACGTGGGGAAGGGTTAGCACCCCCACGACGCCAAAAAACTAGTACCTTGTCAGTTACAAAAGGTTTTAAAGTCAGATTTTGTGAATTGACGTAAAGCTTAAATTATTGTCCGTTCATAAGTTTAATTTTATTTTAATGGTCTTATGTTCAAAAAATGAACTCCAATCACCGCCAACACTTTTGGCGTTAACCCGTCATTTCCGTTTAGTAAGACACCGCATTATTTAGATTCCACTTTTCAAACAAACAAACAAAATTGATTTGTTGAAGAGTTTTTTTTATTTTTTCTCTAAATTAAAGTTTATTAATCCTAAAGAAGGTCTAAGTTTTTTTATTCCTATTTAAAGGTTTAAATTTTATTAAGTGTATTTTATTTTTATGAAGAAAATTTTATCAAACAAAAGTTTCTAATTAAGGCTTATAAAACTTATTCCTAAGGTTCAAAATTATTACTAAACGGCAAATAAGACAACAAACAAAATTTTTAAATTTTATGTTTTGAGCTTGGATTGAGTTTATTTTGAAAAGCTTTATTTTTTTACCACTTCTTTGTTTTTTGTTTTTGAAAATTCTTTTTAACTTTTAAATTTTTTTATTCTTTTTCCTATTTTAAGTTTTAAAACCTTAACCTCTTTTAAATTTTTATACTTTTTTTTATTTTTGAAACTTTAAACAATTTTTATTTTTATTTTGGGAATATATTTTATTTTATATTTTTTTTTATTAATTTCTTGTTTGGGAGCATTTTTAGTTTCAATTTTTTTTTTATTTGAAAAGTTTTTTATGTTTTAAAGTTTCCTAAAATTTTTATATTTTTGTACTCTTTTTTAATTTTTTTAAACTCTTTTTTACTTTTTCATGTTTTTAAACCCCTTTTTACTTTTTCATGTTTTTAAACCCCTTTTTGTTTTTTATGTTTTTAAACCTTTTTATTTTTTATTTTTAAGAAAATTGTGTTTAGAGAATTTTTTTATTTTTAAGTTTCAAAAACCCCTTTTTTATTATTGTTTTTTTTAAAGAAAAGAGTTGTAATTAAAGAGTTTTTTTTAAATTTCTTTTATATTTCGAAAAAGTTCCTTAAAATTTTTATTTGTTGTTTTTTATTTTAGAAAATTTTTCATTGAAAATTATTTTTTACTTCACTACCTTTATTCCTTTAAAAAATTTATTAAATGAGTATTTTATTTACAAAAAGATTATTTTTCGGATTTTGAAAACTTTGTATTTATTCTTTTTTTGAAAATTAAAACTTTTTTACTTTAATGAAAAAAAACTTGTTTTATTATTCTTTGTTTGTTTTCTCTTTTTTTTTCTTCTAAAAACCTTTTATTTCAACAACAACATTTTTTTGTATATTTTTTTTAAAAAAAGAATAAGGATCAAACACATTCATATCAAAATCAAATTTGAAGAACAAATTTATTGAAATCAAATATCAAAAATGAAGAAAGTTTACCACAACACAAAACTCAAGCTTCCAAAATCATAAGCAATTCAACAAAACAAAATAAATTCGAATCATAAAGAAAAGAAAAGAAAACTATATCGAAAATGGAGAATTCACAAGCTTCTTCCTCTCGAACCGATTCCAAATGCCACCGAAAAAAGTTTGCTTCTTCTTCAAAAATTCGAACCGGAGCTGCTCCAAACTCGAACAAATTTTAGCAATTTCCCAACAATTTTCAGAGTATTTTTCTGGGTATTTTTGGATGAATTTTCAGTGTCTTGAACAATGCAAAAATGGTCACTATTTATAGGGTTTGGGGGTTTGGGATTCAAGGCAAATTAGGGACAAAATCCCCATTTTCGTCCCATAAAATCATCCTATATGATCAGCACAGCTTTGACTTGTTGAAATTCAATCCGAATTTCATCTGATTTGGCTCTAATTTAGGGAATTTTGCCCCAAAATTAATTAGGGTTTGAACCCTTTTCCTCTTTAATTGATAGGCTACCGGCGACGATAGAGGACAGGGTCGGCGACATTAGACTTAGCCGGCTGAGGCGAGCTAGCCGGTACCTCCCACGGTGACTGCCGTGGCCCAAGCGCGACACAACGGCTGCCGACATCAGCCTAGGTTCGAACGGGGCTGGGATTTGGGGGAGATGATCCTCCCCTTTTGCTATTTTTTTATTCGATCCAAGCCCTCCATCGTTTCAGCCTTAGATCCAACGATCTCGAATAAACTTGAAAAAACACAACAAATGGGTTAATTTGGGCATTTTTATAAAAAAATGGGTTCCTTTATTATTTTTTGAGTGAGTTTTTGTTTAAAAGGGTTTATTATGGGTTATTATTTATTAGACATGGACTTTATGATCAATTTTCTCTTTTTTATATGGGTTTATTGTTATATTTTCTATATATATTTTTACTTTAAAAAAGGGTTCATTATTTTTTCTCTTTATTTTCTTTCTTTCTGAAGATGAGTTTTATTCAAATGGATATTTTATTTATTGTCATTATTTTTTTATTTTTTTGGTTCCTTGAAAGGGGGTACATGGACTTTATGATCATTTTTCTCTTTTTTATATGGGTTTATTGTTATATTTTCTATATATATTTTTACTTTAAAAAAGGATTCATTATTTTTTCTCTTTATTTTATTTCTTTCTGAAGATGAGTTTTTACTATTTTTTTGAAAAGGGTGAAAAATTAGTGACAACAACTGCCCCTTCTTTGCTTATTCCAGTGAAACATGGATATAACAAAGAACAAGTGGCACTAATTTTTACCGATTACCGATTTACTACTAAGCTCCGCTCTCATGATTCCCGAACGAGTAGGCGTGTTCTATTCTCCAAATGCCTGAATATATAGGCTGGTTTTATTCTCCATGTGCCCGAATAGATGAGCAAAGTTCCATTCTCCTTACGTCCAAATGGATAGACGGGTTCTATTCTCTATACTCCTGAATATATGAGCAGGGTTCTATTCTCCTTACGCCTGAACGATAGACGAGTTCTATTCTCCATATGCCCAGATAGATGAGCTGGTTCTATTCTCCATACGCCCGAATAGATGAGCAGGGGTCCATTCTCCTTACGTCCGAAAGGATAGACTGGTTCTATTCTCCATACGCCCAAATAGATGAGCTGGTTCTATTCTCCATACGCCCGAATAAATGAGCAGGGTTCCATTCTCCTTCGTCCGAACGGATAGACAGGTTCTATTCTTCATATGCCCGAATAGATGAGCTGGTTCTTTTGCTGAAGAGTTTTTGTATACCTGTAAAAGCTTGATATATAATGCAATCATGATGAGCATGTCCCTAAGGATGTCTAAAAAAATGAATGCATGCTAAGTTATAGTCTCTCTCTCTTTTTTAGCTTATTTTAATCTGGTCAAACGACCATCTCCACTGTCTCTGTTTTGTCATTCACTCTCTTAGCGTCTCTTTGCTTCATCAAATGGTCGTTTTCTGCTTCACCTTTCTCATTCGGTAGTTCATATTCTTCTTCACCTTTGCAGTCTTCGACCTCTTCTGAACACATGGGCAACTCGAAGTCAATTTCTAAATCAAATTCGGAGTCATTTGGACTATTGATATCTGGAAACCTGGAAGAAATAGAATATGTATACAACAAAAATGGAAAGTTAAACAAATGAATGGAATGATGATTTTTTTGTTTCGTTTTTTAGTTTGCTTTGGGCTTATTTATGGTGTTTTAGTTATTCATAAAAGAAATTCCGCCACACAAGATTTATTGGAAAAAACATCCTTTATTGATATAAGAACCATAATGGTTTTTAACATAGACCCCTTAACTAGAGATCCCTAATACCTTCAGGTCTAAGGCAAAAGAGTTAGTTTTGAGCATTACTCTGTAGATAACCTAAAAGCTATAGGAATTTCTTCCACACTCTAGTTGTTCATCTCTGAGCAAGGGCGTATCATGGAGAGGTACTTGTTCTCCCTATCCTCCTCTGATATAGCGTTAATGTTCAGCTCTTTAAAAGCCTTCTCGAGTTCTTTCTTTCTTTCCTTTATCCTCCTCGTCATTTGTAGTATCAAGATTCATGATGCCTCCTAACCTGAAACTGTGGCTGAGTAGTGGGAATGTCATTGGCTCCCATTTAATTTCTTCTCCATTTAGTCTTGCTTTCCTGCCTTTCTCTCATTGTTGCTCTTGTTTGCATTGGGTTGGGCTTGTAGCCTAGACCAAACCAGTCTCTCTTTTCAAGGATCATCACTGGGTATGGCCTCTCCTGAAGCTGCTTGCCGAGGCCTTTTCCAGCCTTTGCCCCTTTTCCAGAGTCTGCTTGACTTGCATCTTTGAGTTATTTGAGAATTCTAGCTCAAGGACCTTGTTTCCTTCAGCGACAAAGGTAGCATTAAGGAGCTCAAGCATCCTAAAATGACACTCGAGTGCACCTTCATCAACTTCTATATAAGGGGCGCCAATTGATACCGAGGCAATGATATCTTCTTCAGCTCCAACTATCACTAACTGGTCAACAACTATAAATTTCAACTTCTGATGATAAGTGGAGAGAACAGCCTCTGCAGTGTGGATCCAAGGGCGCCCCAGCAGGCAGCTATAGGTGGGCTTAGTGTCCATCACCACAAAATCTATTTCAAAAGTAGATGGGCCAATTTGTAGGGGTATTTCTATTTTCCCCAAAACATCCCTCTAGGTTCCATCGAATGCTCTAACAATATTTTGGTATGTAGTCATGTGAGAGCGGTCAACCAACAGCTTTTTCAAGGTATCCAAAGGCAGTACATTCAACGCTGACCCATTGTCAGTCGTTATCTCTTTTGAAACAAAAGTCTGGTTCAGGATCTTTAAAAGGGCATCACGGTGGCCCTCCATACTCAACCACAAAGATAGCAGCGAAATTCTTGCCAGGAGTTTACGCAGCTGCTCTACCACACTGTACTCACTATGCTTGAGTATCTTTAAAAATTCCTGAGCCTATGACTCTTTCACTAGCTCAAGGTGAATCCTTGGTTTCTCCATAAAGAAATCATTTTCTCCCTCAAGTTCTTCAGTTGCTACCTTCCTCTGGGTAGCATCCCTATCCTCGCCCTCTAGGGGTGAGTAACATCTTCCACTTGTAAAATTACCCACTTGATTGATCGGTTCTTCTTCTTTTCCTTCTCCAACTGATGTATTTCTTGGATCCGTTACCAAGCAAGCGTAATTCCAAGGCACTTGTTTATTGTCCTTATATGGAAAATGGGTAGGTGCCCCTATAACCAGCTTCGGAATTGATCCCTTTTAAGGCTCATTAATTCTGACCTTGGTCTTGATTACTAAGTGCTTCATTCCCGCATAGTTCCCTCTTGCGGGGCTTTCATCTGAGGCGCATACATCCAACGTACAACTCTTTTCTTTTTCTTCAAAGAATTCTAGTTCTTTGTTGTCTATCCTATCTTGGACCAAACTCCTAAATTCAAAACAATTTTGAATTTCATGTCCTCCTACTTGATGATACTCGAAGAACAACTTACCATCCTCCTTCAATTTCCACATCTCGTTTCCTAACAGTCCAACCTTCACCATTTGGGCCCATGCCATAGGCGCCTTAACTTCTTCAACATACTTCTTAGCCATCTTGCCTTCCTCCTCATTTACTACATTCACTTCAGTCTTCTAGTGGTTGGGCAGTGGGTTATCTTTCGCGTCTGAAGTATTGAAAGATAACATGCCTGATTTCTATAGATCATCTACTACCTTTTTAAAGGCAGTGCAGTTCTCAATAGTATGCCCCCTATTACCAGCGTGATATTCACATTGAGCCTTCTCATCATACCATGGCGAGTATGGTGGAAAAAAGGGAGGAACGTGTCGCGGTAGCACCATCCGTGCTTTAACCAACTCAAAGAATAACTCAACATACGTCATAGGGATAGGAGGAAAATATGGTTTCTTATTCTCTTGGTATTTTCGTTCATCTTTTGACGAATTTGAAGCTACAGGGTTGGTATTCTGGGCAACATGCTTATTAAGGACTACCCCTTTTGAGTAATTAGGGTTGTAAACACCTGCCATACTGACTTCATTATCCATTTTCTTATATGGTTTCTTCGTCTCTCCTCCATCGAGCTTCCCGCTCTTAACAGCTTCCAGAATCAGTTCCCCATTCATTAACATGTCTGCAAAACTCTTTATCGCATGATTGATCATACGATAATAGAAAGCACCTTTAAGGGTGTCCACAAACATGAGAGTTATCTCACTTTCTAGTAGTGGCGGCTGAACTTGAGCGGCCATATCCCGCCATCTCTAAGCGTATTTGTGGAAGCTTTCATTTTGTCTCTATTCCATCCCTTGCAAAACAAGCCTATTTGGGACCATATTAGCAACATGTTTGTACTGTTCACCGAACGCCCTCGACAAATCCTTCTAAGTTCGGATGTTTTCCTGGCTTAAATGATTGTACCGACGAGTGGCGGATCCAGACAAGCCATCCTGGAAGCAATGAATGAGGAGTTTCTCATTGTCCAAGTACATCGACATCTGGCGATAATACATGGTCAGATGAGCCTTGGGACATGTAGTTCCATCATATTTTTCGAAATCAAGGGTCTTAAACTTCAGAGGAATTGTCAAGTTGGTCACCAGACTCAGGTCTCTAGCATCTATGCCTCCATGGGTGTTCCCTTCTTGGAAAGTCCTAACGATCTCCTCCAACTTGTCACATCGATCTTTAAGTTTTTTGTTCATGTTGACCTTATCAGCAATTTCATCAAGGTCCAGGACCTCATGACCATGCACTACCCCTGGGTTGACCACTGGCACAGTTTGTGAACGAGCATAAGACTGCAAAGTTGAGCAGGGACTTAGCCTTGAACAGAAAGGCCCCTCTTGGTATTCCAGGGTGAATCCCCTAAAACTGTGGTAAAGTGTTAACATTTTCTGGATCATCTTGAGCGTCAGGGTCTTTGAACCCTAACATGGCCGTAATCTGACCAACCGTCTTTCTATGTGCCAACTCAATCTCATGCTTCAAGTCACTCTCAATTTTATCCAGTCTGTCCTGGGTACTCTTATGGCTAGTTTCGAGAGATGCCATTCTGTCTTCAGTACTTTTGTCCATCACTCTAGTTTTGGAACAAGTACCGTATTTGAGTTGCTATTTTGAATTTTCTGTTTGGGTAAATTATTTTAATTAAAATCTTATGTTATGTATATGTATGCAATGATATTAATCTAATGCAAAGCAAACAAAGAAATGCAAAACGAAAAATGCATGAATGCAAACAATGGGCCATTAATTCCATAAAGTAATTGCTCAAAGAATAAACTCTTTATTGAATGGTTAGATCTTTATTACAATAACTATTTTTAAAAAATATCTTTCTGTCTGAACACCTAATTCCTTCACTTCCTCTATCAGCCACATGAGTGTTGGTCCCACCTCTCCAACTAGCCTGACATACTGACAAAGAGCCACAACCTCTGTAGCTAGCATCATCACATGTTTGGCCACATCCTGGACTTGGGTCATAACGGTTCTATCAAACTCATCCCATTCCTGGAACCTCCTAGCATTATCCCTAAGCCGAGTGAACTAGTAATCATTTCCACCTTCATTGATGTCTTCTTAGACCAGGATCTTCGTTCTGTACTCATGGATAGTTTTCTCTATAATTTCCATTTGCTTCTTTAGAGTTTCATTTTCTGCCTAACTAGCCTGAATCTCGATATATACGTGATGGTTCTGAAATGTATGCAAAGTATGGCTAAGTTCTGCTACCTTGGCCTGTAGTTCAGAAACAACGGACTGGCTCTGTCTCAACTTCTCATGGGTTGCATCGCACTGGATTGCAGCTCACACCCACGGATTTTGTTGTCATGGGCCTTCCTCTTCCAAGCAACTACATTCTCCCTTTTCTCCTCGAAGGTTTGCTTTCTTTTTTCATTTTCAACTGTTTGCTTACCTTTCCTCCTCTCTTCAGCAAGAACATGCTTGTATTTCTCGATTTTCCTTTTGCTCCGCTCATTCTCTTTTCCCATAGCTTGTTCTACTTCTCGCTTCCACTACTTTGGGGTCTTCCTCAAATCAACATTTTGGACTGTTGCCTGGAACTTGAGAAAGTCAACTATCTATACCTCAAACTTTTTTTCCAAGTTCTTGTACATCTTTACCACTCGATCCGTCTTGCCCTTCTACTTTTGCACCTCCAAGCTTGCCTCATACAGGTCTCTCGTGTGTTGTTCTTCTAAGGATTCCATCTTGTCCTCGAGCTTTTTGAGATCAACCCTTAAAATATCGGCTTCAGATGGGACTAGCTTCAAATGCTCTTCTATAGGCTTGACTTGGCCAGTGGGCGGTAGAACCATGCCATTCACCCTCATGTGTCTTCACACATCATAGTTAGGGGCAAATGTACGATCTCTGCCATGCTCCATTTTTATACGGTAGCCGTGCTTCCATGAATCATTAATGGTCTGAACCTTCTCTCTAAACTCCCATTGAAACTCGAATTCTGTTGAATCAAGGCCTGCTGTGAAAGGAACAAACTGGTGGATGTTGTATTGTCGCAATACCAACAAAAGAGCACAACCGATTCCACCCCACAAGCCCGACATCATAAGATGATTATAATCCCCACATTTATACAGAACATGGGTGTGTCCCAGCCATGGAGCCCTCTAGACGATATCTTGATCACAACGGTCCCAAAAAACATCGATCTTCTTCTTCCTTTTCAATATCGACCATTTTTCCTTCAGAAACTCCTGAAGTGGAGAGAAATTTGGAGAAAATATGTTGGGCAAAGTCAAGGCTGGGCATTTCCAAAAGTGGCTAAGGGCCCAAACCTGAAGCAATTGAGCACATCCTTTGAAACACACACCTTCTAACTTCTGACACGCATTCAAAGAAATGAAGGTTCCGGCAAGCACCGGTGGCACTGGATTGGTCTCTCTCTTCAACTGTACAAAAAGATCTAACATGGCACATCAATTCTGCCCAACACTCTCAGGAAGATAACCAAACCGTATATTGCAATCGCTAACAGGTCTACCTTTTTCTGTATCAGGATGAGTGAGAATTATGTTTCGGATACTCTGCCATGGGAAAGAAAAGCTGCGCCTCTTTTCTGTATCAAGCCCTTTACCTATCCTTCACCCATACCGGCAAAAGCTTGGAGCCTCACATAAGCGTTCTTGTTCTTGGGTGGGTTAGCATAAACTCGATTCCTCTTTACTTCACACAAGTTGAAAAGTGCAGAATATTCTTCAAGTGTAGGAATCATGTCCTCGCCATTGAATGTGAAACAACAATATCCAGGATTCCAAAACTGAATTAGAGCTTTGAGGAATGGTTCATCTACCTCCATATGCAACAGATATGCTATGTCACCGTAGGTGTGAAGGAATAGTTGTTTAGTTGTGTGATCAAAATGCTCCTAAATTTCCCGTAGCTCTTGAACATTGTTCTTTTTGACACTGATGTGAGCATACTCTGAAGTTTCTTTCACATAATCACCTTTTAGACTATCCCCATATGACTCTTGGTTGACCCTGGACCAGTGATACACATCCATACCGCCATCTTCTTTCTAAAGGAGTCTCCCATCCATGGTCAAAAAGTTTCTTCTAACCGATCAAATGTCTTAAGAATCAACCCCCTTTAGGAATGGAATGATGATGAAAAGGACAAACATGCAAAACGAGCAAGCAAGAGAGGTGTAGCGATGTCCGTTTCGCTAAAAAATATCGAGTTTTCGAAGTGTTTGTGATTTTCGGATATAAAACGTTTATTCTGTGGGGGTTTTAAAAAAAACCGCATTTTATTTAGAAATTGGAGTCGCCACCGGCCACTTAGGTAGGCCGGACACCATAAAACCAGAGATTCAAAAACTGTTGGGTTCGGGAGTCGGTTACGGATGGGGAAGGATTAACACCCCCACACCGCCCAAAATTGGTACTTTAATAATTGCCGCTTTATTAATATTAAACTTTCCGGATTAAAGTGACGATCAATTTAAAATTTGGTTATAAGTGCGGGTAAATTTTAAAGGCCCCGTTATCCGAGGGTAAACGCCCAACCACTATCACTATGCCTGATACTGGCCCCATTTACGCTCGGATAAAAGGACACCGCATTGACAATTTATATTCCATTATGCAACCTTAGAAAGCAAAATGAATACAAAGCGATAAAAATATAAATAAATACTAATATAATAAAATAATAATCTAACATAAATAAAATACTAATCCGAAACATACATATATAAATATTAATCTAACTCATAAATAAAAACATATCTAGCATAAATAAAATACTAACATTCATAAATATTAATCTAACACATAAATAAAAAACAAATTTAACATAAATAAAATACTATTCTAAAACATACATACATAAATATTAATCTAACTCATAAATAAAAACATATCTAACATAAATAAAATACTAACATTCATAAATATTAATTTAAAACACAAATAAATTTTATTCTAACACATAAATAAAAACGAATCTAACATAAATAAAATATTAATATAAAACACAAATTTAAAACATATTAAATACTAATCTAAAACATAAACATACAAACTAAAAAATAAGACTACAATTTTAAAATAACTAATACTTCATTAAATTATAAAAATTATAACACTAATAAAAAGGGAAGAAAGTATACCTAACTAGGAGCTCGAATGACGAACCCCGACTGAACCCCACCGAGATCTACCGCGACCCCTCCAAAAATATTAACTAGATCAGATCCAAAATAGGACCCCGATCGAACCGGTTAGGACCGAGAGCACTGCCCCCGGTCCTTGGCTACCGAGAGCATGCTCTCTTTTGGCAGCCACTGCCGATTGCTTCCCCTCTAATTGCCCCCCATGCCTCCTATTTATAGGCAATTGGGGGGTGACGTGGTCATCCCAAAGCCACACAAATTTCTCTTTTTTTTAATTTCACTTTTTTTATATTATATTTTTATTATTATTTTTTTGATTTTTCATTAATTTTATATTAATAATAATATTATTAAAATAATACTAATAACACTAAAACCTGATAAAAATGAGTGATTACAGTTGCCCCTCTTTGCTTGTTCTTGTGAAACGAGGACAAAGCAAAGATCAAAAGCACTCATTTTTGACCTACTTTCTCGTCTTTGGCTTCAGAATCACGTGTTCTTCTGGAACTCTCCGCTCTTCCTTAGCTGAATCTTCAAGCTTGTAAGTTCTTCCTATATAGAACTTCTTCACCTTCTGATCTTGGAACTATAGGCTCTTCCTATATGGAACCCTTCACTGTGAAGCCTCAAGTTATGAGTCCCTCCTATATAGATATTTTCATTCTGAGACGGTAAAGCTTGGAGTCCTTCCTATATAGAACTCTTCTCCTTCAACGCTGGTTTCTCCTATATAAAACCTTATGCGTCACTGACGGATTCTTTCGACTGAGAGTTCTTCCTCTATAGAACTTTTAGTCTTCAAACCCTGGAGCTGCAAGTCCTTCCTGTATAGAACTCTTAGCTTTTGAAATCTCAGAGTTACAAGTTCTTCCTATATAAAAACTCTCACTCTAAGACAGTAAAGCTCGGAGCCCTTCCTATATAGGACTCTTCACCTTCAACACAACGGGTTTTCCCTATATAAAACCTTATGTGTCATGGGTGAATTCCTTCGGCTGGGAGTTCTTCCTATATAGAACTCTTTGTCTTCACCCCGAGCCGCCAATCCTTCCTATATAGAACTTTTAGCTTCTGAAATCTCGGAGCTACAGGTTCTTCCTATATAGAACCTTTCACTCTAAGACAGTAAAGCTCGGAGCCCTTCCTATATAGGACTCTTCGCCTTCAACACAACAGGTTTTCCCTGTATAAAACCTTGTGTATCATGGGTGAATTCCTTCGGCTGGGAGTTTTTCCTATATAGAACTGCTAGTCTTCACCCTGGAGCTGCGAGCCCTTCATATACAAAACTTTTAGCTCATGAAGCCTCGGAGCGGCGGATTCTTCTTACATAGAACCTCTTGTTACGGGAGCTTGAAAATATAGGCTCTTCCTATATAGAACCTTTATCTTCAAATTTTTTTTCTCTTTTCCCTTTTTTCAGCTCTCTTTTTTCTTTTTTCCTTCATTTTCTTCTCTTATTCTTTTTTTCTATCTCGTTTTTTTCTCTTTTTTCTATCTCATTTTCATTTTTTACAAGACTGTTGATATCTTTGGACTTACGCTACTAAGGCTGCCGCATCATGCCCGAAGGACTTATCACCATGCTCGAAAGACTTACTGGTGGCCTGAAGGACTTAACACCGTGCCCGAAGGACTTACCGATGACCTAAAGGATTTAACATCTGGTCCTCACGCTGCTATGGCTGCCGATTTTTTTGGACTTACGCTGCTAAGGCTGCCGAAATTATTCTTCAATTTGGGGATTTACACCGAAAATGGCTACCGATCTTTCTTCAGATTTGGAGACTCACGCTGAAAATGGCTGCCAAAATCTTTTTTCAAATTTTGGGGTTTAAACCAAAAATGGCTACCGACCTTTCTTCAAATTTGGGGACTCACGCCGAGAATGGCTGCCAAACTTCTAGGACTCACGCTGCTATAGCTGCCGAAATCTTTCTTCAAATTTTGGGGACTCACGCCGAAGGTGGCTGCCAAAATCTTTTTTCAAATTTTGGGACTCACGCCGAAGGTGGCTGCCAAAACTTTCTTTAAATTTGTGGACTCACGCTGAAGGTGGCTGCCAAACTTTCTTCAAATTCTGGGGACTCACGCCGAAAATGGCTGCCAAACTTCTAGGACTCACGCTGCTATAGCTGCCGAAATTTTTCTTCAATTTGGGGACTCAAGCCGAAGGTGGCTGCCAAACTTCTAGGACTCACGCTGCTATAGTTGCTGAAATCTTTCTTCAATTTGGGGTTCACGCCGAAAATGGCTACCGATTTTTTCTTCATATTTGGGGACTCACACCGAAAATGGCTGCCAAACTTTCTTTAATTTGGGGGCTCACGCCGAAAATGGCTGCCAATCTTCTTCAATTTTAGTGAAATCCACTTCTTAATACTCTTTGATAATTTTTCAAGTACTTGTCCAAAACAAGAAAAAATTGACATGCCCCTATCTATATGATGTATGCAAGGTAATGCTTTCTTTCTCTTCTTTTTCTTTTTTCTCTTTTCTCTCTTTTTATTTTTTCTTTTCTTATTTTTTCCTTTTCTTTTTCATTTTTTCTCTTTCTTTCTCTCTTTTTCTTCTTTTTCTTTCAGCCCCTTTTTTGTTCTAAAGTCTTACACCCTAAAAGGTCGTTCCTTAGATTTCTTCATCTCTTTATTTCTTCACTGTATGCTCTTAAATCCTCATTTGATCAATCACTTCGAATCTAGATTAACATACTTTCAAACCTTTTGTGCGGAGGCTTTTTTTTGTCTTTGGGGTTATCACCCATCTTCATAAATGATATTCTAGTTCTTATATTATTCTTATAAGAGCCCTTGTCATATTCTTCACTTGGCGTTGCCCTATTCAACCACGAGCTCCTCTGCTTTGAATTTTCTGACCCATCATACAGAGCCTTGATCTATTTCTAGTTACCAGAGTGAGCCAAAATGCTTCCATCCCCTGAGCTCATCCTTGATCTTCTCGTAGCATTTCGACGGGAACTAACTCTCGATCCCTATGCTTTAAATCTCATCATCATTCATTTTTAAAGTAATGTAAAAGGCAATTTACTTGTGTATATTTCAAAAAATAATAATTGTTTGAAAAGATAACAGTTATTTTGAAAATCACAACTTGGAGGGGATACCAAACATTTTGAAAACATTGTTTGGAACAAATGGTAAACATCTTTTTCTTTTCTTTTTCTTTTTCTTTTTTAAGGACCAAACAATTTTTTTTAAATGTTTGGAGAATGGTAAACAAAATTCGAAGTATATTGCCAAACATTTTAAAAACTAATGTTTGGGGGAAATGGTAAACATCAAAACTTTGGGAGAAAATGTCAAACCTTTTAAAACACGTTTGCCCCCGAAATATCAAACACCATAGCGCATTTGCTTCAAGTTGCCATAGATCAACTCTAATGAAGAGCATATTTAGAAGATCTTGACCATTGTGGAGATATATGCCAATGTATAGTTTCTTCTGGTCTAATATGCTTTTGAGAGGAACAACCCTACCTAGTTTCTACCTCATTTAAGGTGGCTCTCTTAATCTCACTATCTCACCATGCCCCATCCTTCCCTCATTTGGGTGTCGATCAAGCACTTCGAAGTTTGACGTTCCTGAAGAAAAGTTAACCCTTATAGGCGGAATGAAATTTGAAGACATTCTCATTCAACTTGGATATCTATGGATGACCAGAATGGTCTTTGGGGCTTGTAATGTAGGCATTTGGTTTATGGTTAAGTGAAACAGTATTTCTGTACTTGTGTAACTTGGATATGCCCATTATTCCTTCCCATTTTTGGATCACTCTAGACTGCCCGTTTTCAGGTTTTCAGCATAGAGTTCATTTCCTTTCTTTTTATTGTAGGCTGCCTTGCATTCTGGCTATATACTGATGTTCGTTTTCTGTTCAATAATGTTTGATCCTTCAATACTCCTCGAAACTGAGATTTCTTGAATGAAGGACTATGAATACATTTCTGGGAATTCTTGTGATTGACACGCCCAGATGAAAATTATTCTTTCTTTCTTCTTTTCTCTTTTTTTTCTCTTTTCTTCTTTTTCACTTTTTCTCTTGGATCGCTCTAGACTGCCCATTTTTAGGTTTTCACCCTAGAGGTCACTTCCTTCTTATGTACCTTCAGATCAGTGTATTTTGGTTGGATATCGATGCCAGCAGGCTCAGGCAGACTACTCTTTTTCTTCATTTTCAGGATCACTCTAGACTGCCCATTTTTGGGTTTTCACCCTAGAGGTCATTTCCTTTTTCGAAATTGGCAATCTTCGGGCCGACTTGTCTTGACTTGGCTTCAATTCGAGCTTCTATACTAATTTTCAAAACTGATGTTTACTTGAAATGTGGATTCCTTCTGTCTCTTGCTCATAGTTGAAGTCTCATTCTTGTATTGTTTGATCTGTGTGTGAAACATATACAATATTCTTTCTTTCTTTTTCTTTTTTCCTTTTTCTTTTCTTTTTTATCTTCTTTTTTCTCTCTCTTTTTCTTCTTTTTTTATTTTATTTCTTCATTTCTTCTCCTCTTTTTTGTTTTGTTTTGTTTTCTTTTTTCTTTTTGTTTTAGACTGTCCATTTTGGGTTTTTAGCCTTGAATCTCTTTCTTCTTATTCGAGTCTATAAATGTATCCTCGAATCAACACGTATCTATACTGGGTATTGATGATATCTTCTGCTCAAAGTTACTTGCCTTTCTGCAGCTCTTCTGATATTTACTCGATCTGGATTGCTTTGGCCTTCTGATTACCATTTTTCTTCTTTTCTTTGGTTTTTCGTTTGGACATATCCTTGTTTTCAACCACTTTCTTCTGATGATTTTCTGATCTTCGTATCCAATCTGTCTGGACTCATCTCTGTCTTGTGGTAAAGTAAAAGAATATCATTCATTGTTAAATTCACAGATGTCCTGAGAATGCCTTCAGGGGTAGAGGTTTAGGGTCAACTTTTGTTTCAAAGATCTTAAACGACAAGTGCCTGAGAAGATAAATTCTTAAAATGGGAACTGCCCATTGTCTAAACACTCGCTTTGTTCCTCTGTTGGCCTAAGTAAACTAGAAGATACTCACATTTACAGTATCCCCACAACATTCAATCTCTTCTAAATATATGCAACTTAGAGTTGATTTTTGGGTCTGAAGCAAATGTACTGTTGCATTCAAAATTCGAGGACCTGGTATAGAAATGATATATACATATGTCCATTCAAAAATGCGTGTATATGCATATGGGAGAACAAAACTACCCTATAAAAATGTTTAAAGAATCAAGAATGTAAAAATGCTTTTCTAAATGGAAATATGATTTTTAATTCTAAAAATATCTGTTTGAGAGTTTTTTTCTTCTTTTTTCTTTTTTCAAAGCATTGAGCATTTCTTTGTGAACTGATGGGAAAACCATAGGGACCTCCGGACTACCTCCCGAGTACTAACTCATTCTGGTCCTTTGTAGTGTAGGCTTGTGCCACTTCTATTGTTTTTCCTTGCTGGATCAATTCTTGTCATGACTCCCTCGTCAACCAACATCTTGATTTCTTCTATTAACAACCTCAAATTTCTTGGTGCCATGCCCCGGTGCCTTAATGTAGAACTCGCATGCACTGTATGGATTAAAACTGTGGACAGATGAGCTGGGTGTAATCTTTATCGGCCCGGAGGTAAGGTACTAACCCTTGACCAAATGAGGCCATATGGAATACTCTGAATATCTCTAAATATGTACTTGTTCGAGGAATTTTTCTGGGTGGTTTGGAGGAATCTACCTGTCTTCTTCTCTTACGATCACGAGAACCTTGAAAGTGGTACCCATTTATCTCTTTCTTTCCTTCTGCTCCTAGACATGTCTGGTCTTTAAGCTTAGGTCTCAGAGTGCATGTTCGTTTCTCTCTCCGACTATCATTAAGTCCTCAAAGCTGGCCTTTATTTTCTCGAGCATCTTATTAAAGGTGGCATGTAAGTCACTTTCCTCTTCATCTACGGGAGGCTATACCTGGGTCGCTAAACACAGCCACCTCAAAGCACGTTTCTTGAAGCCTTCATCAGGTTTCATCTTCGTACCCTGGAGATACTGATGACTTGGTGATAGGTCTAAAGTATATATGTATTGCCCATAAAGACGTCGGTTAAGTCTCCGCATGACTACACTTGGTCTCAACTCAAACAGTTGTACCATATCACGGTAGGTCATGCTAGACTGTCGTAGAAGTAGCCCTCTATCTTTCTGCAGGACGTGGTCAGGTGAATCTTGGGGCAGCTTGTTCCGTCATCATGCGTAAATATGGGAATCTTTAAAATCTGGAGGAATGACCAAATCAGTGTTCAAACAGAGTTTTCTTGTATTGAAGACATCAAACTTCTTCTTTTTTCTTTTTTCCTCTCGAGCCCATCTTTTAACAGCTCGAATCTTGATTTTTGAGTGTCTTCAATTCTTTTATCCATGATAAAACCCTAACTGGTCTTTAAATTACTCCTCATAATATTTATGCGAGGTAATAATAATGCAAGGTGATGATAATGTCATGTAAAACATGCCAAGATCGTGCAAAGCAATCCTAAAATATAAACATGAATGCAATAAGGTATTGATTCCAAAAGTGATTCCCATAGAACAACGTTCATTGAGGCCAAAAGGTTTCATTATATCAAATATTAGATATTTACAGTTACTGATAAGCTTCAGTGCCTACTTTCTTAACTTCATCCAGTAGTCCGGTCAGGCTTGCCTATGTAGTTCAACACTTGGTCCATGTTCTGACTAAGCCTGCCACCTTGTTGAGCCGCCTTACCTGCTCAAGTAATATCGATCTTCGGGTCTTCATCCATCCCCTGCTTAGTCTTTCGTAACTTGGAAGTTGCCCTTTCCAGCTGAAGAGTGTTGAATTGTCATTGCTCTGTCGTAAACTTGTTTCCAAAACTCTTGTTAATGGCTAAGTTATTCTGTAGCTCATCTCTGGAGACTGTCGTACCTATTCCTAATTTCCTCAAACTTACCTGATAACATCCTGACTTGATTCTTGCTTGACTAGTTTCTCTTCTTTCAATATTCCGAGTCGTCTTTCAATTGGACAACACCGTTCATCTATTCTTTAAAGGTGGCCCAATCTGGTATTCTTAAACACTTAGGAAAGCTTCTGATGATCATTCTGCAAATTCAATTTTATCCAAGTTATCTCTCTCTTATCTGAGCTGGCTGAACTCGAAAGAATATCCCTCTCCTGGGATGCCCCTATCTCCGATCTTCAAATTTAACTCACTTGAGTGACCCACTTCGGTATTACTCAAACTTTGTCCTGGATATCGATTCCTCCTCAACTTTGCCCCTCGGGTGATTGTTAGCTCACTATAGAGTTGGGGAACTCCGTCTTCAAAGCCTAAAATCCTCATCGCAATAAGATCTTGAACTCATTCCTTAGGGCCCCGCAATTCTTAATACCGTGACCCAAACTTCCTAAACGGTAGCTGCCTCTAGCACGTGTGTTGTAATCTCTCGGATAAGACAGTCTCTTTGCTAGAGACTTCACCGAGGTAATAAGGCTCTTGTCGATGAACATTAGGAGTAGTTCGGTGTACCTCACAGGAATCGAGATATACTTCTTTTCATTACTTGCTTCTCAGGTTTCTTCTGGACTGAGCTCTATGTTTTGAAAGCCCGACTCAAGCATACCTTCTTCCTGTTTATTGATGTAGATCACAAAAAGGGTTTAATTTGTCGTATTTGGCTGACTTGGAGGTAGAATTCTGACTATCTCGCTCTCTATTCTGATCCTTAATCGGTTCTTCTTTCGGTTTGATGGATCGCTTACCTTTCGTCAAAGTATTCATCTGATTCATCACGTCTTCCCTCTGCTTCTTTCAACTCTTGCACTTTACTTTGCTCATTACCAGTACCGTGTCTCCTTTCCGTGTTTGACCAGAAGTCTTCAGATGGTTCCTCTTCTATTGTCTCCGATCTTGTTCTGGGATAAAACCCTGGATCCGTGCCCTTTAATATCTGACCAGACAACCCTTTGCCAATTATGAACGATTTCTGAGATTTGAGGAACCACTTCGGGAATCAATACCCTATAAATGTGAGAATGCATGCAAATGCGATGTTGATTCTCTAACAGTCTTTGAAAAACTTTCAATAGAGAAAATGTATGTTTGCAAGAAATTAATAATGAATTACAGTCAACAGTTGAATTTATTCTGGAGACCTTGACTTCGGGAAGCAAAACCTGTGCTCCACGTCTCGACGTCGTCTTCAGGATGATGGATGACTCCGTCTTCTCCTCTTATTCTATTCTACGGACTCGTGACGTCATGATCTTTATTTTTGTGGCTTGTGAAAAGGACATCAGACAATATATTTTCTTCTGTAGATCTGGGTACGTCTAAACAGGGATGGATTCTATCGATCCTAGGGGAGTACTTTAAAACTTTTTAGGGTTTAAATTAAAATTTTCAAGGATCATAAAAAAATTCCCCTTTTTTATTATCAAAAAGTTTTAACTTACTTAAAAAAATGAAACTTTTAGGTTTCTTTTTGTTATTATTATTATTCTGAAAGTTTTATGAGGGAAGAAGTTTCAAAGCAAAATAATAATATTTTCAGTTTTTTTTTAATGAGTTAAATTAAAATCTGAGATTTTTACAAAATGGTCAAATGTGAAGATTTAAAACTGGGGTTTTATGGCCTTGACTGAATCTTCTGCGTCGTACGTGCCTTACTATCGTATCGTTTTCTTTCTCGATTGGTCTTTGCTCGGCCTAACTTGATACTGTAATATTATCGTTCTCGGCAAAGCAGACTTTTTCTATTTTGAAAGCTTTTTAATGAACTGTTCTTGAATCAACACCATGTTATGATATGCAACATGAATGCAAATAAAGGCGTTGATTCCGCTGGTAATCACCATTTCGAACGACTTTCATGGGAATTAAAGGGAAATTACAAAAAAAA
This sequence comes from Hibiscus mutabilis, assembly GCA_019671005.1. Taxonomy (NCBI): domain Eukaryota; kingdom Viridiplantae; phylum Streptophyta; class Magnoliopsida; order Malvales; family Malvaceae; genus Hibiscus; species Hibiscus mutabilis. Next base: position 18,995,503 of record CM033717.1, on the reverse strand, counting down.
AGGTTCATATTACAAAAGGAGTCCCTATTACAAAAAGAGTCTATTACAAAAAGTCTTAATTACAAAACAAATTTCTACACATAAGCCCTAGCTCTACCTCATAGCCCCTCTACAGCTCTGAGCAACTTGATAAACCTTGGTGCTTCTTCCATGTTTGGGGTTACGAAAGGTCGGAGAGTCGCGGCTTCGGTAGCTAAGTCATTCACACACCTTGTAGCTCGTTGTATGTCCACCATCAGGGTCTCGTGTGTATACTTTGGCACTACACGCTTGCTCGACAAATCATTACTTCAGATCTGTTGATTAATCTCTGACCGATGTAGCGCAACTGGATTGATGCCGTCCTTTCCTAAGACACCTTTTTTCCATGATGAAAGATTTTCTAATCGGGCAAACCACTTGAATCAACGCCTCTATGTAATGTGGATGCAATGATAATGCAACAAAAGTATGTGTAAAATAAAAATAAAAATAAAACACAAAAACTGAGTTAGTACCGGATAAAAATAATAAATACATAAATAAAAGGACAAATAAAATAAGGTAAACAAAAAAAAACCCTATTTATCCCGTCTAAAATACCTAAGGTTATCCGCATGGCTCTAAAGGGGTGGGTTTCTATATGTTCTCTACATGCAGTGTTGGTGCTAGGAGGTACCCGAATTGTCCTTGCTGTCCTCTACTAAGAGTAGCAAGGCCCCCGATCATCACCCATCATAGGCTCCTTTCAACCGGGTTCAATTCATGGGGACCCATTCGGTTATGCCTACGCGAAGGAACGATATCCTTACGAAAGCATAAGGTACTCGAGCCCCGAAGGTACTTGCTAGGCCTACACGAGAGAATGATATCTCCACGAAAGCATTAGCATTTTCCCCCACTTAAAAACGGGTTTATATGCCAAATTTTAAATGCGTTAAAATAAACGCGCAATTACAACCGAATATTAATTTAATAGTCACTTTAATCTGAAACTTCTAATATTATTAAAGCGGTAATTATTTGAAAAAGCTTGACTCTCTTTATTTTGTTAAAAACAAAAAAATAGTCCCCAGCGGAGTCGCCATCTGTAGCGATGTCTGTTTCGCTAAAAAATATAGAGTTTTCGAAGTGTTTGTGATTTTCGGATATAAAACGTTTATTCCGTGGGGGTTTTAAAAAAACTGTGTTTTATTTAGAAATTGGAGTCGCCACCGGCCAGTTAGGTAGGCCGGACACCATAAAACCAGAGATTCAAAAACTGTTGGGTTCGGGAGTCGGTTACGGATGGGGAAGGATTAGCACCCTCACACTACCCAAAATTGGTATTTTAATAATTGCCGCTTTATTAATATTAAACTTTCCAGATTAAAGTGACGATCAATTTAAATTTTGGTTATAAGCGCGGGTAAATTTTAAAGGCCCCGTTATCCGAGGGTAAACGCCCAACCACTATCACTACGCCTGATACTGGCCCCATTTACGCTCGGATAAAAGGACACCACATTGACAATTTATATTCCATTATGCAACCTTAGAAAGCAAAATGAATACAAAGCGATAAAAATATAAATAAATACTAATATAATAAAATAATAATCTAACATAAATAAAATACTAATTCGAAACATACATATATAAATATTAATCTAACTCATAAATAAAAACATATCTAGCATAAATAAAATACTAACATTCATAAATATTAATCTAACACTTAAATAAAAAACAAATTCAACATAAATAAAATACTATTCTAAAACATACATACATACATAAATATTAATCTAACTCATAAATAAAAACATATCTAACATAAATAAAATACTAACATTCATAAATATTAATTTAAAACACAAATAAATTTTATTCTAACACATAAATAAAAACGAATCTAACATAAATAAAATATAAATATAAAACACAAATTTAAAACATATTAAATACTAATCTAAAACATAAACATACAAACTAAAAAATAAGACTACAATTTTAAAATAACTAATACTTCATTAAATTATAAAAATTACAACACTAATAAAAAGGGAAGAAAATATACCTAACTAGGAGCTCGAATGACGAACCCCGATTGAACCCCACCGAGATCTACCGCGACCCTCCAAAAATATTAACTAGATCGGGTCCAAAATAGGACCCCGATCGAACCGGTTAGGACCGAGAGCACTGCCCCCGGTCCTTGGCTACCGAGAGTATAGCTCTCTTTTGGCAGCCACTGCCGATTGCTTCCCCTCTAATTTCCCCCCTATGCCTCCTATTTATAGGCAATTGGGGGGTGACGTGGTCATCCCAAAGCCACACAAATTTCTCTCTCTTTTTTTTTAATTTCACTTTTTTATATTATATTTTTATTATTATTTTTTTGATTTTTCATTAATTTTATATTAATAATAATATTATTAAAATAATACTAATAACACTAAAACCCGATAAAAAATGAGTGATTACAAGAGGGACAAAGGATTAGTGCCTAGAACAAAAACAGAACATAAAAAGACACATTCTTTATGAATAGCAACTGGGCAGTGCATTCCAACACTTCTGGATATGTCTCCACAGACTATCTACAAGAAGTGATCTTGACCAAACTCTAAAACCTAGGCTTTCTGCATGACTCTAAAAGGGTGGGCTTCTAGATTCTTACAAAGGTTCGATTCTAAAAGGGTTCCCGAATTGTCCTCGATGTCCCCTACTAAGGGTAGCAAGCCCCCTGATTCTCGCCCATTATAGGCTTCAAACGACTCAAGTTCAACTTAGGGGACCCACTCCTATGCCCATACGGAGGATCAATATCCACACGAGGACATAGAGCATGAGCCCTAGAGGTACTTGCTAGGCCCATACGGAGAATCAGTAATCCCACGAGAGCAATAGTGTTTTCCCCTACTTAAACGAACGGGACAAAGCTTGGAATTAAACTTATAAATGGACAATTAAGTTAAGCTTTACTTAAATTTACAAATTTCGACATTAAAATAAGATGTAACCAACTTGTGGCCTGACTCTTTTTTTTTGTAAAAACAAAAAGTTATCTCCAGCGGAGTCGCCAAGTTGTCGCTACACCCTTTTCGAGGCATTTCAACATTATGAAAAAAACTCAAAAATCAACGGAGTTGCCACCAATATTTAAAGAAGGTGTGATTGGATCACCTAAAACAAGTTATTTTAATAAAAATCATTTATTTTATTAAAACAACATTTTTGGTCTGCGAAAAAAATGGATTTGAGAGTCGGTTACGCGTGGGGAAGGGTTAGCACCCCCACGACGCCCCAAAACTAGTACCTTGTCAGTTACAAAAGGTTTTAAAGTCAGATTTTGCGAATTGACGTAAAGCTTAAATTATTGTCCGTTCATAAGTTTAATTTTATTTTAATGGTCTTACTATTCGAAAAATGAAGTCCAATCACTACCAACACTTCTGGAGCTAACCCGTCATTTCCGTTTAGTAAGACACCGCATTATTTAGATTCCACTTTTCAAACAAACAAAGAAACTTGATTTGTTGAAGAATTTTTTTTATTTTTTTCTCTAAATTAAAGTTTATTAATCCTAATGAAGGTCTAAGTTTTTTTATTCCTATTTAAGGGTTTAAATTTTATTAAGTGCATTTTATTTTTATGAAGAAAATTTTATCAAACAAAAGTTTCTAACTAAGGCTTGTAGAACTTATTCCTAAGGTTCAAAATTATTACTAAAAGGCAAACAAGACAACAAACAAAATTTTTAAATTTTATGTTTTGAGCTTAGATCGAGTTTATTTTGAAAAGCTTTATTTTTTACCACTTCTTTGTTTTTTTGTTTTTGAAAATTGTTTTTAACTTTTAAATTCTTTTATTCTTTTTCCTATTTTAAGTTTTAAAACCTTAACCTCTTTTAAATTTCTTTATTTTTTTAAAAAAAGAACAAGGATCAAACACATTCATATCAAAATCAAATTTGAAGAACAAATTTATTCGAATCAAAGATCAAAAATGAAGAAAGATTACCACAACACAAAACTCAAGCTTCCAAAATCATAAGCAATTCAACAAAACAAAATAAATTCGAATCATAAAGAAAAGAAAAGAAAACTATGCCGAAAATGGAGAATTCACAAGCTTCTTCCTCTCGAACCGACTCCAAATGCCGCCGGAAAAAGTTTGCTTCTTCTTCATCAAAAATTCGAACCAAAGCTGCTCCAAACTCGAACAAATTTTAGCAATTTCCCAACAATTTTTAGAGTATTTTTCTGAGTATTTTCGGATGAATTTTCAGTGTCTTAAACAATGCAAAAATGGTCATTATTTATAGGGTTTGGGATTCAAGGAAAATTGGGGAAAAAATCCCCATTTTCGTCCCATAAAATCATCCTATATGATCAACACAACTTTGACGTGTTGAAATTCAATCCGAATTTCATCTGATTTGGCTCTAATTTAGGGATTTTTCCCACAAATTAATTAGGGTTCGAACTTTTTTCCTCTTTAATTGATAGGCTATCAGCGGCGGCAGAGGACGGGGTCAGCAGCATTAGACTCAGCGGCCGAGGCGAGTCAACTAGTACCCCTCACGTCAGCCGCCGTGGCCCAGGCGCGGTGCAACGGCTGCCGGCAGCAGCCCAGGCCAGGTTCCAAACACTTCACTTGATCTTTCAAGGTTTCATTTTGGTGTTGTTCCTTCTTGATCTGTCTCAAGTGGGAGATTCGTAGATTCTTCACTTCTTCAGTTAAAACGAGCACTTGGTCCTTGTTCTCGTAAAATATTCTTTTGTAATTCTCGGCTCTCGCTTTCTCTTTTTTCAGTCGGAGCTCTACCCCTTCACTTGGTTCGCCTTCCGCGACTCTTTTGCTCTTATTTAACCTTTAAAGATTCTGAATCTCTTCCTTCTCCATCTTGAGTTCGAGTTCCAACTCATCTCTTTTCTTTTGTAGATCTTTAATCATTCCTTCAAACTATGTCTTCTCTAATTCGAAGTTGAAATTTTCTTAATGGGCTCTCTCCTCGAGCATGAGGTACCTCTTTTGCTCTTCTTCAAGTTGTTTCCTTATCAAATCGATCTTGGTAGGAAGAGTGGCCAATCTCTCCTCTATAGATCTCTTTCTATCAGGATTCAAATGGGGAATGTTGTCGTTGAGACGATTAAATCACCATGCTTCGTATTCGGGAGTGACCATGTACGGAGCATTTACGATCCTAACTTGTCTTGCGTTGTTCCAAGTTGAAGAAGCATTATATACCATCGTTTTGTAGCCATTCTCCTTCGCATAATCCATGTTGAACTCATTTAGACCTTTGGTGGCTAGCACAAATTGCTTCGAACTGTATTATCTCAAAACTAGAAGAGGTGCATATGTGGTATGCCCCCAAAGGCCAAGTAGTGGCACCCATGAATGCTCTCCACATCTATAGAGAATGTTCTTTTCCAACGACCACGATGCTCTCCAAACTATAATTCCTCCTTTAGATTTTGGAGGACATCTTGCCACACTTCCTTGGGTTGGACAATCATTCTTTTGTAGAAACTCCTCTAAGGGCGAGAACTTGTCGTCATAAAGGGGCCTTGAAGAATTGGGATCGGTCCAAAGGTGGCTGTAGAACCAAACAGTTAAAAGCTGTGGGCATCCTCAAAAGTGACCTCCACCATGCTCTCAACAAAACCTCAAAGATCAAAAAGTTTCAGCCAAATTATAGGTACAGGATTAGTCCCGCTACTCAAACGATCAAATAGATCCAAAACTGATGGATCAATAAGTCCCAATGCTCGAGGAAAGAGTACCAATCCATATATCAATAAAGCAAAGAGATTTCGTTGAACTCGGTCCGCAGGATGTATAGAGGCTAAGGATAAGATCTCCTTCCACATAAGATACTCTTTATTGTTCCAAGTAGTGACTTGATGCTCGACCCAAGATAACAACATATCTGAGAACTTCTTTAACTTACCCCGGAAAGCTTTGTTCTTACTTGGCTTAGAATATACCCGATTCATGTCAATCTTCTTACAATTTATAAGGTCCCGATATTCTTTGATTGTCGGAGTTCCAATTGTAAAGCAGTTGTAGGCAGAGTTCCAAAAACCCACCAAGGCTTGTAGTAGTGCTTGATCAACTGGGACTTCCAACAAGTACGCGATGTCACCATACTCTTCTCTGAAAGTACTCTTTGTTTCAAAATCCCAACTATTCCAAATCATCTTCAATTCGGACTCATCATTGAATTTCGTATTTATGAATGTCTCAGTTGCCATTGCTGACCAGAACATGACGAAAATGCTGCCTCCATCATGTAGTTGCTCCCCTTACGACCATATCTGAACATCAGAATTCTTTTCATCACTGCTACGGACTAAGTTTCCATTGATCTAGTATTTAACTTCAAACTATTTCCAGCTCAATGTGCTCTTCATGATATGACAAGATATGCAAAAAGGGTAAAAGAGGAAAAGGAAGAAAACAAAAGAAACGTTAGTTATAAGATAAACAATAAAACGGAAATGAGAAGAGATAAACGCGAAACGAAATAAGCACAAGGCAAGCAAATAAGGAAACAAACCTAACCACATGAATTCTAGTTCGTTAGGGTTATCCGCATGGCTCTAACGTGGTAGGTTTACTAGATTCTCACACATGATTTGGTTATAATCGAGGGTACTCGAACCTATCTTATTACCTACTAAGGCAACAAGAACTCCAATTCTGGCCCATCACAAGCTTGCGAATTGGTTTCGGTTCGAGGGAAAGCACGATCTAGTGACGTGGAGGGCTGCTCACCTGTCAGAAGGCGCGAATTCTAGAAGTGAATTACCAACCCGTGGATGGTACTCACATGGGTATGTGGCGTTTCACTCCCACTCAAGGGATGGAGCTCGGGTATAGAACTTGATGAACATGATGCAACACATGTCGGTGATTCCTTATAAATTAAATGAAAAATTAATTCGAAGGTAACCAATTATCAAAGCCCGTGCAATCTTGGTCAGATTTTCAAGAAAGGATCAACCTTACTAGAATTGATTGAAATCTCAACGATTTTCCATTATCAAAAGCAACACATATTTTCTTGGCCTAACTCTCTTTTTGATTTTGTAAAAACAAGTTAGCTCCCTAGCGGAGTCGCCAAGCTGTAGCCCCTTTTCCCTTTGTAGTAAAACAATATAAGTTTCATAAGTTCGATGCTACGGGTTATCCCCAAAATCAATTCTTTGAAATCTTGGTTTAAAGGGATTTCTTTTGAAAACTTGGAGTCACCACCGGCCAATTGGTAAGGTGGGCCGGACACCATAGAAAACCAGAGATTCATTATGAAAGAGTCTGGGAGTTGGTTACGCGTGGGGAAGGATTAACACCCCCATCACGCCCGAAAATCGGTACTTGGATATTTGTTGCTTTCAAATTGATGGAATTTGTCAGAATTTGAATTGAATTTAACTCGGCGTACTCAATTGAAAATTTGACCTTAATTACACGGGCTTTATCAAGTTGGTGGGTTCGAATTAATTGGACATTTAATTAATAAGATTGACAATACACCGGACCATAGACTAAACCGACATCATATAAGCTGACTGCCATGTTAGTTTATGGTCGAATCCCGTACGTCGTCTTTATGCATGGTACAATCAATTAAAATATAATGTAATGGTTTTGTCAAGTTTTAATTTTACCTTGAGTCGGTAAGAATTAATTCAAATATTTGGTCAACATCCTTTGAGCTCGAACTATTACGACACAAATATCGAAACTAATTGATACCTCATTTTTCATGATTTAAATCAATTAATGCAAGATGGATAAAGGGCCACATGAATGACAATTAAAGGATGACCAACAAAAACTTAAAGATAAACACACCAAAAAAGCTCACCCAAGGCCCTAATCTAGTTATTAATTAGATGAATCTAATATTAACCCTAAATTAATTAGCTCTAAAAGACTAAAAACCTAACAAATTATGACTTATCTTGTAACATGAAAATTAATTCGATCGATTTAAACTAGTATTCCAAAAGCCAAGAATACTATTTAAAGTAAATCAAATTAATTAATCATGGTTTTAATTTAAATGTCAATCTAATCTCCATGTTAACTTTATCTTAAAAGTAATTAAAAAATGTCCAACTAATTTAATGAACTTAACATTTATCATAATAAGCTAAGGGTAAATTCAAATTCACTAAATCAATTCAAACCCTAATCTAACTAAGGATCTAAAAGGCTAATCCTAAATTAATTTAATTAATTTATAAATCGTGCCCCTATGAGACGAGAACACGATTTAGATTAATTAACTTAATTTTACCTTAATCTAATCTAAAGCCTAACCTAATAAGCCCAAATCCCTTTAAGCAAAACAAGGCCTAGCCCACCTAAACAAACACTAACCCTAGGCCCAAAAACAAGGAGGCCCAAACTAAGCTTACACAAGAATCGAATATAAACATATCATATATCAACTATATACTACATATTATATAAAAATATACATTGTGGGTTTAAAACCATATGATATATACATTTTAAATTATGTACTATATACGTTATAAAAAACCCTATACTACATATACTAAGAAAACTTTATATTATACATATTATGGAAAAACCATATATTAGATATCATAATAAACCATATATTATTATAGAAAAACATGTATTATACTTTATAAAAAGCACTAGACATTTTATAAAAAATGTGTTATAAACACCATATCTTATAAAAATCATATTTTTATAAATGTCACAAAAAGTTATATAATATAAAAACATGTGACATGTATACGTCACAAAAAAAACTTAAAGGTCATCAAAGTATATACTACATGTATTATTAAAAGGCCATATACATTATAAAAACCATATGATAAGGCATATATACACATTAAGACTATACATTATATTTTATATAAAGAACCATATTATATACACGCATACCATGCATTATAAAACCATAAAATCACATACAGTATTTCAACAACCACAATCATATGCATAACAAAAATAAAGCAATAACAACAAATAATAGGCTGGAAAATAAGGAAAACGCAGATGCAAAACAAGAAAATAAATATGCTTCATAAAATAGGGTTTAAGTTCTATAAAAAGGACCACATTGAGCTGAAGCAAAATTGAAAGGACGAATTTTAAAAGAAAACATGGATGAAATTGTAAGAAAACAGAAAGTCACAAGGACCCAAGGGATGATTAAAAAACACATAATGGCTTGGGCACATAATTATCCCATGCGGAGGGACCAAATGCGTGATTTAAAAATGCGAAATCCCTTACGGGCGTAAATAAGCTAGGGCGGAGGGATTTAAAACAGGGTTAACCCAAATTTAAAATCAAACGCTTATAAAACATAACCCCAAAACAAACTGGCCTCTCTTTTGGCTATCCTCTGCTTCAAAACGATAATAAGCCCCCATTTTTCCTCTGTTAGGGTTTTTGAAACCCAGAAAAGCATCGACTTTTAGCCGCAACAACCGCTGTGAACTATCACCGGTCGCTGCTCGCCAGCACCGGTGACCTTTCAAAAACCCCAAGAAAAAACTTTTAATGCTCCGGAAATAGATCTAAACCTAGACTTCCCTTTAAAGAAACATACCCCTTCTCTTTTAAAAAACCGAAAGCAAAAGAGAATAACCATCCCCCTTTTGGTTGGCCTCTTCACCATTTCACCCCTCACTGTCTAACAGAGGCCGAGTTTGGGCTTATCGATGGCGAGGGAAAGTGAACCGACAACAGAGAGATGAAAGGATGAAGGTAAAAAAACAAACCCTAAATGTTTATGCTTATGATGCTATTCGAAAAAATGAAGGAAATGAGAAGTATACCTTAAAAGCTTGAGGTTTTTCTTTGCTTTTTCGTGTTCTATTGCATTTGAAATCCTCATCCAGAACACTTACAATGTTTAGGATTTTGTTTTTATATACCCTATTAAATTTACATGTCTTTTGAAAAATGAAAATGCTGCCTAAAATCCCTATTGGCTATTGTATTATTTTGGCCGGATTCCTATTGCTTCTACTATTTTTGGTGCATTTCTGAGTATTTCCCATAATCTTTTTTCAATTTCTGCTATTTTGGTCCTTTTGCATGTAATTGAGCACTGGGAAAACGGGGACTAGAGAGAGAAATATCGCGAGCAACAACTCTATGGTGGTCCAAACCGACGTGGTGCAGCAGCGAACGACGTGGTGCCTGGCTGTTGGTTCTTCCTGCCAACGTGGAGGTGACCTAAAAGAGCAACAAACGCGGGCGTATTGCGCACGTGCGACTGAAGAGAGCTAAACAGTTGGGCGACGTGCACGGGGGAAGATGACGAGCCGCGCGTGTAACGCGTGTGGGAGATGAAGAGGCGGGTTGTGGGTCGTACACGCGAGGGGGCCGATCCTGGTCGTTCGATACAATCTCGATCCAAAAGTCGTGGAAAGCTGGAGGGTCTCTCTTGATCGATCTGGACCGTCAGATCTCATCTGGATCTGACGGTTGGCATTAGGTAGCTGTAAAAGTTTAATGGGCAGATTGGATTAGGGTTTAGGTTTAATTATGGGCCAAACGTGCCTTATGTAATTTTAAAACTTTGGGCTTGTATTTTTTAATGGACTATATATTTATTAAACTTAGGATGTCATTAACATAGTGTATTTTAGACTGATCTTTTAATAAAAGATGGGCTTTTATTAATCTTTTGATTCTTAGTTTAATTTTATAATAATAATAATAGTATAGCATAATAACATTAGTAATAACACTAATTAACAAAATGCAATAATAACAATAAATATTTCATGATATTAACAAAGCAATAATACTAAAATAACATAAGGGACATAATATACTATACCAAAAATATTTAGGAGTTTTCAAATGGGCAATAACATAATAAATATGATAGTATATAGCATGATAATAAAATAGTAACATCTCTCTAGTAGACTATTAATACTTAATACTAGTAGTTTCTTTTTTTATATGTTTTGGATAAAGCCCATAACACTATATTTAGATAATAGTAACACATATAAAGCCCATTATTGTAAGTACAAGAAGGGTACACCCCAGACAAAATTAGTGATTACACTCATGCTCTGAATTATGCCTCATTTGAGATCTTTCCTCCAATTGTTCTAGCCGCTCTTGCATTTTTCCTAACCTCTGTTGCAACAACCTTTCCATTTCTCGGATTATATCTTGAAGATTGGAATTAGTTGCATCCATATTAACATTATTACTATCACCAACATTGTTTCTCATGGAATTTTAAGACATGATTAACCAATAAACCTCACTATCAAAACCTCACAAAAATCACTCCAAAGAAAAGTAATCACAACACTCATGTTTCACTCGGGATCTGGCTTTCGTCTCTTAATTTACTATTTTCCCTTTTACCTCGCTGTTCTCCTCTTATGTTCTTGGGGAACTTACTCAAGATTAAGCAAATAGTCTTTTGTGAAACTAGGTGCAAAAATGATTGTTAGGTGAGAAGATGTAGGATAAATAGGGTAGGCTTAAACAAAAAAAAGGTTACAAAAGGGTCACAATAACATTAAAAGTAAAAAATGCAAAACGAAGCAAACCTTCTCAGAAATGAGAATTTCTTTTCAACATCCTCAATTTTTTTTCTTTCAATTTCTTCGAAACTTCCTCTTTTGAATATTTTCTTTGTAAAAATACTTTCCTTGTTTTTTTCCCTTTTTCTCTCTTTTTAAACTAATCAGGGAGAGAGAGAAAAACTTACTGAATCAAATAACTCTGATACCAAATGATATGGTGCAAATGGGTTGAATTGTTTTTTTCCCTTTTTCTCTCTTTTTAAACTAATCAGGGAGAGAGAGAAAAACTTACTAAATCAAATAACTCTGATACCAAATGATATGAGCTTGGTTACGTGAGTTTCCAAGTCGTATTTGTTGCTCGATCGTGATCTGGCTAAGTTTCTTCTCAAATTGAAAAATTAGGTTGAATTGGTTAGGTTGGGTATTCAGGGGAGGTTGTAGAAAAGAAAATGATGGTGCAAAGGGGTTATACTTGTTTTGTGTAGAAGGTGGTTAATGGTTGATGAGTTGGAATGGACGTTTGGATGAATGGTAGAGGTGACAGTGATGTTTAAGGGAGATAGTTTGGTTTTAGAATGAAGGAAAAACCAACACTATATAACAATGTTGACCCGAATCTTATAATGTTCGTAAACCGTTGATGGATCGTGACCCACTAGTTATAAAGAACTAGGAACCAACGATATAAAATAATGGGAAGGAATGATTTCACAAGATGAACTTGCAAATCGATAAAGTTCTTAAAGAACAAGATAGTTAAACACTCACAAGAAATTATATTTTCCAAGTTGTGTTTTGATAGATACAAATGAGACCTATATATAGGAATTACAATATGGAAGAGGAAAGGACTTAAAATGGATTTAGTAAATTCCTTTTAATGGCCATTCATTCATGTCTTCAAATCTTGTAACTATATTTCTTCTCTTGGTAGCCAAATGGTCTTGTGAAGCTTTTAAAATGCTTTAAATTTTGATCCTTCCAACTCCCTTTGGTAACCAAATAGGTGTGAAGCTTAAAAGGCATTTTGGGATCTTTAAGATACCCTCAAATTTTGTCATTCATGAATGCTTTCCATCATGCACCTAGCCTTTTCCATGTGCTATGTGAATATGCCCATTAGCCTTCCATGCAAGATCCTTGCCAATTGCAACCCTTGGCGTGCTTTTACTTCCTTATTTCCTACAAATAATCATCACATGTGATAAAAACATCTTAAATGTGTAGAGAAATGAAAACTTAAATGTTCATACAACTTGGTAACATAAATATGCAAACAAGACAAAATAAATGCGCAAGAAACATGTGTAATATAATAATTAAAATGCCGGAGATATAAGTTTCCTAAATGCAACTAATGTAAATGATTTTATTATATCATAAACTATTGTTTAACATGTAACACATGCAAACTAATGCACGCAAAAAAGGTGACATGGGTCAGGTGAGCTAAGGGTTTTCATGCTAGACTTGAGTAAGCTAAGGGTGGTTACATTTGAGCCCCAAATTCGACAAATCAAGCTTTCCAAAGTTTCTCGCATTATTCTTGCTCGAGCACGAGTCATAGGTCCTAAAGTAAGCCTTTCCGAAACATCTTGGACCATTATCACATCAGTTTCAATGACAAATAGGGAGAACTTAAACAAATAATAGAGTTGTTAGGGTTCACGCAAGCATGTATTACCTTACCTTCAATGTTATTAACTTCTAGGCATCGGGAGAGTTAGAGGTTCTTAAAACCCAGTTGAGTAGATAAGATCTTAATGGGTTACGCAAACATGTATTGTCAGTCGTTATTACATTGAAATAAATAATAAATCATATGTCCTAGGCAATAAACCTAGCTTCCATAATTATATATTTGTCTTAATCATAGATACCTTTACTTTATTTGCTTTTAGTTTTGATAAGCCGTCACAAATCAATACTTTCTTAAACATTCTTAAGTAAGATAACTTCATATTTATTGATCCAATCCTTGTGGGTTCGACACTCTACTCTATCACTTTATTACTTGATCGACGAGTACACTTGCTCTAAAGTGCATCACTATTCGATAAGCATCAAGATTTTGGCACCATTTCCGGGGATTGGCAATTGATAATTACGTAGTAACTACGCTTAAGATTTTATTTTATTTGTATTTAATTTTTTTGTTTTTATTTCCTTTTCAAGTACGTTCCAGTGCATGACCAAACACACAAACTAGGAACACGTTCTTCCATATAATCCAGAGATCAAGAAAAATTTGCAAGATATATGTAGACAATGGGGGATAATGGTGAACAAGGACAGAGAGAACAGTCTGAACAACCAACGAAATTGTAACAAAGAGGTGCCACTAGTAAATGCACGTGAAATTGTTGAAAATGCAACCCATAATGGAGGACAGACAAGATAGAACCTGCTAGACCTAGAAGGCCAATTAGAGACAACATAGAGCTTGCAATCAACAACCTCAATCCATCGATCATTGTGCCTGAACTAAGGGTAGCTCACTTTGATTTGAAGTCTGTTATGTTCAACTTGCTCAACTTCATTGGATAATTTGGAGGATCAACAAGAGAAGATACTAGAGAACACATTCAAGCCTTCCTAGAAGTTTGTGAATATTTTAAACAACCAGGAGTTCCTGATGATGTGGTGAGACTTAAACTATTTCCCTACTCTTTGCGAGATCGAGCCATAGCATGGTTGAAGACTATAACCTCATGATCCATTATATACGGGAATGACTTTTGCAATGACATTTTGCATAGATACAATCCACTAAGTGTGCACAATTAGAAACAAAGCGAGACCATTGCATTCATGCAATGAGATGATGAATCCAAGTATGAATGGTAGGACAAATAGAAAGATATGCTACGCAAGTGCTCAATTCTTGGATTCCATGATTAGGTACAATTAATGACATTCTATAATGGCATTAATGCGCCGACAAGGATCATGATTGACTCTTTAGCCAATGGAATTTTGCTCGACAAAGATCCTGAAGAGACTTTCTAACTACTCGATCAGATAGCCAATAACGACTATTAGTTTCCTAGGGGGATATTGAAGCGTGGACCTAAATATTCTGGATCACTCCATTTGGATGATTCCTATAGTGTAGCGGCTAAACTCTTCACCATTACAAATCTGCTCAAGAACATGTAGCCGATATCCAATACCTGAAAGGATAAGGTAATTCAGTATACGTGTGAGCATTATGATAGGGAACACTAGTCAGGTAAATGCCCCCAAAAATAAGAATCTAGATGCTACGTAAGGAATTCCAACCGCGAAAACAATCCCTCTTCCAACACTTACAATCTAGAGTGGAGGCAAAATCTAAATTTTGGTTAGGGGAGTAACACAAGTAATTCAGAAGCACGATAAAATGCTACAACAGAGCCTCCTAGATTTAAATAGAAAACTTAGAGGTAGAACTAGAGAGTTTTTAACTCCAACTCTAATTCTTTTGATTTTACTTATCAAAATTTTATGGAATTGCCCGAATGATTATGCAAGATCAGTTAGCGCATTTAAAGAATCATAGTGACATGCTCACAACGCAAGGTGCTATGTTGCAAAATTAGCAACCGATCATGCAAAACACACCGCTTTCTACAATCCTTGGAAACACAAGTGGAGCAGATTGCCCAAGTATTGAAGATGTGACCACAAGGCGGTTTACCTAGTGAAACTGAAGTCACTAAAACTTTTACTGTGGAGCAATACAATGCCATCACACTGCGTAGTGGCAGATGATAAGTTTGGGGGAGGTTCCCTTGTTGATTCCACTCTAAGTAAGCCATCCACTGATGCTCCCGCACCTAAAGAAACAACTCATGTGTCTAATACAATGAATGACCTTACTATTGATGGCAAGGATGAAAAGAACAAGGATGCCTCTGTATCTAGTAAACCACACGAAGAGCCCAGACCACCACCTCTGTTTTTGCAATAATTGAAGGCTAAAAAAAAGATGTCTAGTTCTATAAATTTCTAGATATGATCAATCAGTTGCACATCAATGTCCCATTCCTAGATGCCATTGATCAGATGCCAATATACGCGAAGTTTCTAAAGAAAATCGTGACCAAGAAAAGGATGGTGGGTGAGGTTGAAACTGTTATTACTATGGGTAAATGTGTGGCTGTGCTAATTGATTTACCACCAAAGATGAAGGACCCTGGAAGTTTTTCCATTCCATCCTCTATAGGCCATAACAAATCAGGTCGTGCCATATGCGATCTCGGTGCAAGTATCAATTTGATGACAAAATCCCAGTTTACAAGACTAGGCAGGGGCAGAGCTAAGCCTACATCGGTAATCCTTCAATTGGCTGATCGTTACCGAATTTGAGATATCTTAGTCATGGTAGACAGATTTGTCTTCCTAGTAGATTTTATCATCCTTAATTGCGAAGCTGATGAGAAGGCTCCCATCATCCTTGGAAGACCATTCCTTGCCATTGGGTGAATTATGATTGATTGTGAGAAGGTTAAATTTACTATGTAGATGAATGACCAAAAGATCACACTCATGTCTTCAGCACTCTCAAGTACGCGGATGATTATGAAGAATGTCAGCTTGTGCAAAGTGAAGAACCCCTAGTTGAAGAAAGTTTGCAAGAGATATATTACAACAATATGCTTAGCACTGTAGAGCAATTTGATTTTGACGAGGCTAGGCAAGAAGCTGAATGTAATGCCTTGATTTTGGGCCTAGTGTTTTTAGGCTGATTAGACGGTCTGGTGGACCGGATTAAATATTTTTGAAGCGTGAAAAATATTGGAAAATATCTAAAAACCATTATTTAATATATAGATATTTTTGTTATAGTCAATTTTAGAAAATGTAATTTGGAAATTGGACATTTTGGTTAGTGACCAAAATGTAAAGATTGAAAACTATTTTTAGTGACTATTGTGAAAAAGGATCAAAACTTTGAATCTTTAAGGACCTATTTTACCTAATGTTTTTAATCTAGTTTCATCTTAATTGAGATTGTTTAATGAGTTTTTAATTAAGGAAATTAAAGGGATTAATTAAAAGATGTGGTTATTTCCTAAAAACACATTTAACGTAACTTCATTTCTTTCAAATTTTCTCTCAAAATTCCTTCAGCCAAATACACTTTTTTTCATCAAAGATTTAAGGCAATGATCTTGATTTATCAAATTTTTGATTTTTAATGGATTCTTCAATCTTGTTTAACAAAATCTTATTGTATTTTTTGTTTTCCAAGGTTAAACATCCAATTGACAGGAAATTCACTCTTAGAGGTAAGGTTCATTTTTCTCCTCTAATGAATGGTTCTTTACTGAAATTATTAAGTTACTGATCCATTATATATGTTTTCTACCGAGTTTTGATGATTTAATTATAGAAAATTTGTTTAACCAAGGTTTAATTTATGACATTATGTGATTTTTGAATTGGATCTATTTTGCCGAGTTCCTGATTGATTTGAATCATTATTTTGATGTTATATAATATTAATAGATTGATTTTAACATTGGAATCCTGAAACTATGTGAATCTCTAATTTTCTAGGTTGCTAGTTATGAGTTTTTGAGGAGTTGTGGTGATTTTATGTATGTTGTAGGTATAAGGATTATTTTGGATTTTTTTTGGAATTTAATTGAAGTTAATTAATGGATTGAATGGCTAGGTTATGGCTGGGTTGCATTTAGGTTAAGTTGGAAGGTGTTTTTGGTTGTTTTCAAAAGACGTTTCTCGGTTTTTAATGAGGTGAAGTTGGGGAGTTGTGTTGCTGAGATTATGGATGCATGATGATGCATTAATCCTCTGTTTCTATATGGTTAAAACATGAGAGATTTATCCTATAGCTATCGATTAGGTTTTGGAGGCTTTTGACACTTGAATTCGCATCGACAAATGAAGTTTTGCATTGTCGGTGAGTGAGAACGTGGATTTCAACTTTGAAATGGTTTAAAGGTTATGATTGGGGATTTAAACTTAGATTGAAACACTAGTTTAAACTTGGAAGTAAGTATGAATATAATTCTCTCTCAATTGTGCTTTTACAAAATGGAATTTATGCACTTGTTTTGAATTACATGGTGCATACTATTTAAGCATGATTTAAAGTATGGTTTATACTGTTTTTGATCATATATTGATGATGGATGCATTTGGAAAATGATCCATGTAAGTATGTGGAATACTTGTAATGCATGGTTTAATGCATTGGAAAATGGTTTTGATGTTGCATATAAAAACAATGAGGTACATGGTTAAAAATGAATTATATTGGCAAGTGACGTAGTTTAAAATGCTCTCAGATATAGTTGGCCGTCCATAGGATTGATAGTGCACTATAAAATGTCACCTCTGGTGTTGAGAGATTGTAAGGTACCGAATACTCCGCCCGAGTACCCTAACGGTTAAGGAGTTATATGGCACCAAAAAATCCCATTAGTTGATTTTACACCTAACCGATGATTTGGGTTGTGATTGTACCCGGTTGTGATTTTACCAAGGTTGTGATTCTACCATAATTTCGGTAGAGGTTGTATAAAGTGTTGAGAGGACGCTTGTTGAATCTGTGTATTCGATGTAATATTTTGTAAAGTAGAACTTGGTTTATGATCACTTGAAAGACAATATAATTGTTTAATGTATCATGTTTATGAGTATTGATGGATAATGTTGGTTTATACATATTTACTCTTTAAGCTTTGCATATGGGAGGTTATGCATTGGAAGGCTTAAATTGAGGGTTAGCAAATGGGATTTGCTCTTGGTCAATGATACATGTTGCATATAGTTTAATATGCTAGTTTTTGAATGTGATAAGTGCATGGTTTTCAAGGAATGATGTATTATAAGATGTTTGAAATGATATTTTCAATGTGGCTTTGGTAAATGGTTTTAAATGCATTGATGGTGTGTTGTTTGAGCACTCCTCACTAAGCCTAGTGTGCTTACGCTCTTTTTGTCCATCAATGCAGAGAATTAAAGGGATTTGAGGAAGCAAGCAAGCGAGAGGAATCCAAGGACTTCGGTTAATAAGCATATGCTTTCAAACTAGACTAGTAGTAATAAAGTCAATGGGGTTCATTGTTGTTTTGGGAGGATTTGGGAAACTCCCTGTTTGAGCAAGTTTGCTAAGTTGTTTTAGAGTTGTAAATGGCCTTATATGTTTGGTTAATGCTTTGGATTTATGTTTCATGCTTTGAATGGTTTGTATCTAGTAAACATGCCTTTAGACTTTCAATTGAATTGTGATTCCATGTTATGATCTTGTTTTTGTGATGTTTCGGTGTGGTTTGATCTTGAAAGTCTTTGTGTATATGTTTGAGACATGTTAAAATGTGTTCGAATCCATAAAAGTATGAAAAACCAGCAAAAGTGGACATTTTAGGTCTAGGCGTATCGGTACGTGGGGCTTCATATCGGCACGACCCAATGTATTTTGTCAAGGCGTACCGATACGCGAGGAGCTATATCGGTATGGTTTTGAGCTAGTAGAATCTAGTTTTTGGTTATTGTAGCCCTCGTACCGATACGCCTTGGGACCGTATCGGTACGGCTAGTTGTTATGGTACTTATGAATTATTTTATGTTTGAGATTCTTCCATTTTGGTCCATGAATGTTATGTACGCAATTGAATGAGTTTGGATGGTTGTTTGAAGCTGTAACTTCACATGTGGGCATGAAACCTAACTAATTAAGGTTTGGTAACTTCAAAATGGATTAAGTTCCTGCAATTTTCACCCGCTGATTGTAATCGCGTGCAATTGGATGTCAATTTGACGCCTGATTGAGTTGAAATTTTACCCATTGCCAATATGCACACCATAGGTTATAATGTTTCATCTAGATAAGATAAAAGAAAAAAATAGATGTAATTCGAGTTAAATATTTACGGGTTTGTTTCAGCAAACCCAATCTAGCTCGCTCAGTTCGGTCTTGCGTCTAAATCGGGTCAAAGGGGTTATATTTGGTGGCATCAAAGTCAAGTTTGCGACAATTAGGATGAGGATATAATTGTTGAAATGTTGTAATTGGTTGATTTCCGATGTATGCGATGCACGGTGATTGTTATATGCACGTTGGTTGCTATATGCCATGTTGGGTCATGTTTGGGGACACATTGTCTTATTACTATAGTCTGAAATGTTTTGATTTGAAATGGAATTCTTGGATCCTTGCTTAAGCTGGCCTGATTGCTCTGTTTTGGTGTATTATCATGCCTTAGATATTTTAGCACGATGGGACCGATGAGAGAGTTGTGATCTAGTACGGTTGCTATTGTCGTTGGGTAGGGGAATCAAGAGGATTTTGTACCTCCTAAAGGGTTGCCACCCCCTCCACTTATTCCACCAGAGAATGTGGAACAAGTACTAGCTGTGGCAGCTGGGCCAGTGTTGGGTGATATGGCACCTTTAATTCAGGCAATGACTGGAGCTTTTGAAGTTGTCATTGCTAGAGTGCAGGTACCAGTGCCAGCTGCTGGGCAAACAGGGTTGCCGTTGGAACCTTTTCGTAGTTTAGGAGGAGTTGAGTATCGAGGATTGGCACCCAAGGCATCCGAGGCGTAGATGGCCAGTACTGTTCAGATTTTAGATTAAATAGGCTATAATGATGCCCGTAAGTTGGAATATGTTGTGTCTTTGTTGCAAAGTGATGCATATAAGAAGAAGTATCTTGGAGTTAGATACTTGGAAGAAAAGAAACACAAATTTTTGGCCTTTATTCAGGGCAGTCTGTCTGTGGCGGAGTATGAGGTTAAGTTTGTTCGATTGAGCTAGTATGCTCCTAAGCTGGTACCAGATGAGAGGCAACGTTATGACCGATTATGTTATAGATTGGCACAAGAGGTTAAGACATACATGTTGGCTTCTGGCTACACCGATTTCGACGTGTTGGTTACACGGACGAAGGACATTGAGCAGAACCTGGGTTTATCAGTTCTCTTGGGAGGTTCTGGCTTAAGTAAGAGAGTTGTGGACTCTAGTTATGGTGGTGGTCAGTTTAAGAAGCATCGTGGTAAGAGGTATCTCTCCGATACGAGATGAGGTAGAGGTAGTGTTGGGCAAGGACCGTAGGGTCAGGGTAAGCAGGCTAGAGCAACACTTAATATTTGTTGGTTATGTGGATCGCGTGATCATATGAGGTGAGACTGTCCATGTTTTGCTCCTGAGGGATAGGAACCTACTACCGTTGTTGCTAACTCTTATTGGAGTTGTGGATCGAGCGTTCATCTGAGACGTGATTGTTTGTTGTTGGCTGGTGGTGGACAAGCACCTGCGGTTGCACCATAGAGGGGTTGTGGTTGTGGCCAAGGACAATTTTAGCGTAGGGAAGAGGGTCTGAGGATTGTGGCACATATCATTTCTACCCAACCAGAGGGTTGTGGTCCTACGAGGGTGTATGCACATCGCGAGGGACGCAATGACACCAATGTGATTGCATGTACATTTACATTGCAATCTTTGCCGTTGTTTTCTTTGGTTGATTTCGGTTCTACGTGTAATACCCCAAAGTTTAGTTAGTGACCAAAATGATAAGATTGAAAGTTTGATGTCCAAAGTGAAGTGACCAAAATGAATAAAATGAAAGTTTGGTGGACAATGTGAAAAATTCTAAAACGTTTGAGTACTTAAAAGGTAATTTTCCTAAAATAATTTTTATTCCATAAATGGGTAGTTCACCTGTAAGAAGTGGGTTGGAAATGAGATTATTAAATTAATTCGGGATTTCGATTTTAAGGAATTATTCGATAAAGCTTTCAAAAATTTTCGGATAAATGGATCGAATATAAATTCAAGAAAATAACATTAGCCATTGGATGGAAGGGTGAGAATGTCATTTCACATGGTTACAATGGTAAGATTAATTTTGGGCCCTTGGATTTAAATAATTTTTCGTGTTAAATCCTAGCCATTGGATCAAAAGGACAAGATTAGAATTTAAGTTTGTTTCAAGGGCAAAATGGAAATTAATATTGTTTAAGGGTAAATTAGTAAAATACTAACTCAAGACTAAATCTAGGCCATTGGATGAAGGATGATCACATGTGGCACATTATGGATTCTTTAGATTTGAGGGCAAATGGTCATTTGACTATTTGGGAGATATTTTATTATATTTAGATTAAAAAATGTCAAATGGCATTATGAAATAAGAAACATAAATTCAAGGTTTTTCTTTATTTTCTCTCTGACGTGAGTTTTGAAGAAACTAAGGTAAGAATGCTAAATTTTGATTTCTCCCTAAATGGCTGGATTTAGGGTTTGGTTATGAAATGCAAAGTTGATCCTCTTTGAATTCTCTACTATTTGGTATAAAAATTTCATGGATTGGTTAAGCCATGCTCATGAAATTGAAGGATTAAAGTTTAGGGTTTATGGGTATAAATTTATTTGCAGTTTGATTTTGAAGGATTAAGTGTTTAATTAGCTTTTCTAAGATTGATTTCAAGTGTAAAGTAAAACCCTAATTTTGGCAAGTTAGGGTTAATTTAGGGTTATTGGATTCAAGTTAAATTTTGAGTTTGTCATGAAAGGAAAATGTTGGAATAATGTAATTGAAGGTTAATTTGAAGTGTTGGAATAGTTAAAGGATGTTAAAGATCAAATTTATGAATATGCCCAAAAATTTTAGTATGTGACAGTGAGTTTGGAAATTCACCATAAATTCTACAAAAATAATTAGAAAGTGAGCCTTATATCATTGAATTCGTAGTTCAGTCTAGTTTCCTTTGGAACAAATGGTGATTGGTTTTTATTTCTATATAAAAAGATATGAATTTTTAAGTGATGAAAGGTCAGACAATAGAGTAGTAGTCTGCTCCGAAATTCAGCACTGGAATTTGACTTTGAAAATTTGTCATAAATTGTACGAGTTAAATTTGGGCTATTCGTTTATATGGTTGAAAAGTTTATCGAATCTAGTTTTTTTCTAGAACAAATGGAATTAAATTCCAAGTTATAGATTATTTTATAGAAATATTTCTTTGAAAGTAGCTGAGGCTGACATATTATAAAATGAATGTCTTATTGGTATGATTAATTGTGCATGTAAGGGGTGAATGCGAAGCACTGTAGTAAACACGAGAAATTGGAAATTTAGTAGATAAAGTAAAATACCAAACTAAAATTTCTTTTAATTTATTCAATTTAGTTTTGGATAAGAAGCGTCAAGGTGAGTGCAATTGCATACATATCATAATACATTGATGTTTTATACATCATTGGGATGGCTTGCGATGAGCCTACCCAAATTTTTATTATCATTATATTTATGTCATTGAGCATATGATTGACATATTATAAATATGTCAATATTGGAATTTAAAATGCATTGATAATTTAATTACTTACATACGTAAGTTAGAAATGTTATTTCGGGTATGAACTGCCTAAAGTTATTTATGTTGATATACATTGCCATGGATGAAGTAATTGATGATATAAAGACCAAGTATTTTATAGAGATTTGAAAGTATAGTTGGCTATCCAAAGAGTCATAAACAGCCGTATAAATATTCTAAACACTACGGTGCAACATTTATGTATACTCAAGGAAGGTTGGGTATACGGGAGTACTTCGGTGTAACTTTCAAATATACTCAAGGAAGGTTGGGTATATGGGGATGATTTGTGTACTTAGATTCTCTTATTTCGGGTATGAACTTCCTAAAGTTATTATATATTGATATACATTGCCATGGATGAAATAATTGATGATATAAAGCCCAAGTATTTTATAGAGATTCAAAAGTATAGTTGGCTATCCATAGAGTCATAAATAGCTATATAAATATTCTAAGCACTACGGTGCAACATTTATGTATACTCAAGGAAGATTGGGTATACGAGAGTACTTCGGTACATATTAAAGCACTTCGGTGCAACTTTCATATATACTCAAGGAAGGTTGGGTATACAGGGATGATTCATGTACTTAGATTCTCTTATTTAAATACTTTGGGCTTTGATAAAAACAAAAATGACTAAAGTGCAGATAATTAAGCATTAGCTTAATATATTGATATTGCAATGGCAACAAATGGTAAGTAAGTTAATCTTGAAAGCTTAATATTAATGATAAGTATTGATATAATTTTAAAGGAATTGAACAAGCATATTCGTTAGCTTGTATCATGGTATATATATATTCATGCATTGATGCATAGATGACATTATGACAGATGGACAAGCATGAAAGTCTGATGACATTGACATATAGTAAATTATTACTAATGCAATGTAAAAGTTGAGGGCATATATTATGTTATATAAACATAGTCATGAATTCGAATAATTTTAATTTATTGTTATTAACTTCATTTATTGCCTCACTAAGTTCATACTTAGCCTGTGTTTTGCATGTGCACACGTAGGTGGTTCGAGTCATTGGACTAAGCAAAGAGTTGCATCAAGTTCAAAAAATTTCATCAAGCTACTGCGATAATAGCATCCTACTTGAGGTTTTTAATTATAGTGGCATGTATAAATAAGATAATTCTATCTATTTTGGTGCAAAGTCTTTACTTATTAAATAGTCAATTTATTTTTACAAAAGTAAAGGAGCTCTGATTTTGTGTATTAGTCGATATAAATATTCTCAAAGGTTTTAAATTTATAGTATTTTTTAATAAAAATCATGTTATTTTTCTGTGACATCTCTAACTCATATTCAGTAATCGAATATGAGAAAGGGGTGTTACACTACGCATTCGTATATCTTGCATGAGCATGTGCATTTGCTTAATATACCTATTGAGGTGTTAGACGTGGGAATGCAAGTAACTAGTTCCTTCAGTTAAATGGTTGTTACAAGAAGGTTGTTTAGGTGATGTCCTTTGTCTGTACAAGGTCATGTGTTTGCAGTGGATTTGGAGTTTCCGTTTCACGGTTTTGATGTAATTCTGGGTATGGATTGGTTGACCAAGTATAGGACTATGGTTGATTTTGAATTCAAGCGAGTTACCTTGAAACTCACTAATGATTACAAGGTGGTAATCGTGGGTGAGAATTCTAAGTTCTTGTCTAATGTTGTTTCGGTTCTAAAAGTAAGTCATTTGATGTCATCCGAGTGTCAGGCATTCCTAGCGGATGTTATGAATCCGGGATCAAAGGAAGTGCATGTTTAGGACATCCGTACGGTATGTGAGTTTTTGGTTGTTTTTCAGAGGATTTGCCTGGTTTGCTGTCGAATAGAAAGGTTGAGTTTGGCATTGAGTTGTATGTGAATACACCTCCAGTGTCTATTGCTCCCTATTGCATGGCTCCAAAGGAGTTGAAGGAGTTAAAGACACAACTTCAAGAGTTGCTTGATCGAGGGTTTATTAGGCCTAGTGTTTCGTCGTTGGGTGCACCGGTGTTATTTGTGAAAAAAAGGATGGTACAACGCGGATGTGCATTGATTATAGGCAACTGAACAAGTTGAAGATTAAGAATAAGTATCCTTTTCCATAGACTGATGATTTGTTTGATCAGTTTAGGGGTGCTTCGGTGTTTTCTAAAATTGATTTGAGGTCCGGGTACTATCAGTCAAAGCTGAAGGATGTGGATGTGCCCAAGACTACTTTTCATACGAGGAATGGGCATTATGAGTTCTTGGTGATGCCGTTTGGTTTGACTAATACCCCAACCACATTCATAGATATGATGAATTGGGTGTTCCATGAGCTTTTGGATCAATTTGTGGTCGTGTTTATTGATGATATTCTTGTGTACTCTATTACCGAGGAGGATCATGATAAACACCCGCGAATCATGCTTCAGGCGTTGTTGAATAATTAGTTGTATGCCGAGTTGAGCAAATATGATTTTTGGCTTAAGGAGGTTGTTTTTCTTGTCCGTGTTGTGTCGGCCGAAGAAATTCAAGTTAATGCACATAAGATCGAGGCGGAGATGCATCATATGTGGGTTTGGGTTGTGTATTGATGCAAGAAGGAAAAGTTGTGGCTTATGCATCTAGACAATTGAAGGTGCATGAGCGCAATTATCTTACCCATGATTTTAAGCTTGTTGCGGTGGTGTTTGCATTGAAGATTTGGAGATATCATCTCTATGGTGAGAAGTGTGTGGTGTTTACAGATAATAAGAGTTTGAAATATTTGATGACTCAAAAGGATTTAAATCTTAGGCAACGTAGATAGATGGAGTTGCTTAAGGATTATGATTTGATGATTGAGTATCATCCGGGAAAAGCTAATGTTGTAGCTGATGCTTTGAGTAGGAAAGTTGAGGGCGATGTTTGCATGGTTGAATATGATGCGAGATGGAGGTTTATTAGCCGATTTGCAAATAAAGACATCTTTGTCGCAGTTGATTAAGGAAAAGAAACCTTATAATGATGCATTGGTACCGCATGTTAAGGATATCATGGATGAGACATCAGATAGTGGTGCTTAATGATGATGAGTTGAGGCGTGCCATTTTGACTGAGGCTCATGCTAGTCCTTTTGCTATGCATCCCGGTAGTACTAAGATGTATCAAGGCTTGAAGATAGTACTATTGGGTTGGTTTAAAGAAAGACGTGGCTAATTTTGTTGCTAGGTGCATGGTGTGTCAGCGTGTTAAGGCTGAGCACCAGTTTCCTTCCAGACTGGTGCAACCGTTTAGGATACCTAAATAGAAGTGGGAAAGGATCACCATAGATTTGTGTTTGGGTTGAAGTTGACTCCCACTAAAAGGATTCCATTTGGGTGATTGTAGATCAGTTTAAAAAGTGTGCACATTTTGTGCCAGTGCATATGACGTATACCTTGGATAAGTTGGCAAACTTGTATATTGTTGAGATTGTGCATTTGCACGGAGTGCCTAAGTCTATAATATCAGATAGGGATCCACGATTTACAATAAGGTTTTGGGAGTGTTTGCACT
Source organism: Hibiscus mutabilis (assembly GCA_019671005.1). NCBI lineage: Eukaryota > Viridiplantae > Streptophyta > Magnoliopsida > Malvales > Malvaceae > Hibiscus > Hibiscus mutabilis. The sequence continues at coordinate 18,969,112 of CM033717.1, read as the reverse complement.
GAGATTTGGGTACATGGTTGAATTTTAGTACTTCGTATCATCCTCAGACGGATGGTTAATCTGAACGTGTGATCCAGGTCTTGGAGGATATGTTGAGGTGTTGTATTATTGAGCTCCAAGGAACCTAGGAGAAATAGTTGCCTTTGGTGGAGTTTTCCTATAATAACAGTTATCAGACTAGTATACAAATGGTACCGTATAAGGCCTTGTATGGTAGGAAGTGTCGTACACCTTTCTGTTGGACCGAGGCTAGGGAAAAGCATGTTTCCTTGCTGGATGTGTTGAAAGATACAAATGAGAAAGTGAAGCTCATTTGTGATCGTTTGAAAATAGCTTCAGATCGCCAAAAATCCTACGTAGATTTGAAGCGTAGAGAGATTGAGTATGTGGTTGGTGATCGTGTGTTTTTGAAAGTGTCACCTTAGAAGAAGGTGATACGGTTCGGACATTGGACCGTATGAGGTTGTGGAGCGTGTTGGTCCTATTTCTTATCGTTTGAGGTTACCTCCTGAGTTGGAGAAGATTCATGATGTGTTCCATCGCATGTTATACCGGTGGAGGATATTGAGTTGCAACTGGATTTATTGTATGATGAAAAATTGGTAGAGATCCTTGATTCTAGCAGCAAAGTTCTTCGTTTCAGGACGATTGAGCTTGTGAAGGTGTTGTGGCGACATAGTGTAGTTGAGGAGGCCACGTGGGAGAGCAAGCCAGACATGTTGAAACAGTTTCCACATTTGTTTCCTTCAGGTAAACTTTGAGGACAAAATTTCTTAAGTGGGGGAGAGTTGTAACGCCCCGGTTTTGGGCCTAGTGTTTTTTAGGCTGATTAGACGGTTTGGTGGATCGAGTTAGAGATTCGACTTGAATTCAATATTTAAAATCGGATTAAATATTTTTGATGCGTGAAAAATATTATAAATATCTAAAAATTATTATTCAATATGGATATTTTTGGTAAAGTCAATTTTGGAAAATAAAATTTGGAAATTGGATAATTTAGTTAGTGACCAGAATGTAAAGATTGAAAACTATTTTTAGTGATTGTTTAGAAAAAAAGATCAAAACTTAGAATCTTCAACATCTTGATCAGCTTCTTTTCCTGCTCAGGTTGTAACTTAGAAGAAATAATTACAGGCAGTGTATTATTGGTTCCAAAGTATGCATATTTTAGTTGCTCTGGCAATTGTTTCAACTCAAGAATCGGTGGTTGTTCAATAGAGGGTTTTTCGAGCTTACCTTCCTTACTTGAGTAATCCAGTGGTTCAAAGCATGTACCTGGTTGATTGACTAGCCAATTTGCCTCTTCTTGTTGTTCCTCATCGACCGGTTCTTCATACTCCTCATGTTCCTCTTGATCGGCAATGTAGTTGCCGAGGCAACTAAATTCCTCGCCGAAATTAAACTCTGTCGTGGCATGAAGAAGTTGGCATTCTTCTGGATCATCGGCATGCCTTAGTGTTTGGAACACATTTAGTTTAACTTGTTGGTCATTCACCCTCATTGTGAGTTCTCCTTTTTCAACATCGATCAAGGTTCTCCCTGTTGCTAGGGATGGTCTCCCGAGAATGATGGGCGCATGCTCATTTGCTTCACGATCCAAAACAATAAAGTCAGCGGGAAAAATAAATTTATCAACTTTTACCAGTATGTCCTCGATTTTTCCCTCTGGATGCACATAGGATCTGTCGGCTAGCTGTAGCATAACTGTTGTAGGTCTTGCCTTCTCGATTCCTAGTTTCTGGAAAACCAATTTAGGCATCAAGTTTATGCTAGCCCCAAGGTTGCATAGTGCTTTCTCGACATAGTAGTTTCCAATAGAACAGGGTATTGTGAAACTTTCGGGATCCTTCAACTTGGGTGGCATACGATTGTGCAACATTGCCATGCATCCCTCTGTTGTGGCAACTGTTTCAAACTCTCCTAGCCTTGTTCTCTTGGACACAATGTCTTTAAGAAACTTGGCATAGTTTGGCATTTGTTCAATTGCTTCCACCAATGGCAAGTTGATGTGGACTTGCTTTAGGATATCAAGAAACTTCTTGAATTGATATTCTTGCTTTTGTCGCTTCAACCTTTGTGGGAATCGTGGTGGAAGTCAGATATCTTCGATCCTTTCATTAGTTTGAAACCTGATTGACGGCATTGCCGGGACAACTGGAGTTGCCGAGGCATTATCAACTAAGGTTGCTGAAGCATGCTTATCGTAAGTTGCCGAGGCATCTTTATCGTCGGTTGCCGAGGCATGCTTATTGCCGGTTGCCGCGGTAATTCCTGGTTCAGCATCTGAGGCTTTGCCGCTAGGTTCGTCTTGATCTTTTTGTGGAGTTTTGTTTGATCAGCGGGTTTGAGCCTCTCTAAGTTGTTGGCCACTTCTAGTGGTGATCGCCTTACAATGCTCATGGCCAGTTGCTCTTGCGACTTCAGTATCGCTAGGTAAACCTCCTTGCGGTCTAGTATTCAGATTTTGAGCAAACTGTCCGACTTGATTTTCCAATGATTTGATTGCCGCCTCTTGGTTTTGCAATCTCATCTCGGTCCTGTTAATAAAAGCATCAGTTCTTTTTATGAAATTACTATTCTCAGCCATATAAGATTCAGTTTTCATCATAAAAGCATTTAGAGAATTTTCCAAAGAACTAGATGTTGTCCGTTGTTGCTGTGGCAACTGTTGCCGTGGCATATTCTGCTGGAATCCCGATGCTTGTGCATTCTGATTGTTCTAGTTTAGAGCATTGTTGGGATTACTCCACGAAAAATTAGGGTGCTTCTTCCAAGCTGGATTGTATGTATTGGACATCACATTGTTGTTCCGATTGTAATTCCCCACATAGAAGCTGGATTCCGGATTCTGCATACATTCAGAAGAATTATGGTTTTCACCACATAACTCACAAAAAGAATTCATTACCTTGACTTCATGTGTGTTGTTTGGTTTTTGCATGTTCTGGACCATCTTGGTTAAAGTGGTCAATTGTGCCGAAATTGAATATGATGATCCTAGTTCATGTATTGTGGCTTGGCGTCTAACTCCTCCTCTTCTAGTAGATGGGAATTGATAATCATTCTTGGCCAGCCTGTTTAAAATTTGCATTGCTTCCTCCGACGACTTATCTAAGAGTATGCCGTTTGCCGAGGCATCTAGCATCATCCTTGTTGGTGTATTCACGGTGTTGTAAAACATTGTTACTTGAGTCCACACCGGGAATCCGTGTAGGGGGCATTTGTGTAGAAGTTCTCTATATCGCTCCCAAGCCTCGTACATGGATTCATCATCTGCCTGCCGAAAAGAAGTAATGTCGTTACGAAGCTTATCAGTCAAATTTGTAGTATTAAATCGAGCAAGGAAATCATGACAAAGATCGGTCCAAGATGCTATTGATCCGGCAGGAATGCTATTCAACCATGCTTTCGCCCTATCCCTTAGTGAATATGGGAATAATCTTAATCGTAAGACATCGGGGGTGACTCCGTGTATTTTGAATGAGTTGCAAGTCTCGAGGAAAGATTTCAGATGTTACCGTGCATCTTCAGTTGCTGAGCCGCCAAACTGACCAATTGTGTTGATCATATTAAACATTACCGGTTTTAACTCAAAGTGGTCGCTTCAATTTCAGGTGCGACAACTCCTGGATTAAGTCCATCAAGATCTTCTTCAAGATAGTCTCGAATAGTTCTGTTTCGTGCAAGAATCACTCCTCCTCCTGCTAGAACATCTTGATTCATATTGCCGTCTTGATTAGCCATTGCTACTCTTATCCTTTGTCTAAGCCTTTGTAAGGTTCGTTCGATTTCTGGATCAAAGGGATATTCTGGTGTAGTCGGTCTCGCCCTAGTCATATACCAATGCAAAACTAAAGTTTGTTAGCCCTTTGAATCTTAAACAAGAAAAGTAAAAAGAAAGTGCAAGAAAATAAAAACAAAGTCGCTATTGCCAATCCCTGGCAACGGCGCCAAAAACTTGTTGCGCGTAATAAGTGCTACGCAATTGTGCAAGTATACACGTTGCAAGTTATAGTATAAAAGATATCATCTCCACAGGGATTGGTGCCACTTCAAGAATCTAGTCTCTTGCACTGTAAAAAGTAAAAACACAAATAAAGGATTATAGGAGTTTAACTAATAACTAAACTAGAAAGCAATAAAGTAAAAGAAAAGATGAGATCAAATGAGAGAGAGATAGGCCAGGTTATCGTGAGTTGAGGTGTGATAGCCGATTGGATCGTCTTGGAAAAAGAGTGCACGGGCAACTCAGTTGCCATGGCAACTTGCACAACGGGGTTGCCTTGGCAACTAATCGATGGTTGCCTGGGAAACTAGTTGGGCAACTACTTGGGCATCTGGGCAGCAACCTTCAAGGTTCGGCAGAGCGTTCTTCAATGGTTTCTTCTTATCCCTAAGTCGAAACTCTAGCTACTTGTACATGCCTTGATAATACATCCCTGCGTGAATCAAGGGTGAACAACAACCAATCTTGCGCTCCTCTTAGCCGTTGAAATCCTTAACTTATTCCTAAGCCGGATTAATCTTCACCATCTATAGATTGAATAAAGATCATATTCATTCGTTTCTTGAATCTAACTCTCCCGATATTAGATAAATAGATGAAATCACGAGATCCTCTCCCAATTCACTCGCAAACAAGAATAAAATCTAAGAATGAATAAACCTTGAATAGAAAAGTGCAAACTCTTATTACCTAAACAAAAACCAATAGTTTCTCACAACCACAAAACACAATAACCATAGCCAAATAGATTTAGTTCATGGCTAGGTTCCAAAGAAACACAAGATAAATAATCCCTAGCATGAATCCAATCGAACAAGAAAGAAAAGGATGAAGAAGGAGGCTTGTCGAAATCCTCCTTGCCCTAGATGCTTGTCGAAAATTTTCTCCTCTTGCCTTCCCTTGGACTTGTCGAAATTCCCCTCTCTTGCTCTCTATGGATTGTCGAAATCTCCTTCCTATTTATAGGGCTAGGTCAAAGTCCTTCTTTGAGGAGGAAGTTAAGTTGGAATTAAATTATCTTTAAAGAATATAATTCTTTATTATAATTATATTCCTACTAGAACTTCTCTTATCTTCTTGGAATTTAATTCTTCTTTAATCTCTTCATGGAAATCAAATTCCTTTGGGATTGGGCTTTGCTCCACGTCATCTTGGGTTTGTCTAGTCATCAATTTCGACTACCATATCACCTTTGCTCTTGTCGACAATTGCCCTGGAAACTGGCTCGGCGTCTCCTTCATGCATTGCCCTGGCAACTAGTTCGGCATATCCTTCATGTATTACCCCAGCAACTAGCTCGGCATATCCTTCATGCATTGCCCTGGCAACTAGTTCGGCATATCCTTCATGTATTGGCCTGGCAACTAGCTCGGCATATCCTTCATGTATTGCCCTGGCAACTAGCTCTAGCCTTGCTTTGTCAAGTGATCCTGCAAATACACACAAAACACACCAAAGCAGCATCTTTTCCCACAAAAACTACCAAGTTATGTAATCAAGCTCAACGATGGAAGGAAACATGGATTAATGCATGAATGGCTAATTATGCAACTAATATGAGCCTAAGTCTAACAATAATATGAGTAAAAAGGGTAAGAAAAATAGTACTTTTGAACACTTATCATAACACACCTCAAAACATGTTCTCAATACATATTTCTTTGTGAGATTATTCTTTCTATCTTGTTCTTTTTATAACTTTATCGACTTATCAAGCTTTGCTTGTGGCCTCACCCTCTTTTCATATTGGTACTTGTGATTCCTATCTCTTTATAGATAGTGGGTCCATGTCCTTATTACCACCCCATAAAAAAACAATAAAAGGTTTGGGTTTAGGCTCCATATAGCCTAGGTCCTTCCTTGAGTTTTCTTTAAGATACTATCATTTTATCATCTTCTAACCAACCCTTTTTCTTTCTTAAGCCATTACCCTACAAGCCCATCTAAATTTACCATCATCTTCATCTTATTTTCTTTTCAAAGCCCATCCAAATTACCCTACAAGTACCTACCCTAAAACCTTCTGCTTGTGCCTATCTTGCTTGCAGGTTTCTTGCTTCCTTTCTAGATCCAACAATCAAGGGGCTACCTTCAACAATATCTCGGCAAAACGTGACCATCCATAGAAGCCCTTAAATCACCTAGTGTGCTTACGCTCTCTTTGTCCATCAATGCAAAGAATTAAAGGGATTTGAGGCAGCAAGCAAGCGAGAGGAATCTAAGGACTTCGGTTAATAAGCGTATGCTTTCAAACTAGACTAGTAGTAATAAAGACAATGGGGTTCATTGTTGTTTTGGGAGGATTTGTGAAACTCCCTATTTGAGCAAGTTTGATATGTTGTTTTAGAGTTGTAAATGACCTTATATGTTTGGTTAATGCTTTGAATTTATGTTTCATGCTTTGAATGGATTGTATCTAGGAAGCATGCCTTTAGACTTTCAATTGAAGTGTGATGCCATGTTATGATCTTGTTTCTGTGATGTTTTGATGTGGTTTGATTTTGAGAGTATTTGTGTATATGTTTGAGACATGTTAGAACGTGTTCAAATCCATGAAAGTATGAAAAACCAACAAAAGTGGACATTTCAAGTCTAGACGTACTGATACTTGGGGCTCAGTATCGGTACGACCCAATGTATTTTGTCAAGGCGTACCGATACGTGAAGACCTATATCGGTATGGTTTTGAGCTACTAGAATCTGGTTTTTGGTTATTGTAGCCTGTGTACCGATACACCTTGGGACCGTATCGGTACAAATAGCTATTATGATAGTTATGAATTATTTTATGTTTGAGATTCTTCCATTTTGGTCCCTGAATGTTATTTACGCAATTGAATGGGTTTGGATGGTTGTTTGAAGCTATTTCTTGACATTTGGGTATGAAACCTGACTAATTAAGTTTTGGTAAGTTCAAAATCGATAAAGTCCTTGTAATTTTATGAAATTACAATTTGGTATCTAAATTGTAATTGCGTGCAATTAGATGTCGATTCGTCACCAAATTTTGTTGAAATTTCACCTGCTGCCAGTATGCACACCATAGGTTACAATGTTGCATCTAGATAAGATAAAAGAAAAAAATGGACGTAATTCGATTTTAATCTTTATGAGTTTGTTTTGGCAAACCCAATGTGGCTCGCTCGATTAGGTCTTGCATCTAAACCGGGTTAAAGGGGTTACACTGAAGGAGAAGGAATGGTAGAGATTGACAAATCAAATGTTGTGCTTACTAGGCCAAGTATGTATTTTGAACCTTTGGATTATACTGAGTTTAAATCTCCCAAGCCATCGCTAGAGTATCCACTGGTACTTGATCTTAAACCTCTTCCCCCATAGTTAAAATCTGTATATTTAGGGGAGAATAACACGCTGCCTATTATCATATCTGTTAGTTTAACATCTGACCAATAAACTAAACTGTTGCATGACTTATCTTACCATAAGAAAGCTAATGGTTGGACTATTGTTGACTTGAAGGGTATAAGCCCTAATTTGTGTATGTATAATATTTTGCTTGCAGATGATCACAATAGCTCAATAGAGCCACAAGGAAGACTTAATTAAATCATGAGGACTATGGTTATGAATGAGATCATCAAATGGCTTGACGCCGGAATTATCTACCCTATCTCTGATAATTTGTGGGTGAGTAATGTCCAGTGTGTGCTAAAGAAATGAGACATTATCGTGATCAAGAATGATGCTGATGAACTCCTCCTAACTAGAACCGTTATTGGATGGAAGATCTGTATAGATTATCGGAAGCTAAATAAGCCACCAAAAATGACCACTTCCCTTTGCCTTTTATTGACCAGATGCTTGACAAGCTTACAGGGAAACCCTACTTTTGCTTCCTGGATGGTTTCTTCGGATACAACCAAATTGCTATCACACCGGAGGACCAAGAAAAAACAACATTCACATGTCCATATGAAATTTATGCCTTTTGTAGAATGCCCTTTGGCCTTTTCAATGCCATAGAAACATTTCAGCGTTGTATGATGGCCATCTTTTCAGACATAGCGAATGATTTTCTAGAGGTCTTCATGGGTGACTTTTTTGTCTATGGAGATTCATTTGATCGATGCTTAGGCAACCTGTACAAGGATTTTAAATGGTTAAAAATCTATAAAGGAGCACAGGTTCATCGTGACAAGCCATCAATCATATTACTGGATGTCTAGCACACCCAGATTTCTACAATTTATTTTTTGTAGTTTAATTTCGTGCATTTTAATTTTTTGCAATTTAAATTCCACAGTTTATATTTATTTTTAGGATTAGATCTTATTTAGTGTGTTTTGTTTTATTTTTTACAGTTATCACATAGGGAATACTTTACAGGTCCACCATACGGCCGTGAACAATGACTTTTTAGTAGATTGGTTTATTTCTCGAAAAAATGGGAGAGATTAATTGTTACAAAATACTACATTTCCTTTTATCTATGTAACACCCTAAAATCGGCCTAGTAATGTTACCACTATCTAAATTATAGGCTAATTGAATATATGTGGTAACCAATTTAAAAGAAGAATGAACATTGGCCATTCTTAAAATCGAATAAGTGAAATTGAACCAAATTGAATTGAAATAGAAACTAGGAGGCATAAATGAAAGGATGAAAATGTGAACATGAAAAATCCTTTAGATTGCATGTAAAATAGAAATTAGATCAAGGCCTTGACACATGTCCTCATTGGAGGAGAACATGTGCCATTTAGGATGATGACTCATGCTAGAGGAGGAAAAATAACCAAAAATATTGTCATCTTCCTCCCCATTGTCATCCATTGTGGCCGAAACTAGAGAGAAAGAGGAAAGAAAGAAAAGCTTCATGAAAACCTTCAAATTCAAGCTTTGTGATTCATCCATTTTTCAAATTTAGCTTGGAGAAGGTATAATACTTGATTCTAACTTGTTATAGATTGTGTAAAACTTGAGATTATGATGTGTAAATTGAATTGGATGATCTCTATGCATGTTAGGGCCATGCTAGCTTCAACGTAAACTTGAAATTTTGATTTCTAGTAACCAATTTGATTTAGGAAACATGTGTAGTTGCTGGAAATTTGAGGAATATGAACATGATTGAAAACAATCTTGATTAGGGACTCTTTTGATGGAGAAATTGTGTAAACATGCCAAATGAACATAGAACCCTGTTTTGATCATGTTGCTAAGTAAAAAAAAGATTGAATTGAATATATGTGTCGCTGGAAAATGACTACACCTAATCGAATTAGTTAAATTAGGTAATGGACTGCCTAGTAGATGAATTGGATGTGCAAATGTGATCAAATAGATCAAACTAGGTTCAACATGATTATGCCCTGTTTTAAGAACATTGCTAGGTGAATTATGATGACCTAGACATATATGAACATGAAAATGAATGGAATTTCCATGTTAGGACCTTGCTAAAATGAGTTAAGAAGCTAGAAATCCAACCTAGTGTAATCTGCCTAGAATGCTCTGTTCTGGGCAGTGAATTTGAAAAATCACTATAAAGTGTGTATAATGAATTTAAGGCTGAAACTTTTATGGAAAACACCTTGGTATGTCTAAATTCACTAGGAGAAAATAGAACTGAACTTTGGGTTGTATATTGAAATGGAGAGAAGAAACACTAGTCACAATCCTACATCACATGATACTTGACTTGAAAGCATGACTCCTTGATTTCTTGTTTTGTAAGCATGTGTGCTTGATTCATGAAGTATAAATTCTTGTTGCTTGAACCTTGTGGCCGAATGTATGATATCCTTAGATAAGATTTTCTTGATGCTTGAAAGCCTAGCTAAGATCACTCTAATTCTTGAAAGCCTAGCTAAGATCATTCTAATGCTTGAAAGCCTTAGCTAGGTCTATACTTGACTTTAATGACACATAAAACTTGAAATAACAATTGGTTAGACTTAGTACTACCTCACTAAGTACATTCTTGTACTTATCTCTTGTGTTTCATTCTTTCCAACTACATGATAAAGGATACGAGTTTGCTTGATCTTGAAGCATGTTACCTTGAGCAAGAAGCAAGTCACACAAGTTTGCCTAAGTATGATTTCATACTTGTTTTGTATATCTCCTATAATGGTGGCACTAGATTGCACATAGTTAGATTGATCATGCATTTTGAAACTTGTATGTATTGATTTTGATGGGCCTACCTTGTTATGTATTTAGTATCAAGTATGTAATGAACTTAGATAACATGTAATGAATGGTTGTTGCAGCACATATGATGACTTAAATGGAATGATCTAATGTTTGATCTAGTTATAAGTATCATTTGAATGCTTTGATTGAGTACATGTCTTGCTTGAATTGTACATAGGATAACCAAACCACATTGCTTGCCTTTTATTCGAATAGCCTAGTGTGTGTTTAGGTGATTGCCGAATGGTGTGTGTGTGTGTATATGCCTTGATGTATATGTTATGTATGTTTTGTATAAATGGCCGAATAGTTAGGTATGGAAATAAGCTTGAATGAAACTAGTTACATGTTATTGAATGTTAGATAATTATGCTTAGTAAGTGTAGGAATGAAATGACTAAATATATACTAAATAAGGAACCTTGAAATAAAATGGAAGCATGTTACATCTAGAGATATTCGAACCTAAGCTAGGGAACAATTAAGTGATTTGAATTGGTAATGTTGTAACCTATAATGTAAGTATAACAAGGAAACAATTTAGTAACCTATTCGAATGTCTTAGATTGATGTAAGATTTGAAATGTAAGTTACTTGCTTGATAAGTTTTGTATGATTGGTTATCTTGGCCTTGTTCAAATTGTTTAGGATGAGTATGAATCAATTGCGTGGTTACTTGTATGATAAGAAAATTGCCTTGCTTGCCTTGTTCATTGTTTGTATTGTGTTCGAATGCTTTGTTCCTTGCCTTGCCATTGCTTGCTTGTTAAGTAACGCTCCTGAGTCGGGTTCCTACTAGCTCGGGTAGGGGGTGTTACATTTTAATTGGTAATCAGAGCTTTAGGTTTAGTTGATTCTAGGACTAAACTGGGCTATCATGCATCATATAGGATACTTGTTCCACCTAGGAGACTTGTATTGAATAGCTTGTGTCTTACTTATTAAACTGAACCCCTAATTGTTCAATTTGAACGTAGAATGTCTGAAACAATACTTGGTCGGGATAATGAAAGTCCTGAATGCTCCTTGAATGAAATAGATAGTGAGAGGATGGAACAGAATCCTCCACAACAACAAGCTCAACCCCGAGCCCAAGCTGCTGCTCAACAGGAAGCTCCTACTATCAATCTTGTGCAGCAAGAATGTCTCCTAAGTATGAAGGAGATGTTCAATCATCTAGTATATGCCTTAAAACAAGATCATCCTATTGCTCCCCCTGTTTCTGTGCCAACTAGAGGCTCGATTGACAAGCTGGCTCAACACTGAGCCTATACTTTCACTGGCACTGATAAAGCCAATCCTGAAGTAGCTGAGTACTGGTTAGAGGCCACTACTTGAATCTTGACCAAGCAATTACCTTGTCCCGATGAACACAAGCTAGAATGTGCCATAGCTTTGTTGGCAGATGAAGCTTTAAGCTAGTGGGAAACCACTACCCTGACTGCTCCTGCCGAAGCTGTAATGTGGAAATTCTTCCTCAATGAATTCGGGAAGAAATACATCAGTGAACAGTACCTGGCCGAGCGCCAAAAACGTTTTTGTACCTTAAGCAAGGTGGCTGGCCCATTGAACAATACGTGAGTGACTTCTACAAGTATTGCAAGTACATTTCAGAATACATCAAAACCGAAGCTGATAAATGTCAAATGTTCATCGATGGACTGAATGATGAACTAAGTCCTATTTTCACTGCCCTGGGTATCACTGACGTCCAGAATTTAGTGAACCGGGTTATTACAACCGAGGCAAAGATGAAGGCCTCTGAGAAACGTAAAACTGGTAACTCCTGGAAGGAAAAACGATCCAGAAATGATGACAAGCCTCATTGGCAGTCAAAGAAAGCTAAACACTCCAAAGATCACTCTTTGAATTACACCCCTGTTCAGAAGAGCAATTACGTACTGAAACCTCAAATGGTAATCAAGTCTTCACCACCGATCATATCTATTGATAGTACGGAAAATTCTGGTAAAGCTACTCAATATCCTACTTGCAAGTTCTATCAGAAGCACCACACCGGGCAATGCAGAACACAACAGAATTTGTGTTTCTTATGTTGAGCCTCCGATCATTATATCTGGGATTGTCCTCAGAATCCTAATAAGGTTCCAACTCGAACACTTGCAAATGCTAGTTCAGCTCAATCTAATCGAAACAAGGGACCGAGACAAGCTCAGCCCAGGAATCAAAGCAAAGGTAGAGGCCAACATTTGGCACCTACACATCAAGAATCCTGAGTCCTTGCTAGAATCTACCACATTTGTGGGAAAGAGGAAGAAGAAGCACCCGATGTTATCACAAGTACTGTTGAATTAAATTCAAGTCCTACATATGCTTTGATTGATTCAGGATCTACCCACTCCTTTATATGTTCTTCCTGATTTCCAAGTTAAACTTAAAACCCGAACTTGTTAAAACTAGCCTTGTAGTTTCGAACCTTATAGGGGAAATATGCATATTAACTTCTTTTGCAAGCAATGTCCTATAAGCATTCGAAATGTTCCTTTTCCCCTGGACCTTTATGTCTTGTCTTCTTGTGAATTTGATCTAGTGTTGGGACTAGATTGGTTAAGCAAGCATGAAGCCTGGATAGATTGCCAAAATACGAGACTTTATCTCTGGATTTAGGAAAGGAATCAATCGTCCTAATTGATAGAAAACCAATCTCAATCTTTGCTGCAATGACTATGCAAGATGAATTTGAATTCGGCTTACCTAGTATGCCAATTGCATATGAATTCATTGATGTTTTTCCTGAGGAACTCCCTGGTCTTCCTCCAACCAGAGAAGTAGAGTTTGAGATTAAAGTTCAACCTAGAACAACTCTGGTGTCCATCAACCCTATCGAATGGCACTTGTTGAATTGAAAGAACTAAAGAAGTAACTCCAAGAGCTACAAGATAAAGGCCTTATTCGGCCTAGCTCATCTCCATGGGGTGCTCCAGTCTTGTTCGTGAAGAAGAAAGGCAGGACAATGAGACTGTGTATTGACTACAGAAAATTGAACAAGCTTACTATCAAGAACCGGTATCCTCTCCCAAGGATAGAAGATCTCTTCCATCAACTCAAGGATGCTTCGGTGTTCTCAAAGGTCAATCTTCGATCGAGATACTGTCAAATGAAAGTAAAAGAAGAAAATGTGCCCAAGATAGCCTTTCGTACTTGATATGGCCACTTAAAATTCCTTGTAATGCCATTCGAGTTAACGAATGCTCCATCTGCTTTCATGGATCTCATGAACTATGTATTCAAGCCCTATCTTGAAAAGTTTGTGGTCGTCTTCATCGATGGCATTCTAGTGTATTCTCAGAATAAAGAAGAACACTCTGAACACCTTCAGATTGTATTGCAAACTCTCCAATAATGTCAATTGTTCGCAAAGTTCTCTAAGTGTGAATTTTTTCTATCGGAAGTCTTATTCCTTAGCCATATCATCTCGGTAGAAGGAATTATAGTAGACCCGAGCAAAATTCGATCCATCATGGATTGGAGACCTCTGAAGAATGTTGGTGAGGTCAGAAGCTTTCTCGGTTTAGCCGAGTATTATCGGCAAATTGTCAAAGGATTCTCATCCATTGCCGCAAGCTTGACTAAGCTAACTCGCAAAGACATGCTTTTTGTTTGGTCGGAGAACCAACAACGAAGCTTCGATCAACTTAAACAAGCCCTGACTCATGCACCGATTCTTATCCAACTAGAATCAAGTAAAGAATTCACTGTCTATAGTGATGCATCTCATTTGGGACTAGGATGTGTCCTAATGCAAGATGGAAAAGTGGTAGCTTATGCTTCAAGGCAACTGAAACTACACGAGTCAAACTATCCAACACACGATCTAGAATTGGCAGCTATCGTGTTTGCTCTCAAAATATGGAGACATTACTTGTACGGGGAGAAATGTAACATGTTCACAGACCACAAGAGTCTCAAATATCTCAAAACTCAGAAAGATTTGAATCTGAGACAAAGAAGATGGCTAGAATTGCTTAAAGACTACGATTTGGTTATCGACTACCATCTGGGGAAAGCAAACGTGGTTGCTGATGTCCTTAGTCAAAAACCATACTGGGTAAACCTCTAAATCTAAATTCTAGAATATTTTCAATCGAATTTGAACTTACTTGGATCACAAGAAAGCCATTCAATACCTTACTTGTCTTGCAAGTAACAACTCAAAATTTTCTCTTAATAATCTTGTTCTTTCATTTGTAGCTTCATTGGCTATCAATGCTCACTTTCGTTTATCCAAAGGATGAAAATTCTTTTCTGAACTTCAAGTTCAATCTAGCTTGATCTCGATAATTAAATAACTCCAGCAAACTGATCCAGATCTTTAGAAGATCATATCCAAGCTAGACTGTGAGTCTAATTCTAACTTCTCCTCAAGTCGAATGGATTCCTCTATTTCAATGATAGAGTATGTGTTCCTAACAATGAGGAACTAAGACAAGAAATGTTACAAGAAGCTCATCAAAGCTCATTCTCGATTCACCCAGGATAGGTTAAGATGTACAAGGATCTAAAGCCACTATATTGGTGGCCGAGTATGAAATCGGCTATCACAGACTTCGTATCGAAGTGTCTAACTTGTCGGAGAGTTAAAGCCAAGCATCAAGTCCCTACTAGATTACTTCAACCTATCGAGTTCCCTCGGTGGAAATGGAATCAAATTACAATGGATTTCGTTACTGGTCTTCTTTCCTCTCCAAGAAAGAATGATGTTGTATGGGTGATTGTTGATAGATTCACAAAGTCTACTCACTTCATCCACGTTCGAATGAACATGAGCTTGGAAACCTTAGCCGAGCTATACATCCGTGAAGTGATACGATTACACGGTGTACCTACAGCTATAATCTCTGATCGTGACCCCAGATTTGTTTCTCGATTCTGGAATTCCTTGCAGAAGGCTCTAGGAGCTAAAGTGCATCTTAGTACAGGCTTTCATCCTCAATTAGATGGACAATCTAAAAGAATCATCCAAGTACTTGAAGATATGCTACGTGTTTGTGTTATAGACTTCGGAAAGAATTGAGAGAAATCTCTACCCCTAGTAGAGTTTGCTTACAACAATAGCTGTCAGACATCTATTCAGATGGCTCCCTTTGAAGCTCTATATGGAAGAAGATGTAGAACTCCCTTGTGCTAGTCTGAATTGGGAGAAAGCAAGGTTTTAGGACCTTAATTTCTCAGAGAAACCACATAACAAGTGAAGACAATTCATGATCGATTAAAGGCAACATTTGATAGGCAAAAAGCTTATGCTGACTTGAAAAGGAGAGACATCCATACAAATTTGGAGACAAGGTATACCTCAAAGTATCTCCTTGGAAGAAAGTCTTCAGATTTGGAAGAAAAAGAAAGCTTAGCCCTCGGTTTATCGGACCATTTGAAATCATTGAAATGATTGGTCCAGTGGCTTATCGATTGGAACTTCCTAGTGAGTTCGATAAGATCCACAATGTCTTCCATGTTTCCATGCTCCGAAGATATCGGTCTGATCTATCTCATGTTCTTGAGCTCGAAGAGGTGGAATTGAATCTCGATCTATCATATGAAAAAGAGCCTATTCAGATACTTGACAAGGATGTTAGAAGATTTCGAAAAAAGAATGTTCCTCTTGTCAAAGTCTTGTGGAAAAATCACAAGGTTGAAGAGGCAACTTGGGAATCTGAATAGGTCATGAAGAAGCAATATCCTCTCCTATTCGATTCAGGTAAATTCGAGGACAATTTTATTTTAAGAGGAGGAGAATTGTAACACCCTAAAATTGGCATAGTAATGTTACCACTATCTAAATTATAGGCTAATTGAATATATGTGGTAACCAATTTAAAAGAAGAATGAACATTGGCCATTCTTAAAATCAAATAAGTGAAATTGAACCAAATTGAATTGAAATGGAAACTAGGAGGCATAAATGAAAGGATGAAAATGTGAACATGCAAAATCCTTTAGATTGCATGTAAAATAGAAATTAGATCAAGGCCTTGACACATGTCCTCATTGGAGGAGAACATGTGCCATTTAGGATGATGACTCATGCTAGGGAGGAAAAATAACCAAAAATATTGTCATCTTCCTCCCCATTGTCATCCATTGTGGCCAAAACTAGAGAGAAAAAGGAAAATAAAGAAAAGCTTCATGCAAACCTTCAAATTCAAGATTTTTGATTCATCCATTTTCAAATTTAGCTTGGAGAAGGTATAATACTTGATTCTAACTTGTTATAGATTGTGTAAAACTTGAGATTATGATGATGTAAATTTGAATTGGATGATCTCTATGCATGTTAAGGCCATGCTAGCTTCAATGTAAACTTGAAATTTTGATTTCTAGTAACCAATTTGATTTAGGAAACATGTGTAGTTGCTGGAAATTTGAGGAATATGAACATGATTGAAAACAATCTTGATTAGGGACTCTTTTGATGGAGAAATTGTGTAAACATGCCAAATGAACATAGAACCCTGTTTTGATCATGTTGCTAAGTAAAAAAAAGATTGAATTGAATAAATGTGTCGCTGGAAAATGACTACACCTAATCGAATTAGTTAAATTAGGTAATGGACTGCCTAGTAGATGAATTGGATGTGCAAATGTGATCAAATAGATCAAACTAGGTTCAACATGATTATGCCCTGTTTTAAGAACATTGCTAGGTGAATTATGATGACCTAGACATATATGAACATGAAAATGAATGGAATTTCCATGTTAGGACCTTGCTAAAATGAGTTAAGAAGCTAGAAATCCAACCTAGTGTAATCTGCCTAGAATGCTCTGTTCTGGGCAGTGAATTGAAAAATCACTATAAAGTGTGTATAATGAATTTAAGGCTGAAACTTTTATGGAAAACACCTTGGTATGTCTAAATTCACTAGGAGAAAATAGAACTGAACTTTGGGTTGTATATTGAAATGGAGAGAAGAAACACTAGTCACAATCCTACATCACATGATACTTGACTTGAAAGCATGACTCCTTGATTTCTTGTTTTGTAAGCATGTGTGCTTGATTCATGAAGTATAAATTCTTGTTGCTTGAACCTTGTGGCCGAATGTATGATATCCTTAGATAAGATTTTCTTGATGCTTGAAAGCCTAGCTAAGATCACTCTAATTCTTGAAAGCCTAGCTAAGATCATTCTAATGCTTGAAAGCCTTAGCTAGGTCTATACTTGACTTTAATGACACATAAAACTTGAAATAACAATTGGTTAGACTTAGTACTACCTCACTAAGTACATTCTTGTACTTATCTCTCTTGTTTCATTCTTTCCAACTACATGATAAAGGATACGAGTTTGCTTGATCTTGAAGCATGTTACCTTGAGCAAGAAGCAAGTCACACAAGTTTGCCTAAGTATGATTTCATACTTGTTTTGTATATCTCCTATAATGGTGGCACTAGATTGCACATAGTTAGATTGATCATGCATTTTGAAACTTGTATGTATTGATTTTGATGGGCCTACCTTGTTATGTATTTAGTATCAAGTATGTAATGAACTTAGATAACATGTAATGAATGGTTGTTGCAGCACATATGATGACTTAAATGGAATGATCTAATGTTTGATCTAGTTATAAGTATCATTTGAATGCTTTGATTGAGTACATGTCTTGCTTGAATTGTACATAGGATAACCAAACCACATTGCTTGCCTTTTATTCGAATAGCCTAGTGTGTGTTTAGGTGATTGCCGAATGGTGTGTGTGTGTGTATATGCCTTGATGTATATGTTATGTATGTTTTGTATAAATGGCCGAATAGTTAGGTATGGAAATAAGCTTGAATGAAACTAGTTACATGTTATTGAATGTTAGATAATTATGCTTAGTAAGTGTAGGAATGAAATGACTAAATATATACTAAATAAGGAACCTTGAAATAAAATGGAAGCATGTTACATCTAGAGATATTCGAACCTAAGCTAGGGAACAATTAAGTGATTTGAATTGGTAATGTTGTAACCTATAATGTAAGTATAACAAGGAAACAATTTAGTAACCTATTCGAATGTCTTAGATTGATGTAAGATTTGAAATGTAAGTTACTTGCTTGATAAGTTTTGTATGATTGGTTATCTTGGCCTTGTTCAAATTGTTTAGGATGAGTATGAATCAATTGCGTGGTTACTTGTATGATAAGAAAATTGCCTTGCTTGCCTTGTTCATTGTTTGTATTGTGTTCGAATGCTTTGTTCCTTGCCTTGCCATTGCTTGCTTGTTAAGTAACGCTCTGAGTCGGGTTCCTACTAGCTCGGGTAGGGGTGTTACATTTTAATTGGTAATCAGAGCTTTAGGTTTAGTTGATTCTAGGACTAAACTGGGCTATCATGCATCATATAGGATACTTGTTCCACCTAGGAGACTTGTATTGAATAGCTTGTGTCTTACTTATTAAACTGAACCCCTAATTGTTCAATTTGAACGTAGAATGTCTGAAACAATACTTGGTCGGGATAATGAAAGTCCTGAATGCTCCTTGAATGAAATAGATAGTGAGAGGATGGAAATGAATCCTCCACAACAACAAGCTCAACCCCGAGCCCAAGCCGCTGCTCAACAGAAGCTCCTACTATCAATCTTGTGCAGCAAGAATGTCTCCTAAGTATGAAGGAGATGTTCAATCATCTAGTATATGCCTTAAAACAAGATCATCCTATTGCTCCCCCTGTTTCTGTGCCAACTAGAGGCTCGATTGACAAGCTGGCTCAACACTGAGCCTATACTTTCACTGGCACTGATAAAGCCAATCCTGAAGTAGCTGAGTACTGGTTAGAGGCCACTACTTGAATCTTGACCAAGCAATTACCTTGTCCCGATGAACACAAGCTAGAATGTGCCATAGCTTTGTTGGCAGATGAAGCTTTAAGCTAGTGGGAAACCACTACCCCGATCGCTCTCGCCGGCCGTAATGTGGAAATTCTTCCTCAATGAATTCGGGAAGAAATACATCGATGAATGCGATGCACGGCCGAGCGCCAAAAACGTTTTTGTACCTTAAGCAAGGTGGCTGGCCCATTGAACAATACGTGAGTGACTTCTACAAGTATTGCAAGTACATTTCAGAATACATCAAAACCGAAGCTGATAAATGTCAAATGTTCATCGATGGACTGAATGATGAACTAAGTCCTATTTTCACTGCCATGGGTATCACTGACGTCCAGAATTTAGTGAACCGGGTTATTACAACCGAGGCAAAGATGAAGGCCTCTGAGAAACGTAAAACTGGTAACTCCTGGAAGGAAAAACGATCCAGAAATGATGACAAGCCTCATTGGCGGTCAAAGAAAGCTAAACACTCCAAAGATCACTCTTTGAATTACACCCGCTCGTAAGAGCAATTACGTCATCAAACCTCAAATGGTAATCAAGTCTTCACCACCGATCATATCTATTGATAGTACGGAAAATTCTGGTAAAGCTACTCAATATCCTACTTGCAAGTTCTATCGTAAGCACCACACACCGCAATGCGAGAACACAACAGAATTTGTGTTTCTTATGTTGAGCCTCCGATCATTATATCTGGGATTGTCCTCAGAATCCTAATAAGGTTCCAACTCGAACACTTGCAAATGCTAGTTCAGCTCAATCTAATCGAAACAAGGGACCGAGACAAGCTCAGCCCAGGAATCAAAGCAAAGGTAGAGGCCAACATTTGGCACCTACACATCAAGAATCCTGAGTCCTTGCTAGAATCTACCACATTTGTGGGAAAGAGGAAGAAGAAGCACCCGATGTTATCACAAGTACTGTTGAATTAAATTCAAGTCCTACATATGCTTTGATTGATTCAGGATCTACCCACTCCTTTATATGTTCTTCCTTGATTTCCAAGTTAAACTTAAAACCTGAACTTGTTAAAACTAGCCTTGTAGTTTCGAACCTTATAGGGGGAAATATGCATATTAACTTCTTTTGCAAGCAATGTCCTATAAGCATTCGAAATGTTCCTTTTCCCCTGGACCTTTATGTCTTGTCTTCTTGTGAATTTGATCTAGTGTTGGGACTAGATTGGTTAAGCAAGCATGAAGCCTGGATAGATTGCCAAAATACGAGACTTTATCTCTGGATTTAGGAAAGGAATCAATCGTCCTAATTGATAGAAAACCAATCTCAATCTTTGCTGCAATGACTATGCAAGATGAATTTGAATTCGGCTTACCTAGTATGCCAATTGCATATGAATTCATTGATGTTTTTCCTGAGGAACTCCCTGGTCTTCCTCCAACCAGAGAAGTAGAGTTTGAGATTAAAGTTCAACCTAGAACAACTCTGGTGTCCATCAACCCTATCGAATGGCACTTGTTGAATTGAAAGAACTAAAGAAGTAACTCCAAGAGCTACAAGATAAAGGCCTTATTCGGCCTAGCTCATCTCCATGGGGTGCTCCAGTCTTGTTCGTGAAGAAGAAAGGCAGGACAATGAGACTGTGTATTGACTACAGAAAATTGAACAAGCTTACTATCAAGAACCGGTATCCTCTCCCAAGGATAGAAGATCTCTTCCATCAACTCAAGGATGCTTCGGTGTTCTCAAAGGTCAATCTTCGATCGAGATATCTTGTCAAATGAAAGTAAAAGAAGAAAATGTGCCCAAGATAGCCTTTCGTACTTGATATGGCCACTTAAAATTCCTTGTAATGCCATTCGAGTTAACGAATGCTCCATCTGCTTTCATGGATCTCATGAACTATGTATTCAAGCCCTATCTTGAAAAGTTTGTGGTCGTCTTCATCGATGGCATTCTAGTGTATTCTCAGAATAAAGAAGAACACTCTGAACACCTTCAGATTGTATTGCAAACTCTCCAATAATGTCAATTGTTCGCAAAGTTCTCTAAGTGTGAATTTTTTCTATCGGAAGTCTTATTCCTTAGCCATATCATCTCGGTAGAAGGAATTATAGTAGACCCGAGCAAAATTCGATCCATCATGGATTGGAGACCTCTGAAGAATGTTGGTGAGGTCAGAAGCTTTCTCGGTTTAGCCGAGTATTATCGGCAAATTGTCAAAGGATTCTCATCCATTGCCGCAAGCTTGACTAAGCTAACTCGCAAAGACATGCTTTTTGTTTGGTCGGAGAACCAACAACGAAGCTTCGATCAACTTAAACAAGCCCGACTCATGCACCGATTCTTATCCAACTAGAATCAAGTAAAGAATTCACTTGTCTATAGTGATGCATCTCATTTGGGACTAGGATGTGTCCTAATGCAAGATGGAAAAGTGGTAGCTTATGCTTCAAGGCAACTGAAACTACACGAGTCAAACTATCCAACACACGATCTAGAATTGGCAGCTATCGTGTTTGCTCTCAAAATATGGAGACATTACTTGTACGGGGAGAAATGTAACATGTTCACAGACCACAAGAGTCTCAAATATCTCAAAACTCAGAAAGATTTGAATCTGAGACAAAGAAGATGGCTAGAATTGCTTAAAGACTACGATTTGGTTATCGACTACCATCTGGGGAAAGCAAACGTGGTTGCTGATGTCCTTAGTCAAAAACCATACTCGGGTAAACCTCTAAATCTAAATTCTAGAATATTTTCAATCGAATTTGAACTTACTTGGATCACAAGAAAGCCATTCGAATACCTTACTTGTCTTGCAAGTAACAACTCAAAATTTTCTCTTAATAATCTTGTTCTTTCATTTGTAGCTTCATTGGCTATCAATGCTCACTTTCGTTTATCCAAAGGATGAAAATTCTTTTCTGAACTTCAAGTTCAATCTAGCTTGATCTCGATAATTAAATAACTCCAGCAAACTGATCCAGATCTTTAGAAGATCATATCCAAGCTAGACTGTGAGTCTAATTCTAACTTCTCCCTCAAGTCGAATGGATTCCTCTATTTCAATGATAGAGTATGTGTTCCTAACAATGAGGAACTAAGACAAGAAATGTTACAAGAAGCTCATCAAAGCTCATTCTCGATTCACCCAGGATAGGTTAAGATGTACAAGGATCTAAAGCCACTATATTGGTGGCCGAGTATGAAATCGGCTATCACAGACTTCGTATCGAAGTGTCTAACTTGTCGGAGAGTTAAAGCCAAGCATCAAGTCCCTACTAGATTACTTCAACCTATCGAGTTCCCTCGGTGGAAATGGAATCAAATTACAATGGATTTCGTTACTGGTCTTCTTTCCTCTCCAAGAAAGAATGATGTTGTATGGGTGATTGTTGATAGATTCACAAAGTCTACTCACTTCATCCACGTTCGAATGAACATGAGCTTGGAAACCTTAGCCGAGCTATACATCCGTGAAGTGATACGATTACACGGTGTACCTACAGCTATAATCTCTGATCGTGACCCCAGATTTGTTTCTCGATTCTGGAATTCCTTGCAGAAGGCTCTAGGAGCTAAAGTGCATCTTAGTACAGGCTTTCATCCTCAATTAGATGGACAATCTAAAAGAATCATCCAAGTACTTGAAGATATGCTACGTGTTTGTGTTATAGACTTCGGAAAGAATTGAGAGAAATCTCTACCCCTAGTAGAGTTTGCTTACAACAATAGCTGTCAGACATCTATTCAGATGGCTCCCTTTGAAGCTCTATATGGAAGAAGATGTAGAACTCCCTTGTGCTAGTCTGAATTGGGAGAAAGCAAGGTTTTAGGACCTTAATTTCTCAGAGAAACCACATAACAAGTGAAGACAATTCATGATCGATTAAAGGCAACATTTGATAGGCAAAAAGCTTATGCTGACTTGAAAAGGAGAGACATCCATACAAATTTGGAGACAAGGTATACCTCAAAGTATCTCCTTGGAAGAAAGTCTTCAGATTTGGAAGAAAAAGAAAGCTTAGCCCTCGGTTTATCGGACCATTTGAAATCATTGAAATGATTGGTCCAGTGGCTTATCGATTGGAACTTCCTAGTGAGTTCGATAAGATCCACAATGTCTTCCATGTTTCCATGCTCCGAAGATATCGGTCTGATCTATCTCATGTTCTTGAGCTCGAAGAGGTGGAATTGAATCTCGATCTATCATATGAAAAAGAGCCTATTCAGATACTTGACAAGGATGTTAGAAGATTTCGAAAAAAGAATGTTCCTCTTGTCAAAGTCTTGTGGAAAAATCACAAGGTTGAAGAGGCAACTTGGGAATCTGAATAGGTCATGAAGAAGCAATATCCTCTCCTATTCGATTCAGGTAAATTCGAGGACAATTTTATTTTAAGAGGAGGAGAATTGTAACACCCTAAAATTGGCATAGTAATGTTACCACTATCTAAATTATAGGCTAATTGAATATATGTGGTAACCAATTTAAAAGAAGAATGAACATTGGCCATTCTTAAAATCAAATAAGTGAAATTGAACCAAATTGAATTGAAATGGAAACTAGGAGGCATAAATGAAAGGACAAAAATGTGAACATGCAAAATCCTATAGATTGCATGTAAAATAGAAATTAGATCAAGGCCTTGACACATGTCCTCATTGGAGGAGAACATGTGTTATTTAGGATGATGACTCATGCTAGGGGGGAAAAATAACCAAAAATATTGTCATCTTCCTCCCCATTGTCATCCATTGTGGCCAAAACTAGAGAGAGAAAGGGGAAATAAAGAAAAGCTTCATGCAAACCTTCAAATTCAAGATTTTTTATTCATCCATTGATCAAATTTAGCTTGGAGAAGGTATAATACTTGATTCTAACTTGTTATAGATTGTGTAAATTTTGAGATTATGATGTTCTTGATGTGTAAATTGAATTGTATGATCTCTATGCATGTTAAGGCCATGCTAGCTTCAATGTAAACTTGAAATTTTGATTTCTAGTAACCAATTTGATTTAGGATACATGTGTAGTTTCTGGAAATTTGAGGAATATGAACATGATTGAAAACAGTCTTGATTAGGGACTCTTTTGATGGAGAAATTGTGTAAACATGCCAAACGAACATAGAACCCTGTTTTGATCATGTTGCTAGGTAAAAAAAGATTGAATTGAATACATGTGTTGCTGGAAAATGACTACACCTAATCGAATTAGTTAAATTAGGTAATGGACTGCCTAGTTGATGAATTGGATGTGCAAATGTGATCAAATAGATCAAACTAGGTTCAACATGATTATGCCCTATTTTAAGAACATTGCTAGGTGAATTATGATGACCTAGACATATATGAACATGAAAATGAATGGAATTTCCATGTTAGGACCTTGCTAAAATGAATTAAGAAGCTAGAAATCCAACCTAGTGTAATCTGCCCAGAATGCTCTGTTCAGGGCAGTGACTTTGAAAAATCACTATAAAGTGTGTATAATGAATTTAAGGCTGAAACTTTTATGGAAAACACCTTGGTATGTATAAATTCACTAGGAGAAAACATAACTGAACTCTGGGTTGTATATTGAAATGTAGAGAAGAAACACCAGGGACAGTGCAAACTGTCCAGAAAAGCAAGTTACCCTGTCTTTAAGTTAAAAACTATATTAATTGGCAAAGAAATAAAATGAAAGCCTTATATGGTCATAAATACAATTTTTTTAGCTTTCCAACGGTGTAAACCAATTGAAATTTTGACATACAGAATAAAAGTTTTGCATGATTAAGTAACTAGAGTGCAAGCTGCCTGGCAGCAGCTGTATAGGCAAATGCACACTGTTTTGTGGCATTTTGTAAACTGTCTTGTAAACAGTTGTAGGCCTTGAAATATTTCTTGTTTTAGATGAACTATAATTTAGAAAAGTGTAGTTAAAAGTAATGGAAAATGTACATGAGCATGCTGCCCAATATGTGAATATTATATGCTTGTAGCATTGCTTGATTTAATGATCTTGTCTTGAATTGAATGTCTTTGTGAACTTGTCTTGATATGTGTTTGCTTTCAATGTCTAGAACCCGGATTGAACTTGCTGGAAGAGGAAAGATTGGAACAATCTAAAGCCAAGAACAAAGGAGTGTGGATCCAAGACTAGCTAGCTTGGAGTATTGTGAGTGTAGTTACCTCTAGGGTTAGGACTAGGTCCTAACCAATGTATTCTTGTTACATTCTTGACATGATAAATGAATCTAATCATGAACTTGACCTAAAAAGGGAAGGATGACTAAAGAAATATATGAAACTTGATCCTATCCTTGAATACATGTCTATTTCGAATGCTTAATCATGAATAAGTGACAACATGGATGCTTGTATGTGCTATGATGCAATGTGATTGAATGATTAAAGACTTGTTTGAGACATATTATTATCTTGATGAAATGAAACATGAAACTACTTGACATGTGAGCTATGGCTCAATGGCTTAAGGGCCTAATATGAAATGAACTTGCTTGACATGAT
Organism: Hibiscus mutabilis; assembly: GCA_019671005.1. Lineage (NCBI taxonomy): Eukaryota > Viridiplantae > Streptophyta > Magnoliopsida > Malvales > Malvaceae > Hibiscus > Hibiscus mutabilis. The sequence continues at coordinate 18,943,612 of CM033717.1, read as the reverse complement.
CTTGATCTTGAAACACTTGAATAAATGGTAAATCGAACAACCTTGGTAGCTAGTTGGACTAGTTAGAAGGGCATGCCTTAGAGTCTAGAGCTCATTGTGTAAGGGTGGACTACGGTCCAAGGCTAAGGCCCCTATTTGGCGATAGACGGGGAGTACGTTTGTGGTCTTTGGTGACAGTAGGAGGGTTGACCAGCACTACGTTGCATCTTATGGCGACAGTTGGTTGGAGACTCGATTACCTATACAAACTAAGTACCAAGGGGTTGTTTAATGAATAACAATTGAAATAACAATCCTGCATCACATGATACTTGACTTGAAAGCATGACTCCTTGATTTCTTGTTTTGCAAGCATGTGTGCCTGATTCATGAAGTATAAATTCTTGTTGCTTGAACCTTGTGGCCGAATGTATGATATCCTTAGATATGATTTTCTTGATGCTTGAAAGCCTAGCTAAGATCACTCTAATTCTTGAAAGCTAAGATCATTCTAATGCTTGAAAGCCTTAGCTAGGTCTATACTTGACTTTAATGACACTTAAAACTAGAAATAACAATTGGTTAGACTTAGTACTACCTCACTAAGTACATTCTTGTACTTATTACTCTTGTTTCATTCTTTCCAACTACAGGATAAAGGATACGAGTTTGCTTGATCTTGAAGCATGCTACCTTGAGCAAGAAGCAAGTCACACAAGTTTGCCTAAGTATGATTTCATACTTGTTTTGTATATCTCCTATAATGGTGGCACTAGATTGCACATAGTTAGATTGATCATGCATTTTGAAACTTGTATGTATTGATTCTGATGGGCCTACCTTGTTATGTATTTAGTATCAAGTATGTAATGAACTTAGATAACGTGTAATGAATGGTTGTTGCTGCGCATATGATGACTTAAATGGAATGATCTAATGTTTGATCTAGTTATAAGTACCATTTGAATGCTTTGATTGAGTACATGTCTTGCTTGAATTGAACATAGGATAACCAAACCACATTGCTTGCCTTCTATTCGAATAGCCTAGTGTATGTTTAGGTGATTGCCGAATGGTGTGTGTGTCTGTGTATGCCTTGATGTATATGTTATGTATATTTTGTATAAATGGCCGAATGGTTAGGTATGGAAATAAGCTTGAATGAAACTAGTTACATGCTATTGAATGTTAGATAATTAAGCTTAGTAAGTGTAGGAATGAAATGACTAAATGTATACAAAATAAGGGACCTTGAAATGAAATGGAAGAATGTTACATCTAGAGATATTCGAACCTAAGCTAGGGAACAATGAAGTGCTTTGAATTGGTAATGTTGTAACTTATAATGTAAGTATAACAAGGAAGCAATTTATTGACCTATTTGAATGTCTTAGATTGATGTAAGATTACAAATGTAAGTTACTTACTTGATAAGTATTGTATGATTGGTTGCCTTGGCCTTGTTCGAATGGTTTAGGATGAGTATGAATCAATTGTGTGGTTACTTGTATGATAAGAAAATCGCCTTGCTTGCCTTGTTCATTGCTTGTATTGAGTTCGAATGTTTTGTTCCTTGCCTTGCCATTGCTTGCTTGTTAAGCAATGCTCCTGAGCCAGGTTCCTACTAGCCCGGGTAGGGGGTGTTACAATCTATCTCTTTGACTCTGGTGGTTCTCCAATAGCACTTGGCTAGTGATGAATCCACTAAGCTTCAACAATCAATGGGTCAGGTTGTTCCTTCTCCTACTAAGACATCACCCACTCCAACTCTGTCTGCTATTGTAGCGACAAATTATAAAATTATAAATTATGTTCCCTCTCTTTTCAAAATATTGATTTTGGGGGAATTTGGAAAAATCTCGTACTTTGAAATGAAAACAAATGAGTCACCACCGGTCACTTGGATTAGGTAGACCAAACACTAGGAAAACAATACCAGAGATTTATTGAGTTTGGGAGTCGATTACGAGTGGAGAAGTGTTGAAGTATTGATTTTTGATATAACAAAACTAAAAAATGTTTTTGGACTTAAACTAATTTGCAAAATTATTTCAAAAGGCCATAAACATGAAAAATATGTTTGAAATGTTTTCAAAGAGTTTTTGACATGTTTAAATGCTTTTAAAATAGCCAAAATGTCAACAACATGTTGTGTGTATCGGTACCTAAACACATGTATCATTACTTGGTCAGTTGTATCGATACACATTTTACCCATATCGATACACCCCTTTGTTTTACGTAAACTCCATTTTCCAGTAGTCAAACTGAGTATCGATACGGCTTAGCCCGTACCATTACGAAAGGGTGAGTACCGATACGCATGTATCGCGTATTGATACCAGTGTAAATTTGCCCAACGGCTAGTTTTCTAAAGAACATGTACCAATACGAGTCCCTGCGTACTGATACCTAGGAGTCCATAACAACATTTATTGAGGGAAACAAAGGCTCCAAACCAACCCCAACGGCTAGTAACGGCCACAAACTCCTTAGAGGGTTTAAAAGACTCAATCAAGCAGCCATAGAAGAACAAAAAACAACAAGCCAACATTCAATGTATAGAAAAAGTGTTTAGTGCTTTAAATTATCAATTTCTTTGTAGAACACACTTGTGAGCTTAATTGTCATACTTGCTCAAGTGTTAGGTTTTGGGTGAGTGCTTAGAATGCAAACAATTAGCCTTGTGAGGTTTATCCTAGTTTGCTTATTTCTTTTCTCTTATAAAAGAGGATTTTCTCAAAGCTTTAGAGTATAAGATTTGAGGTTGTAAAGGTTTCCCCTTGAGCCTAGAAAAGAGAATAAATTCTTAGTGAATTGGGAAAATCCTTAGTGGGAAGCTAAGGTAGTGGATGTATAGCTTTGTTAGAAGCTTGAACCATTATAAAACCTTGTGCAAAATTTTTAAATTCCATTGCTTCCACCACCATCACTCAAAAACCAATTCGCCCCCTCTTGCTACTCGGTTGATCGATCGAGCCTCCCAACAGGAAGGGTTCGCACCCCTCCACTCTAAAAAAAAGATACCTAAGGGTTCGTATCACATTTACTACAAAAAATTAAAATTCGATCTAATTTAATACTTAATCCCTAAAAATGCATGCATGCATGCATGGTCATACGATTTGAATATATAAAATTTTATAATTTACGGTACCAAAGGAAGATGATGCCTAGAGGCCCAGGACGACACTCTCAATAGGATACCAAAATTTTGAGGACTAGATCTAAACATTTCCAAATGCATGAGCAAATAAACATGCTACAACTAAATATGCATGAGCAAGTTAAATATGCTAAAAATAAATAAGGAGCAAAAGATAAAGAAATATCATAAAGATTAAAAGAAAATGCATAAACGAACAAAGAAACATGGACATTAATGCCCGTGTGGTGGCGAAAGATGTTCCTCCTCAAGGAGATGATGATGCGGATTTTGGCTTTGGGGCTGATCATGTTGTGGTGTTAGATAAAGGTTGTATTATGGATGAATCAGGGCTATTCCCCAAAATTAAATTCTCAGACCGCGTTCATGATCAAATTTATCGAAGTATACAGAATATGATTATTGTTTACTTTTTGGGCCGTTACATAGGGTATGGTGCGTTACATTCTAAGATTCTTGCCATGTGGAAGCCAAAGGGCGAGATTCAATTGATTCATTTGGAGAAATACTATTTTTGGTTAAGTTTGAGGATGCTATAGATTATGGGATGGTTTTAACTGATGGATCATGGACGATTTATGGTAGCTATTTAACGGTTCAGCCTTGGAGTTGTTCCTTCTCGAATATGGAAAAGCATCCATCTTAGGTGGTTGTTTGGGTTCGTCTCCCGGGTTTGCCTTATTGATATTACTATAAGGTGTTATTTAGAAGAATTGCACAAGTAGTTGGTCATTTTGTGTGAGTAGACTATAATACGTAGGCGGGCAAGCGTGGTAAATTTGCAAGATTGGCAATTATGGTGGATTTGAACAAACCATTAAAGTCGTGCCTTGGAATGGATAATTTTGTGCAAAGATTGGAGTATAAAGGGCTGCAACATATTTGGTTTGAATGTGGAGTGTATGGGCATACGAAGGAGGTGTGTCCGAAGCGTAAGGGTGTTGAAGAAGTAAGGGTTGTTGTTGTGGAAACTGACGCTACGTTGCGAGTAGGGGACACTGTGGATGGATATGGTTTGCACGGGCCTTAGATGGTTGTGGCTAATATGCGTCATAAATCGGTTGCAACATCGCCCAGAGGTGATGGTGCTGGATTGGGCACAAGAATGGTTAGGGATAGACCGTCCGGGTCGCGCTTTGCAACTTTAGAGGTTGAGGATGCTATGTTGGTTATGGATGATAATGTTGGTGCGGCCACGGTCCTTGTTGGAGGAAAGAGTGTGATGAACAAGGGTAAGAGTCTGGTCAAGGAATCAAATCCGAGAAGTGTTTTGTCACAGAAGGAATTCAAGAAAATAGTTGCATACTTAGCGTTGAATCCAAATAAAAAGTCTCACATGCGGGCGGCTAAGGGAGCTGGGCTGAGTGCTATTGAAGTGATTTCCCTGGTTGAGGGTACGCAACTAAAGGTCGTGGAGCATGAGGTTGTAAATAAGGGTGGTTCACATAGGGCTATTTTAGTTTAGGATTCTAGAATGAATCAGAAAATCACTTCTCGGGTGAAAGGGGGACAAGGAGTTAGCCCAATGGCATGGCGGGGGAAAGAAAATAGAGGGTTGTAGATTAAAATGAATGTTGAGTATAGAAATCCATCATGTGTTGTGCTTACAGAATGGGTTCATTCTTCGAATAATTTGATTGATGAGGAGGCTAAAAAGGTACATGCACATGGAAATATTTTAGATTTACAGATGGTGGAAGATGATCCAGATGAAGTTGATTTGCACCTGGATCAAGAGTTAGCAGAGGGCAAGGGTAGAGTTGATGATGGTAACGTTGACCAGTCGACAGATTTGTAAGGCTTGTCTCTCAATTTCTTATCTATTTTATGATGATTGTAATGTTTTGGAATTGTAGGGGTGCGGAAAGTGCCTCATTTTGTAGGCATTTTAAAATTTTTGTTCGTAGTAATAAACTGCAGGTGGTGGTGTTGATGGAACCTCAGACGAGTGGTGTTGTGGCTGATCGGGTGATTCGATAGCTTGGTTTTGCTAATTCGTTTAGGGTGGAATCTATGGGATTTAGTGGTGGCATTTGGTTGTTATGGTAGGATAAGGTGGAGGTGGATATGGTACATGTATCATCTCAATTTGTTAATTGTAAGTGTAGATCTGTTCATATGACAGAGTGGTGTCAAATCAAGATAGTGTATGCCAGTCCTATCGCGACAAAGAAGAAGTTTCTTTGGGGCCCTTCAGCTTGATTAGATCCTTGTAATGATGTTCCAAGGCTATTTAGGGGTGATTTTAACGCCATAGTGTGGTAGGAGGAACGTGAGGGTGGTTCGAGAGTAACATTCGGTGTGAGTAGATTGTTTACCGAGTTCATTTTTGATATAGGATTGTTGGATGTTAGGTATGTGGGAGATGATTTTACTTGGCATTGGGGTTCGCTTTACCAGCATCTTGATCAATGTTTAATGAATGAGGCATGGAGTTAGAAATTTCCTTTATAACAAGTGGAGCATCTGAAAAGGGTGGGATCCGGTCATTGCCTAATACTTTTCCCCCGAATTTAGATGTATGGCTAGGACAAAATTTCCCATTTCGGTTCTTCGCCGCATGGCAAGAGCACCCTCAGTTTGATTTTCTTGCAACAACTTGGAATCCAATGGTACCATTGGAAGATAATCTTGATAATTTTCATAACCAAGTAGAAAAGTGGAATAAGGAGGTGTTTGGCTATATTGGAGCAAAGAAGAAGAAATTATTGGCCCGTATTCAAGGCATTGACTGAGCCCTTCAATCTTGGTTCTCGAATTCATTACTTAATCTAGGAAATAAGTTCAGGCGCGAGCTTGAAGGGTTATTAGCCGATGAAGAAAGTTTATGGTTTCAAAAGGCCCGGACTAAATGGGTGGATTTTGGGGATCATAATATGTGGTTCTTTAATGCCTCGACCATGGCACGACGTAGAGCTAATACGGTGTTAGGATTATTTAATAATGAAGGGGAATGGTGCATGGATCAGGATGAATTAATGATGTTGGTTGTAGATTATTTTATAGCTTTGTTTACTTCTTTGAATGTGGTCTTCAATGAGTATGGGGTTCGGGGAGTTTTCCAGCCGTGCTGTACACTATGGTGCAGGAGTTGTGCCGTGAGGTGACTAGCGAAGAGATCAAGAGCATTTTCTTTAGCATAGGAGTGCTAGAAGTCCGGGTATTGATGGTGTACTTGCACTTTTTTACCAACATAATTGGAATCTTGTTGGGGAGAGTGTGTGATTTTATTTTAGAGATATTTGCTATGGGAGAGTTGTCGATAGTCTTGAATCGCACTATTATTGTGCTTATTCCTAAAGTTCCTCGGCCAACATTGATGGGTCAATTTAGGCCTATAAGTTTGTCTCTTATGCTAGACAAGGCAATTACGAAGTTGGTAGTTAATCGAATCAAACCATACCTATCAGAGTGGATTTTTGGGTCACAATCGAGCTTAATTTTGGGGTGATCGCTTTCGGATAATATTATTATTGTGCAAGAAGTTATTCACTCTATGCGTCGGAAAAAGGGAAGATCAGGTTGGATGACGATCAAAATAGATCTTGAGAAGGCGTATGATCGCCTGGAATGGTCATTTGTTGATGATACGTTGGGAGATGTTGGCATTCCAGATATGATTCGGCACTTGATTATGTCTTGCATGTCGTCTGTTACATCACAAGTTCTGTGGAATGGGTCTTTAACTACTTCGTTTTCGCCATCACAGGGTATAAGACAAGGTGATTTTATTTCTCCTTATTTATTTGGTTTATGTATGGAATGTCTTAGTCAGCCCGATTCAGGTGGCTGTACAAAATGGTGATTGGAAGTTGTTTAAGTTGTCACGTAACAGAGAGGGGTTTCGTACTTGTTCTTCGCTAATGATATGATATTGTTTTCCATGGCCTCTTTGGATCAGTTGGAGGTGATTCGTGGTATATTGGGCGAATTCTGTACTATATCTGGGTTCAAGGTTAGTACCCCGAAAACAACCATTCATTACTCTAGGAATGTGGAGTCTATTTTGCAAAGTCAGATTAGTAGTTTGTTTTGTTTTACTGAGGTAGAGGATTTAGGGAGGTATTTAGGGGTGCCAACATTACTACAGAGAGTGAGAAGTGCTATCTATCAGTATCTTGTGAATAAGGTACAGGATAAGCTGTCGGGTTGGTCTGCAAAGAATTTTTCATTGGTCGTTCGTATTGTGTTGGCGAAAGCTGTGTTAGAAGCCATACCATCATATACAATGCAGACTTATTTTCTTCTGTAGGGTGTATGTTTATTGATTAAACGCATTATTAGGCGTTTTACTTGGGGTCATGCTTCAGATCGTGGAGGTATTCACCTTATACATTGGGATGATTTATGTAAACCGTTGGATGAATGAGGTATTGGTTTTAAATGTTTGCATGTTCAGAATGAAGCATTTCTGATGAATATTGCATTTTAGTTGTTTACGGATCAAGATCATTTGTGGGTGATAATTTTACATACCAAATATAAATGGAATGACAATTTGGAGGGCCCGATGTTACGACCTAATTGTTCGAGGCTGTGGCGTGGGTTTGTTTGGTTTAGGAGGATGTCCGCGCTAACATCGGTTGGAATATAGGTAATGGGCAGAGGGTTCGATTTTGGAGGGACTCATGGATTCATGGTGTTGGTTCGATACTGTCGAAGCTAGTACCATGGACAATTGTTGAGAATGTGGATGATTGGGTGGTTGATATAGACGATGATATGGGGAATTGGAAGTGGAATGACTTTGGTCATCTTTTGGACCGTGAGATGCGACAAGTAGTGGATGCGGTGAAAGCCTCTTCGCTGCAGCATATACCCGATGGTTTGAGCTGGTTGTCGAGTGCAATATGGCAATTTCAAGTGCGTACGACTTATCGTGTTAGGGCAGGTGTGCAGATTGGGCCTAAGGAGCTGATATAGAGAGTTGTGACTTAGTTTTGCGGTTTGCCGCGAGTCGGTACCTTTCTTTGGTTGGTCTACCATGGGTGAGTGTTGTCAAATAATAAGCATGTTCATCGGCATATGGCTAACGATCGTTCGTTTGTAGTGTTGGGCAGCCAAGGAAGACATTCATCATATTTTGAGATTTTTCCCAAGCACAAATGCGTTGAGGTCGACGTTGGTCAAACCTGAGAAATTGGATGAATTTTTTGGGTTAAGTACTTAGGAGTGGATCTATGCTAATCTCACTAAACCGAAGAGTTTTGTGATACAAAGTGATGATTGGGATGTGTTGTTCAGATTGTTTCTTTGGAATATTTGGAGACGTCGAAAGGACTTGGTATTTAATGAGGATGTTATTGGACATGAACCAGTCCTTGCGGGTAGTCACAGAATACAGCGTGAATTTTGTGCGGGTGCAGGGCTGGAGGCTTACGATCAAGCTCTGAGGCAGCAGGGTGTTGTGCATTGGATTAAACCTCTAGTCGGGTGGTGTAAATTGAACTGTGATGGGGCTTGTACCGGAGAACAGAGGATGCATCATGTGGTGGGGGTGATCCGCAATGATGCCGACAACTGGTTGATTGGGTTCTCGCGTTATATTGGTATTTGTACAGTTCTTGAATAGGAGTTGTGGGCTATTTTCAAGGGCTTACCGGCTGAATGGACGCTTGGTATCTCCCAATTAGTAGTGGAGTCATATTCCAAAGAAGCGATTGCTTGTGTGTTGCAGTATAAGGGTGGTTTATCCCCATTCACACTTGTGTTTATATTGCTGCCATGCTGAAAAGGGAATGGGTAGTTCATTGGAACATGTGTTTTGTGAGGGGAATCATGTTCCGGATAGATTGGCTACTCGTGTTGATTATGATGATACGATTTGTCGTTGGTTTCTTTTGCCTCCGGAGGATGTGGTTAGTTTATTACGAGATGATGTCGGGGATGTTGGTTAGGATATTGTTTTGGCTTTATGATTGTGTTATGATACATAATACTTGACGATCTTGAATTATATTACTTTATGTGTACTCTTTTCCTCCATCTAGATTTAGAAAGGTTTTTAATAAGGCGCATAATAATAATCCCTTTTATTAATAAAAAACATGGACATTAAATTAATAACATATTATACAAACTTAGATAATAAAACATGCATATGCTAATGTCGACTATGCTAACGCTTGGCAAAATGGTAGAAAATGTATTCGAAATATGTAAGAATAATGCCAAGTATGAGTCCTTTGCGTGCAAGTATACCGGTCAACAAGTAATACAGCAGTAAGCTGAGTATGGAATCCACAGGGATTGACCAGGAATTTGATTGCTTCAATTATTACTTGTCAAGGAAAAATGTTGGTTTAATTTGAAGTGGTTTAAAAAGTGTTTTAAACTAATGGAAAGAAAGTAAAACAGCATTGGCAAGAGGAGTTTTCAAATGATTGATGAGCGTTGGTAAGGGGTGTCTAGTTTTCACGCTATTCATTCTAGCCTTAATAATGTTCTGCCTTGGAATTATTTCCGAGCATATTCAAAGATGACATTGCTTTTTTCGATGGCAATGCCCAAAATTAACCATGTTAAACTCCTATATGTTTATAGTGAAGTTTTTCATCAATTAATTTCATTAAGTTCCAATCTATACTCCTAAGGGGTAGATTCACTTCAAAAGTAAGCTCATCTACTTGAACATCTTCTTTCGAAGCTTCTCTCCTTTGTACCTGGCAACGATCATTGCCCCTCAAGTCTATTAAGATATTAAGGTGCAATAAGCAAACAATGCCAGTGGTTGGTTGGCAAAGAACTTAATAAAAATTGTAGAACGTGCCAGGTAAGGAAACAATGGCAAGGCATTTGATTTATTAAAGAATAAACATAAAACCAGCATTAAACGCAAACATCCCCCACCAACTGTAAAAGTTTAGTTCATGGTGGGGTATCCATCCAAAAACCTTCATCGTATCTCCACGCCATCATTATTAAAAATAAAAATAGCTAAAATAAAAGGAATGGACTAGAAGAGGGTCCGTCGATGCATCCCTTCAATGGCTCCAAGCTCTCCGTCAAGCTGGTCGAACCACGTCGCTCCTCGATGCAGCCTTTCTTTCAATCTGATTGTCTGTCGTCTCTCTATTCCCTCTTTGGATCAATGATTAATCCTTTTTATAAGTCAAGCACGGGACGCCTAGGATAAGCCTTGAATTTTGAATGTGCAAGGGATAAAGGATTTGATCATCTTATCCAAAATTTGAATCCTAGGGTTGACATGTACAAGGTCCAACGGGTACCTGGCCAGGCATTAGACACCTTTTCTATGCCAGCCGAACTTTGGTAATTTATGGTCCATCTCTGCCAATAGTATATTTGCATTCTCTCTGCATTCCTTCGATGCTCTGCTCTACCAAGCATGTCTTGCTTTGCCAAGCCTGTAATAATGCCAACAAAGCAACCCTTCACACTAGCATAAACACCACTCTCAAACTCCTTATGCAAATGCATGAATTTAACATCAAAATGCAACTAAATGTACTCAAAGGCAAGCAAAGACATTGTAAAATAAGAATAAAAATCAGTAATTTTGAGGAGTTAACACTCCCCCATACCTATCTCATTGCTTGTCCTCAAGTAATGCAAGTAAAAAGAAATGTGAAAATAGTACCTCAGCAAAATTTTGGTTGGAATGCCAACAAGTGCTGGCAAGCAAAATCTGGCTCTAGTTCTATCCTTAGATATCCCAGTGCAGTAATGCCAAACAGATAAGCAAATTCAAGTGCAACAATATAGCTCTAGTCTAAGGTCATGAACAGTGCATGAAGTGTAGGCAATATACATTAAGATTTCCTTTTACTCCCTTAGTCAAATTTACTACCTAAACTCAGAATTTTTTATTTTTCTTTTATTCCTGCCAAGGGTTTCTTCTGGCAATATTTAAGTTTGCTTTGTAACATTGTTCGGTGTGAGAAATAAGATGGAGCATACCGTGAGTCCCCCACGTTAATCCATACATTACTAGGCTTTTACTCTTTAAAGTTTTTTACTTGAGCACTAAGAGGAAGCAAACCACGAAGCCCCAAGTAACTTATTATCTCCAAGTAGAGGAGAGTTCTACATTCTTTTCTTGCCTTGGCAAAATATTGTTGTCTTATTCTTTCTTTTTACCCTGACATCAATTTTTTCTGAGCTTTGTTTCAAAAAGTTCTAAGTTTGTTTGGGAACCTAGATGAATACTGTGTTTCAAGTGAGAGTTCAAATCCCTAAGCTAGAGATCAATTGCCAAGCAGACATGGCATTACTATATTCTGGTAGCATAGGCAAACTAATGATTTAAAATTTCAGCAAAAGACATAAAACTATAGAACAAATAATACTAGCCTAGCAAAGTGTTAGCATTCTTCAAAATTTGATCAAGGCAACATTTTCTTTTTTAGTGGTTCGGTGTGCATGACATTAATCTAATCTACATGGCATGGAAACAAAATACAAACAATAATATAAACATGCATGCATGACATGGCAACAATGAGGATGCGCTCCCCCAAACCAAATGCATGTGTGTCCCTAATGCATAAAACAGTACATATTTACAAATGAAATAGTAAAATGCATGAACGTGTAAATACAATGATATGAAATTTAAAGGAGTTTAGGAAGAGGGGAAATCCCCTTTGGAGGGTTATTCTCGTGTGACACGTGTCTTTCTTTTGACAAAGCTCCCACGATCAGGGGCCATGTGTTTCCTTCCTTTCATGCCCGGCTTTGAGGCGATAATGGAAGCTCCAATGTAACAGATGACTTCCTTAACAATTTACACTAGCTTCGAAGTGGCAAGAGTGTCAACAAACAATGTGAGGGCAGCAGGTGTTGTGGTAGGTTTTTCTTGAATTTCTTCCTCAGATTCTGCCGGTGTTTTTGTCTTAGCAGACTCAACTTGAATTGGAAAAACTGGGACTGTGGCATTAGAGTGTGTTGGAGTATGAATTGAATGAGGATTGGCTGGCATGTCATCATTGGCAAAGATATCAGTGAGGAACTCAGGAAAGGCTGAAAAAATGCCTAGGATACTCTCTCAAGTGTATCCTTGATGGAAACGTCCCTGGCATGAGCATAATGCCAGAGCTTGAGATTTCGCTCCTCAACTCTCTCTAATTTTTAGAGAATGATCTCCTGGCACTGGTAGATCTGGGAAAGCGTTGCCACTGAAGTAGCTCGCATGGAAGCGTTAGGCTCTACCTTCGACACCTTGGGATTGGGCGTTAATTCTTTTTCCTTTCCCTTGCCTTTGTCTTTTGACTCGATGGAAGTGAGTTGCCTCCACAGGGTAGCTGTTATTGTTGTCCCCTTGGTTTCTAGGACCTTGTCTGATTCGATATTTGGCACACCATGTTTCATGCAAATGTTAGAAATCAACAAGGGGAAAAACAAACTACCATTACCTCTTTCAGCACACTTATAAGTTTCCTCGATGATGAGTCGGCCAACATTGATCTTACAGTCTATAATGATGGAATGTAGTAGTGCCAGCCTCTCTTTCGAGACAGTTTCATTGTGGGTAGTTGGCATCAGGTTTTCCTTGAGAAAATGTTTCCACCCCCTCGACTGCGATTTTAAGGCCAACCACTTGACTGTCTGGTGTCCGTTCGATGACACAGTCCATGTAGTGTTAAGCTCACACAAATCTATCAACATCTTCTTCCTCTTGGTGGCGTTTACAGAGTCAGCAAATTCCTAGTGTTCATCTTCTGCACCATCCAACTCAAACACAGCATTAATGTACCCTTCATCAAAACGCACACGCGTACCTCGAATCATCAAAAAGGGTGAATCTTTAGTGGCAAGATGGGTGTAGAATTCTCAGACGGTGTTGGAGTCAACTTCTCCCTTCTATTGGCATAAAAGCTCCCACTTCTGCTTGGTTACTACCGCCATGAACTCCTAGGTAAATCCCAAGTTTCGTTCATCCTTGATCTCAAATTTTTTCTCATAGGAAAATGTTATTAAGGAAAAAAAATTCCTCATATTTCTTGTGGATCTCCTTGTTGAAGAAGATCTAAAACAAAATCGATGATGAAGCCATGGAAACAACTCATGGGCTGAATGATTGTAAAAAGAAAGAAGAAGAAAAGTGAATTTTTGGCTTTTCTCGATAAAGAATATGAAGAGAAAAGTAAAAAGGTTGAGTGTTTTAAGTGGGGTTACTAAAGTAGCTGTTTAAGAGGGGATAATGATGGTTCTTTGTGTGTGTACGGAAAATAAAAAGGGATGATGTATAAGGGTTTAAGTGATAGGGCGGCAAAGTGAAGTGATAAGGTGATGTGATTAGGTTGAAATTTTAATTTCAACTTATCGCTTGGGCGGCTAGGGTAAAAATTCAAAGGAAAAATTTTCACTTTTCATGGGCCGGGTTTAATTAAGCCTTAGGCAGCTAGGGTAAATCTATTTCTCCAAAATTTCACCTGCCTCATGCCAAGCCTCTACCTTGGCATTCTGCCTGGCACAAAAACCTGCACTTACTCAAGGAAAAACCTTTCAACGCAGCAAAGGGAAAATCAAAAATTAAAAGAAAAATAATTAAATGAAAAATACTGAAAAAGAAAAATATCTAACCTACTATTTACAAAAATTACACAATGATGATGATCATGAAATCTCTACTAGGAGAATAACCTCATCGACATTCCTTTGAGTGTCTTCCAAATAGTGCTTCAATCGTTGACCGTTTACCTGGAAGATTTCTCCCGACTTCAAATCTTTGATATCCACTGCTCCATGGACACATGGTTTCACAGCTTCAACCCGGCCATCTAGACTTAGGCTTACCTGAAATCAATTCTAGCCTTGAGTTAAAAAACAAAACACATTGGCATACCTTAAATTACCTTGACAATATCCTTCTGTCATGCCAACATTTTGTCCTTTCTTTGAAAAGTCTGGCATTCTCATAGGCGTGTGCTCTAAATTCCTCTAACTCATTTAGGTCTAATGACCTCTTAATCTCCTTATTGGAAATCTCAACTTGGCCATTTGTTTCGGGATGGTGTGTTGTGGCAATCATTTGCTGAATTCCATATCTACACAAAGCTTTAGAGATTATATTGCATTTAAAATGGGTACCCTCATCATGAATAATCACTCTAGGGGCACCAGATCAAGTAAAAATGTGTTTATGCAAGAACTTGGCAACAGCCTTGGCATCGTTCGTTGGCAAAGCAACAGCTTCAACCAATTTTGAAACGTAGTCAACAACCACAAGGATATGTAGGTTACCAAATGATGGAGGAAATGGACCCATGAAGTCTATCCCCCATACATCAAATAAATTTACTGGCATAATATTTTGGAGCAGCAATTGGTGCCTGTCAGAGATATTTCATGTCCGTTGGCATCGATTACATGCCTTGGAAAAGTTATGGGCATCTTTGTATAGTGTAGGCTAAAATAATCCTGACTATAGCACCTTGGCAGCAGTTTTCATCATGAAAAAGTGACCTCCATACAGGCTGCATGGCATAATTGCAATATGTTGTGTTGTTCATCTTCTAGCACACACCATCTTATCACTTGGTTAGCACACTGTTTGAAAAATATTAGCTTGTCCCAATAATATTGCCTAACTTCTCGCAAGAATCTTTTCTTGGCATTATATGCCAGATCGGGTGGCAGAATATTGCTTACTAGGTAGTTAACAATGTCAGCGTACCATGTCATGGTATTGATTGCAAGCAAATACTCATCTGGAAATTCATATCTTATGGCAGCAGTCTTACCATCTTCAAGGTGATGCTCTAGATATGATAGGTGGTCAGCTACTAAGTTTTCATTGCCCTTCTTGTCTCGGATCTCGAGATCAAATCCTTGTAGCAAAAGCTTCCATCGAATCAGTTTGGGCTTGGCATCCTTCTTTTCCAAGAGGTATTTCAATGCCAAGTGATCTGTATACACCACAACTTTGTTACCAACTAAATAAGATATGAAATTATCAAATGCAAATACAATCGCGAGAAATTCTTTCTCAATAGTGGTGTAATTCGGTTGTGCTTCATTCAATGTTCGGCTGGCATAATAAATGGTATGAAAAACTTTGCCACGCTATTGTCCTAGCACTACTCCGATGGCATAGTCTTTGGCATCACACATGAGCTCAAATAGCTCATTCCAGTCCAGTGCCACGACTATATGGTCATTAATCAACTTCTCCTTAAGTTCCTGAAACGCTCTTAAACAAGAATCGTCAAATGCATAAAGGTTTAGAAATTTTAGAAAAATCTTTAATGAAACGTCGGTAAAAACATGCATGTCCCAAAAAACTTCATATACCTTTTACACTTATAGGAGGTGGCAATTACTTGATTACCTTCACTTTTTCTTTGTCGACCTCTATTCCTCTCTTGGTCACCTTGTGGTCGAGAACAATGCCCTCCTTCACCATGAAGTGGCATTTTTCCCAATTCAAGACCAGATTTTTCTCAATGCATCTCCTTAAAACTTGCTCCAAACTCTAAAGATATTCTTTAAATGTTTTTCCAAACACTAAGAAATCGTCCATGAATACTTCCAAGTTATGTTCAATCATGTCGAAAAAAATGGACATCATGCAATGTTGAAATATTTTTGGGGCATTACACAACCCGAATGGCATTCTTCTAAAGGCAAATGTCCCATATGGACACGTGAATGTGGTCTTCTCCTGATCTTCTACAGCTATGGTAATCTAATTATATCCTGAATAACCATCTATGAAGCAATAGAATGCCTTACCTGCCAATCTGTTCAACATTTGATCAATGAAGGGCAATGGAAAATGATCTTTCTTGGTGGCATTGTTTAGCTTCCTATAATCCATGCACACTCTCCATCCAGTAGCAGTCTTGGAAGGGATTAACTCATTGTTGTTATTTTCAATAAGGTCATGCCACCTTTTTTGGCATGAATTGCACCGGGCTGACCCACGAGCTATCAGAGATGGGATAGATTATTTCGGTATCCAGCCACTTGATAAACTCCTTTTTACAACCTCTTTCATGCTCGGATTCAGCCTTCTTTGGCCTTCAATTGTTTTGTCATGATATTCTTCCAGAATTATTTTGTGCATGCAAATGGTTGGGCTTATTCCTCGGATATCAGCTAAGGTCTATCCCAATGCTTGCTTGTAATTGCTTAGAATTTCTAGCAATCTTTCCTCTTGATCATTAGTTAGATCAGCAGCAATAATCACTGGCAAGGTCGAGTGTTTACCTAGTAGTCATACTTGAGATGGTCTGGCAATGATTTTAGTTCCAGTTCAGGTGGCTCCTTAATGGATGGTCTAGGTGCCACGATCTCTCTGCCAGCCAACTCCAGTGGCTCTGGCTGTCTAAAATAGCTTACCTCTTCTAAAGTTATTCCTTTAGTTTCCTCACTCATCTCTTCTTCATTGTCTCGACCGCTGGCATCATCATCTACGTCTTGGCACAGTTGTGCCAGGTCCACTTTAAAAATAGACTCCATCATTTCATTAGCTTGGCATTCCTCAGATTCATTTGCGCATTTAAGATCTTGAAACACATTAAATGTAACATGTTGATCATTCATGTGCATAGTTAATTCACCTTTGTGAACAGCAATTAAAGCTCTACTTGTGGCAAGGAATGGTCTGCCCAATATAATTAGGATATTAACATCTGCCTCATAATCTAAAATGATCAAATCAGCTGGGAATATGAATTTGTCTACCTTTACTAACACATCCTCAATCTTACCCTTACGAAGTGCAAAAGATCGATCTGTCAGCTGAAGTGTTACCGTGGTAGGCCTTGCTTCTATGCCAAGCTTTCTAAAAAAAGACATTGGCATCAAGTTGATGCTCGCCCCCAAGTCACATAGTGCCTTACCCATAAATCTATTGCCAATGGTACAAGGAATAGTAAAACTTCCCAAATCTTTCAGCTTTGGTGGTAACCGATTGAGTATCATTGCACTACATCCCTTAGTGAGAGCTACAATCTCTAAATCACCCAGCTTCCTCTGTTTGGACAAGATGTCCTTCATGAATTTAACATAATTGGGTATTTGCTCGAGAGCTTCCAGCAACGGTAGATTGATTTACAATTGTTTAAGTACTTCCAATAAGTGCTTAAATTGTTGATCCTGCTTTTGTTTTTGTAGTATTTGTGGAAACGGTGGAGGTGGATAAGCATATGCTGACTCTACCGGCTTTGCCAAGGTTTTGTTGGCATTCAACTGAGGTCTGCCATCAGACTGCTATCTAGCATCACTTATTTCATCTTCTTTCTTCTCTGCTTCTTTTGGTTCATCTATTGGTTCATTCTTCTTCTCCTAGCAACTATTTGGCTGCTTGAAAGACGTCTCATCCTCACATTGTTTGCCATTCCGAAGAGTTACAACTTTGCATTGTTCATTGCAGTTTTTCCTAGCATCATTTGTATCATTTGGCAAAGCTCCTTAGGGTCTATTATTGAGTGCATTGCAATCTGTCCAATCTGCACCTCCTAGTTTCGCATAGATGCTACCAAACTCTAGATATTTGCATCATTCCTCTCCATGTATTCTGTCAAAGTCCTTTGTTGTTCTTTTGCCCTGCATAAAAATTGTATTGTGGCCGCTATGGCATGGCATTCTAGTTGACCCTTGGCGTGGCATTGTTGTTCTGCCTCTTAATGTTGTTGTTCTGATGTTGGGCATTGTATTGGTTACCTCCTTGATTTCCCCAAGCTAAATTTGGGTGTTGTCTCCATCCTGCATTGTATGTATTGGAATTCAAATTATAATTATGATTAAAATTGCCAACAAAATTTACGTTGGCAGGGCAATCTTCCTTTTGGTGATCCTTTCCGCATATTGTACAGAATGAGTCTAACACCTTAACTTCTTGGACCTCATTACTCTTTTGCAAAGTTCTCACCATGATAGTAAGATTGGAAATCTCAGTGTGGATGATGTGAATTCATCTATCTGTAATTTCCCACCAATTTTAGTTTGGTCCCAAGTCTGGTAGTAGAATATTCAAAATAATTAGTTGAAATCCTCTCACGGATGCCAACTACCTCTGTGTAGTTTTTGTCAAGCAGTGAACCATTTGCCAAAGCATCAACAACCATTCTGGCTTGTGCATTGAGTCTATTGTAGAAGGTCTCCATCTGGGTATATTTTGGGAATCCATGCATAGGACACCTCCTCAACAGGTCTTTATATCTCTCCTCAAGCATCATATAAGGTCTCATCATCAGCCTGCCTAAATGTGAAGATCTCACTCCTCAACTTGGTAGTGAGTTTAGGTGGCTGGAATCGTAGCAAAATTTTCTAGCATAGATCTCTCCATGAGGTGACAAAACCAGGTGGCAAAGAACTTAGCCATGTTTTTGCTCTATCACTTAGGGAAAATGTAAACAAATTCAGCTTCATTGTATCCTTTGATACTCCAAGCTATTGAAATAGCTGGCAAACCTCCATGAATTGCTTTAAGTGTTGCCTCGAATCTCCAATAGGTGCTCTATCAAATTGTCCTACATTCAAAAGCATTTGTATTATTACGTTTGAGTTTAAAATTAGGTGTATTTACCTCATGACCAATCAGTCATGGCATCAAATTGTCAATGTTTGGTGCCAAGTGTTCTCTAATAGGTCTCTCTTCCTTCACATTAATGGTTAGGGCAACATGAGCTGGTGGTATCCCATTGTTATTAGGTGGATTCTCCTTATTGTTTAACACACCATTTCCTCCATTGCCTTGTTGAGCCATCTCTCAAACTTTTTTCTTTAACCTTGACAATATTCTTTTGATTTTCGGATCGTATGCCAATCTTCCACCATAGGGCAGTTTCTGGTCATACACTGGTCAAAACAAAAAAAATAAAATAAAAGAAAGACAAGTAAAAATTTAAAAACAATAAATTTCGTCGCAATCCCCAGCAACGGCGCCAAAAACTTGTTGACTGAGCTAACACTTGGCAAAAGGGTAGAAAATCTATTGGAAATAAGTAAGAATAATTCCAAGTATGAGTTCTTTGCATGCAATTATACATGGTCAACAAGTAATACAACAGTAAACTGAGTATCGAATTCACATGGATTGACCAAGAATTTGACTACTTCAATTATTACTTGTCAAGGAAAATTGTTGGTTTGATTTGAAGTGGTTTTAAAAAGTGTTTTAAAGAAATGGAAAGAAAGTAAAACAGCGTTGGCAAAAGGAGTTTTCAAATGATTGATAAGCATTGGCATGGGATGCCTAGTTTTCACGCTATTCATGCCAGCCTTAATAATGTTCTGCCTTGGAATTATTGTCGAGCAGATTCAAAGATGGCATTGCCTCTGTCGATGGCAATGCCCAAAATTAACCATGTTAAACCTCTATATGTTTATAATGAAGTTTTTCATCAATTAATTTGATTAAGTTCCAATCTATACTCCTAAGGGGTAGATTCACTTCAGAATTAAGTTCATCTACTTGAACATCTTCTTTCGAAGCTTCTCTCCTTATTACCTGGAAACAATCGTTGCCCCTCAAGTCCATTAAGATATTAAGGTGCAATAAGCAAACAATGTCAGGGGTCGCTTCGCAAAGAATTTAATAAAAACTGAAGAACATGTCAGATAGGGAAACATTGCCAATGCATTTATTTATTAAAGGCTAAACATAAAACCAACGTTAAACGCAAACATCCCCCACCAACTATAAAAGTTTAGTTCATGGTGGTGGTATCCATCCAAAAACCTTCATCGTATCTCTACATCATCATTATTAAAAATAAAAATAACTAAAACAAAGAGAATTGACTAGAAGGGGGTCCGTTGATCCAGCCCTTTATTGGATCCAAGCTCTCGGTTAAGCTGGACAAACCATGTTGCTCCTCGGTGCAGCCTTCCTTTCAATCCGATCGTTCGTTGTCTCTCTCTTCCCTCTTTGTATCAGTGATCGATCCTATTTATATAGGCAAGCATGAGACGCCTAGGATAAGCCTTGAAATTTGAATTTTGAATGTGCGAAGGATAAGGGATGTGATCATCTTATCCAAAATTTGAATCATAGGGCTGACGTGTACAAGGTCCAACGGCTACCTGGCCGTGCATTAGACACCTCTTCTATGCCAGCCGAGCTTTGGCAATTTCTGGTCCATCTCTGCCAATAACATCTCGGCATTCTCTCTGGCATTCCTTCCTTCTACGTTGCTCTGCTCTGCCAAGCTTGTTCTGCTCTACCAAGCCTATAATAATGCCAACAAAACAACCATTCACATAGGCATAAAACACCACTCTCAAACTCTTTATGCAAATGCATGAATTTAACATCTAAATGCAACTAAATGTACTCAAAGGCAAGCAAAGACATTGTAAAATAAGCATAAAAATCAGTACTTTTGAGTAGTTAACAGCTAAACAGCAAAACACGAAACAGACATAAACTATACCATTCATTAAACTATACACTTATATATATATGCGGCATGTCTAAGAAAAAAATAAATATTATAGTATTAATATAACATAACATACAGTAACCATAATATATATGCAACATACATACATGAAATAAATATACCATAATATACATAAAAACATTATATTATGCATTATATATTATAACATACGTATAAGATATATATGATGTATACATACATAAAAAACATGTATCATACATATAATATATAAAAAAGGCATCAAATAACATGCTTGCTATAAATAAATAGAAAAAAGGATTAAAAAGATATCAACCCATTAAAAACAATTTAAATCAAAGAAAAAGGGCCCTATTAATAATATTTGTAAAAATTCCATGGACCAAAATGGTCAGTAAACCATTAGAAACTAGTTTAAATCACACATAAGGACCAAATTGAATACGGTTTGAAAAATGTAGGGACCAAGGATGTAATTTCAAAAGGTTGGAGATCATCAGAATAATAAAAAATGCGGAGGTCCTCGTTGTGCAATTATTTTAGGGCGGAGGGACCGTTTGAGCTATTAGACCATTTTTTAAAACAAACTATATAATACCCTTCTCGAGCAAAAATCCGGTTCTTTAGCCATTTTAATTAAAAATATTTTACAAACCCCCCAAATCCTCTAGTTTAAAAACCAGAAATGGATAAACACATGGGTATGAACTCAAAAACCGGCACCGAACTGTCGTGTCAGCCGCCATGAATCGTAGTCAGCCAGCATCGGATACTACTAAACTTAGCCCAAAAGTTCATTTTTCCATCCTGACACCAAATTCGGCCTCCATTTTAACGAAAGAAACTTTTTTTCTTTAGAATTAAAAATCGAAGCCCCAAAGCTCTTTTCTTTTAAAAAAACCTTAAACGCTTTTGAATCTAAACGGAGAGAATAGGAAGCAATGAGACAAAAGCACTTGGGACCATTCATCGGTGGCCCCATCCTCGGCTGCAGAAGGTGATGATCCGAGACTGAAAGGTAAAACCCTAGCCTTTTTTCTTTTCTGTTTTTCATTTGATTCCAACCAAAAATAAAATAGAAAAAAATTACCTATGAGTACATGGTTTGCTTTTACATTTCTTGGGGCCACTTTTTTTGCTTTTTTATTGATTGTTGAATATGAGTACATGTTTTGCTTTTACATTTCTTTTATATTTGATTATTTTGTTTACAAGAATAAGAAAAATTAGTGCATCTACTATGGCTCATTTTTGCTTCTGATATCATTGATATTTTTTATTATTTGTTCTGCACGGTGGTTGGGAGAGGGAGGTGGTCGTATGGTGGCGGCATGATTTCTGGAGGTGGCGCTACGTAGACGGAGGAGACGAGGCAGCGTGAGCGTATGAAGGAGCCGAACGGTCTCGAGTAGGGAGCACGCGCGCGTGGGGAGCTGAATGGCCTCTTCTCTTTTTGATCTGGACCGTTGGATTAGATCCTAGAGATGGGCTGCACAAAAGAGAGATGTCAAATTAGGGCTAGGTTTTTTTCAACTAGGCAAAACAGGTCTGTATATTATTATTGGGTTGTTTGTAATGGACTAAACATTTAACTAAAATGGGTTTTCATTTTATTTATTTTTATTGATCTATTTTGTACTATAATATCTATAATAATAATAAAATAAAAATAATAAAAGACCAGATGAAAATTAGTGAATGCAACTACCACCCCTAAAACTCAGACCAAAGTCACTACTGGATGAGTTCTTGAACTCATTGAGGAGCTACAAGCACACTTGGGGCGCAAGCCCTCATTATCTGCCTCCTCGAAATCTTCAGCCTCCACCAATGTTCTCCAGTAGAGGATGCCCATGCATCCCTTGTGACAAATCAGGCCCCACAAGATCCAACTCCCGCCGTGCCATGAACTGGACAACGAACCAAGATTCAGGCGCGCCAGTCTGCACTACCACCCTAATGACTCCCTAGGTTAGTTTTCTTTTGTTTTGTTTTTAGTTTAGTTTTTCGTATTGCATTTTTTTTTTGTTTCCATTTTGCATTGGGACAATGTTCTTCTCAAGTTTGGAGGAGTATTATCCCTTGTATATATTAGGCTAAATTTAGGTAAGTTTAATTTTTTATGCATGAAAATAGCCTAATATGTTCTAGCTGGTTCTCTTTGCTATGATTCCACTGATTCTAAAATTGTTTCTGCGTTGATCATGATTTTCTATGGTTAATGTTTTGCAATGTGTTAAGAGTTTTCGTGTTTTGAACTTAGTTTTGAAACTGATGTAGCTTTTAAATCACGTGTTGCATGCCTTCTAAAAAGCTTAAGAAGCCTTAGGTAAATTTTAGGTTGACTCTCTGATGCCAAAGCATAATAAATGCAAATGAACTAAATGCTCAATGTAGCATATTAAAGGCTTAATTAAACTCCCAGAAAATTGAGAAAATGATGAAAAAAAATAATTAAAACTCGATGCCACAGGCAAAACTGTTGAGGGACACTCTTCTATGCATCT
This sequence comes from Hibiscus mutabilis, assembly GCA_019671005.1. NCBI lineage: Eukaryota > Viridiplantae > Streptophyta > Magnoliopsida > Malvales > Malvaceae > Hibiscus > Hibiscus mutabilis. The sequence continues at coordinate 18,920,627 of CM033717.1, read as the reverse complement.
GGCTACCCTAGTACACTAGGTGAGTAGTGTTTGCTCCATTTAAATTTCTCTAGTAGGAATGGTAGTATTGGCATAAGAGTGAATGAAAGTCTTCACAGGATGAGTCTGCTCGTAGGGCTCGGGGATGGGCTATTTGCTCCACTCCATCTTCAGGTCTGAGAGTAATCGTGATAAGTTGAAGCCCCAATGATACAGTTTTTTGTAAACTTAAAAAGAATGAAATGAGTACAATATTGTGCTTAAAAGAGAAAGAATATGCCGAGGCAACAATAGACAATAATCCTTAAATTTTTCTAAGGCTATTAAGTGATGAATGCATGTGACACAACACCCACTGCACCTACAGTAGAATTAATCCATGGAACAAAACTGTAAGCTCTAATGCATTGCATTCCATTAAAATAGATGAGGAATGAATTATTGATGAAGCATGTCTTGGAATCTTTGTTATCATAACATATTTGGAACCTTGGAAACCATGGATTGTTTATATTTTTATTTTTGTTTTTGTGTTTCATGTTTAGATAACAATGCTTGAAGACCGGCACAAGTTCAATTTGGGGGTATTTGATGACTGTGTAGATATCTTATTTTGCATACCCTTTTTACTTGGCCTTTGCATGCGTTCAAGCTCATTTAGTTGCATTTAGGAGTAGATTGCATATAGTTTGCATGTAGTTAGGGAGTTACACTGCATGTGCTTAAATGTTATATATTTTAGTGTTTTTAATGGGAAATATAGTGTTTTGTGGTGCATGCGTAGGAACCTTTGGAGCTGGGGGAATGCTGGAGCGGAAGAGTAGAAAATCTCTCGGTTGGAGCTAATGAGGCATAAAGAGTTGGAGATAATTCTACATTTGACCCACATGGACTCTCCTTAGATACGGAACTCATTAAAGATAGCGAGAAAGCAAAGATCCTCTTAAATGAGGTTGCGCGCTTTAGTGTTGTGAAACCCTAGCTTCCCCGCCTATATAAGAAAGACTTGGACAACAATTAAAGGGAGTGTGTGTTGCACGTAATAAGTGCTCCGCAATTGTGCAAGTGTACACGTCGCAAGTTATAGTATAAAAGATATCGTCTCCACAGGGATTGGTGCCACTTCAAGAATCTAGTTTCTTGCACTGTAAAAGTAAAAGAACACAAGTAGATGATTGTAGGAGTTTAAACTAATAACTAAACTAGAAAGAAATAAAGTAAAAGAAGATGTAATCAAATGAGAGAGTACGTCGGGTTATCGTGAGTTGAGGTGTGATAGTAAGAAGGATCGTCTTGGTAAAAGAATACAGTGGCAACTCAGTTGCCGTGGCAACTTGCGTAGCTGGGTTGCCTTGGTAACTAGTAGAATGGTTGCCTGGGAAACTGGCTGGGGCAACTGTTTGGGCGACTGGGCAGCAAACTTTAAGGTTCGGCAGAGCATTCTTCAATGGTTGCTTCTTATCCCTAAGTCAAAACTCTAGCTAATTGTACATGCCTTGACAATACATCCCTGCGTGAATCAAGGGTGAACAACAACAAATCTTGCACTCCTCTTAGCCGTTGAAATCCTAAACTTATTCCTAAGCCTGATTAGTCTTCATCATCGATAGATTGAATAAAAACCATACTCATTCGTTTCTTGAATCTAACTATCCCGATATTAGATAAATTGATAGATTTACGAGATCCTCTCCCAATTCACTCGCAAACAAGAATAAAAACCAAGAATGAGTAAACCTTGAATTGAAAGTGAAAACTCTATTACCTAAACAAAATCCAACCGTTTCTTACAACCACAAAACACAATAACCTTAGCCAAATAGATTTAGTTCATGGCTAGGTTCAAAAGAAACACAAAGTAATTGTTCCCCAACATAAACAAAATCAAAAACAAAGAAGAAAAGATAAAGATTTCGACAACCCCTTCTTGAACTCTCTCTTGACCGAATTATCTCCCTCAAAACTTGTTGAAATAGGCGGCTAGGGGTTCTTTATATAGGAGATGGTTAGGTCAAAGTCTTTCTTGAGGAGGAAGTTAAGTTCGAATTAAATACTTTAAAAGAATATAATTCTTTATTATATTTAAATTCCTTCTAGATCTTGTCCTATCTTCTTTGGGATTTAATCTCTCTTTGAATCTCTAATTCTTCTAGGATTTATCTTCTTCCACGTCATATTGGGCTTTATCTAGTCATCAATTCGAGTGCCACATCATCTTTTTCCATTGTCGACAATTTTCCTGGCAACTAGCTCGGCATAACCTTCATGCACTGCCCTGGCAACTGCGTTGGCATCTCCTTCTTTTATTGCCCTGGCAACTGTGTCGTCATCTCCTTCTTGTATTGCCCTGGCAACTGCGTCGGCATCTCCTTCTTGTATTGCCCTAGCAACTGGTTCCAGCCTTGCTTTGGCAATTGATTCTACACACACAAAAATAACTATCAGCAGCACCCTTTTCCACAAAATTAAGCAAAATATGAAATCAAGCTTGTCCACCAAGGAAACAGTGCAAACATGCATGAATGGCTAATAATGCAACTAATATGAGCCTAAGTCTAGCAATAATATGAGTAAAAAGGGTGAATAAAATAGTACTTTTGGACACTTAACAGCGTGATTATAGATGACAGTCCTTAGTCTTCAGCTAGAGGAGAACCATCATAGTCGAAGTGCTAGAGGAGTCTCCACACGATAGACACCATCGAGAGAGGCTTAAGGAGTATGAGACCTACAAAAACAATTGGAAAGCACGGAGGAAGATCGTCAAGGATGCTTGACCCTTTTCTATCCCTTGCTTGATAAACTGCTTATGGTTTTATCTTTTATTATGGATGTTTTAGGCTCAGACATGAGGTAAATACTTTTAGCTGGGTTTATTGCTTTACATGATTTTATGTTTTGAATACTTTATTTTAATGTTATAGTTTTTTCCATTTATCTATTATGTTCATTGTTCTTCATGCATAGTTATTGTAAGAGCTATCGAGATAGGCCTTTTAACTATTGATTTATGGCTTAATATCGAGAGAGTTAAGTTAAACAAACGTGAACAGTAGGGCTAAGATGTTAACTTAGTCTTAATTTGGCTATGACATAAGTTTAGGGTTTTGACGACTAATAGGGAGAACTTAAACAAATAATAGGATTGTTAGGGTTCACACAAACATGTATTACCTTAGCTTCAATGTTATTAACTTCTAGCCATTGAGAGAATTAGAAGTTTATTAGAAAATCCTTTCAAGTAGATAAAGATCTTAATGGTTTACGCATACATGTATTGTCAGTCGCTATAGCATTGAAATAAATAACCAAGCATATATCCTAGGCAATAAACTTGGCTTTCATAATTATCTGTTATTTGCTGCAGCATTTGTTTATCTTAATCATAGTTAGCTTTGCTTTATTTGCTTTTAGTTTTGATAAACTGACACCAATCAATACTTGCTCAAACATTCTTAAGTACAATAAATTCGTATTTATTAATCCAATCTTCGTGGGTTTGACACTCTACTCTATCACTTTATTACTTGATCGACGAGTATATTTGCTCGAAAGTGCATCACTATTGGACAAGCATCAACATGCGGTGGAAACTTTTTGTGGATGGGTTTAGAATTTAGGGTTCATTGTTAGAATGTAGGGATTATTGTTAAAATTTAGGGTTAGGATTTAGGTTTTAGGGTAATATGATTAGGGATTGAGGTTTTAACTTATAAACCCTAAATTTTAACCCTAAACCCTAAATTCTACCAACAACCCCTAAATTCAAAACTACTAAACTTAAACCCCTAACTCCTAAACCCTAAATGGAGTCCCTAACCCCCTAAAAATAAGGCACTTGTGTAAATAAAGTTTTCACATACGCTTGTGCATGGAATAATTAGCCATGTTTTTTTTAATATTTTCAAATTTCTTTGCAAAACAATCAAATTTCTTTCTATAGACATATTGCAACATCTAGCAGTGTCTGATATGTGCCGATCCAGAGGAAAACATTGCTCATGTTGTACGTAATTGTTCGGTAGCCAAGCAATTTTGGTCGAGATTGATACGACCGGACAGATTGCAAGAGTTTTTCTCCCAGTCGTTGGAGACATGGTTTATTCAAAATCTATGGGAGTCGCCCTACCCACCTTCATTCGTGAGTGGATGGAACACAATGTTTGCGCTTGTATGTTGGGGGTTATGGAAGCGACGGTGTTCTTTTATCTTCAATGAGGGCAGATTGGAGATGGGTGATTTGGTGGATTATTGCTATCGCCTTAAAGCTACTTTGGAGGAGGTGCGATCACCACAATCACCAAGGGGCAGTGATGTTGTTACTGGGGTAACTTGGAGTAAGCCTGGGCATGGGTGGATTAAAGTGAATGCGGATCGTGCCGTCGGAAGAGATCGGCATATGGCGGTTATTGGTGGTGTTGTGCGTTATGCTACCGGATCATGGATTTATGGTTTCTCTCGAAGCCTTGGTTTTTGTTTTGTGCTTGTTGCGGAATTGTGGGGGGCTCGTGATGCCTTACTACATACCTGGAATTTGGGTTATAGGAAAGTGGAGTTGGAACTAGATAATACCACAGTGGTAAGTATCTTGAATGGAGCTTCTGATTTTCTCTCTGATAATACTCTTGTTGGAAGGATAAGAGAGTTGCTAACTCGTCGTTGGGAGGTTCGTATAATGCATGTTGGACGTGAGGCGAACAAAATCGCAGATTGCTTGGCTCATAAGGCGAGAGGGTTACCTGTTGCTGAATTGTCATATGTCTATCCACCGTCTGAACTTGTGACGTTGATGCTCCGAGATCATGGCCAACTAGCCTAGGTCCATTTCTTATCCGTATTAACAAAAAAATATTTTATAAATGATATACACTTATTAATTATAAAAATATATCATTTCTTTGTTAAATAAATATTACATCTATAAGCAACCGAGTTAGTTCAACTAATAAGCAGCTTGATGTTTCTTAAGCAGATCTTGAGTTCGATATTATGTATGCAGAAAATATTCGTTAGAAGATGATTCACCCACCAAAATTTGATGTGCAATGTGAGTCGATCCAGATTAGTCAAGACAAAAGTCCCGAGAAACCATGAAAATTATCATAGAGGAACTCCGTATACCTCCCGCTTTTGATTGTGCTCATCATGTGTCCATGAATGCCAACTCCTCCCATAATGTTGGCACCATTAACTGCCCCATCAATGTTTACTTTATCATCTCCTTAAGCGCTTTCCAGGTCACTGCGTTTGTTTCGGCTCGTATGCTTCAATGTGATTGGCTGCCAATATCCACTTACAGAAAAAAAGGACAACCTGAATCACTGCCAATATCCGCTTTTGATCGGCTCGTATTAGTACTTTATAGGATATTTCAACTCAGTTCGTAGAGATGGATCTTCACAACTGAGATTGAAAGGGTTTATTTAATTTTTTTTTAAAATTATATAAAAGATTGGGGTCAAACTAGAAATTTCAAAAAAATACTAATACTTAAATGAAAAGTTTTTAAAACTTTAGGAGTGTACCTAATTAAAAATATTCAAAAAATTTGAACATAATAAATATATTTTAAATTTATGAGTGGGTTAAATTAAAATTTTAAAAAGCTAAAAATTATTATTTTTCTTATATATTGGAGGCAGGGATCCACTGGACACCATTATTGTTTGTCCCTGCCGGTCCATTTGGATGGTGATGATGATGAATAGGGATATAAAAGCAGGTAATCAGATGGATTTTAGGTTGAGTCCGGTCAGGTCGAGTCAAATCGAGTACATATCATTTTAGGTTGATTTGATATTTCAACTCGATTCGGGTCGGTGCGGGTCAGTTTCAGGTCGGGTTTATTTCAGGTTGGTTTAATTTCAGGTCGAGTTCATTTCAGGTCGGGTAATTTCAGGTCAGGTTAATTCGGGTTTCGAATTCGTATTAAGTTTGAGTTTGGTACAAATAGTCGATAGGCTTTGGGTTGGGTCATTTCGAGTAAATTATTTAACGCCTTTCACGAACACGAATCACATTAAAAATAAATATTAGGCACTAAAATGAACAAAAATATCATCGTTATTTAAAATATTGGAGTAAATTACAAAAATTAAAAATAAATAAGGGTCAATTTCGGTGAAATATAAAATTTTAGGGACTAACATGAAAAAAAAATATCATCATATTAGAAATATTGGACTAAATTATAAAAAATGTATAGGGGTCAATTTTGACTAAAAATAAATTTTAGGTGCTAAAATAAACAAAAATATTATTGGGCTAAATTGCCAAAAATATTCATAAATACGGGGCAATTTTGACTAAAACTTAAATTGTATGGACTAGAATAAACAAAAATGTTATCCGACTAAATTACCAAAAATAGAATATATATATATATATGGGTCAATTTTGGCTAAAAATAAAGTTTTAGGGACTAGAATAAACAAAAATATCATCATATTAAAAACATTGGACTAGATTACAAAATTTAAAATAAATAGGAGTCAATTTCAGTTAAAAATATCTAATTGATTTAAATTAAAACCTAAAAGCATAAATTACATACCTAATTAAAATAACGCAAACATTAAATGCCGAATCTCAATTAAATTAACCTAAATTAGGACTCAAAGGAATTAAACTAAAACCTAAAAGTGAGCATTAAGGGCTTAAATGAATAACATCTAAAGTCGAAAGACCTAAAAAATAATTGCTCCAACTTAAAATTTTGGGTGAGTTCTTTCTCTCCCTCCTACCCATTCATTTTTAATTAGAAAAAAAAAGAAAATAATAATAATTGGTTAAAAAGGGGAAATGACAGAATTTTGGAGGAGAATAAGGCGTCTATTTTAAGTTAGAGATTAATTACCTTTTAGGTCCTACTGTGTTTAAAATGTTGCATTTTAGTTTTAATATTCACTTTTAATTTTTAATTTAATTCAATTTAGTCAAAAGTATCCCCACAGTTTAGACTTCTGATATAGCAATCCCCTCCCCACGGTGATATTTAGTCCTTAAAAATTTACTTTTATATGAAATCGAACCCTATTTATTTCAAATTTTTGTAATTTAGTCTAGTAATTTCAATATGTTGATGTTTTTGTTCATTTTAGTTCCTAAGATTTAATTTTTAGCCGAAATTGACCCTATTTAATTCTATGGTAAAATTATGAAATTGGTCACTAGACTCTCAAATTTCTCCACTTTCAAATTGTCAAATTGGTCCCTAATTTTGGTTTATGGACTAAAAATTAAATTTATCCACTTTCAAAAATGAATAAGGGTCAATTTGGACTAAAAATTAAATTTTAGCTACTAGAATATACAATAATATTATTAGACTAAATTGCCAAAAATATAAATAAATATGGGGCAATTTTGACTAAAAAATAAATTGTAGGGACTAAAATAAACAAAAAAACTATTATTCGACTAAATTACCAAAAATAGAAATATATATGGGTCAATTTCAGCTAAAAATAAAGTTTCAGGGACTATAATGAACAAAGATATCATCATATTAAAAATATTGGGCTAGATTAGAAAATTTTGAAATAAATAGGAGTCAATTCGGTTAAAAATTAGGGACTAATATGAACAAAAATAAACCCCAAATCCCTAAACTAATCCTATTACCCCAAACATTCCACTCCTCAAACATGAACCCTAAATCTTAGAATCACTATTCACTAATAATTAAAAATGTAAGCCTAATCCCTAAACTAATCTCATAATCACAGACACTCAATTTGACACATTTACTCCTAAACCCCAAACCTTAACCCCTAAATCTTACAATCACTACTAATTAAAGTACAAGCATAATCCTCTAATCCCTAAACTAATCTCATAACCCCAATTCCAAGCACTCAACTTGAAACATGTATTGTTTATACCATAAACCCCAAACATCAACCCCTAAATCTTACCATCACTAATAATTGCTACTTGGAAACTTAATCCCCTAACCCCTAAACTAATCTCATACCCCAAACACTCAGCTTGACACATTTACCCTTAAACCCCAAACCTCAACCCCTAAATCTTACATTTATCACTTTAAATTGATTATATATGTATATATAACAAAAAGATTATTTAACACTTTAAATTGATTTAAAAAATTAATAGTTTACATTTATCAACACTTTAAATTGATTATATATGTATATATATTTATTATTGTATATAATTTAATAAATTAATAGTCAATAATTGAATTATTTAACAAAATTATTTTAAATACAAAAAATAATAATTAAATGGTAAAAATTAGTTTATCATATTATAATATAATAAATTCATCAAGTCATAGACTTCCTCATTTATATGTCAAGTAAATATGAATCCAGGTCAATATCAATCGGGTCAATTAACAGGTCGGGTTCAAAACAGGTCGGCTAAAATTGGATCTCATGTTAATTCAGTCGGGTAATATCGGTTATTTGTCAGGTTAGTCTCGGGTTCGAGTTCGTTTCAGTTGGTTACAGGTCGGATTACGGGTCCACAGTAATAGGTTCAATTCGGGTTCAGGTCGTTCTCGGTCAGATGCAGGTCGGGTTCAGTTACGACAGTAACATGTTCAACTCGGGTTCGGATCAACAACAGTCAGTTATAAATTAATTTCGGATCATCGTTTCCTCAGGTCAAACCAAATTTTGACTTGAACACATTTTAGTCGAGTTTTCAGGTCGAATTAACTTTTTACATCCCTAATGATCAACGGAGATGAGACATTATTTCTTTTATGGTGCCAAGTCATATCGTGCGATGATGTTCTTGGATTGAACATAAGTTTTCCTGGAAACCAACTTTTGCGACTCTTTCGTCAGTTAGAGATCTAGAATTTTTTTTTTTGGAAATGGACACATATATATTAACAATACAATTATTTTATATATGGTGGGCACAAATAAAATTTCGAAATGGATACTCTCAGTAAAAATTGATAACTAATAAAAAAATCAATTTTTTAAGATGGACACGTGCTCACCATGAACCGTTACTACATTCATCACTTATCCTCGTTGTCCTTGGTATGATATTGTTAATGAGATGAAAGAATATAAACCATGTTTTACGTTAGAGGCAGTTCAAAGATTTAAGGTGTCATGTGCAGTTTACTAAAATGTTGCCCTTAATTTATAATATACGAAAGACATAAGTTTTTATTTTAAATAAAGTCTCATTAATACAAAAAATGTTAGATTACTCTCTTGGGCAACATAAAATTTACATACAAACATCTAAAAATCTAATATCTTCACTTAAAAGTGTTATTCTTCTTGTATATTTTGAAGTAAAATTATCTATAACGCTTTCAATATCAACTTCTTCCAAAAAAATCACTCTCGATTGCCGTTAAAGCAAGTCCATTTAGCCTTTCTTGCAACATAATTGTCCGTAAGTATGACTTCACAAATTTTAACTTTAAAAAGCTTCATTTTGTCGAAGCAAAAGTAAAAATAGTAGTCATTGACTCTATATGTAATTTTTATCATTTGGAAAACAATTAAAAACTTCAATAAATCCATTGCTTTTATTTTTTTTCTTTGGGTAAAATTTTTATAAGTAATTTCAGCTCAACAAATAACCAATTTCTATCAACATCAGATAACACATCTTTCTTAAAAGCATTTTCAAAATTATTACAATAAAATTTGAGATTAACGTAATAAAATAAATGTAATTTATCATAATGAAATAAGAAGCTAAAAACATTTTCATATGACTTGATAGTTATATTTTGCTTTTAATTGACATATTTTACTTTTAATCTAGTCGTTAAAATAAAATTAATAGAATTGAACACCCATAGCCACAATTAATGCTTTGGATTAAGATTTTTTAGAAAACTAATATATATAGTTTTACACTAATCCATGACCATTGGATGAGTGAAATGGATGGATGAGATTAAACACTCATATTTTTTCTCCTTACAAATCTCCTTATTTTTTAACTTTTTATATCATTCATTCATTTCACTCATCCAATGACCATGAATTAGTGTAAAGCTAAATGAGTTTTACACCATGTAAGTCGATCCTAACACTGTATATATTAGAGAACTCATTATGAGATTTTCTTTTTTCGAGATCTTGTGCTGTCGAACCTATTGAACATGTTCAGAAACATCTTTGTTTTACGTACATGTTTGACTGCAATGACTATTAGGGCAAGTCTAAGTTAAACAAGTAAAACCAGCGAAGTGAAGTTCCTTTCCTTGAATATTTTTGACTGGGTGGCTGTGAATCCGTCGAAACCTTATTATTTTGCAAGGGAGAACACTAATTGGGACACTCTTTGGTTTAGTTTCCTCAACCTGTGAAATTATGGTAATACAAAAACTTTTGATGTAGACTTTGTGGAAAAGGAAATATTATATTATAAGCTCGTCTCACCATATTATTTATGGTCTTAACTAATAAAAATTATCTATTTTATTAATTTTTCTATGTTATCTTTTTACTAAGTAAATTTTAACATGACAAAAATTATTTTTTAAATTTAATTTACAGTAAATATGATTGAAGATTTACATAAAAATGAAATTAATAAAAACTATTTTTAGATTTATCAATTATAACCATAAATGACGTTACAAGACGGACTTATAATATTTTTTCTCGTGAAAAAAGGAAGGTATATTCTATGCGAATGCAGAGTAAGCGTGTTTGTGCGGATATATGCATAGAGCACATCAGCTGAGACTAATGAATGTTGGAACTTGGATTGATTGTTATGTTAATAAGTTTAAATATCACGTCAACACAGTAATAATTAGAAACATATTATGTTAGTCCATGGACTTAAATTGATGTATTTTAAAAATTCTAAAACTCACTTTAAGTGCATTTTTGGGAGGGATTAAAATAAAATTTTAGAAAAAGTAGGATTATTTAAAAAAAATATCTAGGATTACATTGTTGAGAGTTTTATTAAAAGAGTAAAAATTTAAAATATAATGAGAGTTTATAATTTAAGTAAATAAACTTGATCCGTACATATAATTAAAAATACGAAAATTAAAGTCTTTAAATCATAAACAAGATCATACAAAGAAAAGGTAAAACACTAACTCAAAGACTTAAAACAAGATAGATACAAATATCATCAACGCTCGACGATGAAAGGTAAAAAATCAACAACAAACGACATTAAAAAATGAGGTCATTACCACAACCGAATCACGAACAAGAACGATGATTGTGAGCTTGTATTTGAATCCAATTCGAGGGTCTAAAATAAGGAGATCAACAAGATAATTAAAGAGCGGCATCTTGATCAGTCGTGGATACGTCAAATCCAACCCTAATAAAAAATCAAAGAAAAAAGTGACCAAACGGCCAAATAAACAAATAAAAAGTGCCAAAAAATAATAAAAAAATACATACTAAAAGGTAAAGAAAAACGTTTTACATAGACAAAATCATAAAAATTAAAAATGAAAACATAAAAATTAAAATAAATAAAAAAACATCAAAACGGGTGTCATCGTCTTGCCACTTGAAAGAAAAAAGTTACCGAAGCGGTTAGTGTTTTTTCAAAACGAAAACGAAAAGATATATGCAATAACTTTCAGCTACGAACAATTCTCACATTGTTAATTTATTACTATTAAAGTTGCATTTGAAATATTCTTAATTTTGAATTAAGAGATTTTATGTAACTAAAAATTATCAACAATTACCTAAAGCATCTACTCAAATTGTTATTTTAATAAGGTTCCCCTTTTCTCTCTAGGAGTGGGAAATCGTGCGGAGAAATCTAAAAATTATGGGATCCAAAATAACGAAGATCAAAATAACCGAAATTTATTTTAACGGGAATGAGGACGTGAGAAGTTTTATTAGTGAAGCTCATGTGAGGATGTGGACGATGATTGCTACATCTGAATCGTAGGGATAATCAAACTATAACCGTATAAATAATCATGAGGATCCCCAAAAAAATATTCGCAAGGATCTCTAATATTTTACAATTTTTAAAAAAAATATATACTTAACTCTTATTTACATGTATACATACCTATCTTATTATCTACATTCCAGTTGTTTATGCCTTTTTGTTTAAACCTTATTATGTTTGGGTGGCATTTCTAGTAATTACCCTTTTAATTTCTGCTTAATTCTTGTATTATTGATGCATATGAATCTATGAAATTTAATTTTCATATTATTTGATGCATTTGATATTTACTTTTTCATATTATAGGTTGATGACAAGAATGATCAAAACAAAAATACAAGAACATCATCAAGTACCACGTACTAGATTGATTTGGCTACAAAAAAAGTAATCGTTAAATGTTAAGTTATTTTTAAAATATCTTGTTAAGTTATTATAGTTTTTAAATAGTTTGTTTATTGTTTTTAAAATTAAATTTACCACTTATGTTTTTAATTTTGGAAATTTAGTGTTGGGTATTTATTTTAATATATTAAGACTTGGATATTTTTAAGTGTATTGAATATATGACTTGTCAATTAAAATTGGTCATATATTTTGGTCAGTAAAGTAATAAATCTTGTTTAATTTTTTTGGACGGAGAATTCCCGAAACAATGGGATCCGGTAGGTATGGGGACTGAAAAAAATCCCTGAAACATGTAATGGAGATTTTTTAAAACTGTCCCCGCAAGTGTTAAGGACTAAGTGAGGAATGAAAAACCGTCTCCGGCCCGCCAAATTCCCACCCATACTCTCTAGTAGCTGCAACTTTTCTTCTTTCTTTTTTATTTTTGCATGGCCTCCGACGGCGCCAGCATTGGTGCTAGTTGCCGACTGCCAATAGTCCTTTTTTTCTTTATTTCGTCCTTTATTTTTTAGTTTTTCAATTCAATAAATATGTCCTTGTGACATGTTTTTCTCTATCTTTTGGTACGTTTCCTCTGTCTTTTGGCACATTTTTCTTCTCTTAATCAGTCGCTTGGTCATTTTTTTGTTGGATTTAATGTTGCCACAACTGATCAAGATGCCGCTCTTTTGATTAACCTACTGATCTCCATGTTTTGGACCCTCAAACTAATTTGGATATGAGCTCACAGTCACTACTCTTGTTCGCGATTGAGCTGTGGCAATGACTATGTTGTCAACATGCCTTATTGTAATATACATTTTTAATGTTTTTTGTTGTTGATTTTTATCTTTAATTGTCGAGCTTTGGTGATGTTTGTGGCTATTTTGTTTCAAGCCTTTAAGTTATAATTTTTACCTTTTCTTTGTATGGTCATATTTATGATCTAAAAACATTAGTTTTTATGCTTTTTTGTTTATAGGAATATATCTAGATCAAATACTTTTGGATTTTTCCTATTTTAATAAACCTACTCGTTTTAAAAAAATGTTATTTTAATAATTTTTTAAAATGTTGGAATTTAATCACCAATCTACTAATTATTGAAAAGTTATTAATTTTTCAAAAGAAAGTTTCGAGTTTTATGGAGCAAAACCCTAATTTCCTAGAGGTTTCGTTGCCCCATGAAAATCTGAGTACCCGGCCACCGGAGACGGTTATGCAGATCAGTAGCCAACCGGTGTTGGAGAGGCCGACGTCTCCAACGCCTATTGACGAGCAAAGGAAGATCAAGAAGGGACGTAACGTGGATTCTGTTGCGCATGACTTGGTCGTGGTCAACATGGAGGCCGAGGGTGGTGGAACTGTGGCTGATGGGGAAGCCGGGTCAATCCTGGGTGAGAAAGGGGTCCCAACTAAGGGTGGGGATGATGGTGAGTTGCGGGATGCACAGACTGAGGGTAAAGGTGCGACATATGCCAATGTGACTGCTGGTTCAGATTGAAAAGAAGCAAGAGTAAAAGTAGTAAATATGTGGAAGATGAAGTTGTTGTTCTTGTGGAAGATTTCCGTGTTGACAACTCAGAATCAATCCCTTCGATTCGGTTCTTAGATCGAGTGTATGATCAAATGGATAAGAACATGAGAAACATGATTATCGTGCGTCTTCTGGGTAGAACAATTGGGTACAAGACATTACTTTCCCAGATTCATGTGATTTGGAAGACGATTGGTGATATTCAGTTGATTGATTTAGACAATGGTTATTTCTTAGTTTGATTTTCTAGAGAGCAGGATTATACAATGGTGTTGAAAAATAGTCCTTGGACTATATACGGAAGTTATCTGATAGTTAACCCTGGCATAAATCTTTTTCGACATCGGAGAAGCATCCTACTCATGTTGTTGTCTGGGTTAGGTTGTCAGGCTTGCCCTATCGCTATTATATGAAGGCTTTGTTTCGATGCATAGCGTCGGTTATTGGTAGGCGGTGAAGATTGATTACAGTACTCAATTGGGCGAGCGCGGGAAGTTTGCAAGGTTGGCACTTTTGGTTGACCTTAATAAGCCATTTTTATCTTGTATTTGGATTGGTGGGAGTATACAGCAGTTAAAACATGAAAGCCTTCAACAAATTTGCTTCTCGTGTGGAGTGTATGAAATTTGCTTCTCGTGTGGAGTGTATGGTCACTCTAAAGAGGGTTGTCCTAGTTCTGGACTGGACAAGGATGCTGGTGATCCATCTGGTGTCCAGGATAAGAATATTGGTAATCCGGTTGGTGGTGCTCCTACTCCTAAGGAGCTTTATGACCCTCGGATGGTTGCGGAGACGCGTTGTCGTCGGCCTATGACCAAGGCTTCAAAGTTAGTGGCTATTGATAACCTCTCAAATGGTAGTCAAATTATAGTGTTGCAAGGCATTACGGGTACGAGTGATGATAAGGGTGGAAAAGTATCATAATGTGGGACCGATAGCTACTGGGTTGATGTTTATGGAGTCCTGTCGGTGGTGAGCGGGGGATGGATCGCGGGGTGCGAAAAAATGCAGCGTATTTGGCATCAAATCTTGAGAAAGTTTCTTGCCGCAAACTCTCCTAACGTATTCGAAGGCTTCGAAACGTCTATAACACGCAACGAAGATATCATTCAGATGACGAGAGGAGGACATATCCTCGACTTCGGCATCATTCAACAGAATCGCATCTCAACTGTCGCAACCCTTTCGAGCTTGACTTTTTTTGGAAAACTAAAAAAACACGGAGTCGCCACCAATCTTTTTTTAAAAAGTATGATTGGATCACTTTTAAAACGAGGTTGTTTTAATAAAACGTTTTATTTATTAAAACAACATTTTTGATCTGTGGAAACCGAAAAACAGGTTCAAGGGTCGGTTACGAGTAGGGAAGGATTAGCACCCCACCACGCCCAAAAATTGATACCTTATTGATTTCAAAAAGTGTTTTCAAAATTGGAATTCGCAAGTTCACAAGATTTCAATTTATTTGTCCATTTTATGAATATAGATCTATTTCAACGGCCTTATCACTCGGAAAATGAACTCCAATCACCGCTGACACTCCTAGCGCTAACCCGTCATTTCCGTTTGGTAAGACACCGCATTAGTTAGTTCTCACTTTTTAACAAAGCAACAGAAACAATTTGATGTGTTAAAGTTTTTTAAATTTAAAACCAATTAGTGATCAATTCCTAAAATATCTAAATTCATTTTTAAATACTTGGGTTTAAGTAAAGTTAAGTGTATTGTATTAAGATTGTGAAGGAAATTTTACTTCAAAGATGTCTCGAATCTAAGCTTATTGAGGAACCTATTCCTAGGGTTTCAACAAACACAAATGTACATATAAAAGAAAAAGAAGTAACTAAATTGCTTAAATTAAATAACTTAATAACTATTTAAACAAATACAAAATTTTAAATAAGAAATGGGGTAATTAGTTTTTATTTAAAAAAAGAAAATCAGATTTAGGGTTTAAATTGAAATATAGTGGCCGAATTGATAGAGAAAAAAGAATTTAAAGGTCAATTTAAAATAAAAGGGACGAAATTGAATGAAATAAAAATTGAAGAGCTACAGCATAAGATCCGGCAAAGTAGGGCGCGGGTCAAAGGTGGGTTTGGATTAGGGTCACCGAGTCAGTATATATAACCAAAATTATAAACAAAACATTTTGTTTCCCATTTTTTCAAACCGATCAAACCCATTTTCCTTTAAAACCTCTGAAATGTTCTTCGTGTTCTTCATGAAATGAAGAACACGATGAACATCCGCTGTGCCGGACGCCTTCCACCGGCTTCGGCCGCCGTTGCCGACGGTAAAAATTTCCAAAAAAATCCCCATTTCCCAGATTCCGGTGGCCCCAAATCATATCTTTCTCACTGGAGCAACATCGAAACCAAATTCACGACGGTGCTATTCAAAACAGAGGTAAAAAAGCTACCCTTTTCTTTATTTAAATTCGAAATAATAACAATAGAAGAAAAATTACCAGAAAGCTTGCTTTATTTCCACTGGGAATCCGATTACAACTTTTGCTTGCTATCTTTGATTGCTATACTTTATGTATTGTGTATATTATGTGTGAATCTTGTGTATCTTGTTGTGTATGAATCGTCTATTACATGGATTGCAATAGGGGTTTATATAGTTACTGAAATGCTTGGATTACAAGAACAAATCCCTGATTTTTTCCGAATTGCATCTGTCTTGATTCGAAATTTGCTTGTTCTTTGCCAGAAGCTTCAATTTAGGGATTGGTCCCTCTTTGATTTGGTTGACTTTGTCTCCATTTAGGGATTTAATCTCTTGTGTCCTTTTTCATGTTTCTGATGACGCCAGGGAGGAGCGGTTCATGGCAAAAACAGCGCGGCCTCCATCGGAGAAGACGAAACAGCTAGAAGAAGCTGGACGGCCAGGTGCGTAACTGCTACGCGCGAATGGTGATCCGCGTGCCCTGCTCTGGAGTGATCTGGGCCATTGGATCTTGACCTGATCTAACGGACACAAGTGATGCGGCGTTGTTTCATCTCCAGCTGGCGTGATCTGTGCCATTGGATTAGTCTTTAATCCAACGGCTGTCTTTCAGCTGCGCAAGGAGCAAAGAAGAAACATTAAGGTTCCATTTTTTATTAGAATCGGGCCGAACTGGCCCTTATTATGTATATATTTCAAATGGGCTTTATTTAATGGACTTTTGTAATTATTTTTGATACATATGTACCTTTTATTATATATTTTTGGGATTTTAATAGCTATACTAATTATACTAACAAAACTAACAATAACTAGCTATAACACTAATCAACAATCTATAACAATGATATTACTAACTACTACATTAACAATATAACACTAATACATAACAATAATAACAATACTAAGTTAATATAATAATGACACATAACAATTAAACTAATAACGATATAACACAAAAGTGAAAATTCAGTGACAATAGATGCCCTTCTTTGGTCATTCCGGTGAAATAGGAATAGAGCAAATAACGAATGACACTAATTTTCACCAATTACCAAACCTGTCAAAACTCAAAGCCTGAACATACTGGTGGGTTCTGCTCTCCTCATGCTCGAACGGATAAGTAGGTTCCATCCTCCTCATACTCAGATGGATAAGCAGGTTCTATTCTCCTCATGCTCAAATAGATAAGCAGGTAAAAAAGGTGTTCCATTCTCCTTATGCTCAGATGGATGAGCAAGTTCTATCATCCTTATGCTCGGATAGATAAGCAGACTGAAAAAAAGGGGTTCCATCCTCCTCATGCTCGGATGGATAAGCAAGTTCTGTTCTCCATAAGCCTGAATAGATGGGTGGGTCTATCCTCCTTATGCTTGGATAGATAAGAAATGCTCCAAAACTGTAAAAGTGAATATATGCTATTATGATATGCATGCCCCTAAGGATGCCTATCAAATGAATGCATGTTGTTGTTCTTTTACTTTTTGATTTCTTTTCATCAGAATTAATTTTCTATTAGGTAGAGGACCCAGAAGAAACTATGAAGCTCCATGGGATTTGGACTGTATCATATCAAATATTTTCTCAACTCTAGCAAGAGATGGTAGGCGTCTACTATAGCCCATCTCATCAAAAGGAGAAGTAATATGAATTCCTTTCATTTCTCCACACTGAATAAGACTTTGCACAATGTTATTAGGATCACAATGAGCAAAAGAGTTTACAACAGCCCATCTTTCAATCTTAGATGGTTCTAACGATTTCTTATTCTTCGGCATTCTTATTCTTTGCAGCTCTTTATAGAAATTTTTTGATCTTCTACACATTCGCTCACTCAATCCATTTATCTTGTACTCCTGGTTGGAAGGGCTGACTTTATCCTCATATTCTTCAACACTCTTTTAGCCTTTGTCAAACTATCATTGTAGTTGATACATCAATGTTCAGTGACAAGCCTCATTGAATCCTGTTGTTCTCTCAATGTCTGTAAAATTGTTCTCATTGTCATGGAAGAGAGATTATGCTGTCATCAATATTTAGTGATAGACCTTCTTGAGTGGTGAATGAAAGCACCCCATATCCTTAGTTATTTCCTTCAATATCTGTAAAATTGTTCTCATTACTATAGGAGACAGACTATCTCATGTAGGCATCTCTGTTTTGCAACATGCTGCCTTAAGGTAATGTCAAAAACCCTCAACACCTCTTGAGGACTCTCTGATTCTTGTCTCTGCAAAGGTCTTTGAATTACTTGCATGGAAATCTTTGCAGCAAAACTTATTTCCACCTTGAACAAATTCACGTGTTTAGTTTTTTTTCATGCCCCAAGTTCAAAACTGAACACATGATGCTTCATAATTCCATCACTCTTTTAAACAAGTTTCAGAGTAATGCTCAAAAATCTTTTGCTTGTTTTAAATGATGCCAACTTATTAATTCTTATTTCAATGAAAGATGCTTATATGAAAAAGAAAGACGATATAAGCAAAGAAAGGAAGGCTAGGAAACAAAGTTTTATCAATATTGTGACAAACAAGAAAGAATTTACAAATATTCAGATATCAATGACCAAAACTCCTCCTATCAAAATGCCGTGAGATGTCCTAAATGTTACTCGTGTTGAGCGGACTTTGAGAATGATGATAATGTGAGAAGGTATATAACTCATCTATTTCATGTTCCCAAGAGAATTACCTTGGCTATCAACTACCTGGGCCGCCCTTTGTGGGTTTTCAACTCAAGTTCTCATTTGGTTTCAAAACGCCCTTTACGGGTTTTCATTTTGAACCCCTGCAAAAGAATTGAATTTAAATATACTAAAAATAAATTTGTGCTTATATAGTTTGAATACGTACTAATTGTAGAATCTTTTTTTTCCACATTTTCAATTCTAATATTTTTTTGGTTAATACAGGCCAGCACCATCAAAGGCTAAATCTCAAACTCATATGGTAGTACTAGTAAATCAACTCCAATAATTGTGTTGATAGTTAGTCAAATCACAAGCTTTCTAGCTGCTGCCCTCGCGAAATAGATATCAATCGGCCAATCACTGCATTTTGTGTTCGCTTGACATTTCATAGAAAAACCTCATTTTCTCTCTGTTTTCTTTTTTTCCTTTTTCTTCTTTTTTTCTTTTTCTTTTTTTTTCTTTCTTCTTCTTTTCTTTTTATTATTCTTCTTCAAACATAATACTTTTTGACTGAATCTGTGTTTATCAGGCTCTGAAGTTCATCTCCATCCATTTCGGCCAAAATTAATGCCCCACCTGAAAATACCTTTGTTACGATGTAAAGTCCTTTCCAATTTGGTGCCTATTTTCCACAAGAGTCACTTTGGATCGGTAACTTCTTCTTTACCACCAAATCACCTTCTTAGAATTCTCTCAGGCGAACTTTCTTCTCATGTGCCCTTATCATCCTTCTTTGGTACATCTGCCCATGACACAATGCCTTCAACCTTTTTTCATCAATTAGATTCAGCTGGTCATATCTCGCTTGGATCCATTCTGCTTCTTCCAATTTTGCTTCCATTAAGACCCAGAGCGATGAAATCTCTACCTCAATTGGCAATATTGCTTCTACTCCTTACACCAAAGAAAATGGTGTTGCCTCGGTGGACGTTCGCACTGCAGTTCGGTATGCATATAAGGCAAACGATAATTTCTCATGCCAGTCTTTATATGTGTCAACCATTTTTGTGACTATCTTCTTGATGTTCTTATTCGCAGCCTCCACTGCCCTATTCAACTTTGAGCGATATATCACTGAATTATGATGTTTGATATTGAACTGCTCACAGACTCCTGCTATCATCTTATTATTCAGATTAGAGGTATTATCAGTTATGATACTTCTGGGCAAGCCACATCGACAAATGATTTCCCTTTTCAGGAATTTGCAAACTGTAGATCTAGTGACGTTTGCATACGATGCTGCTTCAACCCACTTTGTGAAGTATTCAATATCTACCAAAATAAATTGATGTCCATTTGACGCCTTTGGATGAATTTGACCGATGACATTTATGCCCTACATAGAAAATGGCCAAGGGACAGACATAACATAGAGTAACTAGGGAGGTGTATGAACCTTGTCAACATAAATTTGGCATTTTGGCATTTGCGAGAGTAATTGATGTAATCTCCTTCCATAGTCGACCAATAATATCCGAAGCGCAAGATTCTTCTGGCCATCGTGAAGCCGCTAGGGTAAGTTCCACAAACTCCCTCATGAACCTCTTCTAGGATTAGTTGAGCTTCTTTTGTGTCCACACATCTCAAAAACACTTGATCCTGACTTTTCTTGTACAAAATTTCTCTATCAAGAACGTATCCTAATGTCAATTTCCTGATTATTTCTTTTTGTTTTTAGTTACTTAGGGCGGGTATTGCTGAGATTTCATATACTGCAGAATATCGTAATACTATGGTTGGCCATCTACTTCTTCTTCCATATTATAGCAATGAGCTGGGGAATCTAACATTTACAATTTGATAGGTATCATCTAGAACCTTCACTTGCTTTAAACATGGCGGCTAAAGTGGCTAAGGCATCAGTCATCTGGTTATCCTCTCTGGGAGATACTTAAAAGTGATCTCATCGAATTCTTTGGTTAATTCAAGGACCAACTTGTGATATTCTATTAGCTTTGCATCTTTCGTCTCCCATTTGCTTCGTATTTGATAAATAACCAATACCGAGTCTCTAAAAACTTTCAAATCACGTATTTTCCTACCAATGGCTTCTTTTAGCCCAGTATGCAAGCCTCGTATTCTGTCATATTATTTGTGCAGAAGAAGTTTAGGCGACTTGTGAAATGGTAATAAAGTCTCCTTTTGGTGAAACCAAAGCTGCCCCAATGCCGCATCCTAAAGCATTTGCGGCACCATCGAAGTTCAAAACCCACGATTCATTTGGAGCCTCAGCATCTTCTGAAATATACATCAGCTCTTCATTAGGAAATTGAAATTTAATGCCTCATATTCATCACAGGCGCGACTTGCCAAAAAGTCAGCTATGGCACTTCCCTTTACTACTTTCTGACTTACATATTGGATATCAAACTCAAATAATAACATTTGCCAAAATGCTAATCTTCTCGACAGAGCTGGAGCTTCCATCATGAACTTTAAAGGATCTAATTTTGAAATTAGCCACGTGGTGTGATATAGCATATACTGCCTGACCCTTTTAGCCGCCCATACCAAGGCACAACATAGCTTTTCTATTGAGGAGTATCTATTTTCACAATTGGTGAATTTCTTACTCAGGTAATATATTGCTTTTTCTTTCATACCAGTTTCATCATGTTGCCCTAATACACAGCCCATAGAGTTTTCATATACCGTCAGGTATAGAATCGCTGGTTTCTTGGACACCGGTGGTACTAGCACATGCGGATTAGTTAACTTCTCTTTAATTCTTTCTAGGGCTGTCTGACATTCTTCATTCCATGTGCCTGGGTTGTTTTCTTTTGTAGCATGAACATTGGATCACATTTATCTGTTAATTGGAAAATGAAATGGGCAATGTAGTTTAACCTTCCCAGGAAGCCCCGAACCTCCTTCTATGTTTGAGGTGGTGGGAGTTCTTGTATGGCTTTAATCTTGTCTGGATCAATCTCAATTCCCCTTCTGCTCACCACAAAGCCTAATAATTTTCCTAATGTAACCCTAAATGTACACTTTTTTGGGTTAAGCTTAAGCTAGAATTTTCTCAACCTTCGAAAGAGTTTCTCTAAGTTCACTAGATTCTCTTCTTCAGACCAGATTTGGCGATCATATTGTCCACGTATACTTCTATTTCTCAATGCATCATATCATGAAAAAGGGTGACCATGGATTTTTGGTAGGTTGCCCCTACATTCTTTAAACCAAAGGGCATTACCTTACAGCAAAAGGTTCCCCACAATGTTATGAAGGTAGTTTTTTTCTATATCTTCTGGGCACATTTTAATCTGGTTATACCCGGAGAAACCATCCATGAAAGAGAAAATTGAGTGCCCAGTTGTATTGTCCACTAATGTGTCTATATGCGGCAACGAGAAATCGTCTTTCGGGCTTGCTCTGTTGAGGTCTCTATAGTCAATGCACATACGTACTTTTCTATCATTTTTAGGGATTGGGACGATATTTGCCACCCATTCTGGATATTTCGCTACGTCGAGGAACCATGCATCAAATTGCTTCTTTACTTTATCTCTAATCTTTAGGAGCATCTCGGCTTTCATCCTTCTTAGCTTTTGCGTCACAGGCTCGCATCTAACCTTTATAGGAAGCCAATGTACAACAATATCAGTTTCAAGACCATGCATGTCTTGGTATGACTAGGCAAAAATATCTTTGAATTCCCTCAAGAGCTTAATCAGGCTTTTTCGAGTACTGGCTCTGATGGTAGTGCCAATCTTTACTTTGCGTTTTTCTTCTTCTGTGCCAAGATTCAGAATTTCCAGCTCTTCCTTATGGGGTAGAATCTATTTTTCTTCTCCTTCCACCATTCTAAGTAAATCATTGGGCAAGTCATATTCTTCTTCATCGTCAACATTCTCAACCTCTTCTAGGCATAAAGGTAGTTCAAAATCAACCTAAAAGTCTGACTCGGAGTCATTTGTGCTATTGATATCTGAAGACCTGCAAAGAAAAGGGCATAGAATATATACAAAGGGAATAGATGAATAAAATAATTGGAATGATTTTTTTAGTTTTCATTTTGCTTTGAGTTTTACTTATAAAAAGAGTTTGCCACACAAGATTTGTTGAAAGGAAAAGATGCATCTTTATTGAAATTCAAATTATCAGTTTGGACATAGACCTTTTACATAAGATTCCTAATTGCCTTCGGTTCCAAAGGCAAATGGGTGGGTTCTAAGAATTACTCTGAAACTGTCTCAAAGATTACAGGAATTTCTTCGGCAGTCTATTTTTAAGTTCAGAGCAGGGGTGAATCATGGGCAGGTACTTGTTCTTTTCTTCCTCATTTGTTATGGCGTTGATGCTTAGCTTCACACAGGTCATTCTTTCATTTCTCCTCCTCATTAACTTGGACATTTGGGTCCAGCAGGCCCCCAAATCTGAAACTGTGGCTCAATGGTGGAAATGTCATTGGTTCCCACTCAAGTTCCTCCCCTTTCAATCTTTCCCTCATTCTTTCTTGGTGCTTTCTGATCTCAGCTCTTCTTTACCAAAGGTTAGGTTTGAAACCTATCCCAAATTGGATATTCTTGGCAGGGATAACCACGAGATATAACCTTCCTTGATGTCTCCTCCCAAATCATTTCCAGCTTCAGCTCCTTTTCTGAGTGTTTGCTTCACCTGCATTTTTGCGCAGCTGGATAATTCTGGTTCTGGTACTTTGCTTCCCTCAGTGACAAAGGTTGTATTGACTAGCTCTAATGTCCTGAAGTGACACTCGAGCACACCATCATCGACCTCGATGTAGGGTGCATCAGTGGCTACTGATGCAATGATTTCCTCCTCTACACCTATCGTTGCTAACTGTCCATCAATCACAAATTTTACTTTCTGATGTAAAGTGGAGGGGACCGCTCCTACTGTATGAATCCATGGATGCCAAAGTAAGCAACTGTAACTGGGTTTTATGTCTATGACCACAAATTCCACTTTGAAAGTTGATGGTCCGATTTGCAAAGGCACTTCAATTCTTCCTATCACCCCCCTTTGTGTTCCATCAAATGCTTTCACAGTGTTCTGATAATCCCTCATATGCGAGCTATCTATTGGTAGCTTTTTCATTGTCGCCAATGGGAAGACATTTAGGGCTGATCCATTATCGATCAAGACACCCGGCAATATGTATCCTTTGCGTCTTGTGGAAATATGCAGGGCCTTGCATGATCATTTCCCTCCTTCAGGTATTTCCTCATCATTGAAAGAAATAAAGTTGTTTACAGCAATATTTCTGACCATCATATCTATCTTATCGGTCGAAATCTCCTTTGGCACGAACGTTCGATTCAGAATCTTCAGCAAGGCCTCGCGGTGACCCTCGAAACTTAATAACAGTGATAACATAGAGATCCAGGCCAGGAGCTTGTGAAGCTTCTCCACCACACAGTACTCACTGTGCTTGAGTATCTTTAGAAATTATTGAGCTTCTTACTTCTTGACAGACTCATGATAGACTGGTGGTTTCTCTTTAAAGAAATCTCATTCTCCTTCTTTTTCTAGCCCTTCAACAGCGACTTTTCTCTGTTTTACATCTCTATCTTCTACTATCGGCGGGGAATACAATCTTCCACTTCTTGTGAAGCGGCTTACTTCATTTACTGGCTCTTCCTTCATCTTATCTCTAACTGAAGATTCTCCTGGAGTTGTCATTGAGCAGGCATAATTCCAAGGGACTTGCTTGTTGTCCTTGTATAGGAATCGAGTTGACACCTTAATTATTAGACGCGGGGTCACACCTTTCATAAATTCATTTACTCTTGCCTTGGTCTTGATAACCAAAGGTTTCTTCCCGGTATAATCTTTTCTTGGGTTTATTTTTTCCACTGTACATACATCCATCATGTGCTTCCTACTTTTTTTCTCAAAAAACTCAAGCTCTTTACTTTCCATCTTTGCTTGAACCAAGTGTTTGAAATCTGAGCAGCATTCAATCTCATGTCCTCATACTCTGTGGTACTCACAGTACAGCTCATATTCAAACGTGATCCTCAGGGTTTTTCCTTCTACGATCCTAGCTGCAACCATTTGAGCCCATACCCACTTCATTGATGCCTTAACTTTAGCAACATACCCTTGACCCTCTTGTCATCTTCTTCAATGATGACATTTACTCTAGCCTTCTGGTGATTTGGCAGAGGGATCCATTTCTCTTTGCACATCTTGAATGATAACATGCCTCACTTCCTCAAGTCATCCACCACTCTTTTGAATGCAGTGCAGTTCACAATTATATGCCCTCTAATACTTGCATGGTATTCGTATTGCGCCTTTTCATCGTACCGTGTTGGGTACAGAGGTGTGAAAGGAGGGACATAGCATGGCAATGCCATTTGAGATTTGATCAATTCAATGAACAGCTCCTCATATGTCATTGGGATGGAAGGGAAGTATGGCTTTGAGTTCCCTTGATACCTTCGCTCTTCCTTCGGTGAACTTTTTGTAATAGGGGCTGGATTTGAAGCATTAGGCTTATTGAAAGCCACCCATTTTGAATAATTGGGGTTGTAGACATTGGTTATAGTGACCTCACTTTCTCTCTTCTTGTAAGGTTTCTTCACTTCTCCTCCATCCAATTTTCCACTCTTGACACCTGCCATGATCAACTCACCATTCATTAACATGTCTGCGAAGCTTTTGGTTGCATGATTTATCATGCGATCATAAAAGGAACCTTTCAATGTTTCTACAAACATTGGGGTGATTCCATTCTCAAGCAATGATGGCTGAACCTGAGCAGCTATATCCCTCCACCTTTGCGCGTATTGACAAAAACTTTCGTGATGCTTTTGCTCCATCCCCTGTAGGACTAGTCTGCTTGGTACCATGTTAGTGACATGTTTGTACTGCTCACTAAAGGCCCTTGATAGGTCATTCCATGATCAAATATTTACCTGGCTTAGCTGTGTATACCAATGTACAGCTGACCCCACTAAGTTATCCTAGAAGCAATGAATAAGAAACTTCTTGTTGTCCAGGTACATTGACATCTTCCTACAGTACATGGTTAGATGTGCTGATGGGCATGTGGTTCCATTGTACTTCTCAAAATCAGGGACCTTGAATTTCAGGGGTATCACCAAATCTGTCACCAAACTCAACTCTCTAGCATCCACCCATCCATGTGTGCTTCCTTCTTGGAAGGATTTGATCATTTCTTCAAGCTTCTCATATCGATCTTCCTACTTTCTTTCGACCTTAGCCTTATCAGCAATTTCATCGAGGTCATGTACCTCATAGTTGTGAGCTCCATCAGTATTGGCCTTTAACTTGTTCTGGATGGAGCACTCAGCAAAGTGGGGAGATAACTTAGCCTTTGGCATAAAAGCTTCCTTTTGCACTCCATGATGGATGAAAGTCATCCCTTGGAATCGGGGTAGATCATTGGTTTCCTCACCAATTTATGCTGCATCTGAGTCCTTAAATCCTAGCATAGCCGCAATTGAGCTAACTCTCTTTCGTTGTACTATCTATATTTCTTACTTTAAATCAGTTTCCAACTTATCAAATCGATCTTGGGTGCTCTTGTGGTTAACTTCCAGGGCAACTACTCTGTCTTCCATTGCTTTTATTTTTGACCATGTACCGTACTTGTGGGCTATTTTGGCATTTTTGTCATTTTTATATTTAAGTTAGTGTCTTGCTATGTTATGAATGCATGGAATGCAAAGCGAAGCAAAGAAAAAAAACAACCAAACAAAAGAATGATGAAAATGCATGAATGCAAACAAAAGAACATTGGTTCAATGAAATATCTACTTTTAGAAACAGTCTTTTCGAATGTCAAAAGGTCCTTATTACATCAACTTTTCATATCTTGTTACAAATATTTTTCAACATGAACTCATAATTCCTTGACTTCTTCAATTAGCCATATGAGCCTTGGTCTCACTTTTCCTATTGGTTTGACGTACTAACGAAGGGCTATAGCTTCTGTGGCTAGCATCATCACATGTCGAGCCACATCTTGAACTAGGGTCATGACAGTCTTGTCAAACTCATCCCGTTCTTGGAACTTTCGTGCATTGTCTCTAAGACGCGTAAACCAGTAATCATTGCCTCCATCAGCTATATCTTCCAGAACCAAGATCTTCGTTCTATATTCTTGAATAATGTTATCCATTTCTTCCACTTGCTCTCTCAGGGCATCATTCTCATTCAAGCTAGCTTGGAGTTCGGAGTAAGTGTGGTCATTATGTATCTTTAGGAGAGATTGGTTCATGACCTTCAGCTTGTCCTGTAACTCAGCAACAAATTCTTGGCTTTGCTTCAACTTCTTACAAGTCTCATTATATGTTGCTTGCAATTCAAGCGAATGGTTCTTGTTACCTTGAGCCTTCATTTTCTAGTCTACCACATTTCTTTTTTTCTCTAGGGTTTGCTTGCCCCTTTCGTTTTTGGCCACTTGTTTATTCTTCTTTCGTTCCTTTGCGTGTGACCATCTATACTTTTCAATCTCCCATTTGCCTCGTTCTTTTTCTTTGCCCATGGCTTGTTCAATTTCCTGCCTCTACTGATCTGGGCTTTTCCGTAAGTCAGCATTGCGAACCTTGGTCTGAAATTTAAGGAAGTCAACTCTCTAGATTTCATACTTCTCTTTCAAATCCATTTACGGCTTCATTACCCGATCTGTCTCTCCTTTGAACTTTTCTACATCAAGCTGTGGCTCAAACTTTTCTCATTGGTTTTGTTCCCGTGGGGCTTCTATCTCTAGTTTGGCTCTCATTAACTATTCTCTCAGGATATCAGCTTCAGAAGGGGCTACTTTCAAGTGCTCTTCTAAAGACTTGGCCTAGCCAGGCGACAGTAACATGACCTTGTCATTCATTCTTATGTGTCTCCAAACATAATAGTGAAGAGTGTACATGTGGTGACTATCATATTCTACCTCTATATGATAACAGTTGTTCCACGAGTCACTAATCATTTATACCTTCTGCCTGAACTCTCCCTGGAATTCAAATTCTGACGAACTAAGTCCAGCAGTGAATGAGATAAACTACCAAGAACCATACTGTCGAGATACTAGCAAAGGAGCACATCCAATCCCTCCCCACAAACGTAACAGCATCAGGAAATTGAAATCTCCATACTGGTACAGGATCTTAGCGTGGCCCATCCAAGGAACCCTTCATTTGATGTCTTCATCTCGGTGGTCTTTGAAAATGTCCACCAATTTACTTTTTGTGATAACTGGCCAATCTTTGGCTAAGAATTCACGAAGAGGAGAGAAGTTTAAGGAGAATACATTCGATAGAGTCAAAGTTGGGCATTTCCAAAAATTATTGAGGGCCAAACCTGAAGTAATGGAGCACACCCTCCGAAGTGCACACCTTTCACCTTTCTGCATGTATTCAACAAGATGAAAGTTTCAGCTAGCATAGCAGGTACTAGATTAACTCCCCTTTTCAGCTGTTCAAATAAGTCAAGCGAAGCTATATTAATATTCCCCAAGACCTTTGGGAAGATGACCAAACCGTAGATCACAATTGCCAAGAGATCCACTCTCTTTTCTTTGTCTAGGTAAACTGGAATTATGTTTCTAACGCTTGACCAGGGAAAGGAAAAACTACCACCCCTTTTTCTGTATCAAACCATTAACCCATCCATCACTCATGCCCGCAAATGCTTGAATTCTTGAATGCGGATGATGAGTGCTTTAAATAGTTATTATTTTGTTATTAATTACTCATTGTTTGTCGGTTTATGTTGCTAATTTGGGTGTTTTCTCTTATTTTCTGTGCAGGACATTGGATTCCAGAAACTGTGCTAAAAAGGGCGAAATTTTGCAGTTTTATTTTCTAGAGTCAAGGTTGGGCTAGTGGGCATGAATCGGGGCATGAAATCTGACGTGGCGTCCAGTCAGTAGTTTCTAGGATGCGACATCAGCAGCTTCTAGAAGGTGAGGTCAGCAACATCAGATAGCTTATCAGCTGAGATTTAAAATTCAAACTTAGAAATTATCATTTGTATTTAGAATTTAATTTAAATATTTTAGGATTTATCTTTTATCATCTTTAGGATTATTCTAGGGTTTTAGAATACTATAAATACCCCATTGGGGTAAGCTAGAAAATCATCTCTCCTTCTAAGCTTTGTTTTTACTTTGGAAGTTTTATAAAATTCTCTCTTCTTTTCATTTCTGTTCTTTAATTTTTATTTATTTTCTTTTAAATGTTAAGCATTGTTTTTACCATAATCATGCTTAGCTAATTCTCTTATTAGCCAAGGGCTTAAAGTGAAGCCTCAATTCACCTTGTGATAATTAAAAGCACTCAACAACTTCATTTTACATTCTCAATTTTTTGAAAACTGAGATCGACAATCGACCTTTCTATTAAAATCTTTTCGCTTTCATTTCAAAAGTACACGTTGACTTGAATGTTGATTAGATTTATAGTTGGAAGGAAGGATCGGCTTGTAGCAAATTCGACTTCCTATAAACATACTTAGTGACGGATTCGCTAAGGGAAATTGAGATCGCATTTGATTTTCATCGAGACAACATAATCCGAGTTAGGTTTTTCCAAACTCTAAAACCATTTTATTCTAACAGCGATAGTCGTAGTTAGTCTAACCAGAAAATTGGAATCTAAAAATTGATTTTAGATTATCGGTTTACCAGAGAGAAAAACAAGTTACAAGGGTTGGGCCTTGTAGACTGTAACCGACATGAATCCGGAGTAAAAATTCTTTTTCGATGATCACTTTGAATTAAAGCGGAGCAAAGCTTGAGGCTAATTAATTTAATTAATTTACTCTTCAAAATTTACTTTCATCATTTTCAGTTTTACTCTACAGTTATTTTCTAGCTTTCTTGCTCAAGCCCCCTATTCACTATATTGCCTCGAAACAGTCAGAATCAAAACCTCCTAATATTAGAAACTCCTTAGTCCCTGTGCACCGACACCTTCTTCTCTATACTACGTCTTTATTTATTTAATTTGAGATTAAGGCTTAAATTATTTGACAAAATACGACGCTTGTTAAATTGGCGCCGTTGTTGGGGATTTCAGCAAAGTTACTGATATATTTGTTTGATTTATGACCAGGAAGAATCTGGGCGAACTAGCAGATTTTGAACCAAAAATTGAAGCATTAGCCCGAATATTACATGGACAAACACTTCGAGAAAAGAAGCGAAGACTACGACAACAACAACTCGAACGTGATCTAGAATTATCTTCTGAAACTGAAACACATTTCGAGCACACCAACGACTAGCAGACTTCAATGGCGAACGACAACAGAACCATTTGCCAACTTGTCGCAGCACCTGACGATCAACAACCGTTGTGCATTACATTTTTTAATGGCACAACACCATTCGCACTCAAGATGGGCTTGATACATCTTCTACCAACTTATCATGGTTTGCCCAGTGAAAATCCTCACAAACACCTCAAAGAATTTCATATGGTTTGTTTGATCACAAAACCATAGGGAGTGTCTAAAGACCAAAAAAAACTTCGTGCTTTTCCTTTTTCTTTAGCTGATGTTGCCAAAGATTGGTTATTTGACTTACCTTCCAACTTGGTTACAACTTGGACTGACAAGGCTCGGCTTTTTCTTAACAGGTTCTTCCCTGCGGCCAAGGCGAGCAAACTAAGCCAGAGCATCTTGAGTATCCAAAAAAAGGATACCGAGTCGTTATATGACTATTGGGAGCGATTCAAGAAGTTGTGCGCAAATTGCCCACAACACGAGCTATCAGAACAAACACTTCTTCAGTATTTTTACGAAGGCTTATCTCTAATGGAAATGAAGATGATCGATGCAGCAAGTGGAGGGGCACTTGTCAACATGACCCCAACAACGGCAAAAACTCTAATCTCTACGATGGCCGCTAACTCTCAGCAATTTCGCCCTTCAAGTGAACCCTCTCAACGAGTTCACGAGGTAAGTACAGTTTCCCTAGAAAATAAAATTGACAACCTAGCTGATATAGTTAAATCCCTTGTTACAGACAAAAGAAGCACGACTAGACTTTGCGGGATATGCATGAGTCTAAAACATCCAACGAATTGCTATCTAATGATACAAAAGGAGGATGCTGCGCTAGTGAATGCCATAGGTAATTTTCCCAGACCTCCCTAAAGACCATACAATCCCAACACTAACACATACAACCCGGGATTGAGAGATCATTTGAATTTCAATTATGCGCAAAACCAGAGACCAAATCAAACTTATCAACCACCTGCACCATAGCAATATCAACCGCAAAAACCATCGTTGGAGTTGATTGTTGAAAGGTTGGCGCTAACCCAAGAAAAATTTCAAATAAAGACCAAGCGCACTTTCAAGAAATTGACAAACAAATGAGTCAACTGACTTTAGCGGTGAGTCGTTTAGAATCCAAAGGGAAGCTGTCGTCACAAACAGAGGCGAACCCATGAGAAAATGTTAGTGCAATCACCCTTCGAAGTGGCACTGTTGTCATGAAGCCAGTCCCTAAAGATGTTACCGCAGAACCCCAAAAGAAAGAGGAATTAGAGTTCCAGAAAAGAAAAGTAGATGTTGACGCAGAAACCCAAAAGAAGAAGAAAGCTGAGTCACAAACTCTTTCTGAGCCATCTCCCTATGCCACACTACCTCCTTTTGCGTCGAGATTAGTTAAACGTGATAAGCAAGCCGAAGAATAAGAAATTCTCAATATGTCCGTAAAGTGGAGGTAAACATACCTCTCCTCGATGAGATTAAAAAAGATCCATGGTATGCCAGATTCTTGAAGGACCTTTGCACAAACAAGCGAAGGCTTACCGGAATTGAGAAGGTGAATTTAGGGGAACACGTCTCAGCCGTTTTCCAACGGAAGCATCCAGCAAAATTGAAGGACCAAGGTATGTTTGTCATTCCCTGCAAAATCGGTAAGATTGGTATTAAACGTGCAATGTGTGATTTAGGCGCTTCTATAAATGTTATGCCTCTTTCTTTGTACAACTCACTTTCTGCTGAGCCTTTGAAGGAAACAAAAGTGACGATACAGCTGGCTGACCGGTCCATGATATACCCAGAAGGACTCCTCGATAACATCTTAGTAAAGGTAAATGAACTAATTTTTTTGGCAGATTTTTATGTCATCGACATGGAAAACGACCGATCAAACACATCTTCAGAAATTCTTCTCAATCGTCCCATCCTGAGCATTGCACATACTAAAATCGATGTAAGAAGCGAAATTCTTACAATGGAGTTCGACGGTGAGGTTGTTAAGTTTGAAATTTATAAAGCAATGAGATATCCTGATAATGTCGCTAGTATTAACTTTATTGATGTTATTGAGCCTGTCGTTTAAGAGTTTTTCGAGCCTAACTTAGTTGATGATTTGTGCAAGGAATTGGAGGACTTTGAAGAAGAAATCAGAGAGTTTGAAGAAATATTTTCAATTGATTCTGATTTAAGCCTTACTCCATCTAAATCTAAACTCTTACCTTCCATTTTGCAAGCACAAAAATTGGAGTTAAAATCACCGTTGGAACATGTGGACAAGCTGAAAAAGATCCGAAGAAAAATCTATGAGAAAGTTCAAAGCTACAATGATAAATTAAAGGAACTTTATGATCGTAGAATTTCTCGTAAGAAATTTCATCGATGGAAAAAACGTATGAAGTGGAGGGAGCATCTCTCTCGGTACCTGTAGTCTGGACTAGGTCGTCAAGCTAATGACGTTAAATAAAGCGCTAAATGGGAGGCACCCTTTTATTTTTATTTTTATTTTTATTTTTATTTTTATTTAAATTTAAATTTAAATTTAGATTTATTTTATTTTAATTTTCAGGTATCAAACTATTTTTGAATTGAACATTACTAATGTTCGCTAGTGTATTTTTGATCGACATATGCATCCTTTGGGATAACACACGCATGATTTACAAAGATGGATGCATTTTTTTATTTTATTTTATTTTATTTTATTTTATTTTATTTTATTTTATTTTATTTTATTTTATTTTATACCTAGGTGCACGATAGCAAAACCTTATTGGTTTGCCACCGACTTTTTTTCTCCCCGAATTCCGACATCACCTTAATCACCATCTTTCCCCATCTTTTCCCAATTTTTATTTTAAATTTTAAAACCTCCCATGGACCCCACCCTTTATTTGATAAACCAAAATCACTTTTTCCCAATCACTTTTTCTACGTGATTTAAACAAAACAACAAACCCTAAGAAAACTTTTATTCCTTCAGTCGCATACCCCAACCCTCACTGCAGTTCACATCCCACGGCCGTAACCACCAACTCCCCAACACCATTCAGCCCTACCCTTCGTACCCTTCAGATTGCGCACCACAAGTCCGGTCGAAGCCATGGTTTGAACAAGAAACCAAGGCACGAGTGACATTTGATCCATCATCGCCGCCCCATGCTCGACGTGGTTGACAACAACTCCGAACAGCCCATCGTTGATAGAATGGGGAGTATCTCTCTTCCCTCTCCTATACTTTTATTTACATATTGGGGAAAATATGGCTCAAGTGAGGGGGGTCGAAATTGCATCAAATTTACCTTGCTTATTTGGTTGATTGGAATTGGGTTTTTCTTGAATTGGTGTATTGAAATTGATTGTTACATATCTCGTTTTTCACCTTGTTTCTTTGATTTTTCTTGTGAATTTCGATCTCGCTTTTGTTGGAATCTAGGTCATATGATAGCACTTGGCATGACTAATTGGATTTTCTTTAAAATTTCAATTGACATTCTATGCATTTGTTAGTTGAATTGATAGCATGACTTAATACAATTTGAACCTTCCATGTAAGTTTTTAAGCCTAATGAGCATACATTTGCATTCTTGCTCTTTGTTTACTTGAGTGTGCCGACTAATTCTTCGCATTCTAGAACTTGTGGCGTAATGCTTTTCGAGACTACACGATTGAATATATTGCTTTTGTATGATGGGGGCATTAGGATTGAACCTTTTTCTCTTCCAAAAAATAGCCTACCCTTGTTTATCTTCCCCTTAGTGAGCCAATTTTTTAGCCTTATATCCTTTTCTTTGTTTACCATATCATTAAACCGAGCCTATTTTATTTTTGTTCTTCCCCTTTTGTCACCCTTTTTCAGGACGAAGTTAAGGTTGTTCCGCGGACAAAAAAACAATGTTCGAACAGTGCAAAAAAATAGTGCAGAAAATTCGAAATGATTCGAGCAGAAAAATATACAGTTTGGTTCGAATGGCAGCAGAAAAAGAAAAAAATAGAAAAGTTCGACGAGAAAAAAAAAGATTGAATAAAGCTTTGATTGTTTGATTTCTTATTTCCTTTCTTCCATTTTTACTTTCTTTTGAATAATCCTTTGGAATGATAATCTTTTTTGTCTTGAAGTTTTAACCCGATCTTTGGCCTTTATCCTTCCCGAACCTCAGCCCCATTACAACCCTTTTAAAGAACTCTTGATTATTGCATCATGTTTATACTTGGTAGTTGAGATTGGATTTAGTTACAAGCTTATGGTAATGTTTTGATTAGTTAGACTTGAGCGATTCTTTCACCCGAAACACTTTGAGCGGAATGAGTGAGCCACTGTGAGGTACTAAGTCTTGCTTCTTTGAGATCAATGGATAATTGGAATGTCATGCTTTGCTTATACTCACTTTTAGATAAGCCTTTGCTTGATTACTCTTGGATTTCATCATTTGCTTTGATTTTGATTTACTTGAAAGACTTGGAAATTTTGTGAAATAGAGATGGCAACTTGAGGTTTATGATACATTGATTAAGGAATGCTTGAGGACAAGCATTGAATAAGTGAGGGGGAATTTTATGAGTGATTTAAATAGTTATTATTATGTTATTAATTACTCCTTGTTTATCGATTTATGTTGCTAATTTGGGCTTTTTACTTATTTTCTGTGCAGGATATTGGATTCTAGAAACTGTGCTAAAAAGGGCGAAATTCTGCAGTTTTATTTTCTGGAGTCAAGGTTGGGCTAGTGGGTATGAATTTGGGCATAAAATCTGACGTGGCCTCCAGTCAGCAGTTTTTAGAAGGCGATGTCAGCAGCTTCTAGAAGGTGACATCAGCAACATCAAATAGCTTATCAACCGAGATTTAAAATTCAAACTTAGAAATTATCATTTGTGTTTAGAATTTAATTTAAATATTTTAGGATTTATCTTTTATCATCTTTAGGATTATTCTAGGGTTTTAGAATACTATAATTACCCCCTTGTGGTAAGCTAGAAAATCATCTCTCATTCTTAGCTTTGTTTTTAATTTGGAAGTTTTATAAAATTCTCTCTTCTTTTCATTTTTGTTCTTTAGTTTTTATTTATTTTCTTTTAAATGCTAAGCATGGTTTTTACCATAATCATGCTTAGCTAATTTTCCTATTAGCCAAGGGCTTAAAGCAAAGCTTCAATCACCTTGTGAGAATTAAAAGCATCGGCCATCAGCCTTTCTATTAAAATCTTTTCGCTTTCATTTCAAAAG
The DNA here is from genome assembly GCA_019671005.1 of Hibiscus mutabilis. Lineage (NCBI taxonomy): Eukaryota > Viridiplantae > Streptophyta > Magnoliopsida > Malvales > Malvaceae > Hibiscus > Hibiscus mutabilis. The sequence continues at coordinate 18,885,247 of CM033717.1, read as the reverse complement.
TGCATGTTGACTTGATTGTTGTGCATATTTATAGGTGGGAGGAAGGATCAGCTTGTAGCAATTTCGACTTCCTATGAACACACTTAGCGACGGATTCACTAAGGGAAATTGAGATCGGATTTGATTCTCATCGAGACAACATAATCCGAGTCGGGTTTTTCCAAATCTAAAACTATTTTATTCTAACGGCGATAGTCATGGTTAGTCTAACCAGAAAATTGGAGTCTAAAAATTGATTTTAGATTGTCGGTTTACCGGAGAGAAAAACAAGTTATAAGGTTGGGCATTGTAGACTGTAACCGGCATGAATCCAGAGTAAAAATTCTTTTTCGATGATCATTTTGAATTGAAGCGGAGCAAAGCTTGAGGCTAATTAATTTAATTAATTTACTCTTCAAAATTTACTTCCATTGTTTTCGCTTTTACTCTACAGTTATTTTCTAGCTTTCTTGCTCAAACCCCCATTCACTATATTGCCTCGAAACAGTCAGAATCAAAACCTCCTAATATCAGAAACTTCTTAGTCCCTGTGGACTGCCACCTTCTCTCTATACTATGTCTTTATTTATTTAATTTGAGATTAAGGCTTAAATTATTTGACAAAATACAACGCTTGTTAGCGGATTTTTTTTCTTAGGAGGCTTTGCATAAACCCAATTCTTCTTCACCTTGCGTGGGTTGAACAAAGCCAAGTATTCTTCGAATGTAGGCATCATATCTTCTCCATTGAAGGTAAAGCATCAATACCCTGGATTCTAGAACTTGACCAAAGCCTTGAAGAATTGTTCATCGACCTTTACATACAACAAATATGTTATATCTTCGTAGGTTTCATAGAACAACTGTTTGGTCTCATAGTCAAAGTGCTCCCAGATTTTCTGTAACTCCTACAAATTATTCTATTTAATGCTGATATGGGCATATTCTGAAGTTTTTGTTTAATGACCAGCTACAAATTATCCCCAAACATTCACTGATTAACTTCAGACTAGTGTCTGACTTTTGCATCTCTTCTTCTAGTTTCAGGACCCTTCCATCCATGGCAACAACTTTTCTAACTGAGCAGATATTTTAAAGAACCAAAACTCTTCTTTGAGATGAAATGATGATGCAAGATTACATATGCAAAACAAAAAACGATAAGGAGAAGATTAGATATAAGAAAAAAATAGGGTCCAAAATAATTTCATTGCATAAATACTCTAAGCAGGCATTCCAACATTCCATGACATGTCTCCATTGATTATCTTTACGAAATAACTTTGACCTGACTCAAGACCCTAGGCTTTCCACATGGCTCTAATGAGGTAGGCTCTAAATTCTCAAACTTGGCTAGGTTCTAAAGAGGGACCTGAGCTATCTATGTTGTCCCCTACTAATGGTAGCAAAGCCCCTGGTTCTCACCCATTATAGGCTTCAAACGAACCAAGTTCAACTCAGGAGGACTCACTTCCTATGTCTTCTCGAATGATCAATATCCTTAAGAAGACATGAGGCATATGAATCCCGAAGGTACTTACTAGGCTCATATAGAGAATCTGTATTCTTACATGAGCAAAGTGTTTTCCCTTCACTTAAACGAACGGGAATAGCTCGGGAAAAGAGCTTTTGAACAATTTTGGAATGCGTAAAATAGAATTATATTCATTAAACAGAAGAATAATTTGAAAATTTGTGAACTTGCAAATTCTATTCTTTTTTAAAAAAACATTTTAAAATCAATTTGTGGCCTGACCCTATTTTGTTTTTATTTAAAAACAAAATTTCCCCAACAAAGTCGCCAAGCTGTCGCAACCCTTTCGAGCTCGACTTTTTTTTGGAAAACTAAAAGAACACGGAGTCACCACCAATCTTTTTTTAAAAAATTGTGATTGGATCACTTTTAAAATGAGGTTATTTTAATAAAATGTTTTATTTATTAAAGCAACATTTTTTATCTGTGGAAATCAGAAAACAGGTTCGGGGGTCGGTTACGAGTGGGGAAGGATTAGCACCCCCACCATACCCAAAAAATGGTACCTTATTGATTTCAAAAGTGTTTTCAAAACTAGAATTCACAAGTTCACAAGATTTCAAATTATTTGTTCGTTTTATGAATATAGATCTATTTCAAATGCCTTATCGCTCGAAAGATGAACTCCAATCACCGCCAACACTCCAAGCGATAACCTGTCATTTCCGTTTGGTAAGACACCGCATTGGTTAGTTCTCGCTTTTTAACAAAGCAACAGAAACAATTTGATGTGTTAAAGTTTTTTAAATTTCAAACCAATTAGTGATCAATTCCTAAAATATCTACATTCATTTTTAAATACTTGGGTTTAAGTAAAGTTAAGTGTATTTTATTAAGAATGTGAAGGAAATTTTAATTCAAAGATGTCTCTAATCTAAGCTTATTGAGGAACCTATGCCTAGGGTTTCAACAAACACAAATGTATATATAAAAGAAAAAGAAGTAACTAAATTGCTTAACTTAAATTAAATAACTCAATAACTACTTAAACAATTACAAAATTTTAAATAGGAAAAGGGGTAATTAGTTTTTATTAAAAAAAGAAAATTAGATTTAGGGTTTAAATTGAAAGAGATTGAAATATAGTGGCTGAATTGATAGAGAAAAAATAATTTAAAGGTCAATTTAAAATAAAAGGGACGAAATTGAATGAAATAAAAACTGAAGAGCTGCGGCATAAGATCTAGCAAAGTAGGGCGGGGGTCAAAGGCGGGTTCGGATTAGAGTCACCGATTCAGTATATATAACCAAAATTATAAACAAAAACATTTTGTTTCCCATTCTTTCAAACCAATCAAACCCATTTTCCATTAAAACCTGTGAAACGTTTTTCGTGTTCTTCATGAACATTCGTCGTGCCGGCTGCCTTCCACCGGCGTCGGCCGCCATTGCCGGTGGCAAAAATTTCCAGAAAAATCCCTATTTCCCAGATTCTGGCGGCCCCAAATCATATCTTTCTCACCGGAGAAACATCGAAACCAAAGTCACGACGGTGCTATTCAAAACAGAGGTAAAAAAGCTACCCTTTTCATTATTTAAATTCGAAATAATAACAATAGAAGAAGAAATTACCAGAAAGCTTTCTTTATTTCCACTAGGAATCTGATTACAACATTTTCTTGCTATCCTTGATTGCTATACTTTATGTATTGTCTATACTGTGTGTGAATCTTGTGTATCTTGTTGTGTATGAATCGTCTATTACATGGATTACAATGGGGTTTACATAGCTACTGAAATGCTTGGATTACAAGAACAAATCCCTGATTTTTTTCGAATTGCTTCTATCTTGATTCGAAATTTGGTTGATCTTTGCCAGAAGCTTCGATTTAGGGATTGGTCCCTCTTTGATTTGGTCGACTTTGCCTCCATTTAGGTATTTAATCTCTTGTGCTTCTTTTTGCATGTTTTTGATGACGTCGGCGATAAGCAAAAATGGTGGAAATGGTGCAGCCTCCATCAGGGAAGACGGAACATCTAGAGGAAGCTGGACGGCTAGGCGCGTAACTGCTACGCGTAAGTGGTGATCCACGTGCCTTGCTCTAGAGCGATCTGGGCCATTGGATCTTGACCTGATCTAATGGCCACAATTGATGCAGCGTTTTTTCATCTCCAAGTGGCGTGATCTGTGTCGTTGGATCAATCTTTGATCTAACGGCTGTCCTTCGACTGCGCAAGGAGCAAAGAAGAAATATTAGGGTTCTGTTTTTTATTAGAATCGGGCCGAACATGCCCTTATTATGTATATATTTCAAATGGGCTTTATTTAATGGACTCTTGTAATTATTTTTGATACAAATGGACCTTTTATTATATATTTTTTTGGGTTTTAACAGCTATACTAATTATACTAACAATAACTAGCTATAACACTAATCAACATTCTATAACAAAGATATTACTAACTACTATATTAACAATATAACACTAATACATAACAATAATACTAATACTAAGTTAATATAACAATGACACATAACAATTAAACTAATAACGATATAAAATAAAAGTAGAAATTGAGTGACAACATCAACAATTTGAGGCGACCTCGCCCCCGGAATCACACCCATGAACGGTTCAACACTTAACTCGGCCCACTCGGCAACAATTGCAGCCATCTTAGCGTCGTAACATTGGTCGCACTATCAAGATTCTAGTCTTAAGGAATACCAACTTAATTTAAGGGCTTGAATTCACTAGACATCTTATAGAAACACCAATACCACCCTGGGTTTTCTAGAACAGGCTAACGTAAGCTCTAATACCACTAATGTAACATCATCGACCCGGATGTCACATTTGAGCCTCAAGCCCAACCCAAATCTATAAAATTTCTCAACTTGGTTTAGCCCAAATAAAATGCTTTCCAAAAACATTTAAAGCCAACAATTTAAAAATAAATATATAGAAGATTAAAACATTACAAGGATCTCCAATTAAATTAAAACATTTAAACATTTGACTTGATTAATATAATTTCAAAAGTAAGAGCTATAGACTCGACCATGTAAGGTCCTATGAATACATAGCCCACTAAACACAAGTATCGTACTCCAGAGATCACCACATGCTAGAATCTCGTACCGGTAGTGCTCCACGATCCTATGATCCAAGGAACAACCTATGTACTTAAACAACAATTCTAAGCGTTAAGCTTAAAAAACTCAATGGTACAGATCAACTCTACTATACTTCATGCTAATCATAAACAAAATCATGCAAGCTAATACGAGCAATAAGGAGAGATAAATAAACACGTAGCGCTACCACTAGTCGTCTAAACACATGCTCTCAACATAGCAAAATATTGTACATGGCACACAAGACCCAACCAAGCCCGAGATCTCAATAGATCATCTAGGCGAAAGCACATATCAATAATAACTCTAGAGTGAGGCCAGGTCACGTAGCATCGGAACATACGCTCTAGGTGAGGTCGGGTCACGTAGCATTAGAACATACACCCTGGGTGAGGTCGGTTCACATAACATCAAAACATACACCCTTACTCAGAATCTTCCCTCGAGCATCGACACACTGGGTGAGGCCAAGTCACCTAGCAATGTAACATACACCCATACTCGGAATCCCCCATCCAGTATCTTCGAATGAGGCCCAAGTCACATAACATCGGTAACCTCCATTCGGTATCTCTAACCATGGTGTTGCAACACTCTTTCACTAGGTTACGGATCCCATCAATCAAAATACTCAACCAATCAAATACCTACCCGGCATACAAGCAACGTGATCCTAAGGATCTCCCTATCGTTGCTACATGTCATTACATCTTTTATTTTACATTACCAACTTGTTAATACATTATGGAGAAGTATATAATTAATCTCATTTATTGCCTCCATTAATCCTCATTATCTTATTTTTAAGGCATAATTCAATTATTAATATACACATCAATTTCCGCCCTTAATTTATATTTATCGATTATTTAACATATTGGGTACCGGTACTCGAACACGAGTACCGGTACAATACCCTTAAGCATCGATACTCACACGTGTAATGATATAGAAACTACTTACTAGAAATCCTAGATTTTTACAAGTACAAGTACGTGTTCACCCGTATCGATCCAACCCCCAAACGCGTACTAGTATGACCAAAGCTCGTACTGATACCCAATTCACGAGTTCAAGCCATTTCCTTAAATTACGATCTTACAACACTTTATTCGCTCCTTAAAGCTTATGAAAGTTATTAGGGTTTGTTTACTTATGTATCCACTCGATTAATATTGATTATCGGCTTCATAATCATTTATTCGAATATTACCATTGTTCATCCCTTACTCAATTTCCATCGAATACATTAATCTATTCGAACAAGCATACAAGACATTACGATTATTTATCAATCAAGTAGTTATACAAGCATCTCAATCGACCCTACACGATCTTTAAAGCCTCCACGAGTCACATCATATTCATGGCATGATTATGCATTTCATAACTATCGAGTCCCATAATATCAGTCTCAATACATGCTTATTTATTGTCTACCTATTTTGCATATACTAACACGCAATGCATTCACATTTATGATGCTCATGAAGCAATAGGAGTTTGAGGTGTACTAGTGTTGCTAAAATCCTCATATGAGCTTTCCAAATATTCCACTTGATCCAATAACTGATCCTGAATAATCCTCGTATACCAATCAATACCATAATTATCACTTAATCACATACTTTAATGAATTTGAAGGGTCAAATGCGTAAAAATAGCTTATCGGGTTTGAATTTGGCAAAATGGACTGCATCATTGGCTTCAAAACAATAAAAACCCCCAGGTAAGGTCCCCCGAAAAAAAGTTAACACCGATGAACTCTTTGGTGATCCGGTGTGGTGTGGTGCGGTACAGGGTAAGAACGGTACACCCGCAGACAGTTATCCAATGCAGTAGAGAGCAAGTACACTCGGGTACAGAATCTAGTGAGGCACGATGCACTAGATCACAGTGCACCCGCTTGGCCAAACGCACGCCCACTCACATAGGCGGCGCGTGGGAGGCCATCCGATGGCTGGACAGTGGTGGCGAGCTTTAGATTTGTACTATTTCGACCGGTGAGTCTAGTAGTGCCCTCAACTCATGATAGTGAATGGTGGTTCATGATGAACAAGCTTCCCTGAATCCTTTTTCTTCTCACACGGCGAGTGGCGGTAGTGGCAGTGATGTGGCAACCATCGGAAGACTCCTCTTAACGAGGAGAATCTGATGGTGCCGGCGATGAAGGCAAGGACGGGCTGGGCGGTGGCGGATCGAGGCTTGGAAGCTCTTTCTCTCTCTTTCCTACATTTCCCCCTACTTTTCTATTTTCTCTTTCCCCCATCAAATCATCTAATACTTTCTCTTTCTCTAACACACATATATTTAAAATTCAAATAACCTCTTCTTCCAAAATAATGAGCCCAAACATAAATACCCATAACTCGGTCCAAGACCTGATTCACTAACCTGAAAATTGGGTCGTTACAACTCTTTTCTTCTTAAAAGAAATTTTATCCTCGAAATCTGTATCCATAAATCAAAGAAGATGCTAAAACCCTTATAACTCTTCGACGTTCTCAAAATTCTTGTTTCTCTACTCTAATCTATCGCATCACTTATCATAACCCTTGTCTTTTAACGGTACAACATAATCTTAAATTGCTTTCTCTTAGAAAGAATTCATCCTCGCTCTAAACATTACAAACGACAAGCAAAAACACAACTATACCCTGACAAAACTGTCATGCAAATACATCATCAAAGAAACTTATCTTATGCTATAGAACCCAAAATATTGTTGTACAACAAAATCCTTCCACAACTTCATATGATCTAAAAGAACAAGAGGTTAAATAGCCTTTACAACCAAACAAAACGATTCCTATCGTGGTGACTCCGTGCAGGAGACTCTAACTCTGATGACATACCTTATCAGAAACATTACTTGCCTAGCGCAAGACTTCTAAAAACAAATGACGTCTCAACTTGTCTCAAGCACTTACCTTAAACTCAGTTATGATAAATCATATCGGCAACTAAAGCATCTCCCAAAAATCGGTTCACGCAAGAGACTTACTCTCTAAACCATAATGTGTCTAGAAAACAATTCATTTGTTCCCTCACTATGATCTGTCATAGCATGGGTGTAACACCCCTAAAATCGAGCTAGGAGTTTTTAATATAATCACATGCTTGGAGAGGTCATCTTAGGATTTGTTAAGTGAGTATATTAAAAATTAGTTCAATTAAAGAATTAAATGTGAAAGATTAAATTGTAAGAAAAGAAATATATTTGTGACTAAACTCTGAAGAGTGGAAATTAGGTGTGGGGACCTAAATGAATTGAAGGCAAAACTATGAGTTTTGCATGGCTTTTTAGCCATTAATAGATAGTGGGATACAAGTGTCTCATGCTTTTATAAAAAGATTATGAATATTAGGTGAATTTTTGTAATAAAACAAATGGAAAATTAAGGTTTTTAGGGAGAATGGTTGAGAGGTGGGAAGAATAGGAAAGAGAATGAAAGAAATTCAAAAAAAGGTCATCTTCCTCACTTCTCTTCGCCACCGTAAACACCATGGAAGTAGGGCTTGAGAGTTTGGTTCGAACAAGCTAGAAATTCTTGTATTTTGGTCTTCAATTTATAGTTTTCTTCAATGATTTGGTAAGCTCATCATTCTAACAATGTTTGAGATTGAAAACGTTAGAGAAATTTTGTTTGTGTGATATTTTTTGAATGAAAATGCATACTGGAAATTTAGGTTCTTTGAAGATGTTTGAATTTATTCATGCACTTAAGTAATGGGTTAGTAAAGGGATGAATAAGGATAAAAGCATGCTAAAATTTTGAGATGAATAATAAAAGCATGCTAAATATTTGAAATATTATTGTTTGAATTGAGAATAATTGATGATGATTATGATCGAGTTAGAGCATTTAAATTAGTTGAAATCAATGTTTGACGTCCTATCAATCCTTTTAAATATCTTTTAAAACTATGAGCGTATCACAAGTTCGGTACTACGGGTTGTCCCCAAAATCATTCTTTGAAAATTGGTTTTGTAGGGGGGTCACTTTTGAAAACCTTCATTCTTCTGAAAACGATAAAAACTTGGAGTCGCCACCGACCACTTGGATAAGGTAGGCCGAACACCACAAAACCAGAGATTCATTTTGAAAGGGTTCGGGAGTTGGTTACGTGTGGGGAATGATTAGCACCCCTATCACACTTGGTAATCGGTACCAAAATATTTGTTGCTTTTAATCGAAGGAATTTTTCAAAATTTAAAAGGAATTTAATTTGGTGACCTTAATTGAAAATTAACCTTAATTGAATGGGCTTTATCAAATTGGTAGGTTCAAATTAATTGGACATTTAATTAATAAGGTTGACGATACATCAGACCATAGACTAAACCGACATAATATAAGTCTGATTGTCGTGTTAGTTTATGGCTTGAATCCTGCACGTCACCTTTATGCATGGTGCAAGCAGTTAAAGAATGATGTAATGACTTTGTCAAGTTTTAATTCTACCTTGAGTCGATAAGGATTAATTCAAATATTTGGTCAACATCCTTTAAGCTCGGACTATTACGGCACAAATATCAGAATTAATGAATACCTCCCTTTTTATAATTTAAATTAATTAACATGTAAACTAAATGGACCAAATGATGACAAATAAAATGGATGGCAAGTAAAGGCTTAAAGATAAACACACAAAAGCCTACTCAAGGTCCTAACCTACAAGGCCCAAATTATGAGAATTCAATTAATGTTCTAATAAATAACTAGGTGAATCTAATATTAACCCTAAATTAATTAATCCTAAAAAGGCTAGAGAACCCTAATAAATTATGAGTTATCGTGTGATATGATAATTAAAATGTTAGTCTAATTTCCATGTCAATTTTATCTTAAAAGATAATTAAGAGGTGTTCAACCAATTTTAATGAATTTAACATTTACCCCAATAAGCCAAAAGCAAATTTAAATTCACTAAACTGATTCGAACCTTAAGACTAACTATGGCCCTAAAACTAATCCTAAATTAATCTAATTAATTTAAATCGTGCCGCTATGAGACGAGCACACGGATTAAATTAATTAAATTAATTCCTAAACTAATCCAAAGGCCTTAACTGACACAAAACTTATCTAAACTAGGCCCAAGGCCCGAAAAACAAGGCCCAAACTAAATCTAAGTAAGCAAACTAAGCCCAAAGCACCAAGAGGCCCAAAACTTCTAAACCCAAATGAAAAACCACATGTATATACTTCTAAGAAAATATATTTTAATTATATATTATATACCATATACAAGAAAATATATTATAAAATGGATAATATGAAACCATGATAATAAAGTAAACATACAAGCTAATAGTAAATTAAATAACATTCAACAAGTGAAATAACATACATATCACAAGCATAAAAATAAAATAAAACACATAAAAAAGAGACTAAAATAAACAACAAAGGTTACCAATAAAATCATCCACATTTTCATTAAACTAAGAAAATAGATTATACATGAATAAAATAAGGAAAGATAATACCAAAACCCAAATATTTGTTTGATCTACCAAATTCCACATGTTGTTGTTGTTGGAGTTGAGAAGTTCGATTCAAGGGTTTAATAATGGTGGAAAATTATTTCGATTAGGGAAAATTATAGTGGATAAGGAAATCGAATGGTCTTAAGAAAAAGAATAAGAAAACGGCAGTAGGGGTTTTGGGTCTTTAAAAATGAAAAAAAAGGCAAGGGAGGTTTGCCGAATTATATAAAAAAAATAGGGTAGTGGTCCTCTTTTTTAGGGTTCATGGGAGTTATATTTATATAGTGATGAAGGGTATTTTTGGTTTATCTCATAAAAAAAGAACCAATAAAAATTAAGACCTTGGGCACCAAGTATTTTTCAACCAATTGTAGTCAAGCCTTAATGAGGAAGGAGTTGGGATTTCTATTATTTTTTGTATATTTTTCTACTATATAAAATCATATACAATGGGCAATGAAATTTTGGGCTTAGGGCATAAGGTAAGGTTTTGGGTATTAAAAGGGGTAATATGGATTTATTTTATTTCGACCATTTTATTTAAACCCGGACAAAATTTAGGGATTACACAATGGATATACAATCTGTCCAGAAAAGCTCTATCCTGGCAGTAAGTTTAGAAATTTATAGAAAATCGAATATGCTGAGTTAAAGGATGAATTTTATAGGTATAGAACCATGTGTGAGACTAGTTTTGTCTCCAACAAACAGTGATTGGTTTCGAGTTCTGAATCAGAAGTTATGAATTTTTAAGTGAAGGTAGGTCAAAAAATATGGAAGCAGATTCTGCTTTGGATAGTTTCTGTTTTGAGATTTCTAAGAATTCTCATAATTGTTGTGGACGTTATTAAATTATGAGGCTTATACCGTTAAAACTGTAGTTGAATCTAGTTTGTAATGGTGTAAAGAATTTTAAATTCTAGTGGGTGCTTTGTTCTGTAGAGTCAGTGTAACCCCCTTGGCCCGGTTTAGACGCAAGACCGAATCGTGCGAGCTATATTAGGTTTACCAAAGTAAACCGTAAAGATTAAACTCAAATCACGTCTATTTCTTTATTTTATCTTATCTAGATACAACATATAAACTTATGGTGTGCATACTAGCAACGGGTGAAAACTCAACTCAATTGGGCATCAAATCGATATTCAATTGTTCGTAATTGCAATTAGGGACCAAATTGCAATTTTGTAAAATTACAGGGACTTAAATCATTTTGAAGTTACCAATCCATAATTAGTCATATTACATTCCCATGTGTCAAGTCTCAGCCTCAAACAATCATCCCAACTCGTTCAATTGCATACATATCATTCAGGGACCAAAATGTAAGAACCAGAACTTCCAAACATCACTTTAACCAACTTAATTGTTGGTCGTATCGATACACAGGCAAATGTATCGGTACACCGTTACTTTTTCTCAAATTCTAAATTCCAGTAGCTCATAACCGTATCGATACGCTTCTTCGTGTTTTGATACAATCAACCTAAATGCACTAGCCTGTATCGATACGGGTACACCTGTTTCGAAACACCATCTCAAATTATGCCTATGTGTTTCAGTACAAGTATACGTGTACCGATACGCCTGGACCTGAAATGCCCCAAATTGCTGGTTTTACAAGCCTTCAAGGATTCAAACTTATCCTAACATGCTTCAAACATATAATCAACTATTCTTAGGATTAAACCTCACCAAAACATCACAGAAACATGGTCATAACATGACACCACACTTCAAATGGAATTCTAGAGGCATGCTTCCTAAGATCAAGCCATCCAAAGCATGAATCACAAATCCAAAGCAATACCAAACTTTTAAGGCCATTTACAATCTCAAAACAACATAACAAACTTGCTAAAACAGGGAGTTTAACAAGACATCTCCCAAAACAAAAATGAACCCCATTGACTTTATTACTACAAGTCTAGTTCAAAACCATGCGTTCTTAGCCAAAGTCCTTGGATATCCCTCGCTTGCTTGTTGTCTCTAAACCTTTAATTCTCTGAATTGATGGACAAAGAGAGCGTAAGCACACAAGGCTTAGTAAGGAGTGCTTAAATAACACACCATCAATGCATTTTAAAACCATTTTCCAAAACACGCATTGAAATCACCATTTCAATCATCGCATAAAACATCATGCCTTGAAAACCATGCACTTAGCACTTTCAAAAACCAGCATATTAAACCATATGCAACATGTACCATAGATCAATAGCAAATCCCATTTCTAACCCTCAATTTAAGCCTTCACATGCATAACAACTCATATGCAAAGCTTAAAGAGTAAACATGTATAAACCAACATTATACATTAACAACCATGAACATGATGCATCAACAATTATATTTGGCTTTCAAGTGATTATAAACCAAGTTCCACTTTACAAAACATTACATTAGATACACAAATTCAACAAGAGTGCTCTCAACGCTTCATGCCATCTCAACTAAAATTATGGTACCACTTACAGCCCGAGGACACCAACCCCAAACATCTGTTAGACGCATAATCCACTAATGAGATTTTTTGGTACCATATAGCCCCTCAACCATTAGGGTACTTGGATGGAGTATTCGGTACACCGTATAAACCCCTCAACATCCAAAGTAACTTTTTATAGTGCACTATCAATCCTATGGCTGGCCAACTATATCGATAACATTTTAAACCATATCACTTGCCAATATAATTCATTATTAACTATGTACCTCAATGTTTCTATAAGCAACAATCAAAACCTTTCACAAAGCATTAAACCATGCTTAAACAAGTATAACTCATACTTACATAGATCATCTCCAAAGGCATCCATCATCATTATATAATCAAAAATAGTATAAAACATACTCGAAAACATGCTTGAACAGTAGGTACCATGTAATTCAAAACAATTGCATAAAACTCATTTCATAAAAGCACGGCCGAGGGAGAAATCTCTTTATACTTATTTTCGAGTTTAAACCAGCATTTCAAGCTAAGTTTAAACTCCCAATATCACTTTCAAAACTTCCGAAACACCCCTCTAAAGCTTCCGAAGTGATGCTTCAAGCTCGAGGATCAATTGCCCTTGGTTTTACCACACAAAACAGGGGATTCAATGCATCAAAATGCATTTATAAACTAGCCAGAACAAAACAACAACAATCCTCTTCAAACTCTAGCCGAAACCTTCCAAAACTACCAAAATCAACATAAAACATCCTCCACACTTAACCCAACCAAGGCACAAAGGTTTAACCAATCAATTTACCTTCAATTGACATCCAAAAACAACCTCACAACAACCTTATATCTCCAGCATACATTAAACCTCCACAACTCATCAAAACTCATTAATATCAACCTAGAAAATTAAAGATTCACGTAGATTTGAGATTCCAATGTTAAAATCAAACTATTAACATCATATAACATCAAAATCATGATTTAAATCAATCAAGAACTCAGCAAAACAGATCCAATTCGAAAATCACATAATTTCATCAATTAAACACTGACTAAACCAATTTCCATAATTAAATCATTAAAACTCATTAGAAAACATATATAAAGGATCAATAACTTGGGAATTTCAGTAAAGAACCATTCATTAGAAAAGAAGAATGAACCTTACCTCTAATGAGTGAATTTTCTCTCAATTGGATGTTCTACTCTTGAAAAACAAAAGATAACAATAAGATTTTGCAAAACAAGATAAAGGATTCCATTAGAAATCAAAGACTTAATAAATCAAGAGTATTACCTTTGATCTTTGATGAAAAAGAGTATTTGGCTAGAGAGATTTTGAGAGAAAAGTTACGTCAAATATGTTTTTAGGAAAAATAATCACATCTTTTAATTAACTCATCTTTAATTCTTTTAATTAAAACCCATTAAAATTAATCAAAATTAAGAGGAAACTCATATTAACACTTTAGGTAAAATATCTTCTTAAAGATTCAAAGTTTTGACCCTTTTACAAAGCAGTCACTAAAATAGTTTTCCATTTTTACATTTTGGTCACTAGCCAAAATGTCACATTTCCAAAACTCATTTTTCAAAATTGATTTTACCAAAAATATCCATATATTAAATAATGATTTTCAGACATTTTCCAAATATTTTCTTACTCAAAATATTTAATCTGATTTTAATCTTGAATCCAACTTGAATCTCTAACCCGATCCACCGGACCATCTAACCATCCTACAAACTGCTAGGCCCAAAACTAGGGCATTACAATCAATTCTCTAATGATAACTCAAACTGCAAAATGGGTAAAAACAAAGATTCGGCTTGGAAATGCAAATGAATAGTGATATGTATATATGGTTATTGCTTGAATAATGAAAATAGTTAAGTGTCTTTTAAGTGAATATGTAATGAAGAGTATGGATATTAATAGGTGTACTTGTGTTGTTTGAATTAAGGATTAGTGGAGGAAGCAAGGCCAAAGAAGAGGGAAAGTTCAAAATCAAAGGACTCAGGTGAATCAAGTATCGAATGGAGGAAGTTTGGATATGATTAGTGGACCGGGATATCTCGTAACTTTGGGATATAAGGTGAGTGCAACTATACCTTTGTGTGAAAGTGATGTTATATTGAACATCACTTAAATGTTTGTTAAGGGCCGAAATGAAGTTTTTAGTTTTAAACCTGTGGTAATTAAAAGAATGAAATATGACAAAAAGAAAGATAAATAACCAATGTATGTATGAAGTATGAATGTTTGGGGAAATGGTTATGAAAAGCATTTGAAAACTCAATATGAGGATTGAGTTATGCTAATTGTTACCTGATAGCTTTAAAACACTTAACTAATGGTATGCATTGAAATAAAAATGGACATTTAAGGTACTAAAAGTTTGTACAAGATAAGCTTTACTTGAATTTTATGATTATACAACTTAATGATGTTGGTTAAGCGGTATATCAATGGTGAAAACAGGTAAGCTCAAAGTAAGTTAATTGTATGGACCTTTGATTGATGTTATGATGGAAATGGTATAAAGGAATGTTATGCAAGGTGTAATGAAACTAATTGATGAAAATAATATGCTTAAATGCTGCATAAAAGTACTATGTCTAATGATTAACTTCTATGTTATTAATAACGCATTGTTATGATGAAAAGCATGGTTAAATGAAATGGTATGATAGCATACTTAGTTATGCTTTGAAATGAAATGAAAGATGATATGAGAATGAATGAAAGGGAGCAAAAGCTCAAATGATAAATGGCAAGCAATACTTGCAAAAGATTATGAATCGAATTATAATGATATGAAACTATATAAATCCTTGGATTTGAGTTAACTTAAGACACAATTGGCATGCCATAGAATCCATTGAGCTCTTGTGTAGGAGGGACTACGGTCCAGGACAATTGAGGTCCTTATTTGGCGACAGTAGGAGGTATGTGTTGTGAAAGGTCATTGGCAACAGTAGGAGGGTTGACCATATTGTTAAATGTTTATTGGTAGGTTGGGATTCAAGTGTTCAAATGTTGTCTAAGTCCAAGGAAAATGATTGAAATAAAAATGATAAGATTATAAAGAACTTATAAGTGAATATAAATGATACTTATTATGAAAATGAATGTGTTTCCACATTGTATGCTAATAACATTAAAGTAAATAAGATAATGAAATGAATGATAATGCATATGACCTTGAAAGAAATGCAATTGATTGCTTTGTGTGATTCTTAAAAATGTATATGAAAGATTGTTACGATATGCTTAATAAGGAAACAAGATATGGTATTGATTGTTATGCTTGGTCCTTTAAGCATATATGAAAGACAATTATATGCTTATGAGTATGGAACAAATTAGGATATTGAAATTAATGAAATTGTTTGTCGCATGATCTTTGACATGTTAATTGTGTTTGCAATGAAAATAAGACATCAATGTTAGGTAGTGGGTTAACGATTTAAGAAAATGATGGTATGGCCTAATAAACTTATGGAATAAATGTGAAAATAAACTTTGAACTAGGTAATATAATTGGTTAAGCTTAATCAAATATATACTTTCTAAGACTTAAAATAATAGAATGAAGATATGAAACCACTGGTTAGAAACCTCATAGATTGCTAAGGAATAACCCTTGTTTATTGATGAATTAATTACCTCATTCATACATGAACTATACCAAATTCTCAGTTTTATACAAAATATTTTAAAATTCTCAGTTTCATACATAGAGTATTTCGCCGTTAACGGGTTTACTCGCTTCTGTTACGGAAGCTGACGTGGAACCTTTAACCCAGTCAGAATTTGACACGTGGCATTTAATTTCCTTTAAAAAAATTCTCCACTTACTCATGAGATAATAGTAGAGTTAGTCACAAATCGTTTACCAGTTTTGAATTTCATCCTTAATATATAAAAATACATAAAAAAATAAATTTTAAAATTCTAAATTTATAAAAAAAACAAATTGGACCAATAAAAAATTAACATGTGACATTATATTAATTTTAAAAAATTACAAAAATAAAACTCAATGTTTCATTAATTTTTCAATCTCACCCTTAATTTTTCAATCTCAAAATCCATTTCCTTCATCTTCTCCATAGCCATCATTCTCAAAAATTCTCAAATTTTCAAATACCCAAATCAAGAATAACCATGGATTTTGAGCCATTCTAAATCCAAAGTCACCTCCGGTGGATTTATCGAGAACGCATTAGGGCCTGACTAGCCAAGTAGTCATTACCAGTCGAAACGACTGTGGCAACACTATCGAGTGATAAACAATAATTTCTATGCCAGTTAAACGGCGTCATAGCACCCACCGTCTCTATCGTTACCAAATTTCATGTTACCAAATTTCATTACAGAGACGAGAAACAAAACCAAAATTTGGGTTAAAGAGAAGACGAGCCATCAAGAATTCCCAACCTCAGATTCTATATTTACTTGCAATGCCGACTGTTCAGGTTTAGATCTCGACGGTTCCCAAAATTTTCAGGGTTCATCAAGTTTAAAAATCCTCGATTATCGATGAATTAGTTGCCCGATAAAGACCCAATGGTTTTGAGGAATCATTAGCAAATTTCAGAAACGCCACGCCACTGCCAATTAGGTTCCAATTCGAACATTCTTAAATATTTCAGGAGAACACGAATCATGTTGAGAAGGATGAGAAGCACGTTGCGTTGGCTTTTCATGATGGATTTTCAGTGATGGAGGTGCTTCGATCAAGTTTTTCTTCATATTGTAGGCCAGAGTTTTTCTGGGTTTGTTCTGTAATTTTTTCTGGGTTTTGATTTTTATCTTTTGTTAATGTACCATTGCTCCACCGTATAAGACTCCCTTAACTCAGAACTTGAAAAAACCATTTATAAGTTTTTACAGTACATGAGGAAAATCCATGATTTATTCATATTTTCTGCTAAATATTTTTGGATTTTTTAAAATAAATATTTAATTTTTGAATTTTTAAATATTTAGGTGAAATTGAAAAATCATTTAAAATTTGAGGACTAATCTTGTTATTATCCCTTGAGAAAATGGAGAAATTTTTTAAAGAAAAGTAAATGCCACATGTCAATTTTTGACTAGGCCAAGGGTTCTACGTCAGCTTTTGTAACGGAAGTGGGTAAACCCATTAACGGCGAAATACTCCATGTATGAAAGTGAGAATTTTAAATTATTTTGTATGAAACTGAGAATTCGGTATAGTTTATGTATGAATGGGGTAACTAACCTTTTATTGATATACTAATATTCAAACTTATAAGACATGCTTATTGGTATGGATAGGAATTAAGTAGGTTAAATATTACTCGAATAAAAGGTAATGTAAATTCGTAAGTAATGAATCTATAACAAAGTGATAATGTGAATGTAACATTGGGAATTAAATGGAGATGATAATCTAGGATCTTCAAATGAATTAATATCATTATTATCTTAAACTCAAGTGTAGTTTTGTTAAGAAGGATTGCTGTAAGAAGTAATGAGAATAATAAAAGGGTATATTGAAATTATAAGAATATTGAAATGTTGTAAAAGAATCGGTAGTCAAGTTATAAGTAATGGTAAGTGGAAAAGAACGATCTATTGACATGGTAAATGGTTTGACCAAAATCGTAAATAGTATACATGG
The DNA here is from genome assembly GCA_019671005.1 of Hibiscus mutabilis. Taxonomy (NCBI): domain Eukaryota; kingdom Viridiplantae; phylum Streptophyta; class Magnoliopsida; order Malvales; family Malvaceae; genus Hibiscus; species Hibiscus mutabilis. The sequence goes on along the minus strand of CM033717.1, from coordinate 18,867,054 downwards.
TTAAAGAATGTTATAAAGGTTTGAAATTTTTGATATGAAAAAGGTTTGAATGGGAAGCATGGAAGACATAAATTGAAAGCTCAAGTTATATGGTTCTTGGTGAATCAAATATGAAATGACTCAAAAAAATGTAAGTAGAGAGATAGAGTGAACTTTGACTAAATGAAAGGAATTTATCAAAACTAAATCATAAGGACATTTTAGAAGCAAATATATCTTCTTATATCTTTGTATGTTTGGACTAGTTTAGTTGCCTTACTAAGTTCTTTTGAACTTACTTGAGTTTGAATGATTGATCTTCAGGTAACTACTATTCAATCAACTAGGATCATATCAACTTCCGAAAGCAAGTCACACAAGACATAAGTTAGAGTATGTGGATAGTTATAGCTACTTTAAATTCCTAGGGTGGCAATATAAGAATAGAGGTTCATGTTAACTAAGTAGTTAGTTAGCATGCAATTGCATTTAAAAGTGATGTTTATAGTACCTTACGAAGAAGGTACAAAGATTGTATCATGTTTGTGCATGTAAGATTGATGTGGTTGCTTGCTATTATAGGTGATTTAGTGCTTATTCTTGAAATTATGAATGATATAAATACATGCTATGTTAGATGATGGTATGCAAATGATTGGACAGGTGCACTTTAAGGATGTTTGATATGTTAAGTGATAAATTGCTTGACTAAGTTAAACTTTGATCCTGCTATTAAATGAGAATGGTCTTGATATAAGAATATTGATAAGTTAGTACTAGAAATGAAATGATGAATGATGATTAGGCAAGTTCTTAAATGTATAATTGATTAGATATTGTGTCTCGAATAAATGATTGAATGAGTAAGGTCATTGTTTATGCCAATGTATAAATGAATATAAATATGTGGTAAATTTATAAATGTTGGTGTTATGTTTTGGATGTTTGAGTAGGGTTGATTACCATGGAAACCTAACCTAGTAAATGAGACTAGGCAATGGCAAGTAAAATCCTTATAAGGAATAGGTGAAATTACAAAGTCTATTGAAGGTTTACCTAAGAACTTTTACTCTATAAGTACATAGATTGTTTATAAGGAAGGTATGAGCTAATGATTGTAAACTGCCATAAATGTTTTAAAATAACTATGAGCTTCCAGTAAAGAACTTATCGATCTTGATAATGATTTTGAAAGTTATAAACTATGAACCTTAAGACAATAAATATTGTTAGATAATGGGTTCTTGTTAACCTAGATGATCCATAAACTATTTCGGTAATGACATATCAAGTAATTGTAACATAGGAAACTAGAAACGTATGCCATTAGTAAAGCATTGATTTATAGGACTTAAGTGGTTAAGAAGATTTTGATTGAAGATACATCTTATGTGAATGGTAAAGAAATGAAGTATCTCATAAAATGTATATTATAAGCTTTCAGTTGAGGTGTATTGCATGATATGTGCATACTTGTTTGTATATGAAATGATGTTTGAGACATGAAATAGTTTAAAATTTCTTTAAATTACACTAAAAATTATATGGTTACATAAAGTTAGTTACAAGCCTTTGATGCAATGTTTTTGAATACTTATTTGAATTGTAACACTTCTTGATTCGGTTCTTCCTCTAAACCGGGTAGGGGTTGTTAGAATGGGCTTCCACCAAGGGATAAGGTTCCATCACAAACCTCAAATCTCGTACCAAACGTAACATGTACAGACTGTAGTGTCGAACAACCCAACCCACAATCAAACCAAGAAAACTTTCTATCCAAATCTCACATTTGTCGAAAATATCAAACGATACCTACCAAGAAATATCATTACTCGCAAAATCCTATCGAAATTGTGCACTCAAAAATCATTTACAAGATCCACAATAATCTATTTAATTTCTACTAAGGAATATCAACTAATCACAACAACTCTGAAGAACTCATTGTTACACTTCCAATTGATGGCAAGTCAAACACTTATCACAAACTCAAGCACACGACTCCACGTTGTCTCTCAAAATACGCGATGAAAGCTTGGTCCAAACAGTCACTCTCAAAATTCACCAAATACTGACCATTGTACTATATAGGAAAAATGTCTTGCCTTGATAAAATTTCTTTGAAGCACTCACAAGAAGATCTCGAAGTCCATCAAAAATCATCGGACCTAAATTCAATCACAACGTTGTATCATTTTAAATTACAATCAGATGCTACTTCTCATGGCCTCCAAAGTTACCCAATCCTCAACTCGAGGCTTAACAAACAAAACACATGGGTACCGGTACTGACTGATCAATACCGACACCAGATGAATAGAGTACCGGTACCGCATGAAGCTAGCATCAATACTCATTGACATGACAATCACTTACGACCCTTAATCACCCCACATGGGCAGCCTGATACTATAACCGAAACTAACTCCTTACAATCCGCCACTTATCAAGTTCACTTTATTTAGGTGGTGATCGACCCCACAATCAACAATTCTCAATTACTTTGACTCACGTCGTTATCCAAATCTCAAATTTCCTTAAAGATCAAGTACCCAAAATTTTCACATTGTTGAGGTGAACACAATATTCTCCATTCTAGCACGAAAATATAGCCCTAACAATACAACAAAATATCCTCGAAGATCTCAAAATCTTACTCGACTTTAATCAAGTCAACACCACTATCATAACAAAACGGTCTCATGCAGCTCAGATCTCCACAGATGTTTTTCGGCCTGTTCCAAGGAAATTGTCATACAAATCAAAAGCATTTACGAAGTCTCAAACCCTTGCTTCCTTAACTAGTTACGTGGTAACTAACCTTTCCCACACACAAGGTCATTAAGGTAATGATCTTGCCCATGCCCATCTTTCCATATCCCTTATACATTCACACATGTCACGCAAAGCATCAAGCTTATATTCGAGAGACGATATGGTGGCCCTACCATATCATCGCTCAAACACCTCAAACATCACTACAGACGTCGAACGTTACCACAACACATTTTAAAGAGAGAAATCCTCATTCCAAAATTCATTTTGAAACTACTAGCCTCCAACACTTTAACCATAACCATCTCATTCTCAAACAAATCCCAGAAAACACACGGGTACTTCACAATCGATTAAACGAGTCATCCACCTTCAGAGACTCCTAATAATCACTCACTATTACTTGACAAGCTATCAATGGTTTAAACATTACCTCAACGAACCAACTTCTTGCTAGCGAAAAAAGGCGGTCCTCCCGTGGCAAAACACTTAGACAAAAATAAACCTCGTTTAAGTTGCACATTCACAACTAAACCTCTAACTTTCTCAATCGGGTCGGTGTCCTCAGACAAGGGCGATGGGCACCAACGTCCAACTCGGCCTTACCTCAACATCTACTCATGTAAGGGAAAATTTCTCAACTTGGTTTAGCCCAAGTAAAATGTTTTCCAAAAACATTTAAAACCAACAATTTAAAAATAAATATATATAGGATTAAAACATTACAAAGAGCTCCAATTAAATTAAAAACATTAAATATTTAACTCGATTAATACAATTTCAAAAGTAAGAGTTATAGACTCGACCACGTAAGGTCCTAAGAATACAGAGCCCACTAAACAAAAGTACCGTACTCTAGAGATCACCACATGCTAGTATCCCATACCGATAGTGCTCTACTATCTAACGAACAACCTATGCACGGAAACAACGATTCCAAGTGCTAAGCTTACAAAGCTTAGTGATATACATCTACTCTACTATACTTCATGCTAACCATAAACATAAGCATGAAAGCTAGTACGAGTAATAAGAAGAGATAAATAAACACGTGGCGCTACCACTAGTCGCCTAAACACATGCTCTCAACATAGCAAAATATCATACATGGCACACAAGGCCCAACCAAGCCCGAGATCTCAATAGATCATCCAAGCGAAAGTACATATCAACAACAACTTTGGAGTGAGGCTGGGTCACATAGCATCAGAACATACGATCTGGGTGAGGCTGGGTCACGTAGCATCGAAACATACACCTTGGGTGAGGCCTGGTCATATAGTATCAGAACATACACCCTTGCTCAGAATCTTCCCTCGAGCATCAACACATTGGGTGAGGTCGGGTCACCTAGTATCAGAACATACACTCATACTTAGAATCCCCCATCGAGTATCTTTGAATAAGGCCCGGGAAATATAGAATTAGTAACCTGCATTCAATATCTCTAACCATGGTGTTGCAACACTCTTTCACTAGGTTACGGATCCCATTAATCAAAAGACTCAACCAATCAAATGCCTACCTAACATACAAGCAACGTGATCACAGGGATCTCTCTATCATTGCTATATGTTATCATATCATTTATTTTACATTACCAAGTTGTTAATACATTTTGGAGAAGTATATAATTAATCTCATTAGTTGCCTCCATTAATCCTCGTTATCTTATTTATCAAGGCATAATTCAATTATTAATATACACATTAATTTCTGCCTTTAATTTACATTTATCGATTATTTAATGTATCGGGTACCTGTACTCACATGTGTACCGATACAAAAACTACTTGCTGGAAATCCTAGATTTCCACAAGTACCGGTACGGGTCGACCCGTACCGATACAACCCCTAAATGCGTACCAGTACAGCCAAAGCTCGTACCGATACCCTATTTACGGGTTCTTACCATTTCCTTGAATTGTAATCTCACAACACTTTATTTGATCCTTAAAGCTTATGAAAGTCATTAGGGTTTGTTTACTAATGCATCCACTCGATTAATATTAATTATCAGCTTCATAATCATTTATTCGAATATTACCATTGTTCATCCATTTCTCAATTTCCATCAAATACATTAATCTATTCGAATAAGCATACAAGGCATCACGATTATCAATCAATCAAGTATTTATACAAACATCTCAATCTACCCTACAGATCTCTAAAGCCTCCATGAGGTACATCATATTTATGGCATGATCATGCATTTCATAATTATCGAGTCCCATAATATCAGTCTCAATACATGCTTATTTATTGTCTACCTATTTTGTAGATGCTAACACGCAAGGCATTCACATTTATGATGCCCATGAAGCAATAGGAGTTCAAGGTATACTAAACTTAAGCTGAAATTGCTAAAATCCTCATCCGAGCTTTCCAAATATTCCACTTGATCCTATATCCGATCCTGAATAATCCTCGTATACCAATTAATACTATAAGTATCACTTAATCATATACTTTAATGAATTTGAAGGGTTAAATGCGTAAAAACATCTTACCGATTTGAATTTGGAAAAACGGACTACGCCAATGGATCTGAAACGTCGAGAAACCCCTGGGTGTGATCCCCCGAAGAAAGTCAACAGTCGGTTAAAGTCGATCAATAGTTGATCAACGGTCTAGTCAACTCCTTAGTGATTCAGTGCGGCACAGTGCAAGGTAGGAATGGTGCACCCACAGAGAGCAGGTGCACCTAGGTACGGAATCTAGTGTGGCGTGATGCACTGGATCACAGTACACCCAGCTTGCCAAACGCACACCCACTTGCGTATGCAGCATCTAAGATGCCTTCCGGTGGGGAGCTCCAGATCTACACTATTTCAGCTGGTGAGTCCAATGGTGCCTTCGGCTCGCGGCGGTGGACGGTGGTTCATGGTGAACAAGCTTTCTCAAATCCTTTTTCTTCTCAGCCCGACGAGTGGCAGCAACGACAGTGATGCGGCGACCACCGATCGACTCCTCTCGATGAGGCAAATCTGATAGTGTTGGCGGTAAAGGTAATGGTGGGTTGGACGACAACAGATCGAGGCTTAGAAGCCTTCTCTCTCTTTTTCTCCTACTTTCCTACTTTTTCCCCACTTTTCTATTTTCTCTCTCCCCCATCAAATCATGTGATACTTTCTTTTTCTCATACACATATATTTAAAATTCAAATATCTTCTTCTAAAATAATGGGCCCAAACATAAATACCCATAACCCGGGTCCAAGACCTAATTCATTAACCCAAAAATTGGGTCGTTACAGTGTTGTGGGTATTTGTTTGGTCGTGGAGTCAGAGTTGTAGGGGGTGTACGTGGGGTTACTTTATACATGGCAAGCTGGTTATCATTTTAACCCCCTCGACCCAGCTTAGATGCCAGACCGAACCGAGTGAGCTATATTGGGATTTGCCGAAACAAAACCCGAAATGATTAACTAAACTTAGGACCTTTTTTCTTGTTATCTTGTCTAGATGGAACATTATAACCTAAGATGTGCATGCCTCAATTAATCAGATTACATGCTTGCTTGCCAAATTTCAGCTCAAAAAAATAATCCAAACTCATACAATTGCATTTAAGGACTTCAGGAACCAAAAAGAAAGAATTAAAAACTTCAGGATTCACATTAACTAAATTAACGGTAGCCCGTATTGGTACGCAGAGCACCCGTACCGATACGAGGCTTCAATCCAACAAGGTGTACCGGTACTAGACCAAGGCGTATCGGTACGCGGGCTCGGTTGCAAAAAGTTGATTTCTAGTAGCTAAAACCCATAAGGTACGACCCTTGGTGTACCGATCCTAGGCTATTTTCCAGCATATTCGTACCGATATGAGGCCCCGCGTATCAGTATGCTCTGACTTGTAATGTCCATTTTTCTGGTTTTTCATACAATTATAGATTCGAACATGCTTTAACAAGTCATAAACATGTATACCACTTTTCTAAGGATCAAAACGTACCAGTATATCAAGGAAACATGGTCATAACGTAGCGACATGCTTCAATCAAGATTCTAGAGGCATGCTTCCTAAAAACCAACCATCCAAAAACACGAACCATAGATCCACTTCAAAACCAACTATATAAGGCCTCAAGCAACACCACAACAACAATATAAACTTGCACAAATAGAGAGTTTAGCAAATAGCCCTCCCAAACAACAATGAACCCCATTGTCTTTATTACTACTAGTCTAGTTCAAAAACCATACTTTTTGTGTTATGCAAGTCCTTGGAATTCCCCTCGCTTGCTCGCTGCCTCCAACCTTTAATTCTCTGCATTGATGGACAAAGAGAGCGTAAGCACACAAGGCTTAGTGAGGAGTACTCAAAACACAACACCATCCATGCATTTAAAACCGGTTTTCAACTCATATGAGTTCAACATTTTAAAAACTTTTTTCAAAAACATCATGCATTTCAAACTATGCACTTAACATTTCCAAAACATGTATATTAAACCATATGCAACATGTATCATGGATCAACAGTGAAATCCCATTTGATAACCCTCAATTTAAGCTTTCCCATGACAACCCATATGCAAGGCTTAAAGAGTAAACATGTATAAATCAACATTATACAACAATATCCATGAACATGATACATTATCAATTACATTGAATTTCAAGTAATCATAAACCAAGTTCCACTTTACAAAATATTACATCAGATACACGGATTCAGCAAGTGTCCTCTCAACACTTCATACAATCTCAACCGAAATTATGGCACCATCACAACCGTTACAATCACAACTGAGTACCATCACAACCCAAACATCGGTTAGATGCATAATCCACTAACGAGAGTTTTTGGTACCATATAACCCTTCAACCGTTAGGGTACTCAAGGTGGAGTATTCGGTAGACATAAACCCTTCAACACCCGAGATGACTTATTTATCGTGCACTATTAATCCTATGGCCAGCCAACTAAAGAGATAACATTTTAAACCACATCACTTGCCAATATATGATCAAAATCAGTATAAACCATACTTAAAACCATGTACCTCACTGTTTTTATAAGCAACAATCAAAACCATTTTCAATGCATTAAACCTTGCATTAACAAGTATTCCTCATACTTACATGAATCATTTTTCAAATGCATTCATCATCAATATATGATCAAAATCAGTATAAACCATACTCAAAACATACTTAAACAGTAGGTACCATGTAATTCAAAACAAGTGCATAAAAACAATTTCACCAAAGCATGACCGGGGGAGAAATCTCATCATACTTACTTCTGAGTTTAAACCAGCGTTTCAAGCTTAATTTAAACTCACAAAATAACCTTTAAACCATTTTAAAGCTGAAATCCACGTTCTCACTCACTGACTTCGCAAAACCTCGTTCGCCGATACGAACTACTCCTCCAAAGCTTCCGTAACGGTGCCACAAGCTTGAGGATCAACCTCCCCTGGTTTAGCCACACAAAAGCAGAGGGTTCAATGCATCAAAATGCTTTCACAAACTCGGCAACAACAATTCACAACAATCCTCCTCAAACTCTAATCGAAACTCCTCCACAACAACTGAAAACAACATCAAACAAGTTCCAAACTTAACCCAACCAAAACCTAAAGGTCTAATCTATCAATTATCTTCAATTAACATCCAAAAACAACCTAACACCATCCTTTTACTTCCAACATTCATTAAATGCCCTTAACTTGCCAAAAACACAATACTAGCAACCTAAAAAAAATTAGAGATTCACTTAGTTTCAAGATTCCAATGTTAAAACCAACTTATTAACATTATAAAACATCAAAATCATGATTATAACCAATCAAGAATTCAACAAAACAAATCTGAAACGAAAATCGCTTAATCTCATCAATTAAACCTTGATTTAACTAATTTTCACAAGTAAATCATTAAAACTCATTAGAAAACATTAAACAATGATCAAATACTTGGGAGTTTCAATAAAGAACAATTCATTAGAGGAGAAGAACGAACCTTACATCTAATGGGTGAATTTCCTCTCAATTGGATGTTTACTCTTGAAAAATAAAGAAAGGCAATGAGATTTTGAAAAACAAGATTGAAGAATCAATTAGAAATAAAAAAGTTTAAGAAATCAAGATCATTACCTCAAATCTTTGATGCAAAAAAAATGTTTGGGTGAAGAGAAGTTGAGAAAAAAATGCGTCAAAAATATTTTTAGGAAATAACTACCTCCTTTAATTAATTCCCTTTTAATTTCCTTAATTAAAACTCATTAAAAATAATCTCAAGAGGAAAATCAGATTAAAAATATTAGGTAAAATAGTCCTTAAGGATTCTAAGATTTGACTATTTTTCAAAATAGTCACTAAAAATAGTTTTTATTCTTTACATTTTGGTCACTAGACAAAATGTCCAATTTTTAAATTTCATTTTCCAAAATTGACTTTACCAAAATTATCCATATATTAAATAATTATTTTTAAATATTTTCCCCATATTTTTCTCACCCCGAAAATATTTACTCTGATTTAAATCTCGAATCCGACTCGAATCTCTAATCCCGATTCACCAGACCGTCTAATCAATCTAAAAACTCCTAAGCCCAAAATCGGGGTGTTACAATCGTCGAGTCATCCTTGAGCTCGATAGCTTAGTTGCTCTTCGTGTTCTTCGACACGATGTGGTGGACTGGGGACATTGTTCCTTATTTGCGTACCTTGATGAGCTTAGAAGGCGACAATGGACTGTTCAGTTGCAACATATTTCTCGGTCGGGTAATAGGGTGGCATATTCTTTAGCTAAGTCAGCTCTTGTGTGTAGTTTACAGACAGTTAGTTTGGAGGTACTTCCCTCGAGAGTTAGTTTGCTTCTTTACGAGGATATTACTTAGATTTAAGAGTTGTTTGTTTGGTTCGCAGTTTAGTTTGTCTTGATTTTTTTGTAATTATTATGATGTATATTATTTTTCTCCATTTAAAATTAGAAAAATTTTGAATGAGTCACGTAATAATAATTTTCTTTTTATTTAAAAAAAATGTTAGAATTTAAGTCCAATATTTGCGAACGAGGGGTAAGATCACGAATATTTAAAATATTATGGGTTTCTATAGAAATATGAACACTTCCAAGGCTTCTACGGCTAAAATTCACCTAAACTAACAGCCAAAATAAAAGAAAATTGCAAAAAAGGCACAAATCGGTCTGGGAATCGGGCAGAGTCAGTGGGAAGACGAAGAGAAGGAAAGAGCAAAATAAAATAAATAAAAAGAAGCTAAAAGTAGCCAAAACGTAAATTCTTGTATTCCTTCATTTTTATCGTTCAAAATTCCAGATGATAAATTATTATAATTCTCTGTAATTTTTTTGCTCAAATTAATTTGAGATTTGACTCCTTAACCTCCACTTGTTTGTTACTTTTTTTTTTTCTTTTATGTCTCCTCAGATCTAATCTTTCTCGGGAATTTTTAGGAGCCACGAAACCGGTTAGGCAAATCGGCGACGAAATTGGAAATAAACAGCCGGTCTGATTCAAGAATCCGATTTTAATATGGATGATTTTCCAGATTTATTTGCGAAAGATTTTGGGATCAAACCCCAAGGTAAATCAGCCCCTATGGCACCTCCTCGGAGCCCTTCTTCCTGTCCGAATTACGGATACCGATCCGATTATACCCGATCTTCATCCACAAAAGCTAAACCGTCATCCAATCCCATTTTCGACGATCACGATCGCGACGGACTCTCGTTCAATGACGTCTACAGAGGACCCCCCAAGTACTCATCCGAACCTCGAGCCTCAAACGGGCAAACCTCGTCGTTTGATTATGACTCTCTTTTTAAGGAGTCGAAGCTGCCGGTGTATGACAAGCCTGTTTACGATGATGATCTTTTCGATGGATTGCCTGGGATCAAGAGCTCTTCTACAACATCGGCCGCTAAGTTCGATGACGTGTTTTCGATCCCGGGGTCTCCACCTCCTCCCAAGCATAAGTCGACGAGCAGCTCGCCGTTGGATGATCTGCTTGGGAATCTAGGGAGGAAAGAGACGGAAACGATGTTTAATAGCGAGAGAGTGAAAGCGGAGAAAGATGCTACTTTATTTGATGATTTGCTTCCTGGTTTTGGCCGGAGTAGCTCTCCTGCACCCGCGAGGTATTTCCGGCTTATTAAGGCTTTCATTTTGAAACCAATGAACATGATACTGATTTTTTGCTTTGTTGTACGTGCATTCTTTTGCGGATACCACGGTTTAGGTTTTTGTGCTGTTTCTTCATATCAAAAGGTATAGGCGCAGATATACTTAGATGTTCAATTAGTCTGAGGTTCCAAGATTTGGTTGCGGTTTTTGGCTGCTTAGGTTTTGGCACACGTTATATATATTGGACAGTATATTAATGAAATGAGCATATTTAAATATCGATTTTATGTATGGAGTTGGTTAAGCTTAGTGCTTATTTTCTGTTAGTGTGTAATGCATATTGGCCAGTTAAGCAATTGTACTTTCTTATGATTCAGCTGTGGGATTTTTGATAATTGACTAAAGAAAGCAGTTTTCATCCAAATATAGACTTAGACGAGTTTGCTAGTTAATTGTTTGTCTAACATATGTTCTACATTGGGATTTTCGATAAAATTACTTTTTTGTGATTCAGTTGTGGATTTTCAATAAAATGACTAAAGAAGACAATTTTCACTCAATTAATGGCTGTTATTGTCCGGCCTCTCAACTGCATGGCCTTAGCTTTTTCCTTAAATGTTTTCTTCCACGGAAGCAACACTTGCTTGAGTTGATCAACACTGAATTATCTGATCTAAATGTTGCGTGGTTATAGAATGTTGATACACTGCAAATCTGTAATGAATACGAAACAAATAATGTGGATTTTTTCTCCCCTGGGGAAGATGTTTTCTTTGCTTCAGTTGCATATTCGAGGGAGCATCTCATCTGGAGTAGCAACCACCGTAGCAATCTACATTTAGGGTCAGGAGAGCTACCTAAGGCCCGTGTTTTTGTGCTTGAAGTTGTACCTTCTTTGCTGTGTATTAGTTGCCAAATGAAAAATATGCATCCCCTTAATTCATGTGTGAGGGTTTATGCTCATTTTGTACCTCTATTTACTCTCAAAGTTTGTTATTAACATATAAAAGTCATCAACCCATAGCTTCTTCAGACGACTCAGTTTTGATGCTTATTGATACCAAAATAGTTCATACTTTCGTGGTGTGTGTGTGTGTGTCACACAAGGTTCATACTTGCATGAATATGACTTTCTTAAGACATACATCGCATAAATGCAAATGTAGCTCTATTAATCCTTATATGGTCATCTACTAGCTCTGCAAATCTCTTTTGTTGGTTGAGAAATACGTCATCCTATGTTTATTTCTATTTTAAAGTGGAAAAATTCCTAGATAAAATTCATTGGTTAGGTGACATTCTGTTGGTTATTGAATGTTTTTGTAAAACTGGCCAAAGAAATTGTTGTTGTAAATGAGTTAGGACGAAACGTAATGCATTTTCTTATGATTATGATAACATCCTCTTCTTTTTGTTTTTGGATTTTGGGAAATGTTAGTTACAAACATGGGCATGGCTTTTTCTGTAAACTTCTGTAAATATCAATATTGTCATTCATAGTGTTTTTACTTTTAAATTTTTAATCTGTGACCAGACTTAGAAGAGAAAAATAACCAAAGATATAAAGTTGTATTCTGTATTGTCATTCAATTGTGATTTTGATTAATTGGAAACTCGTAGTGCATATTACTGCTGGATTAAGTGTGAAGAAGGGTAACTGAATGGGGGTATATTTGGACTCTAAACACTTTGTTCAAAGCTTGAGATCATGCATCTTTCTTTTCAGTTCTGTATTTGTCCAATGGTGTCTTTTTAGTCTCTTGTTCTTATAATATTTAGTTTTACCATGCAAATGTTTGCTGATATCATATCATGCTCCATCCTTTAAACAGGTCAACTTCTGAGGTTGGTCAATCCCAGAATGCATCCTCAAATTCAAGTAAGACTGGGTCCAATTCGATGGAAAACCCTTTTGTTGTCTTAGGATCAAAATCAGACCTGGCAGATTTGTCCTCTGGGTTGTTTACAGACCCCTCAGAAGTAATAAGTGAATTTAATGGATCTGGGAAATCAGGAGTGGAGGGTTCATCTGGTAGTGGGGGAGTGTTTGATGATTTAGATCCTCTTGATGGTTTTGGAAAGTCTGTACCTTTTGTTTCACCTGAGGTAAATAAGAGGGGGGAGGATAGGAGCCATTTAAGATCTTCAAGTGGGCCACAAACTTCAGCTAGTAAAGAGCCACATGATGAAGAGTTTGAGCACTACAACAAGAAGAGGATGCCTTCCATGGGGGATTTTTCGGCCTCTCATCAACCTGTGTTTGACATGCCCAATATGTCAACTAATTTTCATAGTTCTGGTGGTCAAGCTACTAGCCCTCCTGCTTACTCGAATGTTGGTTCTAATGATACTAGTTCCCAGGTAAATACAACTCCAAGATCTGAAAACTTCGACACATTTGATGATGTGTGGCTCACTGTATCGGAGGTTCCCCTCTTTACACAGCCTACTAGTGCTCCCCCACCTTCAAGACCACCGCCTCCAAGGCCACCACGAGCTTCAAAGCCAATCCAAGGCTTATCTTCTTCCACTAATGCAAAAAAGAATGTTAATGATTTTTCTTCGTTCCCAAATTCAACCCAGTACTCACACAGCTCTCAATCAGCTTATACTGCAGCAAGCAGCAATGTAACTTCTCAAATTGACGAACTTGAAGATTTTGCAATGGGTAAGGCCCAGAATAACTTTGAACATGCTGAAAATTTTCCAGGTGATGATTTTGAGACCAGTTTTGTTGCTTCTGCTGCTGCCATGAAAGAGGCAATGGATAGAGCTGAGGCTAAATTTAGGCATGCTAAGGAAATGAGGGAGAGAGAGAATTTGAAGGCTGCTAGAAATAAAGAATCTAGTCAAATGGATAAAGATGAGAGAGCTATGCAAGATGCTTTGGATAGAGAAGTTAGAGAAAAGCAAGAGAGACTGGAATGTGAGAGGCAACAGAGAGAAATAGAGGAGGAAGAGAGAGAGCAAAGGAGACGAGAACTAGAGAGGGAAAAGGAAGAGGAGGAGAGAGAACAAAGAAGGCTCGAGAAAGAGAGGGAGCGAGTTAGGCAGATGGAGAGGGAAAAGGAAAGAGCCAGGCAAGCAGTTGAACGGGCTACTAGAGAAGCACGTGAAAGAGCAGCAACTGAAGCTCGTGCTAGAGCTGAAAGGGCAGCTGTCGAAAAGGCATCCTCTGAAGCTCGACAACGTGCGGAAAGAGCTGCAGTGCAGAGAGCACAAGCTGAAGCCCGTCAAAGGGCAGCAACTGAGGCTAGAGAAAGAGCTGCTGCAGAAGCAAGAGAGAGGGAAGCACGAGCAAGGAATAGAGCTGAAAGAGCTACTGCTGAGGCTCGAGAAAGAGCAGCGGCTACTGCTAGTGCGAGGGCAAGCCAGCAAAAGAGTGATGATGATCTCGAATCATTCTTTATGGGTTCTCGACCCAGCAGTGCACCAAGGCCAAGAGCTAACACATCGGTGAGAATCTTAGGCTGCAATGTTGTATTCATCTTCTGATTCATGTTGTAGTGTCAGCTTGTCTGGTTTCTAACTTGAGTTGTTGCTTATGCAGGATCCCCTGTTTGACGGACAAAACAAGGGAGGGCCCGAAGTAGCATCTAGCATGAGGAAAGCTTCTTCAACAACAAACATTGTTGATGATCTCAGTTCTATCTTTGGAGGTGCTTGCAAACTAGAAATATAATGATTTTTGAAATTTTTTATTTCGTGTTTGTTCTTCTCCATAGTTGTAATTGACTAAGCTACTTTGATGCTAAAGCTGCTGCATCTTCATCTGGAGAATTCCAAGAGGTTGATGGGGAAACTGAAGAAAGGAGAAGAGCCCGTTTGGAACGCCACCAAAGAACTCAGGAGCGCGCGGTATGCGTTCCGCATTGCATATTTCATTTATCTTTTTCATCTTGTCTGATTCTGTACTGCTTGCTAGCCTTGGTTTACTATTGAGTTTGCATATCTAGGCAAAAGCATTGGCTGAGAAAAATCAGCGGGACCTTCAAGTGCAAAGGGAACAAGCTGAGAGACACGTAAGTGGATGCAGTATTTAATTTTTGTTCTTATTGTTTATTCTATTCTCTTTCTTCTTCTTACGATAAAGGACTCTTGCTTTAGTCCTAGCCTCTCTAACGTACACACAATGCATATGTTGTAAAATTGAATGTGGATGGTTTACTCAATTTTTATACTAATGCTAATGTATAAAGGAAATGGGTGGTTTTTGATGTATGGATAAAACTTGCATGATGAAAAAGAAGATAAATTTGTATATAATTCTATGATATAATTTGTTGAGACTTCTAACCATGGTATCGTTGATAGGTTAAAACCTACTTGATACTTTGTCTCAATTTTGTAACTCTAGTATCGTTAGTGAGATGAGTTTGAACTAGGGATTTAAAACCGTATCTGAACCTAAAGTTATGCTGACCTGCCCAACAAGTATCGTTAGTGGTATGTTAATATTGATTTAGTTGCCGTAAGTAATTGAATGTATAATCGCACATTATGTGTTGAAAGAAATAGTTACTGTCTGGAAAGTATTATGCTGCATTAGAATATATGTTAATGTGCAAATGAGTGGGTTTCTACTTGTGTATGCATAGAGGTGGCAAATGGGTCATTCAATTCGGGTCATTTCAGTTCGGTTTATTTCAGGTCTGACTACATTCGGTTTAAATTCGGTTCGGTTCGGGTCTGGTTCGGTTTTAGTTCGGGTCTATGGTGATTTCGGTTCGGGTATCGGGTCAAGATTTTAGTTCGGTTGATTTCGGGTCGGGTCAATAACGGGTTAATAGGAGATTGATCGTTTTAATCGGGTTTTCAGGCCATGTTAGGTTTTTCCACCCTATATATGACTTTATATAGCCTATATATTTGGCTTTTTGGTGTGTTATGCGACAATTCAAATCTCATATTTATTTATTTGTTTTAATATATATTTTATTTCGGGTTGCCTTCGGTTTGGGTTGCTTTCGGTTCGGGTGAAATCGGTTCGGTTCCATTCGGTTCGGTTGAAAATCGGTTCAACTGAAATTCGGTTCGGTTTATTTCGGGTTTCGGATCAAATTTGGGTCATCGTGTTCAGGTCAATTTCGGGTCTCGATTCGGGTAAATCGGTTCGGTTTTCGGGTCTCGTGTCAAGTTTGCCAAGTCTATGTACGCATATGTCTACCAAGGTTATTGTAGTAATTACTGTCCATCTAATATTTATCATGGTGTTGTTTCAGAGGATTGCTGAAACACTAGATGTTGAGATCAAGAGATGGGCTGCTGGGAAAGAGGGAAATTTGCGTGCTCTGCTGTCAACACTGCAATATGTATGTTATTACTTATTACTACCATTCATCTTGTTTGTGCCCTCTTGCACAGTATTTTATGTAGGAGCAAACTTTATTGTGTTCTCCGTGTTTAATTTCTATTATATATTGTGCTGGGTTGTCTGTTCTCATTTTATTGCCTAAATACCACTCGTCTAATATTTTAACCTTTTTTTATATCTTTTGTATTTGCGGCAGACGACTTTAAGGTGAATTACGAGATATGTTGTTATGTGTAGCTGCCAAACTTTTTGCATATTCTGGTCTGATGTTACGTTAAATGGATACACTGTACATGTGCTGATTTTAAACTGAAAAGGAGATTGGGCTGACAATTTCAGGTGTCCAGCTCCAATAGTAATAATGTTTACTGTCTGATTTATCCGTGACCTTTAGAATTAAGGTACTGAAGCATAGGAGTATGTCTTCATAGCATCTTCCCTTCATGATGTTTACCATCTTAGTCTTACTCTTGCAGTTTTGTTGTTCTAGTCAAGGAACTATTCTTGTGCCAGGCATGCGCTTCTTTATTGAGCATTAAACTCTCTGGAACCCCTTTTAAGAAAGATTTGGTGTAGGTGGATGTCAATCTTGTTGTAAGCATCTGATGCAGAACCTTGTGGAATTCATGGGCATCCTTTGCAAAATTCCTTCCTTTTCTGCATGACTTGCTAACACTTGCATCACAATTTGACATTCACAAGTGCTTGGGCATGCAAATACTTATTTTGAGGACGTGTAGTGTTTCTAGTAGTTGAACTGCTTGAGAATAAGCTGTATTGTCTTGAACTTCTTTGCCTTTCCACCATTCATCTGAAGGTTTAATTGTGTTCCAACTGTTAAACTTGTAGTGATGTGAGCACAGCTGTGACTTTGGAAATTTAGTCTCTTTTGAAAATTTCACAGTAGTTTCTATCCGTCAGTTCTGTTTGCTTGCTTGCATGCATGTCTTATGCTAAAAAATTCTTGAAAATGTGATATTGTTACTGTTTTAACTAATTTATCTGTTGTTCCTGTTCTTTGATGATTAGGTTCTTTGGCCTGAATGTGGTTGGCAGCCTGTTTCTTTGACAGATTTAATAACAGCTGCTGCAGTCAAAAAGGTTTACAGAAAGGCGACTCTTTGCATCCATCCTGATAAAGTCCAACAAAAAGGTGCCAATCTTCAGCAGAAATATGTTGCAGAGAAGGTCTTTGACTTGCTCAAGGTACTTCAAAAAATTTTGCATGAAGAACTTTATGGTTGATTGATGTGCTATTTCACTGTTACAGCCTCATTTGCACTGATTGCTATTTTTATTTGTCACATTTTCTTAGATAGGAATTGTACTGCTGCATATCTTTCCATCTTGTTTCCATTCTCAAGCTAAATTGTTTCCCTGTGGTAAAATAGGAAGCCTGGAACAAGTTCAATTCGGAGGGGCTTTTCTGAGTTTGAAATGGTTGACTTTGTAGCTAAAGAAATTTGTCAGTTGGCAAAGTAGGCATTGACTTTGAATGAATGCATGGACTGTCCAGCTGCTATAGTGTTCTCTCAGCTGCTGCTGCTGCTGCTGCTGCCTGCTTCGCGTTGATGATTCATTAAGTCGAGTATTAAAGAATGGGATACGATGCCTGCTTCAAAGGGCTTGTAAGGTACATATGGGAAGGGTGAAGTACATACACTCTTCTTTTGTTCAGGTTGATGTACATTAAATCTTCATCCAGCTACTTGGCATGGAAATTTGGGATGTCTGGGTTAAGTGTAGATTATATAATTGGTTGAGGGGATATTTTTGTTAATTCTTTTTTTAGTATTTGTGTTTTTGTTTCCCTCCACCATTTCCCTACCTTCTGTGGCGAATAGTAGGAAATATGTATGATTGTTGAGAGATGAGATAGGTACTCTGAGGTGGATAAGTCATATAATATCATTTGCTTCTTCAGTTCCACGAACTGTTCTCTTTATTTATTTTGTCATGGAGTTGTTACCTTTGAGTTCCATTCCACGATAATTCCAGTTTTGTGCAATTTCATCCGCTAGTCGTTAACGGAAGCGCGACAAAAGCAAATTCCAATGAATCATTTTAGGCTAAAGATGCTTACATGATCCGAGCTATGCAGCAACAGGTTCATATCCAATAAATTTCAACTGTCATCATAAACATAGAAAAAAAAATAAGGGAAAGGAGCTATTGTGATGGGGAATTAACGGAGATAACGAGTAATTAATAAAAAGAAATTGTAGGGAAAAAGGCAATTTTTAGCCCTCTAACTTTAAAATGAATTTCTTTTACATAGTAATGTGGTTAAAATATGCTAAGAATCCAAATTTACGAATTGATGTCACTAAAAAGAAGTTTAGGTGTTAAATTTACAAATGTACGAATTGATGTCACTAAAAAGAAGTTTAAAGGGTGAGATGTTTAAAATTTTGTCAGAAAGAGGAAATAATGGGCTAAAAGTTTCAGACTTGGCATTGTCTTTGCCGGTAAGAGTAGGATCTTTAAGCATTTGTATTTAGAAAATGAAAATATCTGTTGCAGAAGTCATCTAAGTTGAAATCCTCACTGTAGTCATTATTATGACCTTGTGTCAGTGATAGTTTTTTTTTTCTTTTATCTTTTGAAGGTTACTGAATTGAATCTCACTAGCACGACTGACGAACTCGAAGAATTAATATGTTCAACTCTTTCAAGTGATATTACTTTATTTGAAAAGATCTCATCATCTGCATATCGTCTGCGCTGTAGTTATGTTGCAAAGGACAGAAATGATTGCTATTCTGATACTAAGGATTCTGGAAGTATTGATGATGACTCTGATGACAGCAGTGATGGTTCTGAGTGCGACTCAGGAAATTACTATCAAAGGAAAATCAAGCATGGTAACCGTCACAAAAGTAAAAATAACATGCTGACAGTCTACACTGAAATCGATGAAAGCCATCCAGGAGAGGCGCGGTTGCTAGGACTTATGGAAGGTGAATATTCTGACTTGAGCATTGAAGAGAAGCTGAATGCATTAGTGGCTTTGATTGATCTTCTTAGCGCTGGTTCCAGTATCCGAATGGAGGTAAAGCACTTTCATCTGGCCGAGTTGACATTCCCTTCCTCCTCCTTTCTCTCCTCTTCACCCCCATAAAATTGAAATAAAAATTATATAAATAAAAGAAGAAAGATTGAAAATGCTCCTATCTGCTCCCTTGGTTGGTATGTTGCTTTCATGGTCACTTTTTTTCAAATGAATATTTTTTTCTTATCTTTTTCTTGAGGACCCATGATCTGTGCAATGGTTATTTTGGATAAAATATACTGTTTTTTTTTACTTCCTAGTATTTTGAGGGTTGTAGGTATTCGTTCTCATCTTGCTCAAATGTTTCTTGTTCTGCTATGAAGCTATGAATTTTTCGTAGTTCCATACCTGATAGTTTCTCATTTTACTCATTATTTCATTTTTTAGAATCCTGGTAAAGCCATTGTCGAGTTTGTTCCCAGCATCCCTTGCTATGGTTCTGGAGCAAAGATTAAGAGATCATCATCAACCAGACTGAATTTTCCTAGGCCATCTTGGGTCTATGGTGGACAAGAATCACACACATCATCAGACTCTCGCCTGGTTGACTCATCATCAGTTACGAAGTTTTTTGAAAAAGGGAAATGTTCTAGCAGTGAAAAGGATACAAAACAAACTGAAGTAGGAGTTTATATACACCCAATGCAATCTGTATTTTTGGGCTCTGATCGTAGGCTTTTCTTGGGCCCTTGTAATGGATATGACCCTGGGATTTACTTTGAATCTTCTGAAGATGGTCATTGGGAAGTCATAGACAATGAAGAGGTAAACCCTCCCAGCTTATCATAATGGATATTCGTTTCTTCATTTCTTAGACTATTGGTTCAAATTTATCCTCATCTCTTTATTATGAACATGTTTTTTCATTATAAGTGTGAGAAAGGGGCCATGGTGGCCAGAGATGCAATTAATGATGGTGGTTTGTGTGTGATTGATGGTTAGGGATTTGTTGTTTGAAGAAGATGAGCATGATATATTCTAGAGAGAACAATGTGTTTCTCTGTATTTTCTTATTATTCTTAATTATCAAATGTATACAAAGTAAGCCTTTAAATAGGCTGATATAGAGTTTTAATATAACTAAAACTATACTTTTATCTTTAATTTAAATAATACTTATTCCTAATTTAAATAAGACTTCTAGTAAATCTAAACTACTCATTAGGAAACTCTAATTAAACATTAAATAAAAACTCTAACACTCCTCGTCAACTTATACTCCCCTCAAGCTGGTGATCAAACATAGTAGAGCACCAGCTTGGATCTTGGTTATGATGCGCTACTCATAATTCTTCTGCTGTTTCTTAGAGAAAAATGCTCCCCATTCTCGGGAGTCTTTGATTTGAAGAGAGAGAATAGAACCATGATGTTCTTGCGCAACAATTGTTGATGCCATTCAACTTATGGTACGCTTGAGATGGTTGATGCATCAGTTGGAATATCAAGACTGCTCCACAGAATGCTCCAGCATGCAGTTCTTGACTAAAAGGTTTGTACCACATGACGCTCTAGCATGCAGTTCTTGACTGAAAGGTCTGATGCGAACGATGTAGGAAGTGATCACAGGAATCTACACTCCCCCTCAAGCTGGCAGTTACACAGACTAGAGTTCTAGCTTGGATCTTTGATGTAGAATCACTTAAAATATTATCTAGTTTTTAAACTAGAATCACTTCTCCTATCTTTTAGGATGGATGGCTAAGATAGAACCAAATAGTTTTTAAGGCTAAACTATAACCTTTTCACCTACCTTTTTGATTGGCTAAGATAGAACCATTAAATAGAGAAAAAAAACATCAAAATTAAACGAGTAGAAATTTCACAAGAGATGTAAGATTCCAACATGGGAGAAGCCAAGGAACGAGTGTGTCCTAATGACAGCAGCAGAACAGAAAAATGATGTGCACCTGAAAAATCAGATCGTCGATCTGTTTTAGATTAGAGATGGCAGCAGTGGTGACGACATCAAAACTGTTGTTGGCTCATGATACCATGTGAGAAAGGGGCCATGGTAGCCGGAGATGCAATTAATGATGGTGGTTTGTGTGTGATTGGTGGTTAGGGATTTGTTGTTTGAAGAAGATGAAGATATTTTCCAGAGAGAACAATATGTTTCTCTGTATTTTCTTATTATTCTTAATTATCAAATGTATACAAAGTAAGCCTTTAAATAGGTTAGGTTGATATAGAGTTTTAATATAACTAAAATTATACTTTTATCTTTAATTTAAATAATACTTATTCCTAATTTAAATAAGACTTCTAGTAAATCTAAACTACTCGTTAGGAAGCTCTAATTATCGAATGTATACAATAAGGTGTACTCTTTATCCAAAGATAAGATACATAACCTGAGAGAAAAATTGGAATTCTTTTCAGTTTTCCTTTTGCAGACAATAATGTGATGGTTCTCATGTTAAGAAACTTTATTTGTTTGTCTCTTATCATGGTGCAGGCGTTGCGGTCCTTGTTGGCAGTTTTGGATGACAGGGGTAAGCGTGAAGCTCATCTTATTGAATCCTTAGAGAAGCGGGAAACTTCACTGTGTCAAGAAATGTCAAGCAGACGCTTATGTGATGCAGAAATCAGGCACATGCAATCTGATTCACCTGAGATGGATGTAGTGAGAGAAGACAGTTGTTCTCCTGTTTCTGATGTTGATAACCTAAGCTTGACAGCGTCCATGAATAAATTTTTACCCTCATGCGGTGCTATAGTTCTTCATGCTGGGAAGAAGGGAGAAGAGCAAAAACAAATGTGGAGACGTCTTCAAGAATTTGATGTGTGGATATGGGATTACTTTTACTTGAACCTTAATGCTGTAAAAGACAACAAGCGTTCTTATCTTGATTCACTTACCAGATGTAAGAGTTGTCATGACTTGTACTGGAGAGATGAGAAGCATTGTAGGACTTGTCATACCACATTTGAGATTGATTTTGATCTAGAAGAAAGGTATGCCATTCATGTGGCTACGTGCAGAGAGAAAGGAGACAACAGTACTTTTCCGAATTTCAAAGTCCTACCATCACAGTTGCAATCACTGAAAGCTGCAGTCCATGCAATTGAGGTGCATTTCATTTCTTTACTGCCTTTTGTCTTCTTACCTTTCTTTATAAAAAATAAATCATGTATTTTGTCAAAAAATCATATATTACATCATCTGAAAATAATAACACAGACACATGCCTAAATTCCATACGTCCCATTATATGACATAGTATGCATATGCATGTTCATCTTTCTTTTACCTTCGCTTTTAGCCAAGGACTGTTGGTCAGGGCACATAAAATATACTTTAGTGTCTCATTGGCTTTTTAGTTTCTTTATATATTTTATTAGTTCTACTTAAATATTAAAATATGACAATGGTTTTTTAGTGTCTCATTGGTTTTTTAGTTTCTTTATATATTTCATTAGTTCTTAAATATTAAAAAATGACAATGCATACTCTCTTCACAAGAAATAAACTAGGTAATGAAGTCCCCGCTCAACTTCTTGTGAAAATGAAGATGGTGGTGAAGGAAGCTTATAGTGCTTTACAATGATACTTGATCTTTGAAACACATTTAAGCTGTGTAACTAAGGGAGAAAATTGTTTAATGTTTATTAATAAATTATGTATAGAATGTCTGGCTTCATTAGAAGTCCGTTGTATCATTTCTTTCTTTTGTAGAACATGTGAAGATTTGGTATTGTCTATGATTCATTTAGATATGTAAAATATTTAAAAGGAGAACAAACTTAATGCAATTATTTTTATTTAACCATTGTGTCTATTTCTTTCCCTTACTTTTTTTGCAGTCATTTATGCCTAAAGATGCTTTAGTGGGTGCTTGGACAAAGTCTACTCACAGGTTGTGGGTCAAACGGTTACGACGGACATCATCTTTTTCTGAGCTTTTGCAGGTAGTTTTTTTTTTTTTGTTGTACTTACATGCTTATAGTTGTTCTTGAAGTAGTGTGGTATTTTTTTTATACCGACACTAATTGTAAAATGGACCATCTCAAATCTTGTTTGCAGGTTGTTGCTGATTTTATTGCAGCAATTAATGAGAATTCGTTGAATCAATGCCATATTGAACAAGGGGGTTGTACTATTATTGAAGAACTCATAGCATTCTTTCCAGCCATGCCCCAAACATCATCTGCACTTGCTCTCTGGTTGGTGAAGTTGGATGAGTTCATTGCATCATATTTGAAGAAGGTTCATTCTGAAAAGGAACTAGAAAATTGGACCAGATCAGGTATATACCTTCTTTATCTACAAATTTTCTTTACATGTGTGGTGTTCTGGTCATAAAATTTGAGCATCGCGTTTCTTTCTGTTCACTATATGGATTTTTTATTTATATGGATGAAGATTCACTTATGCTATGTAGAATGTGATTGATATACATTTTAATTTCTTAAATACAAGTTGATATTTGAGTTTGCGAAAATTAGGCTTAATAGTTAGAAAGATGCCCAACTTATACCTTTTTTCAGTTTGGTGCCTAACGTTTTTTTTTTGTCCACTTTGATGCCTAACGTTTCATTCCGTAACTCAGATTGGGTTTTTTCGTCAACGGCCGTTAAATTTTTCCGTTATCCATTAAAAACGCGACACGTGGTCTATTATGGTAATTTCTTTAATTTTTATTTTTCTAAAAATTAGAAAATCTTTAATTTTATAAACCCCAAATCTTTAATTTCTCTAAACCCTCAAATACAAACCCTAGATCCCTAAATTCCCCCCTTCCACCACCAATTCAACCACCACCCACCCCCCTTGCCTTCGTCGGCCCCTCACTACCAAAACCCCCCATCATCCCGCCGTCAAAAACCGGCGATTGCTTCGTCGACGAACATCTAAAAATAAAAAAGAGACCAATTGGGCTTCTAATCGACGGCTAGAGGGTGGGGAATGTTGAACGGTGAGATACTCGACACTTGGGGGAACAGTGAACTGCCGGCGTGTATGGGATGCCGGACGGTGAGGGAGGTGTGATTTGAGGGTTTGATTGAAAGAAATTAAAACTTTGGAGTTTTTTAAGAAGTTCATATTTTTAAAGAAATTTAGAAATTAAATAAATAGATAAAATAGGCCACGTGGCATGTTTTTATTGGATAACGGAAAATTTTTAACTATTAAGCCCAAATTGAGTTACGGAATGAAACGTTAGTCACCAAATTGGAAAAAAAAGTATAGGTTGGGCACCTTTCTAACTATTAAGCCCGAAAATTACAAGGATATTTCGTTATGCTAGTTGATGGTGGTGGGAATTTCTTATTAAGCATAGAATATTTCTGGCAGTTTAGGTTTTAGCTTTGGTGATGTTTGCAAGAATTAACCTTGAATTTTGGTTCTATATGCTAGTTGGCTCTCCTGGAGTATCTTCCAGGCAGGACAATATTTGTTTATCTTAACATAACAGGAAACTATTGCAAATCAAATTCACACACCTATAACCCATTTTAAATGATGTCTTGATTATGGATCGAAAAAGATAAGAAATGTTGTAAAACTTGTTTGTTGTCAAATGTTTCTCTCTATTCCGTTCTTTACAGGTGACAACGGCTGCCTTGTTTATATTCAATTTGTATCTTAAGACAAATTATTAGGATAGCATGGGCCATAGACCATAGTGGCATTGAGGCTGGTCATTTTGAACCATGCATCTGATTGTCTTGTTTGCTCATCATTTTGGCCACGTCTGGAGGTGTAACCAGCTTGGGTGATTAAATATATCAGATAGCTTGTTAATTTTCAGCTAAACAAGATTGTGATTGTGAAGTTGATTGTTTTGGCAATTACCATTTTGGGCTTGATGGGATCACATTTCAAAAGGGAAATCATTCACCCTTTGAGCTTTGCATCATGTTTCATTTCATTTTTTAAGTTGGGATGTGGAATACACAGTTGTGTCCTCTTTTCGTAGTTTCCTCGGAACTTTTATGATTTCAATATATCTATGTACATGCTCTTCCATTCCAGATCCTTTTGAAGATTAGCATGTTTTATATTCTAGAAATAACATGTTCTTTTTTCTTTGGCGTGTTTCAGATAGAAGAGCACCAGATGAATAAAGCCAACCATTTCAGGGCTTATACAAATGGGGAGCCCATTTGGGTTTCTTTCTTTCTCTTCTCTTCAAAGTACTGAACTGACCACGGTTATCATTCTGACTTTTCATCATTGGGAGCTTTCTTTGATGCATTAGAAGTTTAATTTTGAAGGATGAAAACAGAAAAACACGTTACGAGACTGCAGAGCAGAGTTTTGATTGAATTTTCATTTTTGAGTGTTCCTTTGCATAGGTAATCTGAGTTTTATTTAGATGGTGTACAGGTTTAGGTTCATACATATGCAGCAGGGAAATCAACTTTTTTGATACAAAACTATATACAATGGGAACCTAATCTAAGTCAGTTGAATGATATGATTCTACCAATCTTTGTTCATGGTAGAAAAAGGAAAGCTGCAGGTCCTTTTCTTAGCAGCAGAAATCTCATTCCATTGATGTAGACAGCAAAAACCTGTCATTTAATTTGGCTATTAAGGAATAAAATGTTGTCAGCATACGTTAAGAAGCTCCATTTTCATTTTCTTATAATTTGTTGATAATTTAGGTTTATCTTGCTGGCATTTATACTTGTTAATTTCCCTTGTAACAGACATGTTGAAGAAAACGTTACTTGTTGAGCTGAGCCTGAGCAGATACATTAAAAACTGAATTTAGTGGAGCAATTCAGGTTGAATTCAAGATTTAATTGATTTAGTTATTCTTAATATGTAATATAAAAAATGTTAATATTGTTTGAATTTCATTATCTAAAATATTTATTTGATTTTTATTATTTTGAAGTTAAATTTCAGACTTAATGCAGTTGTTATTCTAAGGTAATGTTTTGCAAATCAGGGTTCGAATTTGGGTACTTATATAACCTTTTTCTTTATCTGCAATATTCTTAGATTCTATCAACATAAGTTGTCTCTTTTTGCCTCTAATCTTCTTTCATTGTTCTCTGCTGGCAGAGTATAAAAGGAAGAACTTGAACAATAGATCATTTCTTAACCATGACATCATCAACTTTCAAACCAACAATATGAGAACCATCTGTTTGACATTAACATTCAGATCAAGGAGAATGTTTAAGAAGCTTCACAGTCTCCAAATCAGCTGAAAAGTCAAGGTCTCCCAACCCCATGCTTCTGGCCTTCTTGAATGCCTATACAACAAGTTCCAGTTTAACCATCACTGAGCATCAAATTAACTATTGAAATATTAAAAAGAGAAACCTCATTGGCTACTGCAGCTACTGGCATTGATACAGCATTTTGATCCCCAAGGGCAAGAGCCAACCTCATATCTTTCTGCTGATGTTTCAGAGGGAACGCAGGCAAATGATCGTCCCGAAGCATTGCCGGTTCCTTCCCTCTAAACATTGGGTTTGCAATGCCTCCCAAGTCTTGCCACAAACTAGTTCAGGGCACTGCACTGCATGTTTCAATGTGGCCACAAATTTAGCTCTTGCAATCTTACCAACACACCAAGAAGGTCATGTGGATTCAATCTGCTTCTCTTGGCCAGCACGAGCCCTTCCGAGAAGGCGTTCATCACACTGTGGATGACAAAAATGAATGGCCCGATCAAGTGCTCCGGTTTGTTGACTCAGATTAAAGAAAGATGGAGCAAGAAATTACCTCCCCATTATCATGTTGACAACAAGTTTCATTTTTGCTCCATTACCAATTTGTCCCAAGAAGAAAGACTTCTTCCCCAAGACATTGAAAGCTGGAACTGCTTCTTCGTACAATGCCTAAATTTGCAGTGGGGACATATTGCAGTTAACATCAAGAACATACAAAACGGTGAAGCTGTCTATCAATTTACCTTATCACCAGCAGCAAGAATGACCAGTTGACCAGTTTCTGCAGGCTGTTTGCTACCCGAAACAGGCGCCTCAAGGAAGCAACCGCCTTTCGATGTAATTGCCTGTAGATATCCGACCAAATTAAGAAATCAGTGTATCCATTCATCGATACGTATATCATAAGAGAATATCAGAGTAAAACAAATCCTTAACAATTATAACGTAGGTATTCGTGTTATTCGATGTCTATTTGGACATCGATATGGGAAAAAAACTCATAAAAGAGTTAAGCATATCTATGATGAACATATATCCTAATCCGACACTAACCTTGATCCACTCGCTTTGTAAAAGTTTGAGACACTAAAGAAATACCATAAATGAAGAAATCATATGCTAACCTCACTGATTTTGCAAGAAGTCTGGGGATCAACAGTTGACATGTCAACATAACCTTTACCATTGCAAATTTGCTCAAGAACACCATCTTTGTCAAATACAACCTTAAAAGCAATCATGGAAATACACATATTCTGTGGTAAGGACAGTTTATTCAAAATCCTATGTACATAAAAAGATTGTTATTAATTAATTAATGTACCGAAAGAGCAGCAGCAGGATCAGACAAAATGGCAATGGTGATTTGCATTTCTTAACTACTTCGGCAGGGGTTTCTCCAACTGAGGCACCATGAGCCGCCACTTCATCACACTGCAATCTAAAATTTTAGTCATACAATTCACAAACTTTTCTCTCATATTGTAGAAAAGCAATTTTCTAGCTTTAGGAAAAACTAATTAACGCATAAAAATAAAGCAGAATTTAAGTTTCTGCAGAAAAGAAGAAGAAAACAGAATTGATTTTCTGTTATTGAATATTTTCAAAAAATTACATCCCTTTACAGTGAATTTATAGACTCAAGTATTGGACTTTAGTTACAATTAGGAGTCCTAAGTACACAAGACATCTAACTCTATCTTTTAGGAAGTAAACTTTAATTTAAACTACTATTTACATGAGGACTCTAACTCTATCTTTAAACTACTATTTACATAAAGACTCTAACTCTATCGGATAATCTAACACTCCCCCTCAAGTTGGAGAATATACATTGTATAATCCCAACTTGAATAGAAACTTGTTGAAAGAAGCTTTTGGTAGTGCTTTTGTAAGTACATCTGCTACTTGTTCTTCTCAGAGGAACATAAGATAAAGAAGTCTGTCCCTAGTAATCTTTTCTGAGATAAAATGCCTGTCAATCTCCACATGTTTAGTCCTATCATGGTGGACTGGATTTCGAGCAATTTGTATGGTGGACTGATTATCACAAAAAATCTCAAACTTCTCATCTTGGTTCACATTTAGCTCCTTCAATAGCTTTAACAACCAAATTCCTTCACACATTCCCAATGCTAAAGCCCTATATTCTGCTTCAGCACTGCTTCTAGATACAACTGTTTGTTTCTTACTCCTCCAGGTCACTAGATTTCCCCAAACAAAGGAGCAGTAACCACTAGTTGATCTTCTTTCATCGATTCGTTTGCCCAACTTGAATCAAATAAATCTGAACAGTCCTTTCTTGAGTCTTTTTAAATAGCAATCCATGCCCTGGTGTCCCTTTCAAGTATCTCAAAATTCTAATTGCAGCTTCCATGTGATCTTCCCTTGGATCAGTCATGTGCTGACTGATAATATTAACTGGAAAAGCAATGTATGGTCTAGTTAATGACAAATAAATCAATTTTCCCACTAACCTCTTAAATTTACCCTTATCAGCTTTAGGGCTTGTGTCCTCTCTATTGAATTTTAAGCCTGCTTCCATGGGAGTATCAACTGGTTTGCATCCCAACATTCCTGCTTTATTAAGTAGATCAAGAACATATTTTCTCTGGTTTATTACTAGACCTTTGCTCGACCTAGCAACCTCCATGCCTAGAAAGTATCTGAGCTTTCCTAGGTCTTTTGTTTCAAACTGTGTATTTAACAACCCTTTCAAGTGACTTATCTCTTCATCATCATCACCTGTCAGAATAATGTCATCCACATATACTATTAAAATAACCCTTTTATTGCTAGAGGTTACCTTAATGAAGAGAATGTGATCTGCTAAGGATTGTTTGTATCCATTTTCTAAAATCACCTTGGTGAATCTGTCAAACCAGGCTCTAAGTGACTGCTTCAAACTATAGATGGATTTATTAAGTCTACAAACTTTCTGATCTCCTTTTAATGACTTCAAGCCCGAAGGCACTCTCATGTACACTTCTTCTTCCAATTTTCCATTAAGAAAGGCATTCTTAATGTCAAGTTGATGAAGCTTCCAGTCCTTGTTTACAGCCAAGCTTAAGAGAACTCTAATCAGATTTAGTTTAGCTACAGAGCAAAGGTCTCATTATAATCAATTCCATAGGTTTGAGTAAAACCCTTGGCCACCAACCTTGTTTTATACCTCTGTATACGCCATCGAGTTGCATTTTATGGCGAACACCCATTTGCATCCGATTTGGTTTCTTGCCTTGTGGAAGATCTGTAATGGTCCAAGTATCATTCTTTTCAAGTGCTTCAATCTCCTCTTTAACAGCCCTTCTCCACTTAGAATCTTTTAGAGCCTCCTCAATAGTGTTAGGTATCTGTTCTTTATCTAAGCAAGCTGTAAAAGCCTTAAATGATGGCATTAGATTACCATAAGCAACATACCTCTGAATGGGGTGTTTTGTACATTGTCTTACCCCTTTCCTTTTAGCAATAGGCAAATAATCAAATTCAAGTAAATGAGAGAGAATCTCGGCTAGAACATTACCTCCATCATTTTCATTGGCAACTGAATTCAAGTCCAATTCTCGGCAAGTGTCAGATTGCAAAACAGTCTCTGGAATAGTTTTACATTTTACAGTATAAACTTTCAATTGCTTAGGAGGCTGAGGGGTTTGTGAGGAAGGTTTGTGTGAATTCTGAGGAGTAGTAACAATAGGTGAAGGATGGGAAGCTGTAGGTGTAATAATAGGTGAAGAAGTAGAAGGGTTTAAAGGAGTATGAGGTTCAAATAACAAAGGATTATTAGTAGGTAATAACTCTGAAGGTAAAGAAGGATAAACCTGATTGGTAGGAGGTGAAAAACATCACAATTCTCCCCACGATTTGCAGCCAGGGGAAATAAGGTTCTGTTCAAAAAAGGTGAGATCCAAGGAAGTAAAAAATTTACGAGAAGGAGGATGATAACATTTGTAGCCCTTCTTAAGTGAAGAATACCCGACCAAAACACACTTCAAGGATCTGGGGTCAAGTTTTGACCTAGAGAGAACATAATCTTTCACAAACACAAGGGCAAACAAAAAACTTTGAAAGGGAGAATAGATGACAAAGGTTTAAAATTGGGGTAACTCTCCAAAAAAACAACTCTAGGTGTTCTCATTGCAAAACCTTCTTGGGCATTCGATTAATGAGATAGGTTGCGATTAACAAAGCCTCACCCCAAAAATACTTAGGAATATTACTAGTGAACATCAAAGACCTAGTTACCTCCAACAAATGCCTATTTTTCCTTTCTCAACAACCCCATTTTGTTGTGGTGTATCCACACAAGTGCTAAGTTGAACAATCCCTTTTTGTTAAAAAATTCCCCCCAGGACTTGGTAAAATATTCACTCCCATTATCAGATTTGAAGATCTGAATTTTACTTCCAAATTGGGTTTCAACCATATTGTAAAATTTCTCAAAAACAGAGGCTACTTGATTTATCCCTTAACAAATATGCCCAAGTTGTTCTACTATGATCATCAATAAAAAAGTGACAAACCACCTACTACCAGTTACATTCTTCACTCGAGAAGGACCCCAAACATCACTATGAATTAATGAAAAAGGTTGGGAAGGTTTGTAGGAAGATGGTAAATAGGATGCTTTTGTCCTGCATTTAGCGAGATGACATATATGGCATTTAAAAGAACTTGGTTTTCTATTAACAAATAATTCAGGAATAATTTAGCAAGATAATGAAAATTAGGATGCCCTAACCTAAAATGCCATAACATTATATTATCAATTTGCCCTAAAGAAGTCAAAGAGCAAGAAGTATTTGGTAGGGTAGATGGTTGATTTCCGAGGACATAAAGACCATTTTGCAAGCTAGCGAAGTGCCAAGCATCTTCCTCGAATTTATTGCCTGCAAAAAAAACAACTGATTGATGGCCCATGTAATGAACACTTTAAATTCTTGGAGAGTTTACTAACAGAGATGAGATTGCAGGGGAGATTAGGCACAAACAAAACATCTTCAAGCAACAAATTATCGTTAATGAGGACTGAGCCACTTCCTTTGATAGGAGAGAAAGAGCCATCGGCTATTTTAATAGAACTTGTAGAAGATGAATCAAAAAACTAAGGAATAATTCCCTGTTACCAGTCATGTGATCAGATGCTCCAGAGTCGATGATCCATGCTGATGCACCTTTGGTAGAAAAAAGTGAAGTAGGAGAACAAGTATTATGTATGCTTGTATCCTCCACGAGGGCTAAATCTGCTTCACAGGTTACTGTCGAACCTGAAGTTTCTGGAAAAAACTCCAATCCAGCAGCCTGCTCTGCTATGGATAGCATCTCAAAGGTTGTCGAAGGGGATCCCATTAAGAATTCTAACTAGGATCGATGTTAGACTGATACCATGTAGAAAATCAATTTTCTAGCTTTAGGAAAAACTAATTAACGCATAAAAATAAAGCAGAATTTGAGTTTCTGCAGAAAAGAAGAAGAAAACAAAATTGATTTTCTGTTATTGAATATTTTCAAAAAATTACATCCCTTTACAGTGAATTTATAGACTCAAGTATTGGACTTTAGTTACAATTAGGAGTCCTAAGTACACAAGACATCTAACTCTATCTTTTAGGAAGTAAACTTTAATTTAAACTACTATTTACATGAGGACTCTAACTCTATCTTTAAACTTTAATTTAAACTACTATTTACATAAGGACTCTAACTCTATCGGATAATCTAACACATATATATGTATAACTCTGTTAATCCAATACAAACAACGGAATGGTCCAAGTAATAAACAGCTTGATATCGCTTTAAGGGTCTTGAGTTTAAAATCTTGTGTATGAAGAAAATTTCCCTTTGAAGAATTATCCACCAAAGCCAAAGATGTGACGCGAGCCCATATGACTTAGTAAAAAAAAGGCACGAATCTGGAGAAAAAAAACAAATAATACAAACCCATCATTCAGATCTCAAAACGGAAACAACGAAAGCAAAGAAGTGCACCTTAGAAAGAGTTCTGTTTCAAACAGTGACTCTGAATCCATTCTTGAGCAGGTTGATGGACATGGCTTTGCCCATTATTCCCAGTCCCAAGAACCCTACCTCCATTTCCTTCTCTTCTTCTTTCACGAATCAACCTTTTTCTTTGATATTTCATGTGTGCCTGTCCTAGATTACCTTTATAAATACCGAAAAGAAAGCATTAGCTTTGATAAAAATATGATAAAATCACTGTCATCCTTGTCACCAATTTGCTTTGATTATTACTTTGATGGCATAGGATAGATTAAATATTTCGATCTTTGGAAAGTATGGTGTTTGTCGTTTAATGGATAAACGGATGCGTTTCCACGTAAGCCTGTGATGGCAGGGAAGATCGTGCTTTAGTCCAACACTTTCCTCGGAATTCTCTTTTGGACAATGATGGGGATAATCAGAGTCGAGAGCAAATCATCGTTTAACGTCGAGTAATGCTACTGCTAGTGGCTCTAGCAGACTAGCAGTAGCAGATTTCAACGAGACCATCAGACTATAGGTGTTGGGTTGATCCATGGTTGCTTGCCGACTTTTCAAACCGTCAGAGGCGGCGGCTGGGTCACTTAGCAATCACAAAGGAGCTAACCACAATATGGGTAATGAAGAACAGAGCATAGACAAAACCTATGAAGCACGGACGCCTCCCTAAGGCCGTCCTACGTCCCCGGACGGGGACGGTGCGGGGACGTCTCGGGAACGGCCTAACTTTATCGAAAACGGTCAAATTTTATCAGAGACAGTCAACACTAATTGAATTTAAAAAAATAGAAAATAAAATCCTCATATTCTTTACGAGCAAGGATTTAAAAATTATTAAACTAACCTGAACTTAAAAAGTTTAAGGATAATTCTAAACTTAGAAAGTTTAAACTATACCCAACTAAACTCAAAATCGCACAAGTAAAAAACTACTAAATTGATTTTTTTTTCATTTGTTTCAGCTTGTTTTAACGTTTTTTCACTCAAGCTTTAAATAGGGATGGGTAAATATCCATTTCAGCCATATCATCTTTTAATTTTTTCATTTTAGTCATTGATTTTTTCTTATTTTAGAATGTAAAGTTAAATTTTCATTTAATTTAGTCACTTAATTTTAGTAATCTTCTAATCTAAGTGTTAGAAAATAATTTAAAAATCATTAGAAGTGAATTTAAATAACCACAATTATAATTATTGTTTAATACAAGTATAATTTTAGTCCTTATTGTATTATGAATTTTAATGATTATATATATATATATTATATTTGTCGTAGTCTTGCCTTACCCGTATCCTATAATTTTAGAAATTGCATTTTCCTGTCCTCGTCCCCGTATCCATGCAACTTAGGACAAAACCAACTATTCTGTCATTTTTGGTATGGTACTCATATGTATATGTCAACACTTAAAAGTTAGATTTAAGAATTAGGATCAAAAGTTTAGAGTTAGAATTTAGTGTTAAGAATTAGAGTTTAGTGTTTAGATTTAAAAAATTGTCAGAAATCAACTTCCCATTTTTTGGTTGTTGTCAAAATGGCATAAATTTGACAATTTTACAAACCATCTTTATTTTTTTGGGTTAGGATTGTGATTGAACCACCAATTTGCTGCTATTTCCCCTTTTTTAAAATTTATTTTCAGTTATAACAAAATGAAATATTGAGAAAAGGAAATTTTAAGGAACCAATGGTGTATATTCTTCCTCAAAATAAACCAAGAAAAGAGGGAAAAAAAACCCAGAAATGTTTGATGAATGAACAATAAGTAGCAGAAGAATAAAAATTTCTCCAGTATGAAAATGGCCATATTGGCTTCTCATTCTCAAGCTTTCCGTGGTCTACTTCATATCTCAGTTCCTGCTCCAGACTCGCCTCTTCTTCGCTGTCTTCCACACTATCACTACTTGCATGCTACAATTGTGTATAAATTATACCTTAGTTTGCAACATTAGTCAATAGTCATGCAACCATCTTTATTCAGTAAGTTTGAAGTTAGAATCTTAATATCCTTTTATCCACAATCGATTATTTGCTGTGGATGTGTCGCCTGTTCAGCTCTTCAAGAATCTTCCACTCCTACAGGTGTGCATGTGAAAATCCTTCTCAACTTAATGCGTTGCTTTTCTGCTAAAACAAATGCAACCACTCCTGCTGAAGCAGCAAAGCCCCAAGGCTCCTGCTAAAGCACTGCCAGAGTTGATGTCATCCCTTCATTGAAAACAATACTTGAAACTCAAGATGAAATCACTGAAATTGACCTTACTCTCCAAGTCTCACTCCAAAACTAATCCGTGTATGGGGCAAGCACTGTTGACGAGAAGAAAATTACAGCGTTTGGTAGCCCAAGGAATTATTCCCGTCTGGAAATACTGATTTATGGCATATAACTGTTCATTCGCATACAAAATTTTCCAATTCATTTCTGTTAGGAAAACCAATTATAATTCCCATCGTCATGTAAATCCTCGAGCTGTAATAGAAGATGGTTAAGAATGGCATTACATCAATGAAAAGACCTCAGTTTTACAAGAACAAAAGCTCACATTTGATAAGAGGGAGATTTGCATTCATCAAAAACCCTACAAGTCCAACAACAACATACCACCACTCTCCGCCTGTTGTCTCATGGAAGAAAAGAGAATTCCAAAGTAATATAACATTGTATACCTTACATAGCTCGTGACATTTTCGTCTGATGCCCCAAATAAGTAACATTTGATTTGGGTAACTAATGAACACATACAACAGGTACTTTGAGTGCAAAGTTCATAGTACTTCATAGGTCCACATCCGCATCCCCTCACTTTTTCTCTAGTTAGTTGCCGGTATTGGCATTTCGAATTGCACGTCCAAGTTCAGCTAAGAAATCCATCTGTGAGCTA
Organism: Hibiscus mutabilis; assembly: GCA_019671005.1. Classification (NCBI taxonomy): domain Eukaryota; kingdom Viridiplantae; phylum Streptophyta; class Magnoliopsida; order Malvales; family Malvaceae; genus Hibiscus; species Hibiscus mutabilis. Next base: position 18,831,814 of record CM033717.1, on the reverse strand, counting down.
GATGAAGTTCCCGTAGTGTTTGCTGGGGGACATCATCTAAGAAAAAATCAAGCCAAATGCACAAGGAAAGAGGGCCGTGAGATTTGGAAGAAGAAGAGGTGGGAAAGAGGGGAAGGAAGAATACCTGATGGGGAAGTCTAAAATTCCTCCAGGCTGAATCACTACTTCCAGAGTACAGAACAGGTCTTTTTGAAACACGGAGAACCACAGTAAGACTAAAACCATCTAGTGTCGTCATTTAACTCAATAAGTGACTATCCACCAATACATGAGAATGGAAACAAGGTCAGACATAAGGCGAACACGAGAAACAAAAATAAATAGAAATGAAAACGACATGAAAGGGTGCTGATATGACACTCCCAAAAGCCCCTAAACAACAGGCTGCAAACACAGAGCTGCTTCCAACATAAAAGCTAAAGAAAGAGCAACTTTCAGCTCATTGGTAGCTTTCTTTAATATCTTACTACCAGTGAAACAGAACGGGATGAGGAACCTTTGCATATATTTTAACAACTGAGTTTATACTAAAACGATGATTCATCAACTAGCATATAGCTCAAATCCCGCTGGTTTGTGCTACAGCTTGAATTACTTATAGCCCAAATTGATCCCCAATATCTTATATTCATTGGACATCTTCACTGATAATGTTGAAATGTTGACAGCCTCATTGAAGCAGAAGCATCAAATTTAATTTAATTATTTAAAGGTTTTTTTACATCAGCTTTATTTAAGTCAACTATTATTATTATTATTATTTAAACATTAATGTGAATAGCATAGTACTATTAGTAAGAGTAGTATAACGATTCTACTAGAAAGCTAATAGGACTGCTAGTAAGAGTTTTATTATAAATACTCTACTGGAGGATTTAATAGGACGAAGAGAGTTTTAATAAATTAGGTTGCCGAAAAATCCCAGAACCTTTTTTTTATCTCTGTTCAATTATGTCTGTCATCTTTCAATTTTCTTAGCCATTCAGATTTCCCCTCCAAATAATCATAGCTTAATTAAATCCTAAGGTTTATATTAGAAACCGCTTTTAAGCCATGGTAAGATGCGGTAGAAGCTGAGGAAGAGGAAAATCAACGCCAGCTAATGGATTTGTTTGAGATGAGGTGCATGATTGAAGAATTGTAGCAGACTGTACAAGCTTTGAAATGACAAGGACGTAGAAACCCGAATGGAGATCCCCAAAAATTGCCTACAGGGGTCTTGAAGGTGAATCTGATGGAAAGACCGATAACCCTTGACCTGCAAATTTTGCATCAAGAGGTGGATTGGAAGAGCGGTTTTTGCATGCCCTAGAAATGAGTGGTGGGGTGAAGAGCCAAGTGGACAATTTCCATGGGAAGTTACAGGCTGAAGACTATTTGGACTAGGAAGCCATGATAGAAAGTTATGGAGCAGAAACCCAAGGCTAAACCAAGAAAAGTTTAATTTGTTAAACTGAAAATAAAAGACACCACACTTCAACGTGGAACCGTGGAACAGAGTTAAGGAACAGTGATCACATCAAAAAAGCCAAAAATCAATTGTTCAGAACACATGAAAGGGAAGATGTGGAAACAATTTCTGCCAGCAGATTATGCTATGAAACTTCATTGAAAATTTTAACTGCTGAGACAGAATGGCAAATCTTTCAATCACTACACTACTGAATCTAATACTCTGTCCATTGGAGTTGGTTTGAATGAGACTAATGAACAGTTAACAGCTCGCCATCTTGCAGGTTTGCATTAAAGTATTAGAGATGAGCTGGAGGTGGTTCGTGTCTATAATTTAGAAGAGGCTCGACAATATGCCTTACAAGCTGAGAAGAGAGATTTGCCTTATGGTGCAAGGAGACCTTTATCTAGGGAAGATAGCATTCCGATGGCAGTTAACATAGTAAATAAATTGCTTCTTCAAGCAAGTTCTATGGTGGAAATGCAATAGAAACCAACAAAGGTGATCTAAGGTAGAGTGAGTTACGGGGGTGAAACGTAATCCAACTTGAGTAAGGTAAGCAGTGGAACTCGTGTTCTTTGTGGTTCTAAATAGGGGTGTTCATGGTTAACCAAAATACTACAACAGTTAACCTGTAAGTTATGTTCTTAGTGCAAGTATATGATAATGTCTAAAAGTAATGTGTTCTAATTACATTAAGAACATAACCTACAGGTTAAGCGTTGTAGTATTTCGGTTAACCATGAACACCCCTAGTTCTAAAGTATGTGATGCCATTATTGAAAGTAGGAGTTCGGAGAACTATTCAATTAGCTTGTGTACCTCATCTAATCACTAAAACTACACCTTCTAATCATGCAAATATTTTTTTTCCGAACAACTTATTATGCAAATATTGAACTGCTGCGAGATTTGCTCCACAAAAAGGATCACCAAGCCAATCAAATCAAACATAAAAAGAATTTTTTTTATCAGTGTCCTATTCTTCCACTCACCAGACAAATCAATAGATGTATCATGATAGCGATGTAAGGCAGCTGCCCAACCTACATTTGTAGAGATAAACAATGAATGCATATCAGCCGTATCATTGTGTGCATGGATTCTTAAAAACGTTTTAAAACTCTATCTAACAAAGGTAATACTTTTCAAACAAGCATAGAAGAGAGGAAAGTGGATTTGAGCCTAAGCCCCACCCCAGCTACTCTTTAACCTCCACCACTCAACCAACCAAGAAAAGTCTTCCATGAAACTAGGCTGAACCGATTGTACCCTAACCCAGAACCAAAGAAAAAGAAACCATTCCCGACTATAAGTTTAGGGTTCACCTAAATGTAATGATGCATTTGAGCAGAACACTACAAGAAAAAGAAAATCAATAGCTCTAGCTTCACAGACGTAATGGAATAATCAATGCTGGCGGAATACAGAGTATACAAAAATCATTCAAAGTAAGCGTGTAGAGACAACGTACGATTGCTTAAAAGCCGAGAAGCATCACTTCTAGAACAGCCTTCTAAAGGTATTAAAGCAGGACAATGGCGGTCTTCATTCAGGAAAGCGCTGCTCCCGTCATCCCAGACAAGATCATTGTTTCTCGATGCGGCACCTAGATTCTTCTCTGGATCATTCCCATAAACATTGTTAGTCCAATCAAACCAATCTGCAAGGTTTAATTACAATCCAGTCTACCAAATGAATGAAAATTAAAATCATTCTTTTCTATATAGAGAAACCACCGGAAAAACAAAGAAATGATCATGATTCATGAAGAAACTGACCTCCAGATTTACGGCGGCCGAGAGAACGATTTCTGCAGATTTGAGGCAGAATTAAAAAAACAAAAGAAAAGGCGAAACGGAAGCTATTAATGAAAGAAAGGGGGGACTTAGGGTTACCGTTGATTAGGGGGAGCGTAGCGTTTGATTGCAGGGGCGGCATCGTGTGCATTGGGTGTAGGGTTTTCCAACATCCTCCTCTCCTCTCTTTTCCTTTACACCGCCGCGTACGGATGGCGGATTGCAGATTCCGGAGTTTGATTCGCGATCGCGTCGCGGCTTGTTATCTAAAGCCGACTGTTGATTCAAAAGCGTTTCGATACTTTATATTCGAATTGAGTTTATTTGAGTTTATGGTTTAACCCAATTGTCAAAGCGTAAAATACATAGTTCATCACTCAACTAACTTTTTACTCTTGTTTTGATTACTAAACTTTTAAACATTTTAATTTATTAACTGAACTTTCAGATTGTTTTTGTTTTGATTATTCTAGAACATTTTATTATTATTTTTAATTTTTTTAATATTATTAAATACAAAATAATTTAAAATAAATAATAAAATCATATTTTATTATTATTAAATTTAAAAATATAAAAAAAAACCGCCACCATCGTTGACCACTGTTGGTCTTAAAATTGACCACCGTTTGATCCCAAATTACATCGGTGGACTTGCTTTGACATGTTGAGTCAAAATTTGGTGTTTGATTAACAGGAAAATATCTTAAAACCCGCAAATCTCGTTTGAAACTTTTCAGTTTCCTCACTTTTGATCTCTTTATCGTGGACTTCGAAGTACTTTCTGGCAAAATAGAGGTTAGATTCGGACTCAGAGGATCCAGACGAAGCGACTGATGAAATTTGAGACTGGACGACCACCATCTACGGTCGTTGGTGGTGGCATCCGATGACGGAGAATAGTGGCCGGCAAACAATTGGATTTAATTTTTATATTTTATATTTTAAATTATATTTATATTAAATAATAATAAATAAAAAAACTTGAAAATAATAATAATGTAATTGAGAATATCAAAACAAGAGCAATCTGAAAATCCAGTTAACAAATTGAAAAGTTTGAAAGTTAAATGAGCAAAATAGGACTGAGAAGATAGTTGTGTGATAATCGTGTATTTTACCCTAAAATAATTTAATGCGGCATTTAAATGGTTCCTTTCTCTGTTTATATAAGCAAATATTTGGCACCCTCCGATTGTTCTCACTTCTCATCCACGGTGGATATCAGCTCACTTCAGCCTTTTTTTCTTCTTCTTTGGGGGTAAAGCTAACATCTAGTCCCACAATTTGGTAATTGTTTTAAATTTAATCTTTAATTTTCTTTTATCCACAATGAGTTTAGTAACTTTGATTTAGTTATACATTTTAGTTTTTTAAGTGGTTAAGATGGGATAACATAACAATTTAAGATTATACGAATTCATTTCATAATTTAAAAAAAATGTATAAGGATTATATTTTTAAAATTAAATTTTATAAATAAAAAGAAACAGACTTTTTGAATTTTTAAAAGATAAATTACATAAATCATCACTCAACTAGCTTCTCACTTCTATTTTACTCACTAAACTTTAAAAATTTTCAATTTAATCACTAAACTTTTGAATTGTTCCTACTTTAACCACTCTAAATTATTTTATTATTATTATAGTATGATATGGTATTATTATTATTAAATATAAAAATAATTTTAAATAAAAATAAAATCATATTTTATTATTATTAAAAATAAAAATATTTAAAATAAAAAAATTGTATCCAAACCTTAAACCCCAAATTGCAACCGTCCCCTCCCTCATCTTCAATTCACCGGCCGCCAACCCTACCCCACCCCACCCTCACTCTTACCTACCCATTATCATCAACGTTCAAAGTAGGGGTGAGCGTTCGAGCGAGTCGAGTCAAAAAATTTCAAGTTATTCGAGTTGACGCATCATATTTTACAACTTGAACTTTATTTGATTTTTTTTCGATTCAAGTCGATTTTAGCGAGTTCGAATCGAGTTCAAGTCGATTCGTTTTTTCGAGTTTATGTACAAATTTTGATTCCAGTTTAAACGACTTTCTCTTTACATCTACATACATATTTCTTCATATTATTTTTCACATGTGTAAATAAGATTTTGAATTATATTATTATTATTATTTGAATACCTGATGTATAAATGTCATTTCAATAAATTACGGGCCTTATTAAAAACTTCCTTCTTATCTAGGTAAGGCCAAGGTGAGACCAAAGATAGCGAAAAGAGGAAAAGAGTGCCCAAAATATATTAATAACTAAACCAAATAACACAATAGAGTTTAGAAAATCCAACAACACATGTCAAAGATACAAACCAATGAAAACAAAAACAAAACAGTTCAGAAAAGGAAATTGCAACAAACTTCTTCTCGAGTTTTTGAATTATATTGTCAAATTCCTTAGACTTCTTCTTCTTCGTCGTGCACTATTGGCATTTTTGAAAAAACTTCTTGATTTTCGGGTATTCTAGATAAATCTAACAAATTTAAAAATATATATGTTAGTTAAACTACAAATAGCTTTAAAACATAAATGATGTAAAAAAAAAGTTAACTTTATTAATCAAAATAAAACATTACCATCTTTCATATCTTGAAGTTCCGCAACATACTCGTCAAGTTGATGGAATCCTTGGATTTTCGAAGCCAATCCTGAGTGCAAATCAAAGCTTCAACCATAGTCGGAGTTAATGAACTTCGAAAACCATCTAGAACATGTCCACCCGTGCTGAATGCACTTTCTGAGGCAACTGTCGAGATAGGAATAGCGAAAACATCTCGAGCCATTTGTGCAAGTATAGGGTATCGTGGACTATTCACTTTCCACCACAATAACAAATCAAACGAAGCTGAGTTGTTTTCTTCTTCATCCTCAGTCCAATATTTATCAAACTCAAATTTATTTTCGGAACTAACTCGTTGCTTCTTCAAAAGATATTGTTGCACGACCAAACTTGTTTTTGATTGATGCAATTCCGTAGACATGGAAAATTTCGTCAGAATACTTGATTGAGCTTCGTGGACCTTAGCTCTCCTGGCAATAGAAGAGTATTCATCAAACAAACAATGCAAATCTCTTTCAATCATCTTCATAACCTCACTAGCAACATTTGGAAAAAGCAAGTGTACCCCAAAGTTCACAAAGCCCATTTTACGTCGCGAATCTAAGATAACTGCCAAGTAAACTAGAAAGTTCATATTTGTGGCATCACCCCAGTACTTATTGTACTTGTCCCTCATTTTAGAGGCCATGGAGACTATGTCTAAATCATCACAATTCATCCATTCATCAAGCAACCAATGTATCTCTATCAATGTTTCCTAAAAAAATTAGAGGTGATATGCAATGATCCAGACACTTTCAATGTAAGATCATAAAAGGGCTGTAGAATTTTTGCAATTCTTCGAACATTTTCCCAATCATCAAACGTAGGAACTTCATCTCCAGCTGTGAGGTCTAGAAAAAAGCTATTGTCATCACGAGCATATGAATCAAATGCATGCTCATATTTTGCAGCCACATTTAGCATCATATATGTTGAGTTCCACCTAGTAGGCACATCTAACTGCAAATGAGATTTAGTATCAATCATTTCTTCTTTTGCTCGATCATAGAATTTTTTCATCCTTAATGGTGATGCTCTTATGTACCTCACAGCAGCTCTAACTCGATCAACAGACATAGAAGCATGCTTAACACCTTCTTGTACGATGAGATTAATAACGTGTGCAACACATCTCATATGCATATATTTTCCGTTTGCAACACAAGTATTTCGGTGATTCAATTTCTTTCTCAAATACTCAATGCCAACACCATTAGCGGATGCATTGTCAACTGTAATAGTGAAGACCTTTTCGATCCCCTAATCCCGAATGCACTTTTCAAGGGCTTGACCTATGCTTTCACCTCTATGAGCAAATATTGGATAAAAATTTATGATTCTCTTTTGCAACATCCAGTCTTCATCTATCCAATGTGCTGTTAGAACAATGTAAGATACCCGTTGAAGTGAAGTCCAAGTGTCAGTTGTCAAACATGTTCTACCCGTCCCTTTATCAAACGAATTCTTCAATAACCTCTGCATGGAATTGAATAAATCAAGACAATCCCTTCTAACTGTAAAACGAGATGGAAGATGAAACCTTGGGCATGCAATAGAAAGAAATGACTTAAACCCCTCTCCCTCTACAATTCGAAAGGGTAGCTCATCAACGACTATCATATGAATCAATGCCTTTCTAATAGCATCTCCATCAAACTTCCAAGTTGAAAAAATTGTCATTTCACTTTCAGAGCCACACCCAACCTTAGCAAATGCTAACTCTGATTGCTTGAGATCCAAAGTATTACCTTTAGGTTTTTGTAAGCACGTCTTTAAATGGTTGTTCAGTCTGGTTGTGGAACCCCGATTTTCCATGGTGTAAGTTGTGTCACAATGATTGCATCTTTCCCTCTTCTCCCCATCTTCAGTTTCATATTTACTAAAATGGCTCCAACAAGGTGCTCTTGGTTGTTGTGTCCTTCAAACACCTGTTTTACCCGTTGATGTTGGGTCACTGACTTTAGAAGGAGAAGAACTTTGAGTTCCTTGTCCTTGTGATTCACTCATCTATAAAATCAAAATATAAGACTATTATACGAAGACAAGAAATATAATCCTACTCAAGCTAGAATTCAAGAAGCAATACTAGAGCAAGTCTAAAAAAATTAATGGTATTCAAGCTGGAATTCAAGAAGCAATACTAGAGCAAGTCTTGTTTCCTTACCTTAATGTCTGCCAAACTTAATGGTCCTCCTGTATAAATATGGTGTTCTTCTAAAATGTAAAAAGAAAGCAGGAAAAAAAACTGCAGCCGTGCATAAATGGGCATGACAAGAAAGCATATGAGGACATTGCAAAGGCATTAGAAGAAGCTTAATTTCGTTGGCTGGGTTAGGGAAAAATATTTAAGATTTCCTAACCTATGTATTTTTTCCATATACTTTTATTATTATAAAATACAAAAAATATTTAAGAATAACAATCGAAACACACCTATTGTTTCCATAATAACAAAGGGTATACAAATCTTCAGAAAACAAAATCCCAAATTCAATTCTTTTTTCTTTTCTTTTTGGTTCCCTATCTTATATACTAAGTATTTTATTTGAGAAACATGTACTGAAGTTAACTTTTAGGAACAAATATAGAACAATATAAAATTTATCGACTTCATCTTTTTTCTTCTTCGAACTTCAGTCAGCAAAGACTTGCTAAAACATAAGGAAAGGGAAGAACCACATTGTAGATTTGCCATAATATCAGGAAACTTCAGATCTGTCTGTATGGTATTATTCTATGGGTCATAAACTTGTGACATAACTCGCTAGCCATCTAGCTACTAATCAAGCAATCACCAAATAAAGAAGTAAAGTACATATAAATTATCAAAATTCATTGTCCATAGATCTTGTATTTTAGTTGACCCAAATGTGGAATTAAGAAGTATAAACAATAACCATTTCCATGCTAAGAAAAGATCCAAACCAAATCCCAAGGTACAAGAACTTCCTACTTCCTAGTCTTTCCTTTGCATGAATGACAACAATGTGAATATAATAATACTAATAATAACAACAACCCAGAAAAGAGAATTGCTTTCTTCAATCGAAGAAGCCATACCTTTCTACTAATGTTGGTTCATAGATACGTATATGTTGAGTTCTAATGTAATGAATTCTTAACCAAATACAATATCAAAATAGACAAAGAAACACAAGAATCAGATGGAGTCGGAGACTATGTCAGAAACCCAACCTATAGCAATTAGCAAGTGTCAATGGCACCAATGGAACCAATGGTTCAGCCCCAGGGAGGCACTACAACCTTTACTGGTGCTACCATTGTCATCAATAGGTCAGGATTGTCTCTATTAATCTTTCGGAGATCATCTGCGTAGCGTTGACGTTGATGCAGTAGAAACCAGAATCGACTCGAACTCGGAGGATATTTTCAAAAAAAAAAAATGGAGATTAGGTTTAGGTCTATAAAAAAATTTGGAGATTTGCAGGAAGGGACGGCAGATGGGCGATGGCTACTGAAGAAGAAAAACAAAACAAGGAGGATATTTTCAAAACGCACCGTTTTCAAAGTTTGAAATATTTTTTCAAAACGCATCGTATAAGTAAAGGAGAATATTTTTGAGTTATTCGATTTTTTGAAATTTCAGTTCTTGAAATCGACTCGAACTTGAAAATTTTTCAAGTTATTTTATTTGACTCGAATAATTTGAATAATTTGACTCGAATAATTTAAATTAAAAAAATTTAATTTTTTCAAGTCAAATTTTGCTCACCCTAGTTCAAAGCTTAAAGACTTCAGCTTTTATTAAACCAAGGTCTTAGCATTTTTATTAAACCAAGGCTTCAACTTTTGTTTTAAGTAGGCTATTAACTTTTGGTAATTGGATTTTTTTTCTTCTATTTTTTACTGTGGTATTTTATTTAGGATAATTACTTAATAAACCGATAATTTTTACGAGTGTTTTAATTTTAGAGTTTAGATATTTAATTTAGAAGGAAGGGTTTATATTTAGTAGTTTAGAATTTAGGGGTTGTGAATAAAATTTAGAGTTTATGGTTAGGATTTAGGTTTAGGGTTAGAATTTAAATCATCAACATATTACCCTAAAACTTAAACCCTAAATTATATTCATAGTCTATAAATTCTAAGCCTCAAACCCTATATCCTAAATTGAGTCCCTAAATCCTAAAACTAAAATGCTTGTGGAAACTAAAAGTTTTCACCGCCATTGTATCAGATAAAAATCCCTTTATTTAAGGATTAATTTAGAATTTGGCATTTCAAATATAATTATTTTCTCATTTTGTACCTTTAATTTTTTTCTCCCATTTTGACCCTTAAAGTATAAATGTTTTCCCAATTAGTACCCTAGAACAATTTAGACCAGGGAAAATAGGTCACGCAACAGGTGACAAGAACAAAAACAAACCCATATGTCATATGGCACAAATTGATTTGTCCAAAATGTTCTGAGGTGCAAAATGGAAAAACAAATATACTTTAAAAAGGGAAAATAAGTTTAGGGTGCAAAGTAGTAAAACTGTAACACCCCCTTCCTGGTCCGGTAGAGAACCGGGTCGAAAAGTGTTATCGGAAGACGGAACCTGAGATTGGAATCAGAATTGGGGTTAGATTTAAACTTTCCAAACCAGAAAGGACAAAATTGCCAACGTTACAAATTAGCGACCCTAATCCAGATTCTTTATTACCAACTTGTAATTATACTCACCAATTATTAACCTGTGAAGTTTCGTTGTTATTGGATATCTTTAGCCTAACCGTTTGAGCCGTATAATTATTAGTGACCAATTTGTAATCTTTTTAAAACTGTTTCCCAAGCCTTTTAACGGAATTAACTGACACTGTACCGATACACCTTAGGTTGTATCAGTACGCTATGTTGAATTTTACAATTTTCAGGTTCAAAGTCAACGACCCTATATCGATACACTTTGACTTGAGTTGACTCGTTTCGTTACCCCTAAGGTCGTACCGATACAATTATTTTCCCAGACCTTATTGCCAAAGTCCGTATCGGTACACTCCCTAGTGTATTGATACTCCCTTCTTCATCAAGTCCAATTATGTAAGGCCGTATCGATACAGTTGGCCTCGTATCGATACGCATGTTCTGTAATGACAGATTTTATCTGGTTTTTACCTAATTTAACCCCTCAAATGTTGTCCAATCATTACCAAATTTTACCAACAAGCCTAAAATCCTTTATTCTATTGCCATACCAAATTTTATAGTATTTCGAATCTATTTACCTAGTTTTTACTCTAGGCTCATTTTAGGCTCTTTTAACAAACTAAACATTTCCAAAACATACCATTTCATGTATTTAGCACTAATTCATTATAGGACTTTTACACAACCATCAAAATACTCATACAAAACATGTTCATACCATATGCCACTTGACTAGGAGTTTAAGGCAAAAGATAGGCATACATATACTTACGAGGAGGTGTCTTGCAACCACAACACACGGAATCTTTCAAGGTCCTGAAATGCATGAGACACACATGTTAGGCTCGCATAGCCTAATGAGGTAGTTATAACAAGTACAAATAATAGTTAATTTCATGAATGGCATAATGATTAATTGGATAACATATGCATCATTGAAAACATATAATATCATGCTTGATCCACAAATCATACAAATTCATAATCATCAAGTTATACTTCATATGCATACATTATTTCTTGAATTGGTACCATTGGATACACGGATTCCCCTTTACACCAATCGTATTGGAAAATAGGCCGTAGCTCCAGAGAAAAATCCCTTACACAAACCATCATTATTTCCCCCACATATAGGCCGTAGCCCCGGACCGTAGTCCACCCTTACTTGTACGAGCTCAAATAATCATATGGAATGCCAATTGTATCCAATCTCCACTTATACATAAAAATCACATAAGCAATAGACTCCATATCTTTCGGATTATAACATATCATATATCAAAGTTGAGCCTTAGCTCCATATATCATAAATCAAGCATATCATATCCAACTTACACATATCAAAGCAATACAATATACTTACCGAAATTACTAATCGAGTCCGACATAGTTTGCTCTACATGAGCCCTTATTCAAATACAATCATATTCATCAAATAATGCAACGGGATGGCACTGAGCCTATCCCTTGACACAACTACACTCACCTTAATTACGAGGCTCTCAAATCACAATCCCGCTGTGCTTAGCTTTATTTGGAGATGACGAAGAATCCTTCTCCACTTCTTGAACTAGCATAAAATTAGGGGTTTGGATTTAGGCTTTAATTCAAAGCTCGAAAACGTATTTCAAGCTTACCAAAGCTTTAAAGACAACATCAAATTGATGAAATCACCATCCTACTCATGGGCCTTCCTTTGAACATAGAAGACCTAATTTTGAAATTAAACTTCAATGGAAGGTAAAATCATAAAATCAATATAGGGGTTTTACTCAACGTAACATGGGCTTTCAAACGGTATATTGAACGTGAACAAGAATCGAAGATTGCACCAAGGTGCTAGCTTAGCTCAAGGTAGAAGATGAAGATGGTGGTGCTTGCTTGGTGAATGACAAGAGTGAGTGTTTTTGTTTTTGGGAGGGATGAACAAATGAGGAAGCTTCTCCCTTTTCTATTTACGTTAAATAATTAAGACCTTAACTATTCCTTCACCACTCCAATAACCAATAGGATCATTTCCCTCACTTAAGGGTTTCCTAAGCCCAAGGGTTAACAACTCCCCAAGTTGGCTTATGATCTCATTTGCTTGTGAATTCTGATGAATTTCACGTGAGATTGGACAAGCATAGAGGTGACTCATCACCTATCATCATTTCTTTATAAAACGACATCATTTTGGCTTAAAATGGGGGACCCATATCGATATGCTTCTGTCTGTATCGATACGCCCACGCTAAAATAAGAAAGTTAGTTATTGACGGTTAGACCGTATCAATACTCACATGGCTGTATCGATACGACTAGCTCGGCTTTGTACTTTGGGCTTTGAATCTCATACAAGGGTTCATTTATTCTCGTCGGACTAAAACGTAACTTCATTTATCAAGAGGGGTACAAAAGTCAATTATTACAAACATTATTACATCGGTTTCAAAATTTTCGTTTACCGAAAACTAATCCCGACTAGGCCGGTTTTCGAGATGTGCAAAAATATATACACTTGTCTAGGTAATTTGTGAATTAAATCTTGAATTAAGTCTTTGTAATATTTGATTTCCGAAGTTGTCAAGTTTTCTTAACCAAATCTCTATTTTTTATTCATATTAATCTTTGGATTTTAATTTTTTTATTTTTAGTCATTTTAATGATTTGACATCATAAGTGTGACATGTGGCATAATCATAAAATGAATGTGACCAGTTTAACATTACTTTTGAATTTTGTTGTCAAAAAGTGATTTTGAAAAGTTAGTTGTAAGATTTTAGTGTTTTGCATTGTTGTCAAAAAGTATTTTTGAACAAATAAAATGTCTATTTTAGACATAATATTGTAAAGTAAAAATAAGGTGTTTAAATTTGTTATAAAAATTTAGGCTTAAGTGCTACTTTTGCCCTTGTAATAGTCCCAATTTATCGATTTCGCCCTTATGGTATTTTTGCATCAATTTGGCCCCTAAAGTAGTCAAATTGCATCACCGTTTAGGGTTTAGAAATTTTTTATGTTTCATAATCACTTTAGATTGATACATTTTTTTATTAGGGTTTGAGATTTAGAAATTAGGGTTAGAGTGTTAGTCAAGAGACAAACGGTGATGCAATTCGACTACTTCAGGAGCCAAATTGATGCGAAAATATCATAAAGGCGAAATCAATAAAGTGGGACTACTATACGGGCAAAAGTATCTCTTAAGCCTAAAATTTATTAACATTATATATGAAATAATTTAACTTAAATTATAATAAAAATATAAAATTTAACACAAATTATTAATTTTTTTTTATATATTTAAACTTTAAGTATTTCTAAATAATTAATATAAATCAACTTGAATGATTTGAAGCCCGTGGTTGGGTTGTTAAATTGAACCATACAAGGCGTGCAGGGAATAAGTTGGCGGATGCTATCACAAAGTTGGCTGTGCTCGGGAATTAGTAGCCCCTGAATTTCGATAGTCCACCACCTGGTTTGCTTTTGTTGCTGGAAGAGGATATGACCTCCATGATTAGTTTTGCTTTATAGTTTGATTATGTTAGTTGGCTTTGGCCATAGTTTCATTTTCCGATTGTTGTAAATTACTTCCATAAGTACTTTTTTTTCTTCGTTTAAGTTTAAAAAGATTTTTAACGAGGCTCGTGATGGTAATTCTTTTTTCACCTTAAAAAAACATAAAGTCAAAAAATACTTTCAACGTTTGACTGAATAGTCACCTTGGCCCTTATTCTTTTTTTGGAGCAATTAAACTCTCAGTCAACTGACGGTAAATGGCTTAAAATGACGGGACAAACTTATATGGCAATGCACACTGAGGGGCCATTTTAAACTAACATGACTGTCAACTGTCAACTGATAAATGTGTCGACTTAAAAAACGTTACATCAGTAAAAAAATAATTCTATAGAATATAAAATAATTTTTTCTAGGGACTTATCATTCTTTCAAGTCATTTTAAACTGTTTACAGTTAGTTTTCTAACAATTTTCATTTGCAAAGGGGCCATTTTAACTCAAAATAAAACGTTGAGGCTTGAATTGCTCCAAAAAATAGGGACCCAAATGACTATTTAGTTAAACGTTGGAGGTGTTTTTTGACTTTATGCCAAAAAATAGTCTCTAAACTATGCATTTTTTATATTAGTGTAATATAACAAAATATAAATTTATATTAATAAATTTATATTTAATATTATTTTATATAAAGTTTTTTATTATTTATTTTTATTTTAAATTATCAAAATATTAAATTCTTAATATTATTTTAATAATTATTATATTTAATATACTAGTGTTAAATAATCAAGGGTAAAAAAGAAACTTTACTCTAAAAGTGATTTTTCACCCCTAAAGAGGTTGGGTGGAAAATCACTTTTTAAGTGATTTTCACTCTAATTTGCAAGTGTTTGACATTGTTTTATGGGTGAAAAAAATCTTTTTTAAGCAAAAAATCTTTTTTAAGAAACGCCAAAGGGGCCCTAAGCTTCAAGACTAATGTGGATAAAAGAAATTTACAAAATCAAATTAAAGAAGGATAAACTACCTATTTGGTCACCCAACTATGATCAACATCATGTTTTTGTTTTAGTCACCCAATTATGACTGTGTTTTTGTTTTGGTCACCCACTTTTTTTTTGGCAAAAGTGTCATTGATGTTAAATTTTAATTTTATTTTAGTCACTAACCGTAATGAAGATGGTGATGTGTCTTGGCAGGATAACAATTCTAGTCTCTAAAACTTATAAATTTTATAAATTAGATCACCAAATACTTGGGTCAAACACCAAATATCCCATATTCTTTCTTCTTCCTGCAACTTCCTTTTTCGCCTTTGATCCTTCAAGTTCCTTCAGAGTTTAAACAAAATCATTAAAAAATATTTGCAAAATAACTATTCAAAAAATATAATTGTAGAAAGACTACTTGGACTTTTCATCCATTTAAAAAATTCATTAGATAATTTTTTTAAATTTTGGGTTAAGGTTTAATTATTCTAAAAGAAGTTGCACGAAGAAGAAAGGATGAGATATTTAGAGTTTGACTCAAATATTTGATGAATTTTTTTAATCATGACCTAATTGATATAATCTATAAATTTTGGCAGTTAAAATTATTATATCAGAAAACAACACCATTTCTATTAATTTTTTAACAGTTGACGACCAAAATAGAATTAAAATGCAACTTTAATGACGATTTTCCAAAAAAATAGTTGGGGTGAGTGAAACAGAAACATAATCATGGTTGGATGATTGAAACAGAAACACAAAATCATAATTGGATGACCACATAAGTAATTTACCCTAAACATTATTTTTTTACAAATCTAAATTCTAATCATAATCCTACCTAGAGGGCAAAGGAAGGGGACTCTAGGGGGAAGGAAGGGGGTCTAATGTAACTTTTTTCATTTATGTAAATCATGTTTTGATAATATTGTTGGGAAACGTCAGTACACCCCATGGCTCAGCAAAAAAATTATCCGACGTATCTACCAGTGATCCATGTACAAGGGACGAATTCGGGGTGATAAAGGATGAAACGTTACCTCAATAAATCTGGAAATTCACAGAGAGTATAGAAGAATCCAAATCGAATCCAAGTCGCCACAACAACGTTTCGACCTCTACGCAGTCCACCCAAATAAAACGAACAATATTTTCTCTTCTCTAATTGTTAGAGAGGTTTTCTAAAAAGCATATATTTGGTTGCTAGACCTCATGCCTTTATATAGCATTTAAACCCATAATTCTAATTAAATTAGGATTCTTTAAATATACATTATATTTATCTGAATATAATTAAATATATAGAATCTGATTCTACTTCTATTAGGTTTCTTTAGGGATATATATTTTAATTGCATATGATAATTACATTAATTATCTAGTATTAAAAATATATATAAACGAAATTATCTATAATTCCAATAATCATAATAATTTTGATTTTACTTATTTCGTGCACAACAAGTTTGTACACATGCTATCTAGTCGATATTTGTTCGTTTTAATCATAGGGTGTGACCCTTGTAGGTTCATGTAACGTTAGCAGTAATATCCAGAACAATTCTAATACTACAAGCAATGAGTGGCATCTAGCAATACATCATTGCTACCTAAGTTACATGAAGTCGTGGTTTGATTTAACCTTTTTCCGTGAATAACTTCTTTTACGTATTTCATCCTTTTGTCCTCATATCTAGATCGGACACAAGTCATGGATTAGTCACACTTGCATAGTCCATCTAATATTTCTTGATATCTTGAGTAGAGTCTTATAAACAAATAACTATGATATCTCATATCAATTTATTCGGGCATGACCATGCATTTCCTAATCTCACTCAATCAAGTGGCCTGTGATATGACTCCCATTATGTAGGAGGGACAAATCCTATCTTGATCAACCATATTCCGCTACATAGATTGTGACATATCCAATATCATTCTTTATAGTGTAGTCAGTTACGACACACGTTTGATCGTATCAAAATATGTCACTCACGATGTTCAAGTAATGATGATCTCAAGTCCGAGGGTCATACATGTAGTTATCACCATGAGTAATGTTGTGATTGTCACATAATAATCCAAGAAACATGCTCATAGCGGGTTAGTCCAGTATGTCATTCTCTAACACATACTTATGTATTGATTTTGACATCTCCATGTTAATGACAACACTTTGTCATCAATCAACTACATATTAGTCTTAATACATTATTGTTGTCCATGCCAACAATAATTCTCGACTAAGGACATTCAAGAATAACTATATTATTCTAAGGACTTTATTATAATTCAGTTTATTTATAGATGCACAGAATAAAACTTAAATCATAATAATAATGGCTTTATATTAATAAACAAGATAAAAATAAGCATGTTTTTTACAATTATCTCATGATTGGTCTTTGGGCATACTCCAACAATCTCCCACTAGCACTAAGACCAATCACTAATGTATCTAATACCAATAGACTTAGTGTGACGCTCATGCTTTTGCTATGTCAGAGGTTTTGTCAGTAAATCAGCGATATTGTCATCCGTTGGTACTCTGCATATTTCTACATCTCCTCGATCAATGATTTCACAAATGAGATGGTAGCACCTAAGTATGTGTTTGGATCGCTGGTGAGATCCGGGTTCTTTTGCTTGTGCGATGGCTCTATTTTTGTCACATCGTAGATCTATAGCATTTGATATACTAGGCACGACCCCTAGTTCATATATGAACTTTTTGATCCAAACAGCCTCTTTTACAGCATTGCTTGCTACAATATACTCGGCTTCTGTCGTAGAATCTGCTACTGTATCTTTCTTTAAACTTTTCCAGCTTACAACACCTCCAGTAAGGCAAAACACAAAACCAGATTGCGATCGAGAATCATCCTTATCAGTTTGGAAGCTTGCGTCAGTATAACCTTTTATACTTAGCTCTTCCTCACCTTCATACATAAGGAACGTATCCTTAACTTCTTCTTAAGTACTTAAGGATGTTTTTGACTGCAACCCAATGACCTTCATCGGGATCTACTTGGTATCGACTTGTCATACTTGGTATCGACTTGTCATACTTAGTGCATATGATACATCCGAACGTGTACATAGCATGACATACATGATAGATCTAATGGCCGAGGCATATGGAATCTTACTCATGCGTTCTCTCTCTTGAGGCGTTGAAGGATACATTTCCTTCGAGAGTGAAATGCCATGTATCATAGGTAAGAATCCTCTTTTAGATTCTTCCATACTGAATCTTTTCAGTACTTTATCTATGTATGTATTTGATTTAGTCCTAAGAGTCGTCTTGATCTATCTCTATAGATCTTGACTCCTAATATGTAGGTTGCTTCACCCAAGTCTTTCATAGAAAAACATTTTCCTAACCAAGTCTTTACAGATTGTAAGGTAGGTATGTCATCCACATGCAATACCAAGAATGTGACAGTGCTCCCACTAGTTTTCTTGAAAACACATGGCTCATCTTCATTTTTAATAAAACCAAATTCTTTGATTTCCTCATTAAAATGAAGATTCCAACTTTGAGAAGATTGATTCAACCCATAAATGGATCTTTGTTGCTTGCATACTTTTTGGGCATTTTTTGGATCGATAAAACCCTCAGGTTGTGTCATGTACACATCCTCATCTAATTTTCCATCAAGGAAAGTAGTTTTAACATCCATTTGCCAGATTTCATAAACATAATATACAACTATTGTAAGCAATATCCGGATGGATTTAAACATAGCAACAAGGGAAAAAGTTTCATCATAGTTTATACCATGAATTTGACGAAATCCCTTAGCGACCAATCACCCTTTATATGTTTGTATATTGTTATCCATATCGGTTTTCCTTTTGAAAACCCATTTGCACCCAATGGTCTTAATCCTTTCGGGTGGGTCAACCAAAGTCCATACTTGGTTTTCTGACATGGAATCCATCTCGGATTTTATGGCTTCTAGCCATTTCTAAGAGTCTGGGCTCTCCACTGCTTCTTGATAAGTCCTAGGCGCATCTTAGTCCATAAGGAGAACATCTTTATGAAATGTGACAAGAAATCCATATCTCTCAGGCGCATTGCGTTCTCTCATAGATCTCTGTAGTGGTTGTGTTTCAAGAATGGTTGGATGTTCCTCGAGTATTTGTAGAACTTGTTGTTGTTCAATCTTTGGTTCAATGATCTGTGGTTGATCTTGAATTTCCTCAAGTTCAATATTTCTCCCACTTCCCTTTCCAAGAATAAATTCTCTCTCGAGAAAGACTCATGTTTGAGAAACAAACACTTTGTTCTCAGATGGATTGAAGAAATGGTATCCTTTAGTTTCTTTAGGATACCCCACAAAATTACATTTATGAGATTTGGGTTCGAGTTTTGTAGACATCTGATGTTTAACATAAACTTTGCATCCCTAAATTTTCATAAAAAATATACTAGGATGCTTCCCAGTCCATATCTCATATGGTGTCGTTTGAACTGATTTAGATGGAACACGATTTAGTGTGAAAGTAGCTGTTTCTAGCGCATGTCCCCAAAAAGAAGTTGGAAGACCGAACCATGTCTAACAATGTTTAGTTTCTCCTTTCAGAGACACCATTGTGTTATGGAGTACTTGGAGGTGTAAGTTGCGAGACAATCCCACATCCTTTAAGAAGTTCATCAAACTCTAGGATTAAGTATTCTCCTCATCGATCTGATCGAAGAACTTTGATACTCTTTCCTATTTGGTTTTGTACTTCATTCTTAAATTCCTTGAACTTTTCAAGGGCTTCAGATTTATGATGCATTAGCTAAACATACTCATATCTACTGAAGTCATCAGTGAAAGTAATGAAGTATTAAAACCCTCATCCTGCTTGTGTATTCATCGGTCCACATACATCACTATGTATTCGATCTAATAAATCACTTGCTCACTCGTTTTTACCGTTAAATGATGATTTGGTCATTTTTTCCATTAAGCAAGGTTCACATATATCAAATTGTTTGAAAACAAAAGAATCCAAAAATCCATCTTTATGAAGTTTTGATATGCGTTTCTCACTTATATGACCCAAGCGACAATGCCAGAGATAAGTTTGATTAGAGTCATTTGTTTTTGATCTTTTCGTATTTATGTTATATATGAAATTATCTTGATCTAAGATATAGAGGCCATTGATTAATTGAGCTATACCATAAATAACATTATTGAGGGAGAAAGAACAACTATTCTTCTTAATAATAATCTCAAAACCAATCTTGTCCAAATAAGAAATTGAAATAATGTTTTTAGTCAAACTAGGTACGAAATAACAATCCTCTAAATCTAAAACAAGTCCACTAGGTAATGACAAAGTATATGTTCCTATAGCTAATGCAACAACTCTTGCTCCATTTCCCACTCGTAGGTCCACATCTCCTTTTACCAATTTTCTACTCTTTTTTAGTCCCTGTACAGAAGTACCCAAGAAGTAGATGTTGGTATATTAATATCAATAACATAAATACCTGATCCAGACTGTCCATTTTCTCTTGCCTTCTTGATGTCCTCAAGATAGACAGGGCAGTTTCTCCTTCAATGTCCAGCATTGTTGCAATGGAAACACATTCCTTCATTTGCAGCACCTCATTTGGTTTTCAATGCAACCTTTCCTTTGTTGGGCTTTGCCTTGGTGTTGGGCTTGAAACACCCTTACCAGTATTTATTAACCAATACTAGTATAGAGTGTCACATACTATTTAACTGTCTTTTCATACTAACCAAATTAATTCAAAAAAGTAATATTTTTTATCGCGTAAAATCAGTTACTAATTTTTAATTAGTCAAATAGATTCCGTTTTCAGGTAGCAATTTAGCAGTTTGTAACTACACCTTTTTATTAAGTATACTGCCTAAAAATTGCCTAAATTAAAAATTGTCTTAACTACTCTAAAAATCAAAGTTATAAATTTTACCTGATTTCCATTGCTAAAAAGTTCTTTAAACTACTATAAATCACATTATAAAGTACCCATTTATCTAGATATTAATATTACAAACCATATCTAGATCAGTTAAAGTGAGCTACTACTATTTTATACATGCCAACTAGAGATAACCAAAATACATCAAAGAAGTAAAATTACCGATACAACTATTTTTCCTCAGGGTGATGATGCTGATATTCCTTACTCCTGCCCTAGATTACTACCTACGCGTGAAAACCATCACACGTTAAGCAAACACTTAGTGAGGCAATATAATTATTTAACATACATCAACATGCTTGAATTATATCAATAATATAAAGAACATGTAATTTGATCACCATTCTTTAATTTTCCTTATGTTAATCAAATATCAACATAATATATTCTGAATTTATAAATCCTATTAATATCCTTGCCATTATCCGAAAGTTTATCTACCCTATAATTTTATTGATTATTTATTATCAAATAAATTATTGGCCAACCTAGTTTGAGGACTTGAGTACACGATTCAAAAACCGCACCAAAGTGCTAATAAACCGCACCAAAGTGCTAAGTGACCGCACATAAGTGCTAAAGAACCTCACCTAAGTGTTAATAAACCGCACCGAAGTGGTAAACCGCTGGACTCTGTGGCATGCCAACTATACTCTATACCTCATTAACTTACTTGGGCATACTTTCCAATTCCATATTTGATTCATCCATGGAAATATAATTAAATACTGGGCAGTTTATACCCTAAATATAACATAAACATACATACTTGATATATTTAGTGATCAAATGCATCATAGTTCTACCTTTGACAATTCTCAATATGTCAAATATCAAAATAAATATAATCTTCAAGCATATAATTATACCAGACTTATAACAATCTTTTAAATCAAACATAATATTTTCCATGCATAAAAATGCACTCACCTCGACACTTTATACTTTGTCAATGTTCAACTAGCCTCACTAAGTTCAACTTTGATCTCGTTCCTTTCCTCGATTGCTAACTCGTCTTGATTTTGTTCACAGTCTACAGTGTATTAAAAATTACCATAAGTACACTCCAAATTATATGTTAGTATCCTACTAACACATAAACAATATAGGAATAATTTTCCTATAAACACCCTAATATTTTCCAAATATTAGTTTTATGACACAAGTCATTCCATCCCCAATACTTTGTATTTTCTTCCAACCCTTAATCAAAGAATGGTTTATAACTTATTCTAACCTTAATTCCAGCATAATATTTCCATGAAAATAAATGTTCACTTTAGTCCTTGAATTTTCCTAATTGCTGAATTGGTCCCCAAACTTTTCCAAATTTCTGAATTGATCCATATGTTCTACAAACTTCCAAAATGGTCCAAATAATATTTTTAAAGCTTGTAAAATCATAATTTCAACATTTCCAAATTTATGGAAAATTTTCCATAATTTCCCCTAATTCCTTCAAAATGCTGAAATCACCCCTCTACTTTTCCAAGTTTCCAATTTAGTCTACTTAACACTTAAACATCATTTCCAAGCCTTCACAAACATTCCCAACTCAAAATCATTCCAAATTCAACTTTTCTACTAAAACCCTAACTTTAAACAATTTAGGGTTTAGCTATTTCCATGTAATTTCAACCATCACACAAGCTTTAATATGATTCCACAACATCATCTTTATCAAAAACTAACCTTAGTTCATCCTAAATCAACATCCCCTTCATCCATCAATTCCTCAAAACTAAGGTTTTAAGTAAGAAAATCATGAACAAATGGTACCAAGAGATAGAGAATTTCATGTAGATTAATTCTTTGTTTCATGCTTTCATCCAAAATCCAAAGAAATAAGTTTGAAAATCAAAATAATTTTTTTCTCCTTACCTCAAGAAGTGTTCGAACAATGGCTGATATTGGGAGAAAAATCTTGAATTTTATTTTAGCTCAAATTTGGCCATTTGTCCTTAATATAATTAAAATGAATTAAAACTTCATTTTAATGTTTAATGACCTTTTTACCCTTGAAATCCAAAGCTCCATATCAAGCCACATGTCTAACTACCTAACCAAGGGTCCAAAACAATCCAAGGAGTTAGTGATTACCAGCTTTGCCCTTGCCATCTTCAAAAATTACCATATTGCCATTTTTTTATCCAATGGCTAAGATTAAACATGGAAAAGTAATCTTTAATCCAATGATCCATATTAATTTCCATTAAAATAAGGCATGGAAATGACCCTTTTACCCTTGCCTTATTTTAATAAAATATCTCCTAAAATATCTCATAAAAGATTTCTCATTTATTCGATTAAATCCCGATTATCCGGATTTTTCTCAAACTTTAAAGCTTTATAGCACTTAATACAAACTCCGTATCAAAAATCCGTGTATCACGAAAATGCCACTCTTGGGGGTGAACTATTTAAGGGACTAACTTACATACTTTTGAAAATTATAACTTGGTCCCCTAAACTTTCTAAAGTTTACACTTTGGCACCAAACTTTTCAAATTTTATATTTTAGTCACCAAACTTTTCAAGTTTTACATTTTGGTCACTAACCAAAATTTCAAGATATTACAATTCTTCCCCTTAAGAAAATTCCTCCTCGAATTTTCCTAAGTATTAGGTTGAAAAAGATGCGGATACTGTTTTTTCATTGATTCCTCAGGTTCCCAAGTAGCTTCCTCTACTTTGTGATTTCTCCATAACACTTTGACTAGGGGAATCTTTTTATTTCTTAACTGTGTTTTCTCCGTGAGCTAATATTCTCGCAGGTTCCTCCTCATATGTCAGATCTTGCTGAATCTCGATTTCTTCCGGTGTAATGACATGTGAAGGATCTAATCGATACTTCCTCAACATGGATACATGAAAAACATCATGGATCTTACTCATCTCAGGTGGCAATGCTAACTGATATGCCACTGGTCCAACCCTTTTTAGAATCTCATACGGGCTGATGAATCTTGGACTAAGCTTACCTTTTCGTCCAAAGCGTAACACTTTTTTCCAGGGTGATACTTTAAAAATACCTTATCTCCAACTTCAAACTCAATATCTTTTCTTTTAAGACCCGAGTAAGATTTTTGTCTGCCGGAGGCAGCTTTGAGATTGTCTTGAATAATTTTTACCTTATCTTCCATTCTCTGAACAAAATCTGGTCCAATAACCTTTCGATCCTCAAGCTCGAACCAATTCAACGGCGTTTTGCATTTCCTCCCATATAATGCTTTGTAAGGAGCCATCTTTATGCTTGTTTGATAACTATTGTTATATGCGAATTCCGCTAATGGGAGATGCTTTTCCCAGGAACCCGCAAAATTTATTACACATGCTCTAAGCATATCCTCCAATACTTGGATAGTTCTCTTTGACTGCCCGTTCGTCTGGGGATGAAAAGTAGTACTAAAATGCAATTTAGTTCCCAATGCCTCGTGTAAAGCACTCCAAAATCTTGAGGTGAACCTGGGATCCCTGTCCGATATAATAGACATAGGAATACCATGCAATTTAACAATCTCTTTGATATACAGTTCCGCTAACTTGTGCAAAGAATAATCTGTGCGAACTGGTATGAAGTGTGCCGATTTAGTTAATCGATCCACAATCACCCAGATTGCATCCTTTTTACTTGGTGTCAAAGGCAAGCCCGTTACAAAATCCATAGTAACTCTCTCCCATTTCCACTGTGGAATGGAAATTGGTTGAAGTAATCCGGATGGTACTTGATGTTCTGCTTTTACTTATTGACAAGTCAAACACTTGGCAACAAACTCTGTGATGGCTCGTTTCATACCCGGCCACCAAAAATGACTTTTCACATCTTGATACATTTTGTTACCACCTGGACGCATTGTTAAAGGGCTCTAATGGGCTTCAAAAAGTATTTCTTTCTTCAGCTCATCATTCTCAGGAACGTATAAACGTCCTTTATAATATAAGCACCCATTAGACTTTACTTCAAAGTCCTTAGATTCACCACTTTCTATTTGTTTCATCTTCTCCAAGCACCTTTCATCTTTGGCTTGTAACTCTTTAATTCTCTCTATCAAAGTGGGCTTGATTTGAAACTCTGCCACTAATGCACCATCTTCCTGAATTTTCAACTGGGCATTCGGGGCTCTCAAGGCAGAAAATGTTTTTCGGCTAAGTGCGTCTGCTACAACATTAGCCTTTCCCGGATAATAATCAATAATTACATCATAATCCTTGATTAATTCTATCCATATTCTCTGCCTCAAATTGAGCTCCTTTTGGGATAGCAAATACTTCAAACTTTTATGTTCAGTGAAAATATAGCATTTTTCACCATATAAGTAGTGTCGCCAAATTTTTAGGGCAAACACCACTGCAGCCAACTCTAAATCATGAGTGGGATAGTTTCTTTCATGAGTTTTGAGTTGCCGTGAAGCATAAGCTACCACCCTTCCTTCTTGCATCAGCACATACCCTAAACCATTATGGGAGGCATCGCTATATATTACAAATTCTTTTCCAGGTTCTGATCTTACTAGAACAAGAGCTTCTGTCAGAACCTTCTTTAATTGATCAAAGCTTTCTTGACATTTTTCTGTCCAAACGAACGGTACATCTTTTCTTAATAGCTTGGTTATCAGAGAAGCAATCATTGAAAAATCTTTCACAAACCGCCGATAATAACCAGCTAATCCCAAAAACCTTCTCATTTCGGAGATGTTCCTAGGGACTTTCCATTCAAGGATTGCTTGAACCTTCTTGGGATCAACTTGAATTCCTTCAACTGAAACTACACGCCCAAGGAAATTTACTTATGATAACCAGAATTCACACTTTGACAACTTTGCATATAACTTCTTTTCTCGTAAGATCTGGAGAACAACGCGTAGATGAGCATCATGCTCCTCCCTGGTTCTAGAGTAAACCAATATATCATCAATAAATACTACCACGAATCGATCCAAATACGACTAGAAGATTCAATTCATCAAATCCATAAATGACGTTGGTGCATTTGTAAGTCCAAATGGCATTACTACAAACTCGTAGTGCCCATATCTAGTTCTAAAGGCTGTCTTTGGTATATCTGCTTCTTTGATTTTTAATTGATGATACCCCGATCGAAGATCAATCTTAGAGAACACCATTGCTCCCTTAAGTTGATCAAAAAGATCGTCAATCCTCGGTAAATGATACTTATTCTTTATCGTCACCTTATTAAGTTGACGATAATCCACACATAGCCTCATGGATCCGTCATTCTTCTTTACAAACAAGACTGGGGTTCCCCAATGTGATATGTTTGGTCGAATAAAGCCTTTATCTAACAATTCTTGCAACTGAGCCTTCAACTCCTTGAGCTCTGTAGGAGCCATTCTATAAGGTGCTATTGATATTGGTGCTGTTCCAGGGAGTACATCAATACCGAATTCCACATCTCGATCTGGAGGTAAGCCGAGTAATTCATCCGGAAAAATATTTGGAAATTCCCGCACCGTGGGTATGTTTTCCAAATCTATTTTTGTTTTTGGAGAACTTATCATATGAGCTAAACAGGCTTCATAATCGCATGAGAACAACTTTCTGGCAGCTACAGGTGCAATCTCCGAGCTGAAATAGTTATGTCTTTCACCTTCAAACACTATTTTTGAACCCTCTGGCCCCTTTAAGAATACTCTTTTTTAATCGACATTCAACCATAGCATCAAATTCCGATAGCCAATCCATTCCAAGAATAATTTCAAATTCTTGAAAAGGCAATTCCATAAGATCGGCAGGAAATTCTACTGCTTGAATTTTTAAAGGACATTTCCTACATATCCTACTCACTTTGGCACTTTGTCCTATTGGGTTGACGACAACTATCTCACTCGAAATTAGTTCTACTGGGATGTTTCTTTCAAGTATTACTCTAGAACTAATGTATGAATGAGTAGAGCCTGGATCAATTAAGGTAAAAATAGGTCTGCCAAAGAGTTCGATCATACCTACAATGATTTCTGCATCATTTCGATCTTCAACAGTTTTGATGTTGTATACCCGAGCTGTAGCTCTACTTTCTTGATTAGGTGTTGATGTAGATGCTCCCGCTTTTCCACCTTTGTTCCCCTTGCCCCTTGGTGGTGCGACAACAAACTGATGTGGATGAAGCTCCAGACAATTCTTCTTGAAATGCCCAGCTTGTCCACAATGGAAGCATGCTCCGATCAACCAGCATTGACCAGGATGCCTCTTGCCACAATGCTCACATTCCAAAATCGGACCCTTGAGTACCCGCAGTATTCATCTGGGACTGCTTTGATTTCTCTCCTGCATACCTCTTTTTAACTGAAGAGGCAGATGCTACAGGATGTTGATGTGACATTCCCTTGCTGCATTTAAACGATGATACAACAAATGACCCTCGTGACCTTTTTCCGGTCTGACTTTGCTTTTCTGCCTTCTCTTCGAGGTTTACTCTTTCTATAGCCATGGCTCGGTTCACCATTTCTTGAAAAGTAGTGAAATTACGGGAAACCAATATCCTCTTATATTGCGAATCCAATCCAAATATGAATCTATCGATTCTAGATCTTTTAGTTGGGAGAAATTTCGTCGCAAATTGGCTCAGTCTATTAAATTCGCATTCGTACTCATAAACCGATATGCCATGCTGTTTAAGCTGCAGAAATTGTTACCTCATATCTTACACAAATACATCTCCAATATACTTTTCTTTGAATTCTTGAAGAAAGAATTCCCAAGTAACCCGCTCCAGAGGTACTTGTGCAGTTATCACATTCCACCATATACTGGCTGGTCCCATCAAAAAGGTACTCCCCCTTCCAATTTTCGTTGATCATCACAAGGAATTATGCTTAACATAATCTTGATATCGTTTAACCAATAATCAGCATCCATCGAATTTGTATCAGTATCACTTCGGAATTCTGGTGCTCCGATTTTCCTTAGCTCCATTGGGACTGACACTGGTGCTCGTCGATTTATAATCGCATCCAAGGATTGTAAAAATAAACCTTGATCCTGTACTGGCATATTTCTTTGTTCCTGAGCCGGTCGCTCTACATTCTGTTGGGCCAGTTGCTCCACATTTTGTTGAACTTGAGGTGGATTCTGATTCACCTCATTACTTCTGCTTTGAGCAGGCACATCCTGCTCAACAACCTATCTCGATTCCCGATAATTCGACATCTGTTCATGTCACGACTATTTAAATACGTAAGGAGTAATCTACCAAATATCCAGCATCATCATAATCCTATTCAATATTAGTAATTTTTGATATCCTAGTGGCATGCATATAACTTTGACTTTCTATAGAGATTCATTTATCATCTAGAACCGGCTAAACCTGTAGCTCTGATATCAATAAATGTAACACCCTTACCAGTATTTATTAACCAATACTAGTATAGAGTGTCACATACTATTTAACTGTCTTTTCATACTAACCAAATTAATTCAAAAACAGTAATATTTTTTTTATCGTGTAAAATCAGTTACTAATTTTTAATTAGTCAAATAGATTCTGTTTTCAGGCAGCAATTTAGCAGTTTGTAACTACACCTTTTTATTAAGTATATTGCCTAAAAGCTGCCTAAATTAAAATTGTCTTAATTACTCTAAAAATCAAAGTTATAAATTTTACCTGATTTCCATTGCTAGAAAGTTCTTTAAACTACTATAAATCACATTATAAAGTACCCATTTATCTAGATATTAATATTACAAACCATATCTAGATCAGTTAAAGTGAGCTACTACTATTTTATACATGCCAACTAGAGATAACCAAAATAAATCAAAGATGTAAAATTACCGATACAACCTCAGGGTGATGATGCTGATATTCCTTACTCCTGCCCTGGATTACTACCTACGCGTGAAAACCATCACACGTTAAGCAAACACTTAGTGAGGCAATATAATTATTTAACATACATCAACATGCTTGAATTATATCAATAATATAAAGAACATGTAATTTTATCACCATTCTTTAATTTTCATTATGTTAATCAAATATCAACATAATATATTCTGGATTTATAAATCCTATTAATATCCTTACCATTATTCGAGAGTTTATCTACCCTCTAATTTTATTGACTATTTATTATCAAATAAATTATTGCCCGACCTAGTTTGAGGACTTGAGTACACGAGTAAAAAACCGCACCAAAGTGCTAATAAACCGCACCGAATTGCTAAGTGACCACACATAAGTGCTAAAAAACCACACCTAAGTGTTAATAAACCGCACCGAAGTGCTAAACCGCTGGACTCCATGGCATGCCAACTATACTCTATACCTCATTAACTTACGTGTGCATACTTTCCAATTCCATATTTGATTCATCCATGGAAATATATTTAAATACTGGGCAGTTCATACCCTAAAATAACATAAACATACATACCTAATATATTTAGTGATCAAATGCATCATAGTTCTATCTTCAAGCATACCAGTCTTTTAAATCAAACATAATATTTTCCATGCATAAAAATGCACTCACCTCGACACTTTATACTTTGTCAATGTTCAACTAGCCTCACTAAGTTCAACTTTGATCTCGTTCCTTTCCTCGATTGCTAACTCGGTCTTGATTTTGCTCACAGTCTACAGTGTATTAAAAATTACCATAAGTACATTCCAAATTATATGTTAGTATCCTACTAACACATAAACAATATAGGAATAATTTTCCTATAAACACCCTAATATTTTCCAAATATTAGTTTTATGACACAAGTCATTCCATCCCCAATACTTTGTATTTTCTTCCAAACCTTACTCAAAGAATGATTTATAACTCATTCTAACCTTAATTCCAGCATAATGCTTCCATGAAAATAAATTTTCACTTTAGTCCTTAAATTTTCCTAATTGCCAGATTGGTCCCAAACTTTTCCAAATTTCTGAATTGATCCATATGTTCTACAAACTTCCAAAATGGTCCAAATAACATTTTTAAAGCTTGTAAAATCATAATTTCAACATTTCCAAATTTATGGAAATTTTCCATAATTTCCCCTAATTCCTTCAAAATGCCAAAATCACCCTTCTACTTTTCCAAGTTTCCAATTTAGTCTACTTAACACTTAAACATCATTTCCAAGCCTTCACAACCATTCCCAACTCAAAATAATTCCAAATTCAACTTTTCTACTAAAACCCTAACTTTAAACAATTTAGGGTTTAGCTATTTCCATGTAATTTCAACCATCACACAAGCTTTAATATGATTCCACAACATCATCTTTATCAAAAACTAACCTTAGTTCATCCTAAATCAACATCCCCTTAATCCATCAATTCCTCAAAACTAAGGTTTTAAGTAAAAAAAAGCATGAACAAATGGTACCAAGAGATAGAGAATTTCATGTAGATTAATTCTTTGTTTCATGCTTTCATCCAAAATCCAAACAAATAAGCTTGAAAAATCAAAATATTTTTTTTCTCCTTACTTCAAGAAGTGTTCGAACAATGGCTGATATTGGGAGAAAAATCTTGAATTATCTTTTAGCTCAAATTTGGCCATTTATCCTTAATATAATTAAAATGAATTAAAAATTCATTTTAATGTTTAATGACCTTTTTACCCTTGAAATCCAAAGCTCTATATCAAGCCACATGTCTAACTACCAAACCAAGGGCCCAAAACAATCCAAGGAGTTAATGATTACCAACTTTGCCCTTGGCATCTTCAAAAATTACCATTTTGCCATTTTTATCCAATGGGTAAGATTAAACATGGAAAAGTAATCTTTAATCCAATGATCCATATTAATTTCCATTAAAATAAGGCATGGAAATGACCCTTTTACCCTTGCCTTATTTTAATAAAATATCTCAAAAAAGATTTCTCATTTATTCGATTAAATCCGATTATCTAGATTTTTCTCAAACTTTAAAGCTTTATAGCTCTTAATACAATCTCCGTATCAAAAATCCGTGTATGACGAAAATGCCACTCTTGGGGGTGAACTATTGATGTACGGGACTAACTTACATACTTTTGAAAATTACAACTTGGTCTCTAAACTTTCCAAAGTTTACACTTAGGCACCAAACTTTTCAAATTTTACATTTTAGTCACCAAACTTTTCAAGTTTTACATTTTGGTCACTAACCAAAATTTCAAGATATTACAGGGCTTCTCTTTTCTGTTATCCTTTCAGACTATTTGGCAACGATTGCAGGATAACATTAGTAGCCAATTCGACACTTAGAGGGAAGTCCAACTTTCCAGGGTCTGAATATACCCTATCATTTTGAGAACATGAGTTCCCATTGGAGTTCCCTCAACCATCTTGCATCGAAACAAAGACTTAGAGGTCTAGTACCTCTCTTGACGAGCTTTCTCCTCATATAATTCCTTGAGATTTTTAACCATATCATAGGGAACCATGTCCTCATGTTGCTTTTGAAGCTCAGGGGTCATGGTCCAAGCATCAAACAACCGACATCTACCATGTCCCTTGAGTATTTTTCAAAGGCTTCCAATTTATCTTTAGAGGCATTATCTCCTGGCTTTTTAGGGATAGGTTCTTCGATGACTGTTAGTTTTCGTTCTTGTTTGAGGACAATCTTCAAATTGTGGAACCAGTCAATGAAGTTCAAGCCATTTAATTTGTCCTTCTCATTGACAGATCACAATGATAATGAGTTTGAATTTGCCATAATAAATCTACAATGATAAAATATAATTTATAAGTACCTTTATCATGTTTATAAAGTAATAACATTCCCACTATTAAAAACCCTCAAAATCGAAAAACTTACTAAAAGTATTTCTAGTGGGTAAGGATCCATATTTCATTTCATTCTAAGTCAGCTTTGGCTTTACTCATAGAATTCAATTATTTAGGTAAGGAACACTTGCTAATTACATCTCATGTAATTCCTATATTTGGTGAACAACTATTGTTCGTAATCATCTCATGATTATCCAAATCATTAGCCTTTAGGTTTCTAATCTTATTAGAACAACCTAGTTTAACCAATATTACAACCTATAAATATCACTTGTTTATTCTTCGTGTTTAACCAAGATAGATCTAAGTACTTTGCTTTGGCAAAACCTACATAGTACTGATCGAGGTTTTAACGAGGGCTAATGTTGGATGACTATTTTAATTAAATATGGAGGGTTTTTTTGTTAAATTAATCTCACCATTTTACTATGATCTAATCAGTTACCATCATGCTAAAACATACATTGTATCATATACTTGTAAAGTAGTAAATGTAAATGCAATGGTTATAGCTCGTAAAACTAAGGTGGTCCATCCCAAGCCAATGGGAGAACCAAAAATAATAAGGATAGAACTTACTTCTCAAGCACCTAATCCACCTTTGATTGGCCTATCATTCTTCTCCTTTGGTCTACGTTTTATCCGCAAATATTACAATTTTTTAAAAGCTCGTTTTACATACGAGAGAGTAAGATGAGAAAAGAATTACAATAGAAGAAAGAAAGGCACGACACGCAGGCCGTATTTATATAAAACCAAAGTAAATAGGCTATTCGGCTATAACCTTGCATTTCAAACACTGTGCATATCAGACATAACAACGACACGGTTTATTATTGAGGTTTTATGAGATTGTCCCTATGCAGAGGTTAAGGGGCGAAGCCCCCTTACGGGTCATCTTAATTGTTGTGTAAAAGCCCCACGATTTGATAACTTTTATCAACATTATCATGTTTTTTAGGATTTTAAAATCTATGTGGTTTTTACTTGAACAACTCTTTGTTACTTTCCTTGCATGTGATCCATAGACTAACTATTAGTCTAAAATATAATTATCACCCACATATGTTAACGCTTAACATCTGAAACCCAAACAGAACTGTGACTAACTCTTTAATCACTTGGAACAATTAATTTAATTTATTCAGATTAGGCGCGAATCGATCTAAAGAATGAAAATATCATATATTTGTAAAAAATCGAATAAACCCTAATCTAATAACATGCATCTCATACAAAAGCATCATCATCCAAGTATTTAAGTCCGAATTCGTATCGTACAAGTGGATCTGATACCACTGTTGGGAAACGTCGGTACACCCTATGGCGCAGCAAAAAAATTATCCGGCGTAATTCACTAGTGATCCATGTATAAGGGACGAATTTGGGGTGATAAAGGATGAAACGTTACCTCAATAAATCTATCCACAGAGAGTATAGGAGAATCTAAATCGAATCCAAGTCGTCACAGCAGCATTCCGACCTCTACGCAGTCCACCCAAATAAAACTAACAATATTTTCTCTTCTCTAACTGTTAGAGAGGTTTTCCGAAAAGCATATGTTTGGTTGCTAGACCTCATGCCTTTATATAGAATTTAAAACCCTAATTCTAATTAAATTTGGATTCTTTAAATACACATTATATTTATCCGAATACAATTAAATATATAGAATTTGATTCTACTTCTATTAGGTTTCTTTAGGGATATATATATATTAATAGTATCTGATAATTACATTAATTATCTAGTATTAAAATACATATAAACGAAATTATCTATAATTCCAATAATCATAATAATTTCGGTTTTACTTATTTCGTGCACAACAAGTTTGTACACATGCTATCTAGTCGATATTTACTTGTTTTAATCATAGGTTGTGACCCTTGTAGGTTCATGTAACGTTAGCAGTAATATCTAGAACAATTCTAATATTACAAGCAATGAGTGACATCTAGCAATACATCATTGCTACCTAAGTTACATAAAGTCGTGGTTCGATTTAACCTTTTTTCGTGATTAATTTCTTTTATGTATTCATCCTTTTGTCCTCAAATCTAGATCGGACACAAGTCATGGATTAGTCACACTTGCATTGTGCATGTAATATTTCTTGATATCTTGAGTAGACTCTTATAAACGAATAACTATGATATCCCATATCACTTTATTCAAGCATGGCCATGTAGTCCCACTCAATCAAGTGTCTTATGATATTACTCCTATTATGTATGAGGGACAAATCCTATCTTGATCAACCATATTCCGCTACATAGATTGTGACATATCAAATATCATTCTTTATAGTGTAGTCAGTTACGACACACGTTTGACCGTATCAAAATATGTCAAAATGTCATATTTTGACCATAGTCAGTTAAATGTACTTGTTGATGTTTAAGATTATGTATTGAAGTAACCTAATGATAAAAGCGATCATTAGGGGTTAGATATGGCTTAAAATGTCATATTTTGGTAAAACAAGACAAAGGTTTCGAAACCATACTAATAGGTATCAAAACCTTCATTCTAGATTTTCAAAATTTTGAATCTGCGACAAAGGTTTAGAAACCTTTCTCAAAGGTTTCGAAACATCCCTAAAAGTTTGAAATTTTACGTTTTGGTGACTATTTCAAAACGTTTTCAATTGAATTCCGATTCAGTTACCGTTTTTTTAAATTCAAGTTTTGGGATGAAAATGAGATTAAGAACAAAACATATTAATCAAATGAACATTAATTTGGTCCTTGAAACTTTTAGAAATTTACAAATAGGTCTTGAATGTTTTGAAACTTTAATGTTTAGTCCCTAAATAATAAAGATTGATGATAATTTTCTTCATGCATAAGCCATGATAGGACTCAATCTATAATAGCATGAATTGTTAAAAAAATTCAGCTAAGTCCCTAAACTTTGATAAATTTACCCTTTAGTCCCTAAACTTTGAAAACTATTCAATCTAGTCCTAATGGTTTGAAATCATAACTTATTTAAATTATGATATCTGATGAGGGATAATTTTCTTTGGTGTTATGATTATTTATATTTGTTTGACCTTAATTTAAGAGTTGATTGTTTTGATTTGATTTCCGGTGACACTTTCGATCCGGTTTTCTTCCAAACGGGGTAGGGAGTGTTATATTAGGGATGGTTATTGGTCGGGTTTTTGGTTGATTCACACCTGACCCAAAAATTTAACTCCTCCATCCAAACTCGACCCGACATTTTATGATGTTTCACCTGACTCGAACCTAACCCAACCCGACATAAATAAAAATTATCAATTTTCATTATTATTCAATAAATAAGGAGCTAATTGAAAAAAATACAAAGGAGAGAGAGCATTATAATAATTATTCTATTTTTATTAGACAAAATAGGGAGATAATTGGAATATATATATATATAAAGTGATCGGCATAGTAGCAATTATACCTAAATATTTAGAATAAAATTAAACTATTATTTCGGGTTTGGTTCGGTCCGGTATTTTTCACCTTAAACCCATGCCTGACCCGATCTTCATCCTAAAAAAATCAAACTCGTACCCAAAATTTTCTTTAAAAAACCTGACCGTATAAGACCGAGTCAGAGCTCGTCATGTATAGGTCAAATGATCATCATTATGCAAGATATGAAATATTGAGCAAGTATTTACCTTTTATTGCAATTAATAATATTTTCAATTCAATAAATACATTAAATTAAATATTAAAAGTTCTTAAAAATAATGTGGTCAAATTGTTCAACTTCAAAATTTTAAAAAAACTAATAAGTGTTTTTTTTTAAAATGACATAATGTCAAAAAATGTCTTTAATATTTAACATAATAACATTTTGATTCATATTTTTTGAAAGAACTTTAACCTTCAATGTTTTATTTTGGACTAAAATAATCCCTATATTAATGGATATGTTCTTCAATTAACGGTCAACGTCTTGAGATGACTTGACACAATGTCACGTTAGAAAACAATTAAGGGTAAACTATGTTAGGTACCACCAAACTATTAGGGGTGACTTGTTTTTCCTACCAACCTTTCAATTGGTCCAAATTTCAAATTTTTTAAATTCAATTTTTTAGTATAATAATATATTATTTGTTTATATATTTTAATATTATTTGTTTATGAATAAAATTGTATGGTTTAAGGATTTATTGGATTTTGGCATTTTTTTTGAAAATTTTAGGGTTTTGAAAACTAGTCTTTTAGTTCTTATAATAATAATATATTTATCTATTTAATATTATTTATAATATAAAAATATTTATATATTTTTATTTTATTTATTATTTATATATTAATATATGTATTCTAATAAATTTATATTAGAAATAATACATTTATATTATTTATATAGAGTGATATTATTTATATGATAAACTGTAGTTTAGAATATATATTATTTGTGTTAAAAACAAACCAAGATGTTATGTTGACTTAGTGGTTAAGAGTTTGCCTTTGATTTTGAAGGTTTTAGGTTCAAATCCCATTTAGTGCATATTTTCTATATTTTCCTCCAGCAAAACGACGCCGTTTTTGGCCATTTAGTATCAAAATAACGACATTAAAGTGATGTTGTTTTGGTCTAGCATCCAAGTTATCATGCCGTTAAGGAGTTAATGACATGATGGTATAAACGAGTCGAAAAATAATATTTGGTGGCAAATTTGGACCAATTGAAAAGTTGGTGATAAAAACGAGTCACCCCCAATAGTTTGGTAAAACCTAGCGTAGTTTGCCCAAAAATTAATTGATAAACCTATATTTGATTTTGATATAACAAAGACTATTTTGTAAAAAGAAATAAAATTTTAAAGACTCAGAAATTGACAAGGATTCGAACTTAAAATAATTTCTAAGTCGAAACCTTAAATCCCAAAGTGGTATAGGACTACCGATACACCTTAGGTCGTATCGGTATGGATTTTAGCTACTAGAAAACGGTTTTATACTTAATGACTATAGGGTACCGATACGCGTATATGCATATCGGTACGCCCTTTAAACCTGGAAACTAAATTTGCTTATGAGTATTGGTATGGATTATTTCGTACCGGTATAGGGGTTAAAGATTTTTCAAATCATTGTATTTATTATTCGATTGTTGTCTTGTCCGTTTATTGGAACCATAACTTTGAAAATCAGTTAACATGTATCGATACCTTTAGAGATGTACCAATACGAGTTTTTGTGCAAAACTTCCAGGGATTCCATTGAGCAAAACCGGTACCGATACAGCTTGGACCATACCGATAGCTTTTGTAAAATACACACTCCGTATCGATACGGCTTCCCGCATATCAATACCCCATTATTGCAACGTCTCTTTCTTGTTATGGTAAGTACCGATGCGAGTGCTCAAGTACCGATACCAGTGTTGCCAAACAACATTTACTGCGAGAAAAATTCAACACGACGACTATAATAAATATCCCAACTACCCAAACGACTAGAAATAAATGAGGAGATATAAAGTTAAGTCTCAAAAAGCTTCTTCAACAACTATTTAACAAGCCTAAAGCATTCAAGCACACATCCAACAATCTTTTAGCTTTTAGTGTAAAATCTTGTAAACCCACTTGAGTTATTTCAATTGTAATCTTTTTTCTTCAAGTATTAGTGTGTGAGTGACCCTAGAATTGTGCAAACATTGTACCTTGTGATGGATTTTCAGTTTGCTTCATTTGTATTTCTCTTTGTGGGAGTTTTTAAGGTTTTTGAGTATAAACCTTAAAGGAGTTGTAAGGTTATCTCCTTGAGCCTCAAAAGGAAAACAAATCTAGTGGATTTGAGAAATCATTAGTGTGGATAGCTAAGGTAGTAGATGTAAACCTTATTGAGATGGTTGAACCAATCTAAATTGCTTGTGTCATTTTTCTTTTCTTCCACCAATTTTTTAAATTGTCAATTCACCCCCATATTGGCCATCTTGCACTGATTGTCCATCTCAACAATTGGTATCAGAGTTACACTCATTGGAAGGCTTCACATTCTCTTGACTCAATCCTAAGGTGTTTAATCAATCCACAAGTCAAGCCAAGACCTCTACTTTCGGCAACTATCTCGCCGAATCTCAATCCATCACCAAACCGTCGAAGATCGAAAGATGGTGCAAATCAACGACAAAACCATGAACATACTTTTTTGTGCTCTTAGACAGGACGAGTATGCCAATATGTCTTCTTGCAAAAATATGAAGGAGATACGGGACAAGCTTGAAGTTACAAATGAGGGCACCAATAAAGTCTAGGAGACCAAGGTTGGACTCCTAAATCTTAGTTATGAGAACTTCAAGATGGAACCAGATGAAAACATCACCAAGATGTTCAATAGGTTCTCTATCATCGTTAACAGACTTAAATGATATGGAAAAGTCATTTTGGAAGACAAGCTTGTTCGAAAGCTTATCTATTTTTTCCCGAGTCATGAGACTCAAAGAAGACCACCATCATCGAAGCCAAAGATCTCAAGACCTTGAAGCTTGATGTTATCTTGGGGTCTCTTCTCACTCATGAAATCATGAAGAAAGAAAGAGAAGAAGATAGAGAAGAATAAGATGAGAATTGCTCTCAAAGCTTCACGAGAAAAGAGCGATTCTAGTGAAGAAGAAGATAAAGAAATGGCTACGCTAGCCAAAAGATTTACAAGGTTCATGAAATCTAACTGGGGAAGGAAGTTCCAACGAAGAGACGATTTCAAGAACAAGTAAAAGGAAGAAGAGAAGGACCAAATCATTTTCTATGAGTGCAAAAAGTTGGGACACATCAAGTTCAATTGTCCCCAACTAAAGAAGAAGAGCTTCAGGAAGAAGAAGAAGCTTAAGGCATATGTTGCTACTTGGAGTGATGAGGACTCAGCCGATAAGGAAGAAAAAGAAGTAGCAAACCTTTGTCTCATGGCATTAGAGGAGGATCCTAAAGGGGAGCATTGCTACAATACCAAAACTTCAAGTGCAAATTCATGGTACCTTGATAGTGGATGCTCGAGACACATGACTAGAGACAAGAGTCTTTTCTTGGAGTTAAAATCAAAAAGTGGAGGAGTAATGACTTTCGGTGACAACTTCAAATGCCACATTGAAGAAATTGGTTCTATTGGTAATCACTATTCTATACTTATTGATAATGTTTTGTATGTCAACGGTCATAAGCATAATCCTTTTAAGAATAATTCAATTAGGTTTCAATGTCATTTTTTATTTAAATGGTTGCAAAATTATTGACATTGATTCCAACAGAATTGTGCTTATTGGTCATCACATAGGAAACATTTATATGGTGCATTTAGATGACATTCATATGCATTTTTGTTGCAAAAGATGAGCATGATTCTTGGTTGTGGCATAGAAAACTAGAACATACTAGCATGAATGTTTTGGAAAAATTAATTTCAAACAATCTAGTAAGAGGTTTGCAAAAAAATCAAGTTTTCTCTTGCAAAATTTGTGATGCTTGTACAAAAGGCAAACACAAAAGAGTTTCTTTTAAATCCATTAATGATGTTTCTACTAGTCAAGTTTTACAATTGATCCATATAGATCTTTTTGGCCCTATTAGAACTATGAGTTTGGGTGGAAAATAATATTAATTTATTTTAGTTGATGATTACTATAGATTTACTTGGGTTATCTTTTTAAGTACCAAGGATGAGGCTTTAGAAAAATTCATCATTTTTTCAAAAGCAAATCAAACGATGTTGGTTACTCTATTTCTCATGTTAGGAGTGACTATGGAACCGAATTTTAAAATCTAGGTTTTGAAGAGTTTTGTAAATCTAATGGAATTAGCTATAATTTTTCTGCTTCTCGCACACCTCAAAAAATAGGGTTGTTGAGAGGAAAATAGAACTTTAGAAGAAATGGCTAGAACCATGCTTTGTGAAAACAATTTGCCTAAGTATTTTTTGGGCGGAAGCCACTAATATGA
The DNA here is from genome assembly GCA_019671005.1 of Hibiscus mutabilis. Classification (NCBI taxonomy): domain Eukaryota; kingdom Viridiplantae; phylum Streptophyta; class Magnoliopsida; order Malvales; family Malvaceae; genus Hibiscus; species Hibiscus mutabilis. Next base: position 18,792,154 of record CM033717.1, on the reverse strand, counting down.
CTTTCTATATTTTTAATCGAGTAATGATTATGCCTATTTTAAAGAAAACACTTTATGAGCTTTTCAAAAATAAAGATCTTAACATTAGCTATTTTCATCATTTTGGATGCAAATGTTTTGTTTTAAACAATAGAAAAGAGAATTTACGCAAATTTGATGCAAAAGTGATGAAGCTATTTTTCTAGGTTACTCTTTAAACTCTAAAGCCTATCGTGTATTTAACAAAAGAACTTTAGTGGTTGAAGACTCAATTCATGTTGTTTTCGATGATAACATCCTTCCAAGGAAGGATACTCGTGATGATGATGTTTGAATTTTGGAAGCCAATGATGGTGAAGGACAATCATCAAAGGTAGAAGAAGTTCCAACAAAAGAAGAACCACAAGATCCACCTCTAGAAGCCTTGAAGGATAGGTCTCTAGAGGAAAGAAAGGTCACCTACCTAAGAAAGTTCAACTATGTCAAAGGTGGTGAGGTTTTGGGTGATCCTTCCAAAGGTGTAACCACTAGATCTTCTCTTAGAAATACATGTAATTTTGTTACATTTATCGCATACGTAGAGCCTAAATATATTAAAGAAGCTTTAAAATGATGATGATTGGATATTGGCTATGCAAGGTGAGTTAAATCAATTTGAGAGGAGTAAAGTTTGGACATTAGTTGATAGACCTAGTAATAAATCTATTATAGATACTAAATGGGTTTTTAGAAACAAACTAGATGAGAGTGGTAACATAGTGAGAAACAAGGCTAGACTTGTTGCTCAAGGTTACACTTAAGAAAAAGAAATTGATTTTGATCAAACCTATGCACCCGTAGCTAGAATGGAAGCTATTAAGATGTTACTTGCATTTGCTTGTTATCATGAATTCAAGATTTTCCAAATGGATGTTAAAAGTGCTTTTCTAAATGGTTTAATAAATGAAGTGTATGTAGAACAACCATATGGTTTTGAAGATCTAAAATACCCAAACCATGTTTTCAAACTTTCAAAAGCTTTATATGGTTTGAAACAAGCTCCTAGAGCTTGATATGAAAGATTGTCAAATTTTTTAAATGAAAAAGGTTTTGACAAAGGGAAGGTTGATACTACAGTTTTTATAAAAAGAAAAGGCAAGGACATTTTAGTAGTTTAAATTTATGTTGATGATATTATTTTTGGTTCTACTAATGAACTTCTTTTCCAAGAATTTGCTAAGTTGATGCAAGGTGAATTTGAAATGAGCATGATGAGGGAGCTCTCATTCTTTATGGGACTCCAAATCAAACAAAAGAAGGACGGTGTCACACCTTGAAAATCGGTCTAGTCGGGATTAAGTTCTAGTGATCGAAAATTTTGTACCAGTTATACCCGAATGATGTAATTGCTCAATCTTTGTATCCAATTTTGAAGTAATGGGAGTTCATTGAGCTTAATTGAAGTTGTGGGACCTTTTTGTAAGGAATGGAAGTCTTTTAGTGACTAAACTGTGAAATTTCAAAGTTTGGGGGCAAAAGTGCAAACTTTGAAAAGTTGAGGAACCACTCTCTTATTTATACTAATTAAAGGTGTGTGTCACCTCCTTGCTTGTCTTATCCCACGTGAAATTGGCTACCTTATTAAGAAAAAAGATGGTGGCTTGTATTAAATAAAGGAAAACAATAAATGATTGAATATTAAAATTTGTTTTAAAGATTTCCTCCCAAGCTAGGAAATCTTTTAATTGGTTGCTTGGGAGGCAACCAACATGAGAGGGAAAGCTACACGGTTAATAAGGAAGGAAAATGGGAATAAAACTCATTGCTATAGTTACCCGAGGCATTAGCTCTTAACTTTTATTACCTTTTCACCAAGATAAGCAAGCACCACCATTGCCATCTTCTTCCTCAAGCTTAAGCAAGCACCTCAATCCAATCCATGAACTTTGTTTGATTTCGATACACCATTTGAAAGCTAAGGTCATGTTAATTTGATGATTCCATCAACCCTTAGAGTTTAATTTCAAGATTTAAGTCTTGAATGTTCAAGCTAAGCTCATGTGTTAGAAGGTTAATTTCCTTATTTTGATGTTGTCTACAAGCTTTGGTAATCTTGAAAAACTTTTGTGAATCATTAGTTTCGATTCTAATGTAATCCTCTAATTTTTAACTAGCTCAAGTGGTGGAAAACAAGCCATATTCACCATCTTTGTTATCGAGCACTTCCAATGGCAAGGGAACCGTTTTTTGAGAATCTCGAGGCCTCTGAATACTAGGTGAGTGTACTTGTGTCATGGGATTGGCTAGGTGTCATCCTGATTACATTTGTTTGTGCTTAAAGTTGCATCTTGTTTAAAGGCTTAATATGTGATGTGAAATGGCCTAAGGGCACAAAGGTAAGCTTTATGATAAGATATGTAACGTAGGACACTTGTGGACTTTGGATACAATTGGCATGCCATAGGGTCATTTGAGCTCATCATGTAAGGGATTGGACTACGGTTTGAGCTACGACCTATATGTGTGGGGAGAAAAGGTTGGATTGTGTAAGGGACTTCGGAGCTACGACTTAAGGCTAATGCCTACTTTCGATACGCGCGAGTGGAAGACGAGAAGCCCTGAGAGTAACATCACGCGCGCCAGCTGGATAGCCCTCCCCTCTTGATCGTGGCCGTTGGATCAAAATTTGATCCAACGACTCCTGGCTGGCTGCGCAGACAAAAAGACAATATTAGGGTTATTTTATCCAATATAGATTAGGGTTTTTAGGATGTTGGGCTGGCCGATTTGGGCTTTGTAAATATTTTTGGGTTTGGATTTGTAACAATTGACAGTTATTATAAATAGTTTTTATACTTTAGATCTATTTTTAAATTTAAACCCAATAGTAATAATAATAATAATACTATAATAATAACATATACACATATAATTTATGTAAATACAATCATACATGCAAATTAACATGTATATGATATAACATTCAAACACACATATACATATATTTGCTCACACACCTAATTAATATAAGTATACACACATTATACAAACAATTAAGGCATACGTAATACGCAGACATACACACACATACATACCACATACACATTAGTCACACGTACATAATACACACCTAATAATATTATATGTGTATATATACAATAACAATATTTTAATTATTAAACTAACATATTAACAATATTTACAAACCGGATAAAAACGAGTGATTACAATTGCCTATCTTTTCTTGTTCTTGTGGAATGAGAACAAAGCAAAGACCAAAAGCACTCATTTTTATCCGACTTCCCTGCTCACGGCTTCGGAATCACGTGTTCTTCTGGAACTATCCACTTTCCCTCAGCTTAATTTTCAAGCTCGTAAGTTCTCCCTATATAGAACTTCTTCGCCTTTGGTCCTTTTTTAAGATTCTGAAGTTAGGGCTCTTCCTATATGGAGCCTTTCACTGGGGGGTCAGAAACGTAGGCTTATCCTTTATATAACCTTTGTCTTCGATTTTTCTTTTCTCCTTTTCTTTTTCTTCTTTTTTTCCTTTTTTTCTCTTTTCCCTTCTTTCTCTGTTCCTTTTGTCCTTTTTTCTTTTTCATTATTTCCTTGTTCTTTTTGTCCCATTTTCTTTTTCTTTTTTCTCTTTTTCTTTTTTCTCTTTTTTTACGAGGCTGTTGACATCTTTGGACTTACGCTACTAAGGCTACCGCCTCATGCCCGAAAGACTTATTGATGGCCCGAAGGACTTATCACCATGCTCGAAGGACTTAATGGTGGCCCTAAGGACTTAACATCGTGCCCGAAGGGCTTACCGATGACCCGAAGGATTTAACATCTGGCGTCACGTGGCTATGGCTGCCGTCATCTGGACTCACCCTACTAAGGCTGCCGCATCATGCCCAAAGGACTTACTGATGGCCCGAATGACTTATCACCATTCTCGAAAGACATAATAGTGGCCCGAAGGACTTAACACCTTGCCCGAAGGACTTACCGATGACCCGAAGGATTTAACATCTGGTTTCACGCCGCTACGGCTGTCATCATCTGGCCTCACACTACTATGGCTGCCGCATCATGCCCGAAGGACTTACTGATGGCCCGAAGGACTTATCACCATGCTCGAAAGACTTAATGGTGGCCCGAAGGACTTAACATCGTGCCCGAAGGACTTACCGATGATCCGAAGGATTTAACATCTGGTCTCACGCTGTTATGGCTGCTGCATCATGCCCGAAGGACTTAATGATGGCCCGGAGGACTTATCACCATGCTCGAAAGACTTAATGGTGGCCCAAAGTTCTTAACATTGTGCCCGAAGTGCTTACCGATGACCCAAAGGATTTAACATCTGGCCTCACGCCGCTATGGCTGTCGTCATCTGGCCTCACGCTACTATAGCTACCGCATCATGCCCGAAAGACTTATCACCATGCTCGAAAGACTTAATGGTGGCCCGAAGAACTTAATATTGTGCCCGAATGACTTACCAGTGACCCAAAAGATTTAACATCTGATCTCACGCCGCTATGGCTGCTGTCATCTTTCCTTTCTTTAGTAAATTCTTTGACAATTCTTCAAATACCTGTCAAGAAACAAGCAAAAATTGACATGCCTCTATCTATATGATGCATGCAATGTCGTGCTTTCTTTCTTCCTCTCTTTTTCTTCTTTTTTTCTTTTACTTCTCTTTTTCTGTTCTAAAGTCTTACGCTCTGAAAGGTCGTTTCTCAGATCTTTTCTTCTGTTGCAGTATGCCCTTTGATCAGTTATTTATCTAATTCATGTCTTTAACCCTTTCGCGATATAATTCTCTCTCTCTTTTTCTTTCTTTTTTTTTCTTCTTTTTTTTCTTTCTCTTTTCTTTTACTTTTTATTTTTAGACATGTTTTAAAGTCCTATACCCTGAAACGTCATCCTTCAGATTTCTCTGTTTCCTTTCTTTTTGCAGTATGCTCAGTTTTGATCTTTATTTCTGTCAATTTTTGTTAAATGAGTACTCGCTCTTGTTCTTCTGCACGAGCAGTCGCCTTTCTTCTTCGGGGCCTCTGCCGTTTTACAAACAAACTCTATATCATGCATGTGCAGATATCCTTACCATTCTTCCTGTTCTGCATTGCCCTACTCGATCATGAGCTCGGCTACCTTCCAACTCCTTTGACCCAAGATTCTGAGTATTTGTTAGTTTCGTTATTGGGGTGAGCAAAATGCTTCTATGTTCTGAACTTAAACTTAATCTTCTATATGCTTCTTGACAGGAACCATTTCTTAATCCATGTGCTTTAATTCTTTGGAGACTCAATGTTTACCCCTTACCGTCCCCTGTACCTTGTAATCTCATTCTCGTCCCGGTTCATCCTTCATTTTCTTGAACCAATCGAGGCATCATGGCTGAAACCCGCTTCTTGTTCTTGAGCTGTTTGACGCATATGTTATTGTCGTCATCTTCATCCTATACATGGTGGGGTCGTTTCTGGTTAGATGCTCCAATAATATCCGCAACCTTGTGTTCTGGATCTTATCTCTGAAGTAATACATGGAAATCTTTGTTACTTTAACTTGTCAATCTGTTGATTGGCATTCCACTGAAGGGTATCATTTACATTAACATACAAGATCCTGAAATCACGAAATAGGAGCTCTAGATATCAACCGTTTAGTAATTCAAGGCTATGAAATCTTCCCAGGTGACTCAGTTCATCTTCATGATTACCGCGTTGCTGCAGAATACTACTCATTCTCCATTCTCATTATCTGCTCCGCCCCCAAAAAGAGTGGGCTTGTATGGTCATTCGAGCGTAGAAATATTACTCTAGGAATAGAGTTTTAGGTGGTGCGAGTTTTAATTTTACCTATGCTATCGTTTATTTTTCTTTCTTTTCTGTTCTCTTCCTTTTTCTTCTTCCCTTTTTCTTCTTTTTCTTTTTTTTTCTCTTTTTCTTTCTCTTCTTTTTTCTCTTTTTCTTTCTTTTCTTCTTTTCTCTTTTTTCTTTTTTTTTTTTTTTTTTTTATCATTATTTGAGGAAATCAATTCGTCATAGTCCTTTGTCTTGAGGACAACAATGGAGCAAACAACATTGCCCCAAGTTACTCGGCATAGTCACGATTTGAAAATATTACCATCACTCATGAAGCTAAGGTTTCCTAAATTAGATGGTGTATTACTACCTTATCGCTTCAGCGGAGTGCCCCAAAATTCCCACACTCTTATCCAAACAAGCCTATTACCAGGTTTTGAACATATGAGTGCTTTTTATTATTCTTTTCTCTTTCTTTCTTTTTTCTTCCTTTGTTTTTCTTCCTTTTTTCTCTTCTTTTTTCCTTCAATTCTTCTTTTTTTAATTCTTTACTACCTAGAAGATTATGCCTAGAGTTTCAATTTCAAGCAACTCTACATGGTTGACATTCGGAGCTCTTTCGTCCTTGAACATCATCAAAAGAGTAGTAATCTTGCTTTGCTGACCAGAGTCTGGTAGGGACGATCACACCTCATCGTTGTCACAACATCCATCTAATGTCACATCTTGTAATTGATATCCAGTGTCCTACAACGGCGAGAAAATATACATCTATGTGCTTTCAAGAACATTGTATGTTAAGCGAAATGTGTTCTTCTTTGTAATAAAAATCAACAAACATGCTCATTCACAAAGATCTTTACCACCTGTGGGCCACAGGTAGTAAAGTGGATTCCTTGTATTACTTCAAGAAAGTTTTTTAATGTAGAGACATCTCTGGCTTCCTCGGCATTAAGCAGACTTGCCCCTCATCCTTGGTCCTCCACTGATGGATCAGCTCTTGTGTCAAGGTCCCATCATTGATAAGCTTCTTGATCTCCTCCAATAAAGGTCTACATTTTCTGGTGGGACGCCCTGGTGCCCTCATATGGAATTTGCATGTACTACTCGAGTCAAAACTATGGGCAGATGGATCAGGTGCCATCTTCATCGGTCTAGGAGCAAGATAGTGACCCCCTACCAAATGAGGCTATATGTCTGAGATGGATGTTCCGAACACTTCCAAATTTGCACTCGTCCGAGGAATTTTCCTTGATGTCCCCGAGGTGTCAGTCAGTCTTCTTCTTTTAGGGCCACGCGAACCCTAGAGATGACACTCATTGACCTCTCCGTCTTGATCTATCTTATCTTCGATTCGGTCCTTGGACTTAGACCCCAATTTTTCTTCCTTGATTGCATATTCTATCTTCTCTCCAATCGTCATGAAATCTTCGAATCCATTTCTCGATTTCTCCAACATCACATCGAACAAAGGAGAGGGAAGCGTTGCATGGAATATGGGAGTCAACTCTTCTTCCGCTATAGGAGGCTGAACTTGGGTCGCCAAACATCGCCACCTTAGTGCATATTCTCTGAAGCCTTTATTTGGTCTCATTATGAAGAAACTGACGACAGGGCGCTAAATCTAAAGCATATCTATATTGACTCAAGAAGACATTAGCAAGGTCACCCCATGACCTAACTTGGTTTCTGCTCCAACGGTTATACCACACTGTTGTAGGTCTCGTCAGGCTATCGTGGAAGTAGTGGATCAACAAGTCTTCATTCTTTATGTATCCCTCCATTTTTCTACAATACATAGTCAAGTGAATCTTCGGGCAGCTAGTTCCGTCATACTGCGCAAATCTGGGAATCTTGAAATCTGGAGGAATGACCAAATCAGGGACTAGGCAGAGTTCCCTTGTATTGAAAACATTTATCTTTTCTTTCTTCTTCAGCTATTTCTCGATTCTTACTTCTAGCTGGTCAAGCCTCGACTCTTTAGTTCGTTCTATTTTCCAACTAACTCTGCCATCGAACCCCAAGTATTAAATGATAAAGTGCCATGCGATGATAAAACTATTAAACAATGCAAAGGACGTGATGCAAATGCAATACATGAATGTAATAAGGCATTAATTTCACAAGTGATTTGTCCCTATAGGACATCTTTCATTCAGACCAAAAGGTTTCATTACATCTGGTATTAGAGGTTTACATATAGCGGTGAGCCCTAGCACCTAATTTCTTGATCTCATTCAATAGTCCTGTCAGCTTTCCTTCGCGGTCCAACGCTGGATCCATATTCTGGCTTATTGGCGTTGTTGCATCGGCTAAGTCTGCTACCTGTTGAGCTACTTGTCGGGCTTGAGTCATAACGATCTTCATGTCTCGGTCTTTCTCCCGTATTATCTGCTCAACCTTTTGTAGCTTGACGGTCACTGTCTCAGCACGAATCTCGCTGGTATGTAAAGAAGTCTTGAGCCTCGCTATCTGTTCTTTGAGTGCTACGTTTTCCATTTGAAGGGTTTGTGATTCCTCTATTTCCTGCTGCATACATGATTTCAGGATGTCGTCCATGGCCAGACTGCTTTCCAAATCACTTGGGAGGATATCCCTTTGGCTCTCAGCTTCTGTGACAATGATCTGACTTTATTCTTACTATTCTTGCATTTCTGCTTCCAACGTTCCACATCGTTCTTCAGCTAAATCATGCCATTAATCCACTCTTCAGTGGTGTCACCCAAACCGGCATTCTTGAATTCAAAGTGCAGCTTCTGGTACTCGTCTTGTATGCTCTTCAATTTCATGCTCAGATCGTGCCTCTCATGCTCGAGCTGGCCGTACTTGCATGCAAGTTCATCTTCTGAGACGCTTTTATTCTTGACTCCTGAATTTATCTCGCTTGAGTGACCCACTTCTGTGTTACCCCGAACCTTGGGCTGGGCGTTGACCCTCCTTCGACTTTGCCCCTCGGGCAACGGCTAGTTTGCTGTAGAATCGGGCTTGTCCGTCTTCAAAAACCCCCACTCTGATAAGATCTTGGACTCTGTCCTTCAGGGTTCTACAATTCTCAATGTGATGACTCGAATCGCCTATGTGGTAGCTACACCAGACACGACTGTTGTAACCCTTCGGATAAGGAGGCCTCTTTGGTACAGACTTCACTGGTACGATAAGCCTCCTTTCAACAAGCAACGAAAGTAGCTCTGTGTATCTTATGGGTATAGGATAATGCCTTTTGATGTTGTTGGATTCTCGAGCTTCCCCTGGTCTTGCTTCTATTCTATTAGTATCTACCCCAGATATGCCGCTTGTCTGTTTCTTGAGATTGATCACAAAGGGATTCGAGTTGTCGTATTTAATGGTGTCGTCTGACTTGACGTTCTGACCGTTCTGTTCCACATTCTGATCCTTGATCAATTTTTTTCTGAGTTCGACAGGTTGTTTTCCTTTCATCATAGCATTCATCCGGTCCATCATCTCGGTCATTTGTTTCTTTAATTCTTGTACTTCATCTCGCTTGTTACCAGAACTGACAATGCTTACCGAATCTGTTCTTGAGTCCCTGAACGAAATTCTTCTGCTGTCCATGGCCTAGTCTCGGGATGGAACCCTGGAACTGGACCCTATTCCTTTAGGTCAAAGAACATCTGGTCCATCATGAACGATCTCTATTATGGGAAAAACCACTCGGGAATCAATACCCTATGTAATGCAAATGCGATGATATATGCAAAAACAAAAGAAAAAGAAAAAGAAAACAAGTTAGTACCAGTTAAAATCAATAAATACATAATAAAAAGGGCAAATTAAATGCGATAAACAAACAAAGCAGCCCTATTTACATTTCGTCTAAGACACCTAGGTTATCTGCATGGCTCTAACAGGGTGGGTTTCTATGTGTTCTTTACATGCAGTGTTGGTGGTAGGAGGTACCCGAACTATCATTGTTGTCCCCTACTAAGAGTAGCAAGGCCCCCGATCATCACCCATTATAGGCTCCTTTCAATCGGGTTCAATTCAGGGGGACCCATTCGCTTATGCCTGCACGAAGGAACGATATCCTTACGAAAGCATAAGGTACTCGAGCCCCGAAGGTACTTGCTAGGCCTATACGGGAGAACGATATCTCCACGAAAGAATTAGCGTTTTATATGCCAAATTTTAAATGCGTTAAAATAAACGCGCAATTACAACCGAATATTAATTTAATAGTCACTTTAATCTGGAACTTCTAATATTATTAAAACGGTAATTATTTGAAAAAGTTTGACTCTCTTTTTTCGTTTTTGAAAAAACAAAAAATATGTCCCCAGCGGAGTCGCCATCTGTAGCAATGTCCCTCTTTGCTAAAAAAATAATGTCTTCCGTGAGGGTTTTGCAAAAACCGTATTTTATTTTGAAAATTGGAGTCGCCACTGGCCACTTAGGTAGGCCGGACACCGTAAAACCAGAGATTTGAAAACTGTTGGGTTCGGGAGTCGGTTACTGATGGGGAAGGACTAGCACCCCCACACCGCCCAAAATTGGTACTTTAATAATTACCGCCTTATTAATATTAAACTTTCCGGATTAAAGTGGTGATTAAATTAAAATTTAGTTATAAGTGAGAGTAAATTTTAAAGGCCCCGTTATCCGAGAGTAAAAGCCCAACCACTATCACTGCGCCTGATACTGGCCCCATTTACGCTCGGATAAAAGGGCACCGCATTGACAACTTATATTCCGTTATGCAACCTTAGAAAGCAGAGATAAAACATACCATTTACATTAACATGACACTAAAAGATAAAAACATGAATTTCACAATATTAAACAAAGGGTAACAAACTACACCAACCAAGAAAACCTAGCATATCATAATAAAAGAAAACAAACTAAGCGTGAACATATGGAAAAGAAAGAAACATACTTCAAAACGAATTAATTATATGCATCACATATTTTAAAGTAAATAAATAATAAAAAAAATGTATGCATGACATTGATAATATATGATGTTACACTGATGTATCAAGGCAACATGCTAGCATACATATAAACTTAACATTTAACACACAACATAATATACATGCTTAAATTAAAAAAACATGGCATTAATATGTACCAAAAAAATCACCCATTTTTAAGATAAAACTTAAAACAAAAATAAAACATTCTAGAATACATATATACATGGTAAGTGCTTAGATTAACTTGATCACTAAATACGTGTATGCAACATGAACAAACAAGCTAAATGATGCATTAGCATGATAATATACATGTTATGAAAACGTAAATAAATGCATTTAACATGCCTAAAAAAATACATAAAAAGAAGAACCATATAAACAAGACGTACAAACAAGACGTACATATGACACGAACAAAATAAATTAAAACACAAGAAAACATGGTATCACAAATAAATACACGTGATAAAAACATAAAATAGACATATAACGATAAAAACATATATATAAAAAGACCTGAAATGTAACATGGCAATATACATACCAATAACAAAAACATAACATTAAATCAGACAAAAGGACAAAAATGAGAAAAAACAGAATCAGAAAACCGAATTTAAATGAACAAAAATAGATTTTAGGGATTTAATTACAGCCTGAAATAAACTTATAAGGAATAGAGTTTTAATAAACCCAAGGGGCAAGCTCGAAGTGTAAAATTCAAAAAAACAGAATGGTTGGGGGGTAATTTTACCGTTTTGAAACTGATTTTGGTTTAATTCAGTGACTAAATTGGGAGATTTGAAAAAAAGGGGATTGAGATTGTAATTGGACCAAGGGGGAAGCCTGTTTTGAAAAATCGAAAAGGACGGTGGTCCTTAAGAGGTAATTTTCCCATTTTTGAAAAATAAAAGTCTATAAATAGACCTTATTAGATCTGATTTTAGGTTTTTGCCATTTAAAATTTTGTTTTATAAAATAAAACCCCCTCCCTTCTCTAAGATTGAAATCGGCTCTCTTAAAACCCAGAGTTCGGCCACCACTGGCCACCTCGAACCATGACCTAGAACACTCCCCTTCTCCTTTTAAACCCATATCCAGTCTTAGATTTTAGAAAAAAAAGACCTGTTTTCTAGATCTGAAAAAAACAAAATCGAAACTTCATCTCCTTTTTTAAAATGTTTTAAAAACTAAGACCAAACAACCCCTCCCCTTCACCGATTCACCGTGTTTGGCTTAAGAGCCTTACAGCTTGTTACCGGCGGTGGAAGACCTTAATCGGCGAGGGTAAGAACCAACTTCTTTTACGTTTTTTTACACATACATGCAAGAATGAGAAAAAGAAGAAGGGATTACCACGAAACTCTCTGTTTTTCTTTTTTATTTTTGTATTTCTGGAAACCTGATCCCTTTACCAATTTTGGGTTGAATACATATATCTTCTTTTTGATTTGGTAGGGATAATACATAAAGTACATATTCGATTTGATTTTGTACTGACAAATCTCCCTTCTTTGCTTTGTTTGCATGTCCAGTGGTTGAGCCGTTAAGGGTAATGTGTACGGCGGCAGAGGGAGCATGGTGGCGTTGTCATCCGGTCAGACTCGTTCCTTGCCATTGGATCAGATCTGATCCAACGGCTGGGATGCTTTGAAGATCAAACGGCTCGGATGCAATCTGATCTGGGCGAGCTTGCACAGGATGATGCCGCGTGGCGATGGCAAGACGAACGGTCTCGCTCGTGCAACGCACGCGCGAGTGGAAGACGAGTAGCCCCGAGAGTAACATCACGCGCGCCAGCTGGATAGCCCTCCCCTTTTGATCATGGCCGTTGGATCAAAATTTGATTCAACGGCTCCTGGTTGGCTGCGCAGACAAAAAGACAATATTAGGGTTATTTTATCCAATATAGATTAGGGTTTTTAGGATGTTGGGCTGACCGATTTGGGCTTTGTAAATATTTTTGGGTTTTGATTTGTAACAATGGACAGTTATTATAAATGGGTTTTATATTTTAGATCTATTTTTTTTAATTTAAACCCAATAGTAATAATAATAATAATAATACTATAATAATAACATATACACATATAATTTATGTACATACAGTCATACATGCAAATTAACATATATATCATATAACATTCAAACACACATATACATATATTTGCTCACACACCTAATTAATATAAGTATACACACATTATACAAACAATTAAGGCATACGTAATACGCAGACATACACACATACATACCACATACGCATTAGTCACACGTTCATAATACACACCCAATAATATTATATGTGTATACATACAATAATAATATATTAATTATTAAACTAACATATTAACAATATTTACAAACCAGATAAAAATGAGTGATTACAATTAGCATGATGAATTCTCCCGATAGAAGCAACTTCATTTATAAAATCTTGGCCATTACCTTTCGATTTGCCAAGTAACTTTACGACCAAATGATGCCCACTTCGAAGTTTTCCTTTAACCACCGAGCCGTAGCCTCATTCACCTATTTTTATTTTTTTTTTAAAAAAAACTTGTTGTCATCTTCTTGATGTCTTTAAAAGAGTATCAAATTGGAGCAAGATTGTGGTTTCGAAAGAACTCTTCAATCCTATCATCCACGGATAAGTGTCTTCTTCTCCATTTATAGATTACAAGCACAAGCAAACAAGGTACCCCAAGCAAGGTACTCCAATCAGTATGATGACTCCAGCTTTTAAGAAAAAAAACGTATTGGAGAACATTAGTAATTTGTGAGATAAAAAAACAAAGTAAAAGGAAGAGTTTATGCAATTAATTTTCTTTGATGTTCCCTTAAAACACATATTTTCAGTAATTTACTAATTTAATTGCTTGATATTCCCATTTATGCCTTGTGTGCGTGTGTTCGTCCTATATCGAATAACTTTAAAACCAAAATAAATATAAAGAGCTCTTTTTATTTTTATTTCTTAAATTAAGAATGAATTGTGTATTTTAGCATTATTATTTGGTACAATGAAAGTGTAAATTGTTTAATTCTACTAGCGGGGTTAAAATACTCCACATATCCTTAAATCATATTTGTTAAACATAAAAAATGGACATATGGCAACGATTTAATTCTACTTGTGGAGTTAAAATTCACTCTTAATATATTGAATAACAATTTTTTATTGATTACCGTTCGGTAATATATAAAACTAAGGCCATAAGTTTACATGTCATTCCAGCAATAGAATCTACAAGAATCTGTTAAAATTAAAAAAATATATAAAATATATCAGTAAGACTAAGGACTAAAAATGCAAGATATGAGTCAAAACAAATAAAATCTGGAAAACGTACTGACAGAATCATCAAAGTTGTCCTTGTAGAGAAAATAGAAGTTAAAGTAAGAGCAACCCAAAAAACTTTCGAAGACAACTACCACAGATTGCAACCTGCAGTTTACATCTATATATGCTGAGCTATTGTAGTTGGTACTGTTGGAAGTGTAGGGTGAGCGCTCGATATAATTTATAACTTAGATAATATTATTACTAAAACAAACCAATGCACAAATACATAAATTTTTACATACCAAATATGTAAGGAAAAAAGTTTAAAAAATCTAAGTACGAAGTGGTGCGGTTGTTGATGTTGCACTGAGTGCAAGTCTATAGTCGGAGGTTGGTTTTTTAATCGGAATGTTGACTGATACTCAACTTCCCACACAAAACAGAGCAAGGCAAGCACCAGGAATAGAAAGTAAAAATAAAACAAAGGCAGCCAGTAGAGGACCAAGCAATGGCAGTTTTGGCATGCTACAGATTCCGGTAGGGAATAAGAACAACAACAATTAAGTCTCTAACTAAATCTAGCTAAATTTTTATGTGACAAAAACTATTTTATAAAATGTAATGTAAGACCAAATTTATATAAATTAACTAATCCAAAAACAAAAGTTATTGCTTTAAAAAGAACATGGGTCAAACCAAAGACTGAGGCAATTGGCTTAAACCAAAAATTTGAATTTAATGATGTATTTAACCAAACTCAAGCTATGGCTATAAAACTGAGATCCTTGACGAAACTTACACTTCAAAGAATAAACAACGTATTCCAGGAAAACACCTTCAAACAGCTTATTGTAGATAATCATTGTAGACATGGCTGAGATATTATGAACCGAAATTGGAACCTCTGCTTCCATAGTGCAAGATTGATTTGAAATCAGATGTCGAGGTTCCCTAGTCTAGAAAGTAGAAATAGGAAGAGGCGTTGGAGTTGAAGGTACAACGAGATGCTTCAATATACAGAGCTGATTTTATAGGTTTCCTGCAATTCACTACATACATAATGCTGCCCCATGACTCATTATAACGAAAACGATATAGATGTTGACAGGAAGCATAATCATATATGGAACTGAGAGGGAGGGAGTTCCAATTATCCATGTTGAGGCCAGCATCAACCACTTGCATCTTATACTTTTCATAAAAGATTTCTTCCACTGAGAATCTCCCTTGTTTCCCAACAAAAATGGTGCGGTTATTTTTCTCACACTCAAGTCCATGCCTATGGTCACCGCGCTGACAAGGTTGGGTTTTTATTCAAAAGGGATTACTGATATTGGAACTTCTACAAAAAACAGAGCCACAATCCTGGTTTGGATGCCTAGCCAGGCAAGCACCAGGAAATACTAGTACAACCAAAGCAAAAGCTGCCATTAGGTGACCTAACGATGGCAGTTTGCTTTTAATTTTGACATGCTAATACAGGGAACAACAATGGAGGGTTAACGATGAAGTTTCACGCTAAATTCAGCCAAACATATAACAAAATTTATTCCATAGCATTAATGTAAGGATGTGAGCATTGATGTGATGTCGCCACGTGGAAGTGAGGGGGACCAAGCTGGCAGGACTTATTCAGCAACATCATTGTCATAGACAAGGACCAAATCCACAAGAGATAGTAATTTAACATCCAAATTTACAAATTATTTTAATCAAAAAGATAAATCAGACTTTCATAAATATTTGAATTCACACTCCAAAGGATCGTTGATTAGGATGGACGACTAATATTCAAGTCTCCACAGAAAATAGAGCCAGAACCCTCGTTTCTGTTCCTACTTCCCAGTAGGGAAAGCACCAAGATGTTAAGGATAAAGATAAAGATAATTTTTATCTCATTCAAATTCTATCTTATCCTATCTCTATCACAATCTTATTTTGTATTTAGATATTTGATTTGTAATTAATATTTAATTTCTTTTATCCTTATATATTCACTTGTAAGCTTATATATAGGTCAACTGTAAACATTATCAACTATCAAATATACAAATCCTTTACACCTTGTACATTCTTCAACTTATTTCTTTTTTAGTAATACAGAACAAATAAAGCTATTAGTAATACATAACAAATAAAGCTAGCACAAGTTCAACCACTTCTGCTGGAGCCAATTGAAACACAGAACCGTAGGAGCAAGTCAGAAAGATTGAGAAATAGAACCATCTCATTTTATTCGTTCTCAATAGCCTAGTGGTTTCGCACGGCTCATTGTCCCGAGTCGATCTGCTACCAGTTTCCTTTCTCGTGAGATATGATGGACTTCTACATTCCAGTTTCTATCAACCAACTCAAGCAATACAGCGATTAAGCCATTGTCTGCCAAGGCATTCGATGTGCCATCAAAGATGCAAACAATCTCAGTTTTATCGGTTTCCACAATCAACCTTCTATAACCAATATTCCAAGCATGTACTAGAACATCGTGGGCAGCCCATAATTCAGCAGTGAGAACAGAGCAGATTCTTCAACTTATTTCTTGTCATAACTATTAATCGCTTTTTAACTATGCTTGTAATGTTCATTTATATCATTAGTCTACGCACACCGTTACACATATTAAAGTTATACATCACTAAAGACTATTAATTTCTTAATGATTTTAAAATATATATTAAAATTTTTTAAGAATTCGAAGATTAGTTCTCGGAACTAACATTGTCATCGCTATTGCTTGAAAATCTAGAAAATAACAGCGGGTATGAAGAAATCGTGACCGAAGAATGCATCGGGTAATGATTTGTCCGGGTGCATAGATTTCGTCTAATATTTTTGTCTGATTCATATTTGAGAGATTTGAGAATTTTTATAAATAAAACTTTTTAACATATATGAAATTCAAACAATTTTTAATCGAATAATAATGATTTCTTCTTAAAAATGATAGGTTACTCAAATTTTAATTTTATTTTAAAATATGATAGTTGTATGTATGTCTTTGAGATTTTTAATAATTATTTAAAAATTATTAAAAAATTAATAGTGTACAACATTAATAGTGTGCATAACTCGTTCTAGACCCATCCTTTCATTGATAAATAAATAAATAATTATAAAATATATTTTATTTATATCGGTGGGATCAAACCTAATATCATCATATTCGTCTTGTTCTCTCGACGAGTGATCCTAGTAAAAAAGAGGATGTTGTTTATTTTATGAAATTTGAGTTTGAGCAGTTTTGTCTGCAAATTGCATGTGCCTTATTATAAAAATAAAAAATACGAATAAATACTACATTGTAATCACATTAAGGATATTAAAAATATTCCAAGTCAATCTCATTAGTGATCTTTAAATATTTTAACGAAAATACGTAAAGAATTTTTTAGGCTTTCTTTTTTTAACTCTGAAATTATTTGGATTTTGATCATTATAATATTTTAAGTATTTACAAGTAATTAGTAATGAACACATTAATAATTATATTTTTTCAATTAAACAAATAAATCCGAATAAATATATTCATTAACATATTGCATAAATTAAAAATACATAAATATTATTTATTGAATTAAGGATTTTGCTATATGCAATCTTAAAGAGTTATTAGTAAGAACTGGTAAAATCTCTATTATTAATGCTTATTTTATTTTGCAATGGTACACTCTTAAACAAATGTATTCCATTAATTTAGGGTATTAAATATAATTAAACCTCGACCACTAAAACTATAAACCTAAAATATTAAACCATAAAACCATTAGCTCTAAGTAATTTTAGATAAATATTAATTACATTAAATACACTAAATTAATTGAATATATTTTTTTTAAAATATAATTAATTACATTCTAGTGATTTTATTAAAAAATAAAATAAACATTAATAAAATCACATCCTATTGTCCCAACAAAAGCAAAAGCTCTGCGGCAGTTTAAAGCATTTTGATTTTCTAGGATAGTGCTCGACATCATTTTCAAAGGTTTTTAGCGGGTTTTTCATTTTTACGGCTTTAACCCGTTCTTCGATCATTATTATGGTATGTTGATGATTGTAGAAAAAAACATGATATATGTTTATTTTAGGATAATTCACTATATGCCATGCTTAGATAATTCACGATCTTGCACAACAAAAGTTTGTGCAAGATTGTTGAAATCTTTTGGTGAAGAAGACATTTCATTTCCTGTTATTATTCAGAAATAGTTATGGAGCTCTTTACAGTAAGCAATCCAAGTGTAAGCTACGGTATTAAATCTTATGAACGTTGATGAAGAAATTACTGAAAGAGATGACATTTTTTGTTTAAGATTTCATGCACATTAAGATTTTCATTGTTTTTCTAAGTTTTCTTGGTAATAATTCAAGATTATCTTTTTTTTAGGGCATGTATTTTGTTGTTTTTATCTTTTCAACAAATCAATACTCACTCTGTCCCAAGAAAAGTGTCCTTTATTGACTTTTTTTGGTCAAAAATTTTAAATTTTGACTCGTGATTATTTAAATTTTATTATTGATAAAAATATGAAAAAAATATATTTTAAAAACCTCTAATCAAATAGATTTTAATTACATATTTTATAAAATTTAATTATTTAAAATATTTAATATAATTATAGTCAAAGTTTAAAAATTTTGACTTTGAAAAAGTCAATAAGGGACAATATTTGTGGGACAGAGGGAGTATTTTGTAAAAAACAAACATAATTCATTTAACTTGATAAAATAAAAATAAAAATAAAAATTCATGAGATAACTTTTAGTCAAATATCATTCATTCTCTTCTACTTCCTTGTCTTAAGGATAAAGATAAGATGAGATAACTTTTATCTCATTCAAACCCATGAGATAACTTTTAGTCAAATCTCATTCAAATTCTATCTTATCTTATCTCTATCTCAATCTTATCTTGTATTTAAATATTTGATTTGTATTTAATATTTGATTTTCCTTATCATTGTATATTAATTTGTAAGCCTATATATATGTCAATTTTAAACAATATAAATTATCAAATATACAAATCCTTTACATGGTAATCAGAGCCAAGTAGAATTTCTCTACTCATTTCCCCTTTCTTGTCCGCTCTTCTTTAAATCGGATTTCCTTTCATGGCTCTGTCTTCTACTTCCAATGATCTTGTGCATCTTAGTGCACTGACCAACTTCCCAATCAAACTTACGTATGCCAACTTTCCTATTTGGCGTTGCCAAGTGGAGGCTACTCTCATTGGTTTTGGGTTACTCAGTTATATTGATGCTTCACAGCCTTCCCCATCTAAGTTTACCGATGCCGCGAAAACAATTGCTAATCCTGAATATCTACGATGGTATCACCAGGATCAAACTCTTATCAGTGCTCTTCTTGGTAGTTGTGATGATCAAGTTCAACCACTTATTTCATCCGCTATCACCGCCAAAATTGCATGGGATACTTTAATTGCAAGTCATGTTCAAGCATCTCTTGGTCACATCCTTACTCTCAAGTCCAAATTGGCTCGCAATCCGCGTGGTTCCAAGTCTATCTATGACTATATGAAAGACATGCAGGATATTGCCTCTGATCTTGCCTTGGCAAACTGTCCTATCTCCGATGTAGATCTCTTGATTTCTATTGTCAGTTAATTGGGTGATGATTATCGTCCAATTGTTGCTGCCATTCGTGTACATAACACATCGACATCCATGCTTGAGTTGTCTGAGATCTTAACTGATCATGAGAGACTCCTACAAGAGTCTAACCAAGCTACACCTCTCACCATGACATATTCTGCGCAGCGAGCTAATTCAAATCATGGTTATTCCACCAACCATTCTTGAGGAAATGATGGTTGCTCTGGCCATTCATTTTATGGTGGCGATCGTAGTCCTGTTCCTCAATCTAGTTATTCTAGACGACAAGATGTTATCTGCAAGTTTTGTAATTTTACAAGGTATGTTGTTCGAGATTGCCGTAAGTTTGTTCGGTTCCTTCACAACAACAACTTTTATCAGCAGCCATCGTCTGATTCACCAGTTGTTAACATTGCTACTGATCTTTTATCATCTGATCCGGCTCCTTAGATGTTTGATAGTGGTGCCTCGCATCACACCACAATGACCACTGTGCCTCTTCAGGATATCTCCCCTTATAATGGTCCCGATACAATTCATCTAGGTAATGGTAACTCTTTACCTATATCTCATATTGGCCGATGCACTGTTCTCATGGCTACCAAGCCCCTTTCTCTCACAAATGTCTTATGTGTTCCTCAGTTAAATACAAATTTGGTTTTATTTTCTAGATTATGTCAGACTAATCATGTGTCTGTTGAATTCTTTAACTCTTATTTTCTTGTTAAGGATCGACCCACAAGAATTCCCCTTTTTCGAGGCAATAAAATTGGTGGTGTCTACTATGCTCCCCGATCTTTTTATCCCCAAGTCAACTGAGTCAATTGCTTGTTCGTGCATCATCTGCATCACAAGTTTGGTCATCCATCTGATAAAGTCTTATTCACTATATTACGCACTTGTAATATATCTTATGACCCAACTAGTTTGATGAACTATCATTGTACTTTTTGTCTAATTAATAAGAGTCATAAACTGCCATTTGGTCCAAATACTATGTCAAGCTCTCGTCCTCCTGAATTGCTTTACTCTGATGTTTAGAGCACTAAACATGTATCTTATGATGAATATTCATACTATGTAGTGTTTGTTGATCATTTTACCAAGTATATCTGGCTATACCTAATGAAGAAGAAATTTGATGTTGTAGTGATATTTCATCAGTTTAAAAGGCTTTTTGAAAGCTTTTTTCATCATACCATTGTGCCTATATTATCTGATAATGGAGGTGAGTTTGTTAAGCTCTTGCCTATTTTGAATTTGGGCGGTATTTCCCACTTTACTTCACTACATCATACTCTTGAACACAATGGGACTGCTGAATGGAGACAATGTCACATAGTGGAGACTGAACTCTCTCTACTTCACTTTGCATCCCTCTCAACAAAGTATTGGCCTCATGCTTTTCAGGCAGGTGCTTATTAATCAGATGCCATCAATGATGTTGGGTAATTTATCGCCTTACCTTCTCTTTCATCAACAAGCACCAAACTATGACAAGCTTCAACCATTCGAATGCTTGTGCTTTCCTTGTCTGAGACCATACACGACACATAAACTTGAGCCACGGTCCGCTGAATATGTTTCCTTTGGATACTCTGTTACACAATCTGCTTATAAATGCCTGAAGCTAGCCACTAATAGAATCTGTCTCTCGCCATGTTCAATTTGTTCCTCACATCTTCCATTTTGCTACACGACGTGTCCTCCCTATGCCATGGCAACCGGATGCTGCATTGCCTACTATGTCACGACAACCTAATGCTTCATTGCCTCCTATGCCACAGTAACTTGATGCTTTATTGTCTAATATGCCACGACAACCGGATGCTTCATTGTCTACTATGCCATGGCAATCTAATGTTTCATTGCCTCCTATGTCACGAAAACTTGATGCTTCATTATCTAATATGCCACAAAAACTTGATGATTCCATTGCCACACTAGTTCCCTTGGCTGATCTGCCATATCAAGATGTCGCCCATGACTTGCCATAACAAGCTGTCTCCCCTGACATGCCACAACATGTTCCTCTACAACAGCAGATTCGCCAGCCAATCCAAGGTACTTTGGCCTTTCATTTGTTAATATTACTACATGTCATCCTTTGCCTTTTACAATAGAGTCAAAGACTATTACTCGAGCTCTCAAGGACCCACTATGGAGACAAGCCATGGATGATCAGTTTAATGCCTTGCTATGCAACCAAACATAGGATCTTGTTCCACAGTCTACCCAATCTGTCGTAGGGTGCAAATGGGTATTCCGTGCGAAACGGCGTGCTAATGGCTCTGTTGATCGATACAATGCTCGACTAGTAGAGAAAAGGTATTCTCAAGAAGCTGGTCGTGACTACTTTGAGACTTTTAGTCTTGTGATGAAAACTGTTACAGTGCGTATTATTTTCACTCTTACCCTCCATCATGCATGGCCCATCAAGCAACTTGACATTAATAATGCCTTCTTAAATGGCACCTTACATGAGGAAGTCTATCTAGAACAACCTCCGAGGTATGTTGATTCTACTTACCCATCTCATATTTTTCGGTTGCGTAAAGCCTTGTATGGACTCAAGCAAGCCCCGAGGGCATGGTATGTTGAACTCTCTAAATTTCTCATTCACTTTGGTTTTACGAAATTAAAGGCTAACGCCTCTCTCTTCATCTATAATGCAAATGAAGTTATTTTATACTTTTTAGTCTACGTGGATGATATTGTGCTTACTAGTAATAACACTGATTTTATTGCTCATTTCACCAACATATTATCTATGAAGTTTGCTTTGAAGGATATGGGCTTCCTCAACCATTTTCTTGGCATTGAGGCAATTTCTACTCCTACTAGGTTGTTTCTATCTCGGGCGCAATATATCTCTGACATCTTGACTCAGTTTTGGATAGAAAATGTCAAGGCAATTTCCACATCTATGTCCTCTTCCGGCAAGCTACCTCTGCCGAAGCCATCCATGACACTTGATATTTTTGGGTATCATCGACTACTTGGTCTCCTTCAGTATCTCACATTTACTCGTCCAGATATTTCCTTTGCCGCGAATCGTCTGTCGCAATACATGCATGGTCCTTCACTTGAACATTTGATAATAGCTAAGCGCATCATACGTTATCTTAAAGGAACATTATGCCATGACATTCTTTTTCGTTCGACATCTTCCCTTAATCTCACCACCTTTGCTGATGCGAACTGGGGAGGATCCTCTACGGGCTGTCGACCCACTACTAGATATGTTATTTATCTTGGATCTAATCTTATTTCTTGAAAGTCAGCTCGTCAGAAAACTATTTCGCGTTCCTCCACAGAAGCTGAATATCGTGCCGTGGCAAATGCAACTGCTGAAGTGCTTTGGGTCCAACATCTTCTTCAAGAAATTTTCGTGGCATTACCAAAACCACCATCTCTCTTTTGTGACAATCTCAGTGCCACATATGTTTGCAAAAATCTAGTTTTTCATTCTCGTGTGAAGCATCTTGCCCTTGATTACTTCTTTGTTTGTGCTCTACAAAGCTCAGATTGCGGACACGCTTACCAAACCGCTTGGTCGTAATCTCTTCATCCATTTTCGGTCAAAGATTGGAGTCTCTGATGGATCCTCTATCTTGCGGGGGCGTGTTAAGGATAAAGATAAGATGAGATAACTTTTATATCATTCAAATCCATGAGATAACTCTTAGTCAAATCTCATTCAAATCCTATCTTATCCTATCTCTATCTCAATCTTATCTTGTATTTAAATATTTGATTTGTATTTAATATTTGATTTCTCTTATCCTTGTATATTTATTTGTAAGCCTATATATAGGTTAATTGTAAACATTATCAATTATCAAATATACAAACCCTTTACACAGGAAACACAAGTAGAAATGAAGCAAAGGCGGCCATTAGATGACCAAACAATGGCGGTTTTGACACGCTACAAATTCGGGTGGGGAAGAAGAAGAGAAGAACAATGGGGAATTTACAATGAAGTTTCTAACTAAATTCAGCCAAACATATAACAGAACTTCCATCTGAGACTAAGAAGAAGCATTAATGGGGACATAAAAGATTTTAACGAGATCCTACAACATAGTTTAGCGTTAATTGCATGCCCGTTCTAGACTCATCCTACCCCCTTTAGTAATTTAGGATTAGATGATAAATATTCGAATTCACATAAATAATAAAGGATTCAGATGATAAATTTTCAAAGATATCTCTTCATCTGCAATGATAAAGATTTTAACATCTAAATCTACATTTTGAATTGTCACTCCTAGAACTGAGGACTGATATTCAAGTTCCTAGAAAAAAACAGAGCCACAATCCTCATTTTCGTGCCTAGCAAGGCAAGCACCAGGAAATGCAACAAAATGGGGTCCAAGAATGGAGCCCCTAGGTGAAGTCGCTAGGACTTTTCCAAATTGAATACCACTAATTTGGATTGGAATATCACCCTATAAAAAATTGAAAAATCAAGGTTCGACTCATTCAAAGGTATCATTATCATTCAATAGCAACATATATGTCACATTACAGTCAAATTCTTCTAAACTAGCTTATGTCGTTTTGGTTTAATAAAAAAATTTCAATTTTCAAAATTTCAATTTTCAAAATTTCAATTTACAAATCCCATCATATATTTGTAAATATTACAACATATATGCTGAAGGCTAAGAATAATCAGCTTATATTGCACCACATATTGAGCTAACAAAGAATGGGAACATGAGAAAAATTAGCTTAAAATAGTTCCATTATGCTCCAAGCTAACTAATTTTGAACAACCAGCTTTAGTGTTTACTCCATCCATCATCGAATCTCCTATAGAAAAAATGCGCTTACTCTTCTTGTTTCATCCGGTTTCCTCGAGAATTTCACCATCCAAAACCATTTTGTTCGAAGCAACATAAACATCATCCTTCATGAGTTCAGTCAGTCCATTCAACGCTTGGTAAATTTTCGGCGCGAAAGGATTTGATGTGTCCCCCACAACGAATGGGGTAAATACAGATCCAACATCCATCCAAGCACAACCCGAAGATTTTTTTACGCCCGAATCCCTCATTAGTGTCCTGACTTTTGCTAGTTTGTTCCAACAACCGGCGTCAGCATACATGTTAGCAATCAACACATAGTACCCTGAATTCTCAGGTCTAAGCTCCAATAGTTTCTTGGCCGCCCATTCCCCTATATCTTTGTTTCCATGGATCCTACAGGCTCCCAAGAGAGTGGCCCACATGGCAACAGTTGGCTTATATAGCATTCGTGTGATGATTTCTTTTGCTTTATTCAACAATCCGGCCCTCCCATAGAGGTCAACCATAAAAGAAAAGTGCTCCAAACGAGGAACTAAACTATAAAAATTTTGCATCCTTTTAAACCAAAAGTTGGCCTTCCATTACTAAACCACAATGACTGCAAGCTGATAGGACAGCCACCATCGTTATATGATCCGGTTTGATCTGGAGGTTAACCATCTCTTTAAATAGTTCTATAGCAGTATGTCTCTCTCCCCGCATACCGTATCCAACAATCAAAGAAGTATAGGTAACTTCATCCCTCTTTTGCATCAAATTGAATACACGCTTAGCTGCAAGAAGTTTTCCTGACCTTGCATACATAGCGACAAGGGCATTCCACATCCTCGAAATATTTGCGTCGGGTAATGTAGCAGTGGAATTCTTTGCCATGTTGCAGATTTGCCACTGAACGAGCTAAACTCGAAAATTTTAATGCTTGAATAGAGTAGCTCGCGAGCTGAATTCAAGAATCCCGAGTAAATTGCATAGTTTAATTGAGCTTTTCTTTTCTTTTTGATGAAAATGAAAATTATCATATGTCTCGTTAAAAATTCTGCTAAATTAGTCGGAAGAAAAGAGTACACATGATAATTTGTACAGAAAAGACTTACAAGATAAACTCGACAAACAATTGTTCACTAACAAAGACTACAAAACTCCAAAACAAAAGAAAAAGCCCCATGGAAGGAGATAACTACACACTAGCCTCCAACGTCTGCATGCAAAAGATCCCCAACCACTACTACGATATTAGTGTCGGAGGGCATTTTGGATGACGGAAACAAACTACAGAGGTCACATTAAACATATACAAAGTTTAAACATCATATTGACAAATTTAAGAAATTACACGGACATTAATGCCATTATTCTATATAAATTTAACTATTACTTAGTTCTTGTCACTTGTGAGACATATCCCTTGCATCATGTGTCATATCAACGCATAGCAAAGAACACTAAAAAAAATTAGAGACCTATTTCATGAACAAAAATTTTCAGTCTTTTTTTGGTGTCCTTTTCTATGCTTCAACACTAATATAAATAAGTTATAAATCCTAGTCCTTAATTCTAAACCCTAAAAATATAACTTACCCCAATTTTCTAAACCCTAAATCCTAAACATTAATCCTTAACCATAATCTTATTTTTTAGTCTGGGACATAAATAGGGACTCTAAAAAGGGACATAAAATTTCTATTCTTATTTCAATAAAAAAACTATAAGCACTTACCTCATAAAAATTGTATAGTTTGAGCACTGATTTTGGTATTAAGCCTATTTTAAAACATGTCGTGTTTTTTATTATGATTTAACTTTTAATTTTTTTTGACAATGACAGCTGAATTTTATTAATAACAATGAAAGATATTGCAAATACAACGTATTCAGAAGGAAGAATAATAGAGATTAGTTAACCAAAATTTCATACAAAACCCAAAGGTGCAAAAAAATATTTCTATAGAGATTAGCGTATCGATAAAATTCAAAAGCAGTATTTGAAAAAAAAATATTTCTGCAGAAAGCGAGGTCCTCCTGACCGTTTTACCTTGATAAATAATGTTTATCCTTAGTAACCTAAATATTTGAAAAAGATCGTAATTAAGGATAATTTGGCCTAATTATCTTTATTTTCCTTAAATAAAAATCCTAATTATTTTAGAATATAGAAAAATAAAAATTAATAATTAAAAAAATCATAATTTTATCTAAAAGAAGATCATATTTAAAAAAAAATGGTATTTAAAAAAAGACCATCTTTGAATTTTTAGATGCTAAACATTAATTTTAAAGATTATATTTTAAAAATAAAAATTAAACTTTTTAAAAGATCATAATTATTAAGAATTGATTGGTAGGATTGAATAAATAAATTAAAAGATCTTAAATTTGTTAAAAATCCTACTTTTTCAAAGAGCCTAATTTTTTAATGATTCCAATTAAATAATATTTGTTAAAATTTAAAATTCCTGCTATTAATATAAACAATTTGGAAAAAAAATTTAAATTTCGAAAACCCTGGGACTTCGCTTTCTGCAGAACGCGATGACCCTTCTGACAGGGTAAAATTGATTCGAACTGAAAAGCTGCGTCTTTTCAATGGACCTTGCATTTTGCAGCAAGCAAGTTCCATTGATATCTCTTCGAAGGGGTGCGAGGTCTCTTATAAATAGGGGCTAATTCCTTCCGAAATTTCTCACAACTTATCTTCATTCTTCTTCTTCTTACTCTATGATTTGATATTATTTTTAAAGAGTTTGAATAATCGATATTCGATATTATTGCAAGGTTACTGAGGCTGGATCACAGACACGTGTTCAAATTTTGGCGGACAAATGCGGAGGTAAAATCTTTTTTTTATTTAGTTAATTAATTTTGTATTAATTATTATTATTATTATTATTATTTTTATTTAGTTATTTATTAATTAAATTTTAATTTGAAGCATTATGAACGTCCGTTGACGTGTTATGTCAACCGTATCATGACAAAACCTCATTTGGATATTGTTATGTATTTGGAGCAAGCCAGTTTTGGCCATGTTTGCAGTATAATTGGCGGTACGAAGATGAACCAGCCGTTGATAAATGTGTTGCTGGAAAGGTGCAGGCCGGAGACACACATTTCATCTGCCGTGTGGTGAGGCTACTATTATGTTGTAAGATGTTGCAATGCATCTCGATCTACCTGTTGACGGCGAGGTTATAACCAGTGTTGTCGAAGAATACTGACTTGCCGTGTGGCTGATTTGCTCAAAGTGGTTCCAGACAAGTTTGACGATGGTAAAATTTTTACAACTTTTTTGGACAATAATTTTACAAACTTACCCCCGAATGTTGATGAAGAAATAAAGAAAGTTAATAATTTTTTTATTATTTATGATTATTTGTTTGATATTTTATTTTATTGAAAATAATTTCATATCGGTATTTATTGTTTTTGCAGCGGTTTGCTTGTGCCCATATTCTACGAGTTATTGGGGGATTTCGATGCCAGGTAAAATCTCGCAACAAAGTGCATTTGGTGTGGTTGTGTCACCTACGCAGTTTTGAGGGATCTAGAAAAAAGAGTTGGGGAGCGGCAGTCTTGACATATCTATTTAAAGAGCTATGAAGAACCGTCGACCCGGACATGTCCGTCATTGGAGGGTGTCTTTTATTACTGCAATCGTGGGCTTGGTTTTGAACGTCGTTTTTATGCCCAACTCCTGGAAATCCTATCCATTCCAGTTTCCACTTATTCGAAGGTACTAATAAATAATAAACTAAGTTTATATTATAAGTTTTTTTTATAATATGACAATAATTAGATTTTGTTTTATGAATGACATGTGATGTGTTCCATTAACTCGCTTGGGACTACCAACGACGCAGCGAGATTATAGAATGTTGATCGACATGAGAGATAGGGTAATATTTTTAATCGATTTCATTTTTTTAGTTTATAAATCTTTTTTTAAATCGAGTTAATCTAACTTAGTTTACAAAAATTTTGTGTAGTTCATGTGGACGTCGTATGATGATCCTGATATTGCGGCATTTATTACGCGGCAAATATTGCGTACGTCTCACATTTGGATGTTGAGGGTCCCGCTCATACACTACAAAATATTCGAGTGGCATCCTGCCTGTAATACTTCCTTCTTGGTCTAGTAGGAAACTGGACAGAAAGCGTTAAGAGAGAATAGTACGGTGAACGATGCGATATTTCTCACTCAAAATTCAATGCAAGGCAATGCGATGCAATACTATGTCGATATATAGAAGCAATAATTTATTATGGGACTACTGTAACTAGTTTATGGCCAATTTCAAACTTTTATAAACTTTAGGGACTAATTTGTAAATTCAAAGAATTAAGGGCACTTTAATGAAATCAACCATACTGCAATTGACAAGCGTCCTAATTGTCAAATAAATTATCCTTAATCTCAAATAAAATGGATATATAATGTAGTAATAGAGAAAAAAGGGTCGATCCGCAAGGACTAAAGAGCTTTTGATATTGTAAGGTTCTGATTCTAACTTTGCTGCAAAAGTAAGGAGAAAATGAGGGTTGATTAAGAGAATTAAGTAGAGAATATAAATAGAGTGATTTGGAAAATAAATTTAGAAAAATAACGAAAGTAAAGTTTGAAGAGAAATCTGATTAAATGGAATAACCTCAAGCTTAGCTTAGCCTTAACTCAAATTGATCATCGAAAAAGATCTTTTCACCGGATACACACCGGTTATAGTCTACAAGGCCCAACCCTTGTAACTTACATTTCACTTTTGTAACCAACAATCCAAAGACAATATTTGGAATTTGGTTCTTACTTGGACTAGCCACAGCTATCGTCGCTAGTGCCAAAGTAGTTTAAATGTTTAGAAAAGCCCGACTCGGATCATGTTGTCTCATTGAGAATCGAATCCAATCTCAATTTCCCTTAGCGAATATGACGCTAAGTGTGTTCATAGGAAGTCAAATTTACTACAAGCTGATCCTTCTTCCCAACAATAAATCTGAACAACATTCAAGTCAACGCTAGCTTTTTAAAATGAAAGCGTAAATATTTTAATAGATAGACCGATTGCCGACTAAGTTTTTAGAAAATTGAAAATGTTATCCAAAGATATTAAGTATTTTTCTATTCTCACAAAATGAATCGAGGCATTACTTTAAGCTTTGGCTAGTAGGAAAATTTATCTAAGCATGATTATGGTAAAAATCATACTTAGCATTTTAAAAGAAAATAAATAATAAAAAACTAAAACAACAAGAACATAAAAAGAATTTTATAAAACTTCAAAAACAAGAACAAACTAAGAATGAGAGATACCTTGAGCTTACCCCAAATGGGGTATTTATAGTATTTTGAAACCCTAAAAATATTAAAAGGTAAATCCTAAAAATATTCAAATTAAATCCTAAAAGATAATTTCCAAGTTTTGAAATTCAAATCGCAACTAATCTGTTATCCGTTGTTGCTGATGTCACTTTTGGAAGTTGATGCTGTCATCTTCTAGAAGCCGTTGACTGGATGCCACGTTAGACTTCATGCCCACTAGCCCAACCTTGATTCCGAAAAATAAAACTGTAGAATTTTGTCTTTTTCAGTGTAATTTCCAGAATTAAAGTCCTGCATAGAAAACACACAAAAACATCCAAATCAGCAACATAAACTAACTATTAAAGGCATATTAAAGATAAAATAGTAGCCAAATAAACTACTTATCAAATTCCCCCTCACTTATTCAATGCTTTTCCTCAAGCATCCCTTAACTAATACATCAAAACTCAAGTTCTCATCCTTTATTTCACAATGTATCTAAGATAACCAAATGACCCAAGATTGAAACAATTATTGAAATCAAGAAACAATCAAGTAAAGGCATAACTAGGAACAATTTTAAGCAAAGCAAGACATTCCAACAACCTGTCAACGTCAATAATGTAAAACCTAGTACCCTCACAAGGATTCACTCATACCGCTCAAAGTGTTAGGGTAAAAGAATCGCTCAAGCCAGAGCTAATCAAAACATTACCATAAGCTTGTAACTTAATCTAACCTCCACTACTAAATATTGAACATGATGCAAAAATCAAGGGATCTTAAAATAGGGTTGTAATGGGGCTTAAGTTAGGGTAGGGAAAAAGGCCAAAAAGTGGTTAAAATGTCAAGACAAGATATGCTAAAAAGAAGCTCAAGCCACGAAACAAAATGAAGAAGCATAAGCAATAAACTTATTTCTTTGCTAATTTTTCTGCTGCATTTTTTCTCCTTTTTTTCTGTTCGAACACTTTTTTTGTGTGTTCCATTCGAACTCTTTATTGGCAGCAAAATTTTTTCTTCTTTTTTCTTATTTCTTTTCAAATGCTTTCCCTTTTTTATTTTGACACTATTTTCGTTGTTTCGTGGAACAAGTCTTCTTTTTTCTCGACAAGGGTAAGAAAAACGAAATAAAAATAGGGAAAAAGGATTGGGTAAATATGGTGAAAACAAAGAATGGAAATAGGCTCAAAAGTGGCTAACTAGGGGAAATGAAATGGGAAGGTAATTTTTGGGTAGAGAATTGGTTAATCTTAAGTGCCCCTATCACTTTAGAACATCATATTCAAGCATGTAGCCTCGAAAAGTATTATGTTACAAGTTATAGAATGTTGAGAACTAGTTCAGCACACTCAAAGAAGTAAAGAACAAGAATGAAAGTATATGCGCGTAAGGCTCAAAAACTCACACGAGGTGGAATGTGTACTAAGTTAAGCAACATGTCAACTAACAAATGTACGGAACGTCCAATAAATATTTATTGAAAATCACTATCCATGCCCATTATCTATCATGCATCCTAAATTCCAACAAAAGAAAGATCACAAGTCATAAGGAAATCAAAGAGATAAAGTGAAATATAGGATGAGCAACAAGAAATTCCAACATATTATAATTAAGAAAAACTCAATTTCAACCAATCGAATAAGCAGAAAAAGATTTTGACACAAATTCTACTCCCCTCACTTAAATCATATTGTCCCAATATGTAAATGAAAGCACAAGAGAAGGAATAGAGAAACTACCCGTGTCTAATGATGATCGCAGCCGTAGACCGATTTTGCCTCCAGTTCAAGAACATCAGATCATGGCCAAGAACTTGGCGCCTTGTGTGGACCATCGCGACGACTGTCAGCTGGTGGCGATTGATACGCAGAACGGAGGGTGCGATGGCAGCTTGTACTCGGCCGATGGGTGGTTTAGGGGAAAAAGATTTGTGCGGCTGGTGAGAAAGCAAAGTAAAAGGGTTTAGGTTTGTTTGCTTTGTTTGAATCACTGGAAGGTTAAATTAAAAAGGGAAAAGAAATTGTCTGGGAAAGTGGATTTGGTTTATCAACGAAGTGTGGGGTCCACGGGGAGGGAGTTTAAAATTTAAAAAGGAAAAAATGGGTTTAAAATAAGGATAGAAGGAGATAACCGATGTTTGGGTTTAAAATTTAAAAAGGGAAAATGGATTGGCTTCAGGTGAGGTTTGGGTTCAGCTAAAATGCACCTTAATGTGGTAAGGGCTTAGCTAACGTGCGCTTAAAGATGGTAAGAGGATGTGCTAACATGCACCTTTAAATGAAACGAACTTTCTTGTACGTGGAATGGCTCTATGGTTTTGGAATTGCTTTATGTTCGATTCAAATTAGTTTGGGGTACCTGAAAATTCAAAATGATAAAAAAATGAATAAATATAAAATAAAATTAAAAACTAATAGAAATTAAGCAAAATTAAATAAAATGGGTTGCCTCCTATTTAGCGCTTTATTTAACGTCGTTTAGCTCCACGACCTGATTCAGACTACATGTGCTGTGACAAATACTTCCTCCAATTCATGCACTTTGTCCAACTAAGAATTTCCCTATGGGAAATTTTACGATCATGAAGTTCTTTCATTTTTTATGACAAAATATTTTCTTTGCACTTCAATTTATCTGGCGGTAATTTTAACTCCAAATTTGGTGCCTGCAAGATGGAAGGTAATATTTTAGATTTCGAAGGAGTTAGGCGAAAATTAGAATGAACAGAAAAAATATTTTCCAACTCCCTAATTTCTTTGTCGTGAAACTTTAATTCCCTGCACAAATCATCAGATACGTTAGTTTCCACAGATTCATCAGCTAAAGGTTCATAAATACCAACGAAGCTAACATTTCCCATAGAATATGGATGTTTCATCGCTTTATAAACGTCAAACTTAACAACCTCACCGTCGAACTCCATTGTAAGAATCTCGCTTCTTACATCAATTTTTTTATTCGCCGTAGTAAGGAAGGGACAGCCGAGAAGGACTTATGAAGAGGTGTTTGATTGGTCATTTTCCATGTCGATGACATAAAAATCTGTCGAAAAAATAAGTTCATTTACCTTCACTAAGACGTTCTCAAGGAGTCCTTCTAGGTATATTACGGACCGGTTCACCAACTGTATCGTCGCTTTCGTATTCTTCAAAGGCTCAGCAGAGAGTAAGTTCTACAAAGAAAGAGGCATAACATTTATAGAAGTGCCTAAATCACACATTGCACGTTTAATCCCAACCTTTCCAATTTTACAAGGAATAGCAAACATACCTTGGTCCTTTAACTTTGGTGGAAGCTTTCGTTGGAAAACGGCTGAGACGTGTTCCCCCAAATTCACCTTCTCAATTTCGGCAAGTCTTCGTTTGTTTGTGCAAAGGTCTTTCAAGAATCTGGCATACCGTGGAACCTTTTAATCACATTGATAACTGTTCAAAAGTACTATTTTTATTACCCTTTTTACTCATATTATTATTAGACTTAGGCTCATATTAGTTGCATAACTAGTCATTCATGCATTAATTCATGTTTCTTTCCACCGTTGAGCTTGATTACATAACTTGGTGATTTTTGTGGAAAAAGATGCTGCTTTGGTGTGTTTTTGTGTGTGTGCAGAATCACTTGCCTAAACAAGGCTAGAACCAGTTGCCAGGGCAGTGCATGAAGGAGATGCCGACGTAGTTGCCAGGGCAATGCATGAAGGAGATGCCGAGCTAGTTGCCAAGGCAATTTTTGACAAAGAATAAGATGATATGGTAGTCAAAATTGATGACTAGATAAGCCCAAGATGACGTGGACGAAAGTTAAATCCAAAAGGAGTTTGATTTCCATGAAGAGGTTAAAGAGAAATTAAATCCCAAGAAGATAGGAGAAGTTCTAGAAGGAATTTAAATATAATAAAAAATTATATTCTTTAAAGATATTTAATTCGAACTTAACTTCCTCCTCAAGAAGGATTTTATCCTAGCCATCTCCTATTTAAAGGATCAAGCCGTCAAAGAGAGTTGAGAAAGAAGAGAGAATTTTTGACAACATCAAGGGCAAGGAGGATTTCGACAAAGCTTCATCCATCCTTTATCTTTTTCTTTCTTGTTCAATTAGGTTCATGCTAGGAATTCTTTATCTTGTGTTTATTTGGAACCTAGCCATGAACTAAATCTATTTGGCTAAGGTTATTGTGTCTTGTGGTTGTGAGAAACTATTGGATTTTGTTTAGGTAATAAGAGTTTGCACTTTTCTATTCAAGGTTTATTCATTCTTGTTTCTTATTCTTGTTTGCGAGTGAATTGGGAGAGGATCTCGTAACTTCATCTATTTATCTAATATCGGGAGAGTTAGATTCAAGAAACGAATGAATATGATCTTTATTCAATCTATTGATGGTGAAGATTAATCCGGATTAGGAATAAGTTAAGGATTTCAACGGCTAAGATGAGAGCAAGATTGGTTGTTGTTCACCCTTGATTCACGCAGGGATGTATTATCAAGGCATGTACAAGTAGCTAGAGTTTCAACTTAGGGATAAGAAGAAACCATTGAAGAACGCTCTTCCGAACCTTGAAGGTTGCTGCCCAGACGCCCAAGTAGTTGCCCAGGCAACCATCGATTAGTTGCCAAGGCAACCCCGTTGTGCAAGTTGCCACGGCAACTGAGTTGCCCTTGCACTCTTTTACCAAGATGATCCAATCGGCTATCACACCTCAACTCACGATAACCTGGCCTATCTCTCTCATTTGATCTCATCTATTCTTTTACTTTATTGCTTTCTAGTTTAGTTATTAGTTTAAACTCCTTTAATCTTCTATTTGTGTTTTTAATTTTTATAGTGCAAGAGATTAGATTCTTGAAGTGGAACCAATCCCTGTGGAGACTATATCTTTTATACTATAACTTGCGACGTGTACACTTGCACAATTGCGGAGCACTTATTACACGCAACAAGTTTTTGTCGCCGTTGCTGGGGATTGGCAATTGGTGTTAGTTGTTTTTGTTATTTCATTTTTTTCTCGTAGTTTTACTAACTTTTCTTTTTGTTTGTTTTATCAAAAAAAAAAATTTAGGTGCGCTACAAGTTAAGGGACATCAACATGTTGGGAAATAAAAGCCGATCTATTCTAGAGATGATGTTGGAAGATATGAATCAATCCAATCAAGAGTTTCTTGCACCCTTTGATGATTACCTATACCAACCGAGAAAAGCCCAAAGAGCCTATACCGTGGAAAAATCTTCTGCTATGTGTGGAGAACATCATGTGTTTGAAAATTTCCCTCACATTTTCGGTGCATATGACTACATAGAGGACCATAGAGGGAACCATCAACAAAATTCTTCATGGTATGGTCAAAAAGCTCAAAATTGTTTTTACCATAACAATTTTGCCGTAGCAACAGATATGCCATGGCAATGTAGTCCTTTTCAAGAGCATTCCAATTCCTTGAAGGAAACGTTGCTAGCTTCCTTGGCTAGACTTGACAGATCAATTGAAGGGACTCGAGAGCTATCAAAGTCAATGGATACGAGGATAGCTCAGTGGGATGCAACCTTAGGGGAATCAGAAGATCAATTGAGGAGATCCACATATGTCATGGATACCATGCACCAACAATCCATTCCGGGGGATACTGACATCCCAAGGCGAGATGATAAGGAGCAATGCAAAGAAAGCTCTTCGATGTGTGGGGAACAACTAGAACCTCCAAGTCAAGAGGATGCCAATGAGAGAGACTTCC
The DNA here is from genome assembly GCA_019671005.1 of Hibiscus mutabilis. NCBI lineage: Eukaryota > Viridiplantae > Streptophyta > Magnoliopsida > Malvales > Malvaceae > Hibiscus > Hibiscus mutabilis. The sequence goes on along the minus strand of CM033717.1, from coordinate 18,756,711 downwards.
CAACACATGATGAGCCTGAGCAACAAATTGCCTCGACAATGATTGAGGAGCCTGAACAGAGCAATGCCGCAACAACACTCAGTGAAGCTGAGAACAACAATACTACAACAAATTCTGAGGAACTTGATGCCCAGAAGGTTACAACTTTGATGCTGAAGCAGGAATCTGTAGATTGCTCTCATCTACAGTTGCTACGGCAATTGCACGACCACATGCAAGATCAACGAGATGATAATACTTTGCCAATGGAATATGAGCAGGCAATGGTTGAACCTTTTGAATTCTTTAAAAACTCACCTTGTCCATTGCAGGTATGTCTTGAGGAACCGATGTTGGTAGATTTGAAGCCATTGAAATCTCTACTGATGGAGATGTTTGAGAGGCCAAAAGAAAAAGGTGTTTGGATTAAATTAAATTTTTTCAGAAAATTGGTTCTTCCCTTGACTTACAGCAAATTTTGGCAACAGATTGCCACAAAGAATTGGCTATTGCAGCAATTGCCACGACAACGAAGGCTACATCCAACCATGATGGAGTCCGACGAGAATGAGGTAAATAAAATGGTTGGATGTTGATATAATTTTTCCTATTAATATATTTGTGCCTTTAGGAATAGTAGCAAGATGGGAGCATGCATGGACTACAAGGGAACACGAAAAGGAAGACACCTCCACCATGGTAACGCAAAAAGGAGTAGTGGCAAGCACATTGGCCAAACTCTTTTTGGGCAATATTATCACTCGATGAAGGGTGCGGATGGACTATAAGAAGCATCGAAAATGACCATCCTCAAGTTTTGTCAGATATACAGTAACATTAGAAGATGCATGATGGCACTCTTTTCAGACATGGCCGAAGACTTCCTTGAGATCTTCATGGATGATTTTTCCGTTTTTGGTAATGACTTCAACAATTGCCTCGGCAATTTAGAGAAGGTGTTGGCAAGATGTGAAGAATCCAATTTAGTCCTTAATTGGGAGAAGTGCCATTTTATGGTAGATGAAGGAATAGTGCTCGGCCATAAGATTTCATCCAAGGGAATTGAAGTAGACAAAGCCAAGGTGGACGTGATCGAGAGACTACCCCCACCATGTTCGGTTAAAGGAATCTGAAGCTTTCTTGGACATGCAGGATTTTAAAAGAGGTTCATTCATAATTTTTCTAAAATTACTAAACCCTTGTGCAATTTGCTTGAACAGGATAAAGTCTTCAATTTTGATGAGCCCAAGCATTCGAAACCCTAAAGGAAAAGCTTGCCTCGACACCCATTGTCGTTCCACCAGATTGGACGCTACCTTTTGAGCTCATGTGTGATGCCAGTGATTTCGCGGTAGGAGCAGTCCTAGGCCAACGCACAGGAAAGGAACAAAAAAATCAAGTGGCCGATCACTTATCACGTTTAGAACGCAATAGGGAGGCGGACGCGGATTTAGAGATATGCGATGCATTCCCGGATGAGAAACTTTTAGTTGCCTCGGCAACCCTCGATGCCGCAGCAGCTCTTGACGCGCATGCCTTGGCAACTCCAGACGCGCACGGCTCAACGACCACTGATGCCGCAGTAACCCTTAACGGCTCGACAACCATAGATGTGCATGCCTCGACAACCCTCGACGCCTCAGCAGCTCTTGACGCGCACGTCTCGGCAACTCCAGACGCGCACGCCTCGGCAACCACTGATACGCACTCCTCAACAACCATGGACGCATATGCCTCGTCAACTCTATACACACACGATTTGGCAATCTTGGGAGCAGTCGCCACGGTAGCACATGCCTCGGCAATACCCTGGTACGAGGATTTAGTTAATTTCCTTGTTTATGGTATTTTACCTTATGGCCTTACTTACCAAGGGAAGAAGTGGTTCCGCCATGATGCTAAGCATTACTTTTGGGACGAGCCTCTTTTGTTTAAAAAATGTGCAGATCAGGTCATATGCCGATGTGTCCCTGAAGAAGAGCAGCAGAATGTACTCCGGTAATGCCATTCTTCACCCTATAGAAGACATTTTGAAAGAACTCGTACCGCGGCCAAAGTTTTGCAATCGAGTTTGTATTGGCCAACACTGTACAAAGATGCCGAAGAGTTTTACAAGCAATGTGATCGTTGCCATAGGACGGGCAATATCACCCACAAACCAATGGGCAAGCAGGAATTTCCAACCGGGAACTGAAGGGTATACTCGAGAAAGTTGTAAATCCCTCTAGGAAAGATTGGTCAGCAAGACGAGATGACGCACTTTGGGCATATCGCACTGCATTCAAAATACCCTTAGGTATGTCCCCCTTCTGACTTGTCTATGGCAAAATATGCCATCTACCGGTGGAAATCAAACACAAGGCATATTGGGCAATCAAGACCGTGAATATGGATTGGGAAAGTGCTGGGCAAAAGCGTTTGTTAGACCTCACCGAGATAGAAGAATTCCGTGCACTCGCCTATAACAATGCACGAATCTACAAGGAGAAAACAAAGCAATGGCATGACAAGAAACTATTACCGCGGCAATTCATGCCAGGGCAACTAGTTCTCTTATTCAATTATCGGCTAAAACTTTTCCCGGGAAAACTAAAATCAAGATGGTCGGCACCATTCGAAGTTGTCAAACCATTCTCTCATGGTGCTGTGATAATCAAGTCCATCACTGACGAACATGAATTCAAAGTTAACATACAAAGATTGAAGCACTACAACGGTGTCCATGTGGAACGTAACAAAGAAGTGGTCACCTAGGGAGATGCATAAGCATGCTCTCCTTTCAATATTTTCTTTTTCTTTTTATTTTCATTTTTATTTTTAAGAGATATTTTATTTTTCTTCATTATCTTTAGTTTCCAGGTTTTCTTTGTTTTCTTTTCTTTTCCACAACAAGACTCACAACCACCATGCTAAGGAAATTCACTGCCGACTACTTGCCACGACAACCGCAACAGAGGATGCCCCTGCAACTACCTCAGCAGTTGCCACGATAACAGAAACTGACGATGCCCAAGCAATAACAATGGCGTCGGCAACTTCTGATGCCCAAACATGGATCAAATCAAAGCAATACTATTCACGCGGTACCAGCCACAAGCATTCAACCACTGACCGGAAAATGAATCAAGCAAACGACACAAAGAAACTTATCACTCGAGGTGACGACCTCTCCGACTAACTCATTTCATTTAGTTTCTTTTAAATTTTGTTTCACTTTTTCATGCATTGAGGACAATGCTTCTCTTGAGTTGGGGGGGCGTGTTGGTTTCTAGTTAGTTTCATGTTTAGTTGCATTCATCTTTAGCAATCACATATAGGTTGCATATGTTACTTGCCATGCCTTTAATTGGATTTAATTGCTTAAGACTTGTTGAATATCCAATGATGAATTTTTGCCACTGCACTTAATTGAAAGAACCTTTAATTTTAGGATTGCATGAAAAGAACTTAGAATTTTGCTATGACGCTGATTTTTTTTACACGATTGTGGCTTGTTGATTGAAAGAAACTTAGTGAACTTAGGTTGCTTAGAATTTGGGTAAATTTAAAATTGAAAATTAAAATTTAAATTCTTGCTAGAGGTGCCTGAAACTGGCTCTAGTAGTAAACACACTTTCTTGCTAGAGGTGCCCGAAACTGGCTCTAGTAGTTAATGCACATTAAAGAATCGCTAGAGGTGCCCGAAATTGGCTCTAGTCGACTAAAATAAAATGAGAAATTGCTTACGTTGCTAGAGGTGCCCGAAATTGGCTCTAGTGAAAATAAAAATAAATGCCCCGGTAATTAAATTGATAAAGCCTATTGTTCACATAGAATTTTGAAAATCAAATTGTACACAACTACGCACACACATTGTCACGAGCAGTATAGTTTGATTCCGGGTAATTTTTGTGCTATCCGAAAAATTAAAAGGTGATCATACTTTGTGCCACGGTTCCGAGGTTTGAATTCAAGTTTGAAGCATGTCTTTGATGATTAAAGTCTTGGCAGGTAATTGTTAGTTTGCATTGCTCGAGGGGTGTGATAAGTGTTCAAAAGTACTATTTTTATTACCCTTTTTACTCATATTATTGTTAGACTTTGGCTCATATTAGTTGCATAATTAGTCATTCATGCATTAATTCATGTTTCTTTCCACCGTTGAGCTTGATTACATAACTTGGTGATTTTTGTGGAAAAAGACGCTACTTTGGTGTGTTTTTGTGTGTGTGCAGAATCACTTGCCTAAACAAGGCTAGAACCCAGTTGCCGTGGCAAAGCATGAATGAGATGCCGATGTATTTGCCAGGGCAATGCACAAGGTGATGCCGAGCTAGTTGCCAAGGCAATTTTCGACAAAGAATAAGATGGTATGGTAGTCAAAATTGATGACTAGATAAGCCCACGATGACGCGGAGAAAAGTTAAATCCAAAAGGAGTTTGATTTCCATGAAGAGGTTAAAGAGAAATTAAATCCCAAGAAGATAAGAGAAGTTCTAGAAGGAATTTAAATATAATAAAGAATTATATTCTTTAAAGATATTTAATTCCAATTTAACTTCCTCCTCAAGAAGGATTTTGACCTAGCCATCTCCTATTTAAAGGATCAAGCCATCAAAGAGAGTTGAGAAAGAAGAGAGAATTTTCGACAACATCAAGGGCAAGGAGGATTTAACAAAGCTTCATCCATCCTTTATCTTTTTCTTTATTGTTCAATTAGGTTCATGCTAGAAATTCTTTATCTTGTGTTTATTTGGAACCTAGCCATGAACTAAATCTATTTGTCTAAGGTTATTGTGTCTTGGGGTTGTGAGAAACTATTGGATTTTGTTTAGGTAATAAGAATTTGCACTTTTCTATTCAAGGTTTATTCATTCTTGGTTCTTATTCTTGTTTGCGAGTGAATTGGGAGAAGATCTCGTAACTTCATTTATTTATCTAATATCGAGAGAGTTAGATTCAAGAAACGAATGAGTATGATCTTTATTCAATCTATTGATGGTGAAGATTAATCCGGCTTAGGAATAAGTTAAGGATTTCAACGGCTAAGAGGAGTGCAAGATTGGTTGTTGTTCACCCTTGATTCACGCAGGGATGTATTATCAAGGTATGCACAAGTAGCTAGGGTTTTGACTTAGGGATAAGAAGAAACCATTGAAGAACGCTCTACCGAACCTTGAAGGTTGCTGCCCAGACGCCCAAGTAGTTGCCCAACTAGTCACCCAGGCAACCATCGATTAGTTGCCAAGGCAACCCGTTGTTGTGCAAGTTGCCATGGCAATTGAGTTGCTCTTGCACTCTTTTTACGAAGACGATCCAATCGGCTATCACACCTCAACTCATGATAACCTGGCCTATCTCTCTCATTTGATCTCATCTATTCTTTTTACTTTATGCTTTGAAGCGGAATCAGATTGCTCTCATCTACAGTTGCTACGGCAATTGCACGACCACATGCAAGATCAACGAGATGATAATACTTTGCCAATGGAATATGAGCAGGCAATGGTTGAACCTTTTGAATTCTTTAAAAACTCACCTTGTCCATTGCAGGTATGTCTTGAGGAACCGATGTTGGTAGATTTGAAGCCATTGAAATCTCTACTGATGGAGATGTTTGAGAGGCCAAAAGAAAAAGGTGTTTGGATTCGTAAATTTTTTCAGAAAATTGGTTCTTCCCTTGACTTACAGCAAATTTTGGCAACAGATTGCCACAGCAATTGGCTATTGCAGCAATTGCCACGACAACGAAGGCTACATCCAACCATGATGGAGTCCGACGAGAATGAGGTAATTAAATGGTTGGATGTTGATATAATTTTTCCTATTAATATATTTGTGCCTTTAGGAATAGTAGCAAGATGGAGGGCATGCATGGACTACAAGGGAACACGAAAGGAAGACACCTCCACCATGGTAACGCAAAAAGGAGTAGTGGCAAGCACATTGGCCAAACTCTTTTTGGGCAATATTATCACTCGATGAAGGGTGCGGATGGACTATAAGAAGCATCGAAAATGACCATCCTCAAGTTTTGTCAGATATACAGTAACATTAGAAGATGCATGATGGCACTCTTTTCAGACATGGCCGAAGACTTCCTTGAGATCTTCATGGATGATTTTTCCGTTTTTGGTAATGACTTCAACAATTGCCTCGGCAATTTAGAGAAGGTGTTGGCAAGATGTGAAGAATCCAATTTAGTCCTTAATTGGGAGAAGTGCCATTTTATGGTAGATGAAGGAATAGTGCTCGCCATAAGATTTCATCCAAGGGAATTGAAGTAGACAAAGCCAAGGTGGACGTGATCGAGAGACTACCCCACCATGTTCGGTTAAAGGAATCAAGCTTTCTTGGACATGCGAGGATTTTAAAAGAGGTTCATTCATAATTTTTCTAAAATTACTAAACCCTTGTGCAATTTGCTTGAACAGATAAAGTCTTCAATTTTGATGAGCCCAAGCATTGAAACCCTAAAGGAAAAGCTTGCCTCGACACCCATTGTCGTTCCACCAGATTGGACGCTACCTTTTGAGCTCATGTGTGATGCCAGTGATTTCGCGGTAGGAGCAGTCCTAGGCCAACGCACAGGAAAGGAACAAAAAAATCAAGTGGCCGATCACTTATCACGTTTAGAACGCAATAGGGAGGCGGACGCGGATTTAGAGATATGCGATGCATTCCCGGATGAGAAACTTTTAGTTGCCTCGGCAACCCTCGATGCCGCAGCAGCTCTTGACGCGCATGCCTTGGCAACTCCAGACGCGCACGGCTCAACGACCACTGATGCCGCAGTAACCCTTAACGGCTCGACAACCATAGATGTGCATGCCTCGACAACCCTCGACGCCTCAGCAGCTCTTGACGCGCACGTCTCGGCAACTCGAGACGCGCGCCGCCTCGGCAACCACCGATCGCACTCCTCAACAACCATGGACGCATATGCCTCGTCAACTCTATACACACACGATTTGGCAATCTTGGGAGCGATCGCCACGGTAGCACATGCCTCGGCAATACCCTGGTACGAGGATTTAGTTAATTTCCTTGTTTATGGTATTTTACCTTATGGCCTTACTTACCAAGGGAAGAAGTGGTTCCGCCATGATGCTAAGCATTACTTTTGGGACGAGCCTCTTTTGTTTAAAAAATGTGCAGATCAGGTCATATGCCGATGTGTCCCTGAAGAAGAGCAGCAGAATGTACTCCGGTAATGCCATTCTTCACCCTATAGAAGACATTTTGAAAGAACTCGTACCGCGGCCAAAGTTTTGCAATCGAGTTTGTATTGGCCAACACTGTACAAAGATGCCGAAGAGTTTTACAAGCAATGTGATCGTTGCCATAGGACGGGCAATATCACCCACAAACCAATGGGCAAGCAGGAATTTCCAACCGGGAACTGAAGGGTATACTCGAGAAAGTTGTAAATCCCTCTAGGAAAGATTGGTCAGCAAGACGAGATGACGCACTTTGGGCATATCGCACTGCATTCAAAATACCCTTAGGTATGTCCCCCTTCTGACTTGTCTATGGCAAAATATGCCATCTACCGGTGGAAATCAAACACAAGGCATATTGGGCAATCAAGACCGTGAATATGGATTGGGAAAGTCTTGGGCAAAAGCGTTTGTTAGACCTCACCGAGATAGAAGAATTCCGTGCACTCGCCTATAACAATGCACGAATCTACAAGGAGAAAACAAAGCAATGGCATGACAAGAAACTATTACCGCGGCAATTCATGCCAGGGCAACTAGTTCTCTTATTCAATTATCGGCTAAAACTTTTCCCGGGAAAACTAAAATCAAGATGGTCGGCACCATTCGAAGTTGTCAAACCATTCTCTCATGGTGCTGTGATAATCAAGTCCATCACTGACGAACATGAATTCAAAGTTAACATACAAAGATTGAAGCACTACAACGGTGTCCATGTGGAACGTAACAAAGAAGTGGTCACCTAGGGAGATGCATAAGCATGCTCTCCTTTCAATATTTTCTTTTTCTTTTTATTTTCATTTTTATTTTTAAGAGATATTTTATTTTTCTTCATTATCTTTAGTTTCCAGGTTTTCTTTGTTTTCTTTTCTTTTCCACAACAAGACTCACAACCACCATGCTAAGGAAATTCACTGCCGACTACTTGCCACGACAACAACCGCAAATGAGGATGCCCCCAACTACTACCTCGGCAGCTTGCCACGATAATGTAAACCGACGATGCCCAAGCAATAACAATGGCGTCGGCAACTTCTGATGCCCAAACATGGATCAAATCAAAGCAATACTATTCACGCGGTACCAGCCACAAGCATTCAACCACTGACCGGAAAATGAATCAAGCAAACGACACAAAGAAACTTATCACTCGAGGTGACGACCTCTCCGACTAACTCATTTCATTTAGTTTCTTTTAAATTTTGTTTCACTTTTTCATGCATTGAGGACAATGCTTCTCTTGAGTTGGGGGCGTGTTGGTTTCTAGTTAGTTTCATGTTTAGTTGCATTCATCTTTAGCAATCACATATAGGTTGCATATGTTACTTGCCATGCCTTTAATTGGATTTAATTGCTTAAGACTTGTTGAATATCCAATGATGAATTTTTTGCCACTGCACTTAATTGAAAGAACCTTTAATTTTAGGATTGCATGAAAAGAACTTAGAATTTTGCTATGACGCTGATTTTTTTTACACGATTGTGGCTTGTTGATTGAAAGAAACTTAGTGAACTTAGGTTGCTTAGAATTTGGGTAAATTTAAAATTGAAAATTAAAATTTAAATTCTTGCTAGAGGTGCCTCAAACTGGCTCTAGTAGTAAACACACTTTCTTGCTAGAGGTGCCCAAACGGCTCTAGTAGTTAATGCACATTAAAGAATCGCTAGAGGTGCCCGAAATTGGCTCTAGTCGACTAAAATAAAATGAGAAATTGCTTACGTTGCTAGAGGTGCCCGAAATTGGCTCTAGTGAAAATAAAAATAAATGCCCCGGTAATTAAATTGATAAAGCCTATTGTTCACATAGAATTTTGAAAATCAAATTGTACACAACTACGCACACACATTGTCACGAGCAGTATAGTTTGATTCCGGGTAATTTTTGTGCTATCCGAAAAATTAAAAGGTGATCATACTTTGTGCCACGGTTCCGAGGTTTGAATTCAAGTTTGAAGCATGTCTTTGATGATTAAAGTCTTGGCAGGTAATTGTTAGTTTGCATTGCTCGAGGGGTGTGATAAGTGTTCAAAAGTACTATTTTTATTACCCTTTTTACTCATATTATTGTTAGACTTTGGCTCATATTAGTTGCATAATTAGTCATTCATGCATTAATTCATGTTTCTTTCCACCGTTGAGCTTGATTACATAACTTGGTGATTTTTGTGGAAAAAGACGCTACTTTGGTGTGTTTTTGTGTGTGTGCAGAATCACTTGCCTAAACAAGGCTAGAACCAGTTGCCAGGGCAGTGTATGAATGAGATGCCGATGTATTTGCCAGGGCAATGCCTGAAGGTGATGCCGAGCTAGTTGCCAAGGCAATTTTCGACAAAGAATAAGATGGTATGGTAGTCAAAATTGATGACTAGATAAGCCCACGATGACGCGGAGAAAAGTTAAATCCAAAAGGAGTTTGATTTCCATGAAGAGGTTAAAGAGAAATTAAATCCCAAGAAGATAAGAGAAGTTCTAGAAGGAATTTAAATATAATAAAGAATTATATTCTTTAAAGATATTTAATTCCAATTTAACTTCCTCCTCAAGAAGGATTTTGACCTAGCCATCTCCTATTTAAAGGATCAAGCCATCAAAGAGAGTTGAGAAAGAAGAGAGAATTTTCGACAACATCAAGGGCAAGGAGGATTTCGACAAAGCTTCATCCATCCTTTATCTTTTTCTTTATTGTTCAATTAGGTTCATGCTAGAAATTCTTTATCTTGTGTTTATTTGGAACCTAGCCATGAACTAAATCTATTTGTCTAAGGTTATTGTGTCTTGGGGTTGTGAGAAACTATTGGATTTTGTTTAGGTAATAAGAATTTGCACTTTTCTATTCAAGGTTTATTCATTCTTGGTTCTTATTCTTGTTTGCGAGTGAATTGGGAGAAGATCTCGTAACTTCATTTATTTATCTAATATCGAGAGAGTTAGATTCAAGAAACGAATGAGTATGATCTTTATTCAATCTATTGATGGTGAAGATTAATCCGGCTTAGGAATAAGTTAAGGATTTCAACGGCTAAGAGGAGTGCAAGATTGGTTGTTGTTCACCCTTGATTCACGCAGGGATGTATTATCAAGGTATGCACAAGTAGCTAGGGTTTTGACTTAGGGATAAGAAGAAACCATTGAAGAACGCTCTACCGAACCTTGAAGGTTGCTGCCCAGACGCCCAAGTAGTTGCCCAACTAGTCACCCAGGCAACCATCGATTAGTTGCCAAGGCAACCCCGTTGTGCAAGTTGCCATGGCAATTGAGTTGCTCTTGCACTCTTTTACGAAGACGATCCAATCGGCTATCACACCTCAACTCATGATAACCTGGCCTATCTCTCTCATTTGATCTCATCTATTCTTTTACTTTATTGCTTTCTAGTTTAGTTATTAGTTTAAACTCCTAAAATCTTCTATTTGTGTTTTTACTTTTTATAGTGCAAGATATTAGATTCTTGAAGTGGCACCAATCCCTGTGGAGACGATATCTTTTATACTATGACTTGCGACGTGTACACTTGCACAATTGTAGAGCACTTATTACACGCAACACACATCAATGAGAGGTATGTTTACCTCCACTTTACGGAACATATCAAGAATCCCCTTCTCCTCAGCTTGTTTATCACGTTTTACCAACCTTGAAGGGAATGGAGGTGGAGTAGCATAGGGAGATGATGCAGGAGAAGCCTGTGACTCGACTTTTTTCTTCTTTTGGGTTTCTACGTCAACATCTCCTGTTTTGGGTTCCACGGCAACATCTTTATGGACTGGCGGTGTTATAACAGTACCACTCCGAAGGGTGGTTGCACTAACATTTTCTCGTGGGTTTGCCTCGGTTTGCGACAGTAACTTCCCTTTGGATTCTAAACGACTTACTGCTAATGTAAGTTGACTTATCTATTTTTCAATTGCTTGAAAATGTGCTTCGGTCTTTAGTTGAAATTTTCTTGGGATAGCGCCAACCTTTCAACAATCGACTCCAACGATGGTTTTTTCGGTTGATACTGCTGTGGTGCAGGTGGTTGATAGTTGAATTTTAGATGGTCGTTCCACCCTAGATTATAGGTGTTGGAGTGAGGGTTTTATAGCCTTTAGGGAGGTCCCGAAAAATTTCCCACTACATTTACTTGCGCGGAAGCATCTTCTTGTAACATCGGACAATAATCCGTAGGGTGGTCCAGCTTTGTGCATATTCTGCAGAGTCTAACTGGACCTATTTTTCCTGCAACAAGAGATTGAACTATATCAGCTAACTTATCGATCTTATTTTCTAAAGAAACTATACTTATCTCGTGAACTTGTCAAGAGGGTTCACTAGAAGGTAGAAACTGTTGAGAGTTAGCAGCCATTGTAGGAATTAAATTCCTTGCCGCATTCAGAGTCATGTTTACAAGTGCTCCTCCACTTGATGCATCAATCATCTTCATCTCCATAGGGGTTAAGCATTCGTAGAAGTATTGAAGAAGTGTTTGTTTCGACAGTCCATGTTGTGGACAATTTGCGCATAACTTCTTGAATCTCTCCAGTAGTCATATAATGACTCAGTGTCATTTTTTCGGATACTCAAGATGCTTCGCCTTAGTTTGCTTGCCATGGCTGCAAGGAAAAACCTGTCAAGAAAAAGTCGAGCCATGTCAGTCCACATAGTAACCGAATTAGATGGTAAATCAAATAACCAATCTTTAGCTAATCGGCTAAAGAAAAAGGGAAAGCACGAAGTTTGATTTGATCTTCGGATACTCCCTGTGGTTTTGTGCTTAAATAAACCATGTGAAATTCTTTGAGATGCTTGTGCGGGTTTTCACTGGGAAAACCATGATAGGTTGGTAAAAGATGTATTAGGCCCGTCTTGAGTGCGAATGGTGTTTCTCCATTCGGGAATGTAATGCACAGTGGTTGTTGATTATCCAGTGCCGCGACAAGTTCACGAATAGTTTGATCTTCTTCTGCCATCAGAATATGTTCTGCGTTGTTGTACTCAAAGTATGTTTCAGCTTCTACGGATGTTTCTAGGTCTCGTTGGAATTGTTGTTGTCGCTATCTTCTTTCCCGAAGTGTGCGTGCGTGCAGTCTTTGAGCTACTATTTCAATTTCTGGTTCAAAATCTGCTAATTTTCCCAGATTCTTCATGGTCATACATCAAAACAAACTTTAATCAGTAACTTTGCTGGAGTCCCCAGCAACGACGCCAATTTGACAAGCGTCTTAATTGTCAAATAAATTATCTTTAATCTCAAATAAAATGAATAAATAATGTAGTAATAGAAAAGAAGGGTTGATCCGTAGGGACTAAGGAACTTCTGATATTATAAGGTTTTGATTCTGACTTTGTTGCGAAAGTAAGGAAAATAGGGTTGATTAAGAGAATTAAGTAGAGAATATAAATAGAGTGATTTGGAAAATGAATTTAGAAAAATAACGAAAGTAAAGTTTGGAGAGAAATTTGATTAAATAGAATAGCCTCAAGCTTAGCTTAGCCTTAACTCGAATTGATTATCGAAAAAGATCTTTTCACCGGATACACGTTGGTTATAGTCTACAAGGCCCAACCCTTGTAACTTACTTTTCACTTTTGTAACCAATAGTCTAAAGGAAATATTTGGAATTCACTGCTTACTTGGACTAGCCACAACTATCGTCGCTAGTGCCAAAGTAGTTTAAGTGTTTAGAAAAGCCCGACTAGGATCATGTTGTCTCAATGAGAATCGAATCCGATCTCAATTTCTCTTAGTGAATCTGACGCTAAGTGTGTTCATAGGAAGTTGAATTTTCTACAAGCCGATCCTTCCTCCCAACAATAAATATGAACAACATTCAAGTCAACGCTAGCTTTTTGAAATGAAAGTGTAAAGATTTTACGAAAGGCCGATTACCGATCTAGGTTTTTAGAAAATTGAAAATGTTATCCGAAGATATTAAGTATTTTTCTATTCTCACAAAATGAATCGAGGCATCACTTTAAGCCTTTGGTTAATAGGAAAATTTAGCTAAGCATGATTATGGCAAAAATCATACTTAGCATTTTAAAAGAAAATAAACAATAAAAAAACCCTAAGAGAACAAGAACGTAAAGAGAATTTTATAAAACTTAAAAAACAAGAACAAACTAAGAATGAGAGATGATTTGAGCTTACCCCAAATTGGGTATTTATAGTATTCTAAAACCCTAAAAATAACGTAAAAATATTAAAAGATAAATCCTAAAAATATTCAAATTAAATCCTAAAAGATAATTTCCAAGTTTTGAAATTCAAATCCCAGCTGATCTGCTATATGTTGTTGATGACATCACTTCTGGAATCTGCTGCCATGATCTTCTAAAAGGTGCTGACTGGATGCCACGTCAGACTTCATGCCTAGACTCATGCCCGCTAGCCTAGCCTTGATTCCAGAAAATAAAACCGCAGAATTTTGTTATTTTAAGTGTAATTTCCAGAATTGAAATCCTACATAGAAAACACACAAAAACATCCAAATCAACAACATGAACTAACTATTAAAGGCATAATTAAAGATAAAATAGTAGCCAAATAAACTACTTATCAGCAATGAAATTTAATTTAATTCATAAACAATAAGCTTACTAGATTTCGTGTTATTCCAACATCAATTGCCTCATCAATTTTAACTATACAATGTTACTGACCAATGTTCAATGCTCCAAACTTGGTTCAATTAACTTATAACTGATTTACCTATATCGTTATCGATACTCGTGAGGCTGTATTGATATGCATGTGTCATGACCGTTAAAACAGTTAAGATCTAATAAGCCCGTACCGATACGATACTTGCCCGTATCAGTACGCAAGACATGGTTTATAATTTATCTAGTTTTGATGTCCAAAGCTTGTATCGGCACAACTAGGGACCGTACCGGTACTTGTTGACCCGTTTCGATACGCCCTGAGACCTTATCGATGCATTTAATTTTCCAAATTTGAGTGTTGAAATTTTGAATCGATACGCTTCTTTGATGTATCGATACACCCTGTTGATCGATGTTGACCATGTCCAAATATGCACACCTGTATTGATACGCCATCACCCGTATCGATACGACCTGCACTATAATGACAAATTTTGTCTGGTTTTTAATCATTCTAACCTATTAAACATTGTCCAAATCCAATGAAATATTACCAACAAGTTTATAACACTATAATCTCCTAGCATATCAAATTTTATAGCCATCCAAATCCATTTACCACGTTTTCACCTTTTAGGCCAAGTATGCGATTTTAGTCACATTTAAGCTCACCAAAAGGGGCCATTTAGGGTCTAAGGCATAGTTAAAAACAAAGGACAATACTATAGCACCATGTACCCGACCTAAAAGGAATACAAGCGTAGAACGTGTTACCAAGCAAACCTTCCGAGGTTTGTTATCAAACTAAACAAAATTTTAGACTCGACTGAACTTAGCAAGTGAAAAACAGAGTAATTCAAAACCTTTCAATATGAAAATGCAACTTATTCTCAAACTTAACTCGGAAGGGCAACTATCTTTTATTTCTCATCACACGAGCCCTAAGAGTACATCTTAGGAGTATTACTATAATTCTTTATTAGAACTAAAAGTTCAATTAGGAGATCAACAAAGCTCTAGATTATCACAATTTCTACAAACAAATCTTTTATCTGACCTATAACACAACTTTCATAGCTAAGAGCTTACCCTTCTTCCTTTAAGAAACTTTTTTAGCTAACAATCATTCAACAAACATGAATTTGCCCCCCTTCAAATCTCCATAGATGCTAAACCGATTTCTTTTCTCTCATTCCACTTTCGGTCAATCAAAGGAAACAATGGAATTGACCAAGAAATTGTTAGGAATTCCTTGGGACAAATTGTCTACATGGCATGGCAATTCAAAGCCATGTATAATGGCCATTTAGTGTTTTCAATTTAGCATGCATCCATCTCCTTTTCCAAAATTTCATTTCAGTCCTTTAAACTTAAGTGTACCTATTCCATAGTCATACTATTTGGTCCTTTGATAAAAATCCATCTAGTATTTCTTTCTTTCAAAAAGGTCCCACTCTTTAATTAGTAAACAATTTATTGAGGCTTCCTTATAACAAGTAAGTTACCACTAATTAATGTCATACTAGTAGGCTACATTTCGAGATGTTACAAATCCTCCCCCTTAAAAGAAATTCGTCCTCAAATTTCTCTACTGCTAATAAGTTTGTATTATCATACTCAAAATATTTTTGTATATTGTAAGTTTCAAATAGAGTAAACTATTTGTATTGGTTCAATTTGCCAATACCAAACAAAAATTTGAACTCCTAGGTGGCACACTAGACTTATGACAATGTAGTGAGTACATGTTCAGTCTGAGAATCGACTAAACCATGCTCTGATACCAATTTGTAACACCCTCTACCTGACCTAAAAGGAATTCCGGCGTAGAACGTGTTACCAAGCAATCCTTCTGAGGTTTGTTATAAACTAAACAAAATTTTATACTCGGCCAAACTCAGCAAGTGAAAAACAGAGTAATTTAAAACCTTTCAATATGAAAATGCAATTTATTCTCAAACTTAACTCAGAAGGGCAACTATCTTTTATTTCTCATCACATGAGCCCTAAGAGTACATCTTAGGACTATTACTATAGTTCTCTATTAGAACTAAAAGTTCAATTAGGAGATCAACAAAGCTCTAGATTAGCACAATTTCTACAAACAAATCTTCTATCTAACCTATAACACAATTTTCATAGATAAGAGCTTACCCTTTTTCCTTTAAGAAACTTGTTTAGCTAACAATCCTTCAACAAACATGAATTTGCCCCCTTCAAATCTCCATGGATGCTAGACCGATTTCTTTTCTATCCTTTCACTTTTGGTCACTCAAAGGAAACAATGGAATTAACCAAGGAATTGTTAGGAATTCCTTGGGACCGATTGTCCACATGGCATGGCAATTCAAATCCATGTTTAATGGCCATTTAGTGTTTTCAATTTAGCATGCATCCATCTCCTTTTCCAAAATTTCATTTCAGTCCTTTAAACTTAAGCATACCTATTCCATAGTCATACTATTTGGTCCTTTGATAAAAATCTATCTAGTCTTTATTTCTTTCAAAAAGGTTGCACTCTTTAATTAGCAAACAATTTATTGAGTCTTCCTTATAACAAGATAAGTTACCACTAATTAATGTCATACTACTAGGCTACATTTCGGGATGTTACAAATACATCCATACTAAAAAGACCATAAGTGACTATTCCAACTACTTTGCCACCATACTAGGAGTTCATAGATTCGATATACATTACTTTAGCTTGGTTGTGACTTGCCAAAATCTTCCAACTTCTTCGATCTCCAACCACGAACCCCTTAACCTAAAATGTACGAAATGAAATGCATTAGGCATCATTGCCTAGTGAGGTAGTCACATACAATAACAATAACAATCAAATGCATTCCAAATTATGTATTAGCAATAGCAATGCAAAGAATAATTGATAACAATGCAATGATCATGTTCAATAGCAATAACATCATATTTCAATAGGAACCCTTGGATCGATTCGGGATAGTGGATACGCGAATTCCTACACCTCGCCAAATCAATGAATGGTCTAGTCCCTCCACCTCGCCAAAATGACCAATAACACAAACATCACTCCACCTTGCCACAATATAGGTCGTTGCCCAAGGACCGTATTCCATATGTACACTGAGCTCATGAATTTTATGTCATGTCAATTGTATCCAATGTCCTTCGAATCCAAGGTCTGGTGACAATATCAATAATCAATGTTCAATAGCAATAACAATGTTCGATATTTCCAATGTCCTTATCAATGTTCAATAGCAATAACAATAATGATAGCAATGTTTAATGATCTCAATGACGATGCCAATGGACTATGCTTCACTTCCAATGTTTCGATAACAATAACTATGTCAATATCCATGCTCAATGACAACGACTATAACAATAAAAATGGCTATATTCTATGACCAATATTCTATACTTTCATAACTCAATGACAACAACAGTAGAGAAATCAATGGCTATGTTTAATAACAATGAAAATGACAATATCGGTGCTCAATAATCAATACAATAGCTTACCGATGCTTACCAAGATTGTCCACTAAGTGGTTCAATGCAATATCCCTTAACAACGGGTTAGCAATACTAATTTCCATGACGATGAGATAGAGAAAGGCACCTAGCCTAATCCCGAGACTCTGACTATACTCACCTCAATATTTTGAAGCTCCTACGGCTCTCGAATTGAAATTCCATTGTTCCTAGATTTCGACGGTGATGGTGGATGATATTTCCCCACTTACTGAGCTAGGTAAACAATAGGAAATTGTTTGAATCAACAATACGATATCGTAATCAATATAAAGATATCATAATCAATATCTAAATTCAATATAGCCATTAGCTATAACATATCCATGGATTGAAGCTTTGAAAATCCTATGTTCCATGGATGATCAAAACCCTAACTTAAAATTAAACTCAATATATCTATGGATTTCAACAATTGTTTGAGGAATTAAGCTTACCTGATCGATGGCAATAATTCGATATCAATGAATCGAAGAAACATAACTTTTTGAATGTCACCAATGAAGGTGCTTGCTTAGTTGGAGATGATGAAAACAAGGGAGGTGTTGGCTTTTTTTTCAATTGGGTAAGACTTCTATTCCTCTTACTCATCTTTTAGTTCTACTACCCGAATTAGCTTCCCTTACTATGAAGGAAGCTGGTTTCTACTATCCACGTAGATTGTGTTTAAAATTGAGGAGGGGCTATTCGCAAGGTTAGTCCCTCAACTCTCAATACTATATGCCTTTGCACCCCAAACTTTAAATTTCTATAATTTAGTCACTAGACAGATTTCAATGCATTCAATAAGGTCCTTAAACAATAAATTGACTCAATTAGAGTCCAATATCGGTGCAATTGACCTCACGGTCAAAGTCAATACAATATTTAGACCTTTTTGGTGTAGGGTTTTTGATCCCTAGAACCCAATTCTGACTAGATCGATTTTTGGGTGTTACACTACCGACCGCATACTTCGACAATTCAACTTTGTCCAATGGATTTCAGAGCCACCACCAAATATGGACGAATTACATCACTTAATGCGACAAGGGAAGACGGAGGTCCATTGGGGGCATCATCACGAGGTGTGGGTAGGCGAGTGGATGACAAGATTTGGTAAGCGACCCCCCATTTATGTACCCATTGTGGAACATATTGTTACATATGAGTATAATTTATGGTACGAATAAAATGGGAAGCTACATATACTAACCCAGAGGAGAGCAAACGAGAAATAGATATACCTCCTCCAAACCGTCTGCTGACGTAATGAGGTACAAGATTGGGGGAACAAAGCTAGAGAAGAAGAAAACACCCTCCAAGGGCCTCATCATTGGGAACATCATAGGCACCTGCCCAGTCAGCAACACAGCCTCAGACACCGGTGCTAGCACCCACATTTATGCGCTTGACTTATTCATCATTTCACCCTATAGGTAGTAGTCTGTTTATGGGGAGTCCGTTTGAAGTTTTTTTCACGGACGTGTTTCGTCCCTTTATGACGGTTCTTCTAGTCTATTTTCCGACATTGCTTTATGCATTTGTTCCTCCAGTATATGAAGTTCCACCATTTGCAACACAATTTGATTCCGGTATTGTTTAGTAGGTGATGCCATAGAGCTTATTTTACACTAGTCTTAGTGCAAGCGGTAGTACTCTAGATGTATATGGGGATGATGATGACGATGGTAATGATGATGATGATGGAGTACGTCCTATTCGAAGGAATCTGCATTGGTATCATCGTCCACCACAGTGCGATACGGGTGGACATAGACGTCATTAGGATGGATCTATTAATAACTTGAATTATGTACAGAAACTTTTTTAATCCTTTAATCCAAAAAATACATTTTACCTTATTTTATTTGTTGTGTGTGCCTTGTGTATGTGATAAATAATATTTAAATTATATATTTATTATTTTATTTTTTTAAAAAATACACATTAAATATTTTTAAAAAGATAATAATTAAATAGCTTTAAGTGATAGATGTAGACACCATTAGAGATAATTTATAATTATAATGGATTAAATATTTGTGAATAAGATGCACGAAGTTATGCTTAGCTAAAGTGAATAGAAGCGGAGTCAGTTTTTGTGTCATCATAGTCTGTAGACATGTAGTTACGCATTAGAACTGCTTATTCGTCTTTTGACAATGGAGTTGCTACTATGTTTCTTAATGAATATGCTTCTTCATCAAATTTGACAGTTAGCTCGATGTCCGTACCCCCCACACGAGTGTAACCCCTAAACATCTTGCGAAGGTCACTTGCATTTGATAAGGTGAGCATATAATGTGCTTCAGAGCTAGGCTCATCTATGGGTATTTTCGCCAACAAATAAGACATTTGGTGTGTTGTAAATTTGCTAAGCTACAATGAAATCAAATCATATAACTCATCTTCGTTGATCTTTTTGTTGAAGAAAGTGTAGAAATAAGTTTGGGAATGGAACACCATTGCAGAAAATGTTGCAATCTTTTGGAGAATTTTGACGATTGATGGACGTCTACAAATCAAATCATTTAACTTAAGCTACGATGGTTGGACGTTTTTATAGACGGGGGAATTTGAATTTTGATTTAAAAAATGGAACCCATTTTTTGTAGAAAGCGAGTTCCATTGACATGTCATATCTATGGCGTACTCTGGTGCTACCATGTCAGGAATCTCTGCAGACCTCGCGCTCTACAGAAAGTGAGATCCCTACCATGTTAAGAATCTCTACAAATCTCACTTTCTATAGAGCGCAAGGTCACTAACATGTCAATCTTACTAACAAAACGTGTCTGACACGTCCGAAAAATAAAGATTCCTTTAGTTTTGGAGGACGAATAATTGTTGATCTTGGTACCCCTTATATCAGACAGAAACGAAGGAGCCTAAACACCAAACAATTGCTATCAATTGCAGTAGTTCATAGAAGCCAAGGAGAAGAGAAGTTAAGAACACCAACCTAATTTGCAAGATGTCACTTTCAGATAAGTGTTTCAATTATAAGTTTATGCGAGACTTCTCTATTCTTACATAGATTGAAGTCATTAAAATGAAGTTAATGTTTGTTCTTCTTTCTGGATTATCATAGATATTCTTAAAATATGTTGAGATGAGGAACTATTACTACTTTGGTATACTATGATGGCTAGATGGTCGCTAATTCATCTCTCGGTATTGTCTTTCAGCCCTCAAATACTGTAACGCTAATTCTGCCGATGAAATTAACGTATAACAAGTTGAAGAAGAAGTAAAGAAAAATGTTCCACATACTCGTGGAAAAAATTTGGAACCGTTGAAGTATCGAATACCGACATCGTTAGAACCATTAACCTACTCAATATTCCATGTTGTAGACAACCATGATGTGGAATTGATTGTGGAATCCCACTTGCGTTATTCATTAGGAGGGCCCCTTGAGCTGTATGTAACTTTTCTGATGATGATGGTGCTATCAGAGTCCAAAATTGGAGACGGGGGAATTTTAACTTTGATCCTAATGCCAATGTTTAGAGTCTGACAACCAATTTACGAATGATTTCAACTTATTAAGTACACAGTCCCTGCAACGACTTCTGTACATCGTCATCTTCTATGGCAAGACATTCTTGCATAGCTATTTTCGACTTCAACTTGAACCTGCCAGTGAATTTTAACTTTGGTGCATCATCGACTTCTATGCCAAGACCCCTAACGTACAATCTATATAGTATAGGTGTTAAGTGTGTAAAAGTACTATATTTTCCACCCTTTTTCTTATAATTATTGTTAGACGTAGGCTCATTTTAGTTGCATTCATAGTCATTCATGCATAATTCTCGAGTTTCCTTCATTGATAAGCTTGATACTATATTTTGGTTGGTTTGCGGAAAAGATGCTACTGGTGCGTGTTATTTTGTGCAGGACTGGATTGCCATGGCAAGCAAGATTTGCCATGGAAATTAAGGAAGAATATTGAAGGGTCTACCATGGCAATTGAAGCGGATTTCTAAAGGCACGATGACTGGATAAGTCCACCCGATTCAAGATAAGAACGAAAGTCAAGCGGCAAAACCTAAAAATCTGGATATCCACACAGAGTTTGAAGGGGATAAAAAGTCAGATTTGTAAGGAGTTTGAGGATAAAAATAAATGAGATTTAATATCTCTTTTATTCCAACTTAAACTCATTCTTATCAACAACAAATCTAACCTAATAATACCTTATAAATGGAAGACCAAATTGCAGCCTCCGGGGTGTGCTTGACGAGAGAGAGAGGGGGGCTAATCGCAAACTTCATCTTCTTCCTTACTCATTTTATGTGATTCATGTTGGGGATTTTATCTTTTGTATTTCTTTTGCACCCAACCATGAACTAAACTAAATTGGCTTGGGTTATTGGGTTTTTGTGGTTATGAAAATGATTGGATTTGTTTATGTTTTTATTGCAATTTAATTCAAAGTTTGTTCATTCTTGATTCTTATTTTGATTTCGAGTGAATTGGGAGAGGATCTCGAGAGTTATCCTTTTATCTAGCATCGGGAGACTTAGATTCAAGAAACAAATGAGCATGATCTTCATTCAACAAATCGTTAAGGGAGGTTAATCTATCTTAGGAATAAGATTCAGATTTCAACGGCTAAAAGAAGTGTACGATTGGTTGTTGGTCACCCAAGGTTAACGCAGGGATGTATCACCAAGGCATGCACAATAAGGTAGTGTTTCGGTTAGGGATAACTAGAAGCCATTAAAGAACCCTTCGCCGAGATTTGAAGGAAGAAACCCAATTGCTATGGCAATTGAAGAATTGCCTCAGCAATCAAGTTGCCACAACAATCAATTACCACGACAGTTCATTCGGCATTCACACCACTAATCATGATAACTCAGCCTACTCTCTTCTTTGATCACAATATTCTTTTATTTACTTGCGTATTTATATTTCTCGTTAACTTCAAAACTCATATCATTACCATTTATTCATTTTTAGTGCTAGAAGTTAGAATCCAGAGTTTTACCAATACATGTGGAGACGATATCTTTACTTTACTATTACTTGCGACGTTTATACTTGCACCATTTGCGTTGCACTCAAATCACGCAACAAGTTTTTGGCGTCGTTGCCGAGGATTGACAATAGCGACTTTGTTTTTATTTTCTTGCACCTTTATTTATTTATTTTTGTGTCCGATTTCAAGAGGTTAATTACTTTGGTTTTTTATTGGTGTATAATTAGGGCGAGACTGACAACACTAGATTATCCATTTGAACCAAAAATCAAACATGTTTTTCGTAGACGAAGAAGAGAGTTGAGAGAAGAGATGGCAGATCCACCTAATGATCTAGTTGGTAATCTGACTGCCAACGACAATCAGAATGACGTAGCAGGAGTCGTGGTAGCCTTACCGAATCAACCGGTTATTGCACATAATAGACCCATTCGAGACTACTTAGAACAAGATCTTGACGATCTCACTCCAAGAGTTGTCGCACCTGAGATTCAAGTCACCCACTTAGAGTTGAAGCTTGTGATGTTCAATATGATCAATACAGTTGGTAAGTTTGGCAGATCAGCGACTGAGGATGCCAGACAACATCTCAAATCTTTCTTAGAAATATGTGATTCATTTAAGATACAAGGAGTCCTCAAGGACGTCCTAAGGCTGAAATTATTCCTTTATTCACTGAGGGATAGGGTGAAAAAATGGTTGAATAGTATCCCATCTAGATCTTTAGAATCTTGGGTCGATTTGTGTCGGAGTTTCCTTTCTAAATTTAGTTTTACAAATATGACTGATAAACAACGTAATGGCATCACTTTTTTTCGACAAGAAGATGATGAGTCCATGTACGAGGCTTGGGAACGGTATAAGGAGATTTTACGTAAAGGTCTCATGCACGGATTCAGAGGTTGGACGTAAGTAACATTGTTTTACAATTTAATCAATGCACCGACGAGATTGATGTTGAATGCCTTGGTGAATGGAACGCTTCTAGACAAATCAACAGAGGAAGCTTGGGAGATTTTGGACAGACTTACCAAGAATGGCTATCAGTTCTCAACCACTAGAAGGGGAATAGTCAGGCGAAATACCTCTTCAATTGAACTTGATTCGTCAGACACTATTTTAGCACAGTTGTCCACATTAACCAATTTGGTTAAAAATATGCAGCGGCCCAACAACACACAAGAGATCAAGGTAGTAGACTCATTTTGTGATTTATGTAATGGTAACCATGATTCTTCTGAGCGTATGCAGAACCCAAAATCTAGCTTTTACGTTGGAAACTACAACCAAAACAACAATGTGATGTCCAACACGTACAATCCAGCATGGAGGAAGTACCCTAACTTCTCATCAAGTAACCAAAACAATGCTATTAATCAGCACAATTAGAATACACAAGCATCCAGATTCTAGGAAAACATGCCACCAAAACAGATACAGCAACAACATCTGTTAATGCTTTTATGTTAAAAACTGAATCTTATATGGCTAAGAATAGCAATTTCATGAGAAGGACTGATGCTTTCATTAACAGGACTGAGATGATACTACAAAACTAGGAGGCAACTTTGAAATCATTAGAGACACAAGTCAGGCAATTTGCCCAAAACTTGAATACGAGACCACTAGGGAGTTTACCCAACGATACTAAGGTCACAAAGGGAATATGTCAGAGCAGTGTAAGGTAATTACCACTCGAAGCGAAAAAAAGCTAAATGTTGCACATGCTCAGCCTACAAAGAACAATCAATTAGCAAAATAATCTTTCGTAATTGCCTCGACAATTTGAGATGCCGCGACAATTCCCGATAACAATTCCAAATCGGATAAAAAGGATGAGGAGATCAGAATACTGCCATCATTCCCACAGAGCCTAGAAAGGCAAAAATAAGAGTACTAGTTCAAGATATCCTTGACATCCTGAAGCAAGTCCATATCAACATGTCATTGGTTGAAGTAATAGAACAAATATCAAACTATGCTAAGTTCCTTAAAGACAAAGGGATACATGGCAATGTTGCACATCTGATTGCCACCCAAACTAAAGGATCCCGAAAGTTTTACAATACCTTGTGCAATCAGAAATCACTATACCGTGAAGACTTTATGTAATCTTAGGGCAAGAATTAACCTTATGCCAAAATCTACTTTCCAATGATTGGGCATGGGGAAGGTAAGACCCACGACAGTTATGTTACAGCTTGCAGACAGATCTTATGTACATCCAGAGGGAAAAATCGAGGATATTCTGGTAAGAGTCGATAAATTTATTTTTCCCGATGATTTTATTATTTTGGATTGCGAAGAAAATAAGTTTGCACCTATTATTCTTGAGAGACCGTTCTTAGCAAAGGGAAGGACCCTGATTGATGTCGTGAGAGGAGAACTCACTATGCGGGTGAACAATCAGCAAGTCAAGCTAAATGTGTTCCAAAACTTAAAGCATGCTGACGATCCAAGCCAATTCATACAAGCCACCACCGAATTCAATCTTGACATAGAGGAGTATTGCCACGGCAATTGCTTTGTCGAACTTGAGAAACTTGATGAGCCGGACGACAAAGAGCAGAATGAAGAAAATTGGATAGTAAGTCAACCGGGTAAATATTTTGAGCCTTTGGATTACTCAAGTAAGGAAGGTAAACTCGGAAAACCCTTTATTGAGAAACCTCCCATGTTAGAATTGAAACCATTATTAGGGCAATTAAAATATGCTTATTTGGGAAATGATAACACATTGCCCGTAATTATTTCTTCTAAGTTGTAACCGGAATAGGAAAAGAGGTTGATTGAAATGTTGACGCTGTACAAAAAGGCAATATAGGGTGGACAATCACATATTTGAAGGGAATTAGTCCGGCGGTATGCATGCACGAGATCCTATTGGAGGATGGTCATAAACCATCGATTGAGGCACACAAGAGACTTATCCTCACCATGAAGGAAGTTGTGATGAAAGAAATCATCAAATGGCTTGATGTCGGTATCATATATCCTATCTCCGACAGTACATGGGTCAGTCTCGTACAATGTGTAACAAAAAAGAGAGGTATAACTGTGGTAAGTAACGAAAACAATGAACTCGTTCCGACTAGGACTGTTACTGGTTGGAAAGTTTGTATAGATTACCGTAAGTTAAATAAACTACTAGGAAATATCACTTTCCTTTAACCTTTATTGACCAAATGATTGACCGTCTTGTAGGTAAACCTTTTTATTGTTTTCTTGATGGTTATTTAGGTTATAATCAAATCGAAATATCACCAGAAGACCAGGACAAGACCACCTTCACATGCCCTTATGGTACATATGCATTTCGAAGGATGTTGTTCGAATTATGCAATGCCCTGACAACCTTCCAAAGATGTATGATGGCAATATTCTTCGACATGGTGGAAGATTTCCTAGAAACTTTCATGGATGATTTCTCGGTATTTGGAGATAGCTTCCACAATTACTACAACAATTTAGAGAAGGTGTTAGCATGTTGTGAGGAATCTGACCTAGTTTTAAACTGGGAAAATGCCATTTTATGGTGGATGGAGGTATCGTGCTCGACTAAAAAATTTCATCTAAGGGAATCGAAGTAGACAAGGCCAAGGTAGATGTGATTAAGAAATTACCGCCACCAAATTCAGTCAAAGGGATACGAAGTTTTCTCAGACATGCAGGTTTTTACAGAAGGTTTATTCATAATTTTTCTAATATTTCTAAACCCTTGTGTAATTTGCTTGAACATGACACGACCTTCAATTTTGATGATTCTTGTGCCTCAGCATTTGAAGCCCTAAAGAAGTAACTAGCCACGAGACCCAATGTTGTCCCACCCAATTGGTCCCTACCCTTTGAACTCATGTGTGATGTAAGCGATTTCGTGGTAGGAGTTGTTTTAGGCCAGCGAAAAGGTAAAATTTTCCATATGATATGCTACGCTAGTAAAACCTGTTGGAGTATGCCCAAAGACCAATCATGAGATGGTTGTAAAAGACATACTTATTTTATCATGTTTATTAAAAGCCATCATTATTATTTAGTATTATTCTATGTATCTATAAATAAACTAAATTATAATAAAGTCCTTAGAATAATATAGTTATTCTTGATTGTCTTTAGTCAATAATTATTGTGGGCTTGGACAACAATAATGTATTAAGACTAATATTCAATTGATTAATGACAAAGTGTTGTAATTGACATGTAGATGTCAAAATCAATACATAAGTATGTGTTAGGGAATGACATACTGGACTGGCCCACTATGAGCATGTTTCTTGGATTATTATATGACAGCCACAATATTGCTTATGGTGATAACTACATGTATGATCCTCATACTTGAGATCATCATTATTTCAACATCATGAGTGACATATTTTGATACGGTCAAACGTGTGACGTAACTGACTACACTATAAAGACTGATATTGGATATGTCATAATCCATGTAGCGAAATATGGTTGATCAAGATAGGATTTGTCCCTCCTACATAATAGGAGTAATATCATAGGCCACTTGATTGAGTAAGGCTAGAAAATGTATGTCCATGCTCAAATAACTTGATATGGGATATCATAATTATTCGTTTATAATAGTCTACTCAAGATATCAAGAAACATTAGATGGACTATACAAGTGTGACTAATCCATGACTTGTGTCCGATCTAGTTATGAGGACAAAAGGATGAAATACATAAAAGAAGTTAATCACAGAAAAAGGTTAAATCGAGCCACGATTTCATGTAACTTAGGTAGCAATGATGTATTGCTAGATGCCACTCACTGCTTGATATTAGAATTATTCTGGATATTACTGCTAACATTACATGAACCTACAAGGCTCACACCCTATGATTGAAACAAAAAAATATCGATTAGATAGTACGTGTACAAACTTGTTGTACACGTAATTAGTGAGAAACCGAAATTGTTATAATTATTGTAATTATGGATAATTTCGTTTATATATATATGTTAATATTTGATAAGTTATTGTAATTATCAAATATTATTAAAGTATATATATATCTCTAAAAGAAACCTAATTAAAGTAGAATCAGATTCTACATATTTAATTATATTAGGTTAAATATATTGTATATTTAAGAATCCGAATTTAATTAGAATAAGGTTTTTTAAATGCTACATAAAGGAATAAGGTCTAGCAGCCATTAATCCATCATTTTTTAAAAAAAAACTCTCTAATAGTTAGAGAAGATAAAATATTGTTCGTTTCATTCGGGTGGACTGCGTAGAGGTCGGAACGCTATTGTGATGACTCAGATTCAATTTGGTTATTCCGAATTCCCTACGAATTTCCAAATTCCAGATTTATTAAGGTAACGTTTCATCATTTATCACTCTGAATTCATCCCTTGTACATGGATCACTGGTGGATTACGCCGGATAATTTTTCCGCTGCGCCACGGGGTGTACTGGTGTTTCCCAACTGTGGTATCAGAGCCACTTGTACGATACGAATTCGGACTTAAATACTTGGATGCTATTTTTGTATGAGATGCATGTTTTACTTTTTCTGTTTTGACGAGTATATGATTTTTGTGCGAAACGTAGAAATTGAATCCAGTCTCGATTAATATGTTAATCTGTTTTAACAAGATTTTACGATTGATGATTAAGTGTTAATCATGTGTTTGTTACAGTAAGCCTTTGATAATCATATGTTAATAGTTGACATGATGAACATGCGGTTAAGATAGCAGATCATTTTTCGCAGAGGAATAATGGTTGTTCCAGAGTGAAAAACCTTAGAGATTGAAAAATCCCAAAAACAAGAACCTGTTGATAAAATTTATCAAATCGTGAGGTTTTTCCATAGTAATCGAAGTTCCAAAATTAAAAATTTTCCTGGAATACGGGCGGATCAGACGGCCCCGAATCTGCCGGACCGCGTAAGCAACAAAGGTCATAGGAACTATTTAGGTAATCTTAATTAACAAGGTAAAAATGTGTATGTTTTGGATGATATGCACGGTGTTTGAAATGCATGGTTATAGCCCAAATTGCCTATTTACTTTGGTTTTATATAAATACGGCCTGCGTGTCGTGCCTTTCTTTCTTCTAGTGTAATTCTCTTCTCATCTTACTCCCTCGTACGTAAAACGAGTTTCTGAAAAATTGTAATATTTACGGAGAAAGCATGGACCAAAGGAGCAGACTGATGGGCTGATCAAAGGTGGATTAGGTTCTTGAGAAGCAAGTTCTATCTTTAGTAATTTTGGTTCTCCCATTGGCTTGGGATAGGCCAGCTTAGTTTTAAGGGCTATAACCATTGCATTTATATTTACTGCTTTACATGTATGTGATACAATGTATGGTTTTTAGCATGATGGTAACTGATTAGATCATAATAAAATGGTGAGATTAATATAAAAAAAACCCTCCATATTTAATTAAAATTAGTCATCCAATATTAGCCCTTGTTAAAACCTCGATCGGTACTATATAGGTTTTGCCAAAGCAAAATACTTAGATCTATCCCGGTTAAATGCGAAGAATAAGCAAGTGATATTCACTGGTAGTAATATTGGTTAAACTAGGTTGTTCTAATAAGATTAGAAACCTAAAGACTAATGATTGTTCAAGAACTTTGGCGATTGAAAAACAATACGAAAGTGCATGTCTAGGATTGGTTCTTTGAAATACTTGGTATTTAAGCATGCCCAGTGCACCACCTCTCTTACATAAGTTACCTACCTGGTGCACTGTTCATTATTGTTCTTTCTATTAGACCATATGAACTTTTGTTTTGGACAAATAGTTCTTCATCAAATATAGGAATTACATGAGATGTAATTAGCAAGTGTTGCTTACCGAAATAATTGAATTCTAGGAGTAAAGCCAAAGCTGACTTAGAATAAAATGAAATATGGATCCTTACCCACTAGAAATACTTTTAGCAAGTTTTTCGATTTTGAGGGTTTTTAATAGTGGGAATGTTATTATTTTATAAACATGATATATAGGTACTTATAAAACTTATTTTATCATTGTAGATTTATGGCAAAAACATTATTATTGCGATCCGTCCTTGAGAAGGACAAATTAAATGGATTGATCTTCCTCGACTGGTTCCGCAATTTGAAGATTATCCTAAAAAAAGAACGAAAACTAATAGTCATCGAAGAACCTGCCCCTAAAAAGCCAGCAGATAATGCCTCTAACGATGAATTGGAAGCCTTTGAACAATACTCAAGTGACACGACAGATGTCGGTTGTTTGATGCTTGTGACCATGACTCCTGAGCTTCAGAAGCAACATGAGGACATAGTTCCCTATGAGATGGTTAAAAATCTCAAGGAATTATATGAGGGGCAAGCTCGTCAAGAGAGGTATGAGACCTCTAAGGCTTTGTTTCGATGCAAGATGGTTGAGGGAACTCCAGTTGGAACTCATGTTCTCAAAATGATAGGGTATACTCAGACCTTGGAAAAGTTGGGCTTCCCTTTAAGTGTTGAATTGGCTATTGATGTTATCCTACAATCGTTGCCAGATAGTTTTAATCAGTTTGTTCTTAATTTCAATATGAATGAAATTTACAAATCGTTGCTCCAATTGCTTGGTCTGTTAAGAACAATAGAGAACAACATGAAAAAGGTTGGCTGCAAACCAATTTTGATGGTCTGAAAAGATAACAGAAAAGGAAAGCCCAACACCAAGGCAAAGCAAATCCCAACAAAGGAAAGGACACATTGAAACCCAAAGGATGAGTTGCAAAAGAAGGAAAGTGTTTCCATTGCAACAATGTTGGACATTGGAAGAGAAGCTGCCCTGTCTATCTTGAGGACATCAAGAAGGAAAGAGAAAATGGACAGTATGGATTAGGTATTTATGTTATTGATATAATATATCAACATCTACTTCTTGGGTATTAGATACCGGTTGTGGTTCTCACATTTGTACTTCTGTACAAGGACTAAAAAGGAGTAGAAAATTGGCAAAAGGAGACGCGGACCTACGAGTTGCAAATGGAGCAAGAGTTGCTGCATTAGCTATTGGAACATATACTTTGTCATTACCAAGTGGACTTGTTTTAGATTTAGAGTATTGTTATTCCGTACCTAGTTTGACTAAAAACATTATTTCAATTTCTTGTTTGGACAAGATTGGTTTTGAGATTATTATTAAGAATAATAGTTGTTCTTTTTCCCTCAATAATGTTTTTAATGGTACGGCTCAATTAATCAATGGCCTCTATATCTTAGATCAAGACAATTCCATATATAACATAAATACGAAAAGATCAAAAACAAATGACTCTAATCAAACTTATCTCTGGCATTGTCGCTTGGGTCATATAAGTGAGAAACGCATATCAAAACTTCATAAAGATGGATTTTTGGATTCTTTTACTTTCGAACAATTAGATATTTGTGAACCTTGCTTAATGTGAAAAATGACCAAATCACTGTTTGACGGTAAAAATGAACGAGCAAGTGATTTATTAGGTCTAATACATAGTGATGTATATGGACCGATGAATACACAAGCCAGAGGAGGGTTTCAATACTTCATTACTTTCACTGACGACTTTAATAGATATGGGTAAGTTTACCTAATGCATCGTAAATCTGAAGCCCTTGAAAAGTTCAAGGAATTTAAGAATGAAGTACAAAACCAATTAGTAAAGAGTATCAAATCTCTTCAATTAGATTGAGGAGGAGAATACTTAAGCCTAGAGTTTGATGAACTTCTTAAAGGATGTGGGATTGTCTCACAACTTACACCTCCAGGTACTCCACAACACAATGGAGTCTCTAAAAGGAGAAATAAAAAATTGTTAGACATGGTTCGGTCAATGATGAATCATGCTGATCTTCCAACTTCTTTTTGGGGACATGCGCTAGAAACATCTGCTTTCACACTAAATCGTGTTCCATCTAAATCGGTTCAAAAGACACCATATGAGATGTGGACTGAGAAACTTCCTAGTATGTCTTTCATGAAAATTTGGGGATGTGAAGTTTATGTTAAACATCAGATGTCTACAAAACTTGAACCTAAATCTCATAAGTGTAATTTTGTAGGGTATCCTAAAGAAACAAAAGGATACCATTTCTTCAATCCATCTGAGAACAAAGTGTTTGTTGCTCAAACGAGAGTCTTCCTCGAAAGAGAATTTATTTTCAGAAAGGGAAGTGAGAGAAATATTGAACTTGAGGAAATTCAAGATCGACCACAGATCATTGAACCAGAGATTGAACAACAACAAGTTCCACAAATAGTTGAGGAACATCCAATCGTTCTTGAAACACAACCACTGCGAAGGTCTATGAGAGAACGCAATGCGCCTAAGAGATATGGATTTCTTGTCACATTGCATGGAGATATTCTTTTCATGGAACAAGATGAGCCTAGGACTTATCAGGAAGTAGTGGAGAGCCCAGACTCTAAGAAATGGCTAGAAGCCATGAAGTCCGAGATGGATTCCATGTTTGAAAACCAAGTATGGACTTTGGTTAACCCGCCCGAAAGAATTAAGCTCATAGGGTGTAAATGGGTTTTTAAAAAGAAAACCGACATGGATGGCAATATACAAACATAAAAAGGGCGATTGGTCGCTAATGGATTTTGTCAAATTCATGGTATAGACTATGATAAAACCTTTTCCCCTGTTGATATATTTAAATCTATCCAGATATTGCTTGCAATAGCTGCGTATTATGATTATGAAATCTAGCAAATGGATGTCAAAACCGCTTTCCTTAATGGAAAATTAGATAAGGATGTATACGTGACACAACCTGAGGGTTTTGTCGATCCAAAAGATGCCCTAAAAGTATGCAAGCTACAAAGATCCATTTATGGGTTGAAGCAAGCTTCTCAAAGTTGGAATCTTCATTTTAATGAGGCAATCAAAGAGTTCGGTTTCATTAAAAATGAAGATGAGCCATGTGTTTTCAAGAAAACTAGTGGGAGCACTGTTACATTCTTGGTATTGTATGTAGATGACTTACAAATAATAGGAAATGACATACCTACCTTACAGTTTGTAAGGACTTGGTTAGGAAAATGTTTTTCTATGAAAGACTTGGGTGAAGCAACCTGCATATTAGGAGTCAAGATCTATAGAGATAGATCAAGGCAACTTCTAGCACTAAGTCAAAATACATACATAGATAAAGTATTGAAAAGATTCAGTATGGAAGAGTCTAAAAGAGGATTCTTACCTATGAGACATGGTATTTTTCTCTCAAAGGAAATGTGTCATTCAACACCTCAAGAGAGAGAGGGAATGAGTAAGATTCCATATGCTTCAGCCATTGGATCTATCATGTATGCCATGCTATGTACACGTCTGGATGTATCATATGCACTAAGTATGACAAGTCGATACCAAGTAGATCCCGGTGAAGGTCATTGGGTTGCAGTCAAAAATATCCTTAAGTATTTAAGAAGAACTAAGGATGCATTCCTTATGTATGGAGGTGAGGAAGAGCTAAGTATAAAAGGTTATATTGACGGAAGCTTCCAAACTAATAAGGATGATTCTCGATCGCAATCGGGTTTTGTGTTTTGCCTTAATGGAGGTGTTGTAAGCTGGAAAAGTTCAAAGCAAGATACAATAGTAGATTCTACAACAGAAGCTGAGTATATTGCATCAAGCGATGCTGCAAAAGAGGCTGTTTGGATCAAAAACTTTATATCTGAACTAGGGGTCGTGCCTAGCATATCAAATGCTGTAGATCTACGTTGTGACAATAACGGAGCCATCACACAAGCAAAAGAACCCAGATCTCACCAGCGATCCAAACACATACTTAAGCATTACCATCTCATACATGAAATCATTAATCGAGGAGATGTAGAAATATGCAGAGTACCAACAGATGACAATATCGCTGATCCACTAACAAAGCCTCTGATACAACAGAAGCATGAACGTCACACTAAGTCTCTTGGTATTATATACATGAGCGTTTGGTCTTAGTGCTAGTGGGAGATTGTTGGAGTATGCCCAAAGACCAATCATGAGATGGTTGTAAAAGACATACTTATTTTATCTTGTTTATTAATATAAAGCCATTATTATTATTTCAGTCTTATTTTGTGTATCTATAAATAAATTGATTTACAATAAAGTCCTTAGAATAATATAGTTCTTCTTGAATGTCCTTAGTCAAGAATTATTGTGGGCTTGGACAACAATAATGTATTAAGACTAATATGTAGTTGATTGATGACAAAATGTTGTCATTGACATGGAGATGTCAAAATCAATACATAAGTATGTGTTAGGGAACAACATACAAGACTAGCCCGCTATAAGCATGTTTCTTGGATTATTATGTGACAGTCACAATATTGCTTATGGTGATAACTACATGTATATGATCCTCAGACTTGAGATCATCATTATTTCAACATCGTGAGTGACATATTTTGATACGGTCAAACGTGTGTCATAACTGACTACACTATAAAGACTGATATTGGATATGTCATAATCTATGTAGCGAAATATGGTTGATCAAGATAGGATTTGTCCCTCCTACATAATAGGAGTAATATCATAGGCCACTTGATTGAGTGAGACTAGAAAATGCATGGCCATGCTCAAATAAATTGATATGGGATATCATAATTATTCGTTTATAATAGTCTACTCAAGATATCAAGAAACATTAGATGGACTATTCAAGTGTGACTAATCCATGACTTGTGTCTGATCTAGATATGAGGACAAAAGGATGAAATACATAAAAGAAGTTAATCACGGAAAAAGGTTAAATCGAACCACGATTTCATGTAACTTAGGTAGCAATGATGTATTGCTAGATGCTATTCTTTGCTTGTAATATTAGAATTGTTCTGGATATTACTGCTAACGTTACATGAACCTACAAGGGTCACACCCTATGATTGAAATGAACAAATATTGATTAGATAGCATGTGTACAAACTTGTTGTACACGTAATTAGTGAGAAACTGAAATTATTACAATTATTGTAATTATGGATAATTTCGTTTATATATATATGTTAATATTTGATAAGTTATTGTAATTATCAAATATTATTAAAGTATATGTATATATATCTAAAAGAAACCTAATTAAAGTAGAATCAGATTCTACATATTTAATTGTATTGGGTTAAATATATTGTATATTTAAGAATCCGAATTTATTTAGAATTAGGTTTTTTAAATGCTATATAAAGGCATAAGGTCTAGCAGCCATTAATCCCTCGTTTTTGAAAAAAAAACCTCTCTAATAGTTAAAGAAGAGAAAATATTGTTCATTTCATTCGGGTGGACTGCGTAGAGGTCGGAACGCTATTGTGACGACTCAGATTCGATTTGGTTATTTCGAATTCTCTACGGATTTCCATATTCCATATTTATTAAGGTAACGTTTTATCCTTTATCACTCTGAATTTGTCCCTTGTACATGGATCACTGGTGGATTACGCCGAATAATTTTTCCGCTGCGCCATTGGGTGTACCAGCATTACCCAACAAAACCCTTAATGGTGCTCAATTGAATTACACCACAAAAGAAAATGAATTACTAGAAGTAGTTTTTGCATTTGACAAGTTTCATTCCTATTTGATTGGTACAAAGGTAATAGTCTATACTGACCATTCGACAATTAAGTATTTATTTGCTAAAAAGATGCCAAACCTTATTTGATTGGTACAAATGGTGCTCAATTGAATTACACCACAAAAGAGTTTGATATTGAAATTAAAGACATGAAAGGATCGAAAAATCAAGTTGTTGATCACTTGTCAAGGCTGGAAGGAGGCAATGAAGATGACGACACATTGGAGATCCACGATAAATTTTTGGATTAACAGATGTTAGCTGCCACGACAACACCATGGTATGCCGATCTAGTAAACTTTATGGTTTGTGGAATTTTACCTTATGACCTTACTCATCAAGGAAAGAAGCGATTCCGACATGCTGCTAAGTATTATTATTGGGAGGAGCCTCTTTTGTTTAAACAATGTGCATATCAAGTCATAAGACGATGTGTTCCTGACGAGGAGTAGAAAATGTGCTTCGATAGTACCACTCTTCACCGGAGGCCATTTTGGAGGCTCACAACGCGGTCAAAGTTTTACAATTCGGCATATATTGGCCCACTCTTTATAAAGATGCCTAATAATTTTACAAGCGACGTGTTTGCTGTCAACAAACAGGGAATATTTCGAGACGACATGAGATGCCACTACAAAATATCCTTGAGGTAGAATTGTTCGATGTGTGGGAGATCGATTTCATGGGACCCTTCCCATCTTCACTCGGCAATTTATACATCCTACTTGCCATGGACTATGTATCTAAATGGGTTGAGGCAGCTGTAGTTCCCAGAAATGATTCCAAGACCGTGCAGAAATTTACAGAAAGATATATTTACACAATTCGAGACATCGAGGGTAATTATCAGCGATGGGGGCACACATTTTGACAATAGGTTGATTGCTAAGATGTTAGAGCGCTTTGGTGTGACACATAAAATTGCCATGACATATCACCCACAAACAAACGGGCATGCCAAAATTTCCAATTGTGAACTGAAGATTATCCTTGAGAAGGTTGTCAATCACTCTCGAAAGGATTGGTCTTTGAGAATTGATGATGCACTTTGGGCTTATCGAACAACATTCAAAATGCCCCTAGGCACGTCTCCTTATAGACTTGTCTACGATAAGACTTGCCATCTACCAGTTAAGATAGAACATAAGGCATATTGGGCTATCAAGATCGTGAATATGGATTGGGAGAATGCAGGGCAAAAGCGTTTACTGGACCTAAATGAGATAGAAGAGTTTTGAGTCTTATCCTACGACAATTCTTGAATCTACAAAGAGAAAATGAAGCATTAGCATGACAAGAAGCTATTGTCGCGATAATTCTTGCTAGGGCAATTGGTGCCCCTTTTCAATTCTCGGTTAAAACTTCTTTCGAAAAAACTGAAGTCGAGATGGTCTGGGCCATTCGAGGTGGTACAACCTTTGTCCCATGGTGCTGTTATAATCAAGTCCACCATTGACGGACATGAGTTTAAAGTTAACGGACAACGATTGAAGCACTACGTCGACACCCATGTTGAACGTGACAAAGAAGTTGTCACTTTAGAAGATGCATAAACATGCTCTTCTTAAGTTTTTATTTTATTTTCCAGTTTAATTTTAATTTTATTTTAGTTTTTTATTCAGATATTAGTTTTATTCTTTTTAGTTTTTATCTTCATCTTTAGTTTCATTATTATTTTAGGATAGTCATCTGTTATATTTCTCTTTGTTTTTATCCTATTTATCTTTATTTATTTATTTTAGGTTTAATCATTATTTGATCATTATTTTTTTTTGTTTTGTTTGAATTTTAGGATAAGAGTTCAAGTGAATAAGAAGTTGGAGTGAAGATGGTTTTTCCTAGACCTATCTTTTGGAGAGGATAATAGGCTAATTTTAAGGGGTTTAAATGCCTATTTAAATTCCAAATACCCTAATTCTTTCCCACTCAACCTAGCCGCACAATCCCTTGCTTTCCCTCCAATCATACCTTGCCGCACACCTACCCAATCCCCTTGTTTTTCTTTCTTTCTTTTCTTTACCCTCATTAGTCAAACATCCAGCCATCACTCTACCATATTTTCACTCCACCATTAAACCATCAACCTCCCATCTACTTCATCTTTGTGCCTTTACTCTCCCATCATCTTTAAACTCTCAAGACTTCTTTAATTTTATTTGCTTTCTTTCCCAATCACAACCTAACAACCCCATGGCTAAGAACCTTAAAACTATAGCCAAACCAAGTTTTTCCAAAGAAGCTAAACCCACATTCCGTCGGTATGCAACTTCAAACGTTGAAGAGAAATATCTCACCAAATTTGCAAGCCGGAAGGTGTGGGAAGAACAAGGATTCGATTACGCCATCTCCTACAAGAATTGGCCTTGATGAATTCATCTTTCAAATTATCGAGCATCACAAATGGCAAATATTTTGCCAACAACCAAAGCCCATCAATGTAACTTGGGTAATAGAATTTTATTCCCATTTTTCTAACCCAAAAAACCCTTGTGTTTATGTTTGTGGCAGGGCAATCCTCATTGATGCCGACACGATCAACACTTATTATAGGTTGTACATTGATAAAGATGAGCATAAGGCATTTGTCGATAATATCTCAGCTGACGAAGTAGAAAAGGTGTTCAAAGACCTAACGGTTGAAGGAGCTGAATGGAACCAAGGAGCCTTGAAGGGAATGGTAAACCGAATCCTGTTAAAACCCGAGGCAAAATTGTAGAACAATTTTATTAAGACATGCTTAATGCCTACTACTCATCACACCACAGTTTCTTATTCTCGTCTTTTATTACTACACTCTATTTTGCACAAGCGGTCCATAAACATTAGCAAGATTATTTTTGATGAGATTTATGCTTGTAGTCAAAAAGATGTTGGGGCACTTTTCTTCCCAAGCTTGATATCCCGACTATGCGAGAAGGAACATGTGTCGCTTAATCCCATGGATGAGAAATTAACCATAAAAAAGAGTGGACTCGGACTCAATACCTGCGGATAATGGGCAAGGAACTAGCTAAAGAACCAAGATTATTAAAAAAAATCCCCTTCTCCAGCAATTGCCAAGGCAACTAAAATTGCTACTGCAAGTTCCCATGCCCCACCAAACATGGATAAAATTGCTGAACTACTCCAACGTTGGAGCAAATGGAGGCCCGAAAACTATTGTTCATACGGTACATAAAAGATCGAGATGTAGCCATCACTCGAGCCATTTTGGAGAACAATCTAGATAGCACCGTCCTTTTTCCAGTTTTCCCTGCTGAATTACTCACCCCGACAACTGGAGATGCCGCAACAACTGCTACACCACAAAAAGGTAAATAACCTATGACCGAACCTACTCAAAATGAATCCCTTCATGGATTTTCAGATTCAGACGAGTCAATTTCTGAACCAATAAATTTGCCACTGACCACACCAGCAAAGTCAAAGCGCAAAGCTTCTAACATCAAAGAGGCCGCAAAGGATGATGAACAAAGCGATATGGTTGCGGAACCAAAAGTTCAAGATGCACCACCCGCCACATATTACCAACCACCATGAGCCGATAAATGAATCAAGCACACTGCTCGAAGGAAACTTGTCATTCAAGGTGACGACCTATCCAACTAACTCATTTGCATTCCAGTCAATTTTTAGTTTTTGTAATTGCATGCATTGAGGACAATGTTTCTCTTGAGTTTTGGGGGGTTTGTTTTTATAAATAGTTGCATTCATTTAAGTTATCTCATATAGTTTGCATATATTACTTGCCATGTCTTTTACCAGATTAAACTGTTTTAAACCTGGTGTGATATCCGATGATGAACTTTTGCCACTGCACTTACATGATAGAACTTTGATCCTAGGACTAGCATGGAGAATACTTGGAATTTTGCTATGATGTTAATTATTAATTGACACAGTTGTAACTTGTTGATTAAGGGAGACTTAGTGAACTTAGTTTATTAAAATTGGGTAATTTGTGCTAGAGGTGCCTATTCGGCTCTGGCCTTAAAAACTAAAATTGGAAATTAAGATAACTTCTCACTAGAGGTGCCTACCAGGCTGTAGTCGTCACACATTTAAGAATCACTAGAGGTGCCTAACACTGGCTCTAGTCGACTATACTTTAAAATGAGAAATTGTTTTGCTAGAGGTGCCTATCACTGGCTCTAGCAAACTAAATTGCCCCGACATTTAAATTAATTAATAAAACCTATTGTTCATATAGAATCCCATTAGTTGACTTGTACACAAATCCACACACACCAAGTCACTAACATTATAGTTTGATTTTCAAGTATTTCTCTATAATTGTCCAATG
Organism: Hibiscus mutabilis; assembly: GCA_019671005.1. Classification (NCBI taxonomy): domain Eukaryota; kingdom Viridiplantae; phylum Streptophyta; class Magnoliopsida; order Malvales; family Malvaceae; genus Hibiscus; species Hibiscus mutabilis. The sequence continues at coordinate 18,717,587 of CM033717.1, read as the reverse complement.
TATCTAAAACTAATCAACTTGTGCCACGACTCTAAGGATTGAAGTCAGGTAAAAAGCATACTTTTTATGGTAAGGATTTTGGCAGGTAATTATTAGTGTTTTGCATTTCTTGAGGACAAGCAACTGTTCAAGTTTGGGGGGTGTTAAGTGTGTAAAAGTACTATATTTCCACCATTTTTCTTATAATTATTGTTAGGCTTAGGTTCATTTTAGTTGCATTTATAGTCATTCATGCATAATTCCCAAGTTTCCTTCATTGATAAGCTTGATACTACATTTTGGTTGGTTTTTGTGGAAAATATGCTGCTGGTGTGTGTTATTTTGTGCAGGACTGGATTGCTATGGCAAGCAGGAATTGCCGTGGCAATTAAGAAAGAATATTGAAGGGTCTGTCATGGCAATTGAAGCTAATTTCTGAAGGCCATGCCGATCTGATTGCCGATGATGACTGGATAAGTCCACCTTATTCAAGATAAGCACGAAATTCAAGGGATAAAACCCAAATATCTAGATATCTACGCAGAGTTTGAAGGGGATAAAAAGTTAGACTTGTAAGGAGTTTGAGGATAAAAATAAAAGGGATTTAATATCTCTTTTATTCCAACTTAAACTCATCCTCATCAACAACAAATCTAACATAATAATCCCCTACAAATAGAAGAACAAATCGTAGCTCCATGGTGTGCTTGAAGAGAGAGAGAGGGTTGATCACAAACTTCATCTTTTTCCTTAATCCTTTTTATGCGATTCATATTGGGGATTTTATCTTTTGTATTTCTTTTGCACCCAGCCATGAACTAAACTAAATTGTCTAGGGTTATTGGGTTTTTATGGTTGTGAAAATGATTGGATTTTTTAGGTTTTTGATTTCAATTTAATTCAAAGTTTGTTCATTCTTGATTCTTATTTGGATTTCGAGTGAATTGGGAGAGGTTCTCGATATTTATCCATTTATCTAGCATCGAGAGAGTTAGATTCAAGAAACGAATAAGCATGATCTTCATTCAACAAATTGTTAATGAAGGTTAATCCATCTTAGTAATAAGACTCAGATTTCATCGGCTAAAAGGAGCGTAAGATCGGTTGTTGTTCACCTAAGGTTAACGCAGAGATGTATCACCAAGGCATGCACAATAAACTAGTTTTTTAGTTAGGGATAACTAGAAGCCATTGAAGAACGCTTCACCGAGCTTTGAAGGAAGAAACCCAGTTGCTACGACAATTGAACAATTGCCTCAGCAAACAAGTTACCACATGAATCAATTGCCACGACAGTTTATTCGGCATTCACACCACTACTTACGATAACTCAGCCTACTCTCTTCTTTGATCACAATCTTCTTTTATTTACTTGCATATTTATCTTTATCGTTAACTTCAAAACTCCTATCATCACCATTTATTCTTTTTTTAGTCTAAGAAGTTAGAATCCAGAGTTTCACCAATCCCTATGAAGACGATATCTTTACTATACTATTACTTGCAACGTGTATACTTGCATCATCTGTGCTGCACTTAAATCACACAACAATAGGTGTGGGCGCGTCATCATCTCTAAACTACATGAGGTCGCAAGATCATGAAACGTTTAACCCATTCAAAGATTTCTTATCTGGATATTATTCAACGTATTCCCTAGCATGGAGTACGTTTCACCATCTACGGGGAGACATTCTTGTACTGGTGTTATTGATTTTGATCTTGGTAATACGATTCGTGATCGGTCTTGTGATCGACGAATAATTGCTACACATGTTGCTTTAGCAATCGACGATCCAAAACTATTTTGATTTGAGGGGGATAATTATGACAAAGAACTGGTAAGGGAGATCAGTCCTGATGGTGATGAGCAAGGCCCTTTCTATGAAGAACCAAAAGACCTTGACATGCTAGAAGGAGAAAAGGAAGATGTCGAAGAGGATGATTTCGAAGGAAAAGAAGAACACGCTATACCTAGCAATGTTCCACATCCTGCCACTCTGATTTATTATTACCAGCCACCATCCCACTTCGCAGTGATTGATATGGAAGCCTTCTACGTTTTGGAATTTTTGCAATTCCCATAGATTGAGCAATACAACCAATGTGCTGATGTTGAACTCTATATTAGAATGGCCTTCTTGACAAAAGAACTCGTTGTGGCTGCCATTAAGAACTATAATATTACGCCACTATGTTACGTCAACTGTGAAAAAAAAACCAACCAGATTTCTACATTGTTGAATGTGTCCACAAGAGCCAGAGATGTAATTGGAGGGTTTGTGTATCATGCTTGAAGAAGATGAACCAACTATGGAAGATCACAAAATTGGAGCGGCTTTGTGCGCGTGCTTTGTGATGCCTTCATTCCACTAGTCAAAGCAAATTCACGTGTAATAGTTGACACTTATATTGCTACAGTTACATCTCAATACAGCTACACAATTGAGTACCGAAAAACCTGGTATGCATTGTGGCTGGTCGTACAAAAATTGTATGGCCAATGGTAGCAATCGTACAAAGAGCTGCGGCCATGCCTAAAAAGGATGCAGAAACACATACTGGGAACGGTTGGAAACTTGAAACTGTACCGGTGTTCGAAAATGGTTGTGTTATATGAGGTGTGTGTCAATTCTACCAGCTATTTTGGACATTTTCGCATTGTGTTAATGCATTTCGTCACTACAAGCGGATGGTTCAGATCGACGACACTTGGTTGTACGACAAATATATACAAATTTTATTATAGGTTTAGGGTTTAAGATATCTTTGCATTTATTATTCATGGTTAACTATTCCAATTTTGTTGGATAGGCAACACGCATTTCATGCATGAGGTTGAGGAAATATTTGAAGACTGAGAGACAAGAATGAACCTGGCTATAACTACCTTGCTACAATCCTGAGGGAGAAATGGCTTCATTCATATGTTGGCGGTAAACGATATAGTCACATGACATTGAACTTGGCTTAGGCGATAAATTCATCACTAAAGGGAGTGCGACATTTGCCTATTACTCCGGTTGTCAAAGCGACATTATCTGTTAGGTACCCTTTTTGCAACCTTGGGAAAGTAAGCATCTGACTATATGGCAGGTGGCCATAGAGTCCACCCACACCTCCTCCAAAATTTTCAAACTTTTGTGGACCATTCAAATGCGATGAATATGACCTGCTTCTCTCGCGAATGTAAATTATTTCGTGTTTTGGAATATTCGAGGCCGTTGGAAGGCATACAATACAACGCATACATGGTTGATGTACAACAAAGAGCATGTGAGTGCAGAGTCTTCTAAACATTTAAATACCAGTGTGCGCACCACATTGGTACTTTTTCTTTTGTACGGGTTCACTACATGACAATGGTTGATCCGGTATACTTACTTGAAACCGTATTCAAGGTTTATGAATACAAGTTTCTTCCTATTGGAAATGAAATTTATTCGGTCACAGTTGAAGATGAACCTACAATACAGCCAGATCTTGTACTGGACGCAAAAGCGAAGGGTCGTCCATGATCAACGCAAATTTATTGTGCTGAGAATTTGGCCCACAAATTTTGATAAAAAATCGAACAACCAAAACTATGCACTATATGCAGGAATCCCAGACACATGAAGAACAAATGTCCTAATCGCTCAAGCCCTCTTATAAATTAACTATACTTTCTTATTGTACTACTATTTTTGTAAGTAATAAAATCTCTTTGTTAAGGTTTCAATTTCTTTTGGTTTGGTCAAAGTGTTGTCCATTGAGGTTGGACAGAAAACAACATTCATTTTATGAACCTTTCTTGTCTTTTGACTAGGATCTCTAATGTATTTTCAAAAGATTTAAATCGCTGGTGCCCCAATAATTTTCTTTGTTCTTATTATTATCTATTTCTGTTTTCTTTTTCTTTTCCTTTGGCTCGACCGTTGGAGACTTTTAGCCGCGATTGTTTTGAGACATGTGTTAACTATTCTTGTTATCGGTCACGGATACATGATTTTTTGTTAGGAGCGCGAACATATATACTTAGTAAAATTATATAGAATTTGAAAATTTTAGGTGTGTGATATTAGATTATCAATATAAAATACAAAAAAATAAAAATATAAGAATTTGAAATTTTTAAGACCATCCCTACTTATTCTCATAGCTGTAATACCCTATGTATTAGTGGCAGAAGGTATGAAGAACCGGCGGGACCCCGACCCCTCAAAAATTTTAAAACTTAAAAAAATTATAAGTTGATATAATAGTAAAATTATTATTTAGTCTCCTAAAAATATATATATCATTGTTGGCTCCCCTTAAATGTAAACATTCTTAAATTACCCTTTTATAAGTAATGTTGAATTCTGCCACAGTTTTATATCATTTGTTTTATAATTAATTTTCATTTATGATAAAAAAAAAGCTTACTTCATTGATCATTTCAGTTAGTGAAAGTCAATAAAAAATACATTTTCATTTTTCACTCTCATTGACCTTTTCATGCCCCTATAAATTCCATTAAAAATGAACTTTAAAACATAATTATGTTGTTATCTAACATTTTGTTTGTACTGAAAATTATACAAATGTATATAACAACCATTAATTATTATTAATTGAATCAATAATTGTTCCAGAAAAAAAGGTATCAAATGAATCCACTTGTTAAGTGAGAAATAAAATAAAACGTCAAAATATCAAATAAGTAGTAGATACCATGGATAAGAGGTTGAATTCCCCTTCATTACTTCTTGCCAAAAAAGCACACTCTTTATTTTTTTAAATTGAAATTAGCTAGTTTTATTAAACGATGATATATCTAAAATTATAATGAAATTTCACATATAGTAAACAAAAACACTTAATCTAGACATATTCTTAGTAAACAAAACTAGCGTCTCGAGATCATAACAAGATCATACAAGGAGGATACAAAGAACATAAAAATAGTAAAACCAAAAGATGCATATAACAATGAGGCACGATGATAACACGGTCATTACCAGAACTCAATTGCGAACAAGAAATAGCGACTACGATCGCGTATCCAAATCTATTTCAAGGGTCTAAAAAGAGTGCCCTCTTTATCAGCCGTGGTGACGTCAGTCCAACCCTGATAGAAAATTAAATAAAAGAAACGACCAAACAACCGATAAAGAAAAGTAAAATGTGCCAAAATACAGAGAAAATGTACCAAAAATAAAAATAAATAGTGTGTAATAGATAACGACACCAAAACTTGGTCGGCTGTAAACTGACACAACGTTGTACAAGCGTACACTTGTCGATGCAAGAATAGTTGATAGGTTGAATCTTATCGGATATCGATCCCACGAAAATGGGACTTTGGTTGTTTACTAATGTCAAGCAATAATACTAAAATAAGGGCTAAACGTGAGAGTAGTTGTCGGTGCAAAACAATTAGAGAAGAGAATATTGTGGAGTATGATGTGAAGACAATAATGACAAATATAATAAAGATAGAATTATCAATGATAAGATTAGATCCCCTCGGTGTAACTCAATAGATTACCAAGTGCTGCAAGGTCATAAAAATAGATGATTTATCATCAATGAAGATCAGTTCATTTTATTCACTTTCCTTCGTATCTCAACTAAAGACTTATACGTGCAAGTCAACCACATCTCACAATGATAGCAAATAATGCATGCACAAGAAAGATTGAACCAAATTCCTTTTCTTTCTCACCCAACTTTCGTTGAAGTGCTCGTTGTAACCCTGAAGGTCTACCTTGATGAATGACCTTTTTTTCTTTTATCTTATATAGATGCAACATTATAATTTATGGTGTGCATACTGGTAGCAGGTGAAAACACAACTCAATCGGGCGTCGAATCGATATCTAATTGTACGCAATTGCAATTTAGGGACCAAATTGCAATTTAGGAAAGTTTTAGAGACTTGTACCATTTTGAGTTTACCAATATTTAATTAAGTCCATTTAAAAATTACATGTGAAATTTCGTCTCAAACCAAGCTCATTTGCATCATCAATTAAGCTTTGCTAATATTTAGAGACCAAAACGTAAAACTACAAAACTATAAGGACTTACTTAAAATTAGATTTACCGATCCTCAATTTGTCAGGTTCCATGCATACACGTCAAATTTTAGCTCAAAATTATCATCCAAACTCATCTAAATGCAAACATAACAACTCGGGGCCAAAATATAACTTTAAAAACTATTTTTCAACATAACGGATGGGTCCCCGCGATAAATACTGAAACCATTCAAGGTGATTTCAAAACCTACACTCCATTAGCAAAAATTGGCTAGCTAGTTTCGAAACCTAAGGGCTGGTTTTGAAACATGCCTGGAGCAAAATGCCCTTGGTTTCGAAACCTTCTAGCTAGTTTTGAAACCTGCCTGTAGGTTTACAAAATCTGCACATTCAAAACACTTTAGAAACTCCCTAAACACATCTGAATTAACCCAAAACATCATTTAACACTCAAGAATCATACTAAAACAGTCATACAAACATCATACCAACCAACGGCCACTACAATATAAGAGCATAGGCATTACGACAACAAAGGTAGTCCTATAGACATGATTTCTACTCAACATGCTTATACTTCCCCAAAGCCCCAAATCAAAGCATAAACCATCATACCAAAATAATCACCAAATTTATAAGGCCTTTTACAACTCCAAAACATCGATAAAAACTTGCACAAACATGGAGTTTAACAAAACACACTCCCAAACAACAATGAACCCAACTGCCTTTATTACTACTTGTTCTAGTTTAAAACCATACTTTTGAAAATCTCAACTCTAGGAATTCCTTTCCTACTCGATTGCTGCCTTGAAAACTTTACTTATCTGCATTAATGAGAAAGGAGAGTGTAAGCATAAATGCTTAGTGAAGGTGTTCAATGAAAACACTCAACAATCCTTTAAAACCATTTGTTCTAAATCATATATTCTAAAAATCATGCTCAACCACATCTCATGCTTTATTCTCTTTCTAAAACAAGTTGGATAAACCACTTTCTAAACATTTATCATCGATCTCTAGTATTTTCAAAAGCAAACCTCAATTTAAGCCTTCACATGTTTGTTCATCTATTAGGAAAGCTTAAAGAGCATCTCATGTATAAACCATTTATACAAATTCTATTCATGAATCAAGATACATTATTTCTCATATATTGGCATTTGAATTGACCCAAAACAAAACCATTTCTATTAGCAAAAACACATCGGATACACGGATTTCCCAAGTGGAGTCTTTACCTCTTTCTATATACATCCTCGAACTGGAGTATCGAAACAATTACCACCTCAACGGTTATGATGTATAAATTCACCATCGGGAGAATTCTAAGTATTCGATCCCTTGACCGTTGCGATTCCCATGGGGAGCTACCTCTAACACACATGAGGCGACTTATTATAATGCACTTTAAGCCCTATGGCTAGCCAACTATATCCGATAACATTTAACCATTGTCACTTGCCAATATATAGTTTTAAAGCATGTTACCTTACTGTTTATATATGCATCAATCAAATCAATTTCCAATATTCCATTTTTGAATGCAATAAACCATGTATATAGCGTTTTCTAAATCATGTTGCAAACCATTTCCTAAACATATAAATCATCAATATGGGATCATTTGCAACCTCTTTCAATTCTGAAACATGTACATAACAGTAGGTAATCAAATCTATTTCAAGAGCATGAGAATGTATTTAAATGAAACCGAAAATGAGAGCAAAATCTTTCGATACTTACTTTCGAGCTTAGATCATCGTTTCAAGCTGAATCTAAACTCTCAATATCACTTTCAAACCTTTAGAAAGCTAAAAACCATGTTTCCACTCACCGACAACACCAAGCTCTACTCGTCGATCCTAAACCCTAAACCTTAAACCCTAAACCTCGCCGAACGATGAAGGACCAAACTCCCATGTTATATCCACATAATAACATAGGATTAATCACCGCTATGCTTCTAAAATCCCAGCAACAACTCCTCACTTCGCCTTCCAAAAACAACCGAAAAAATTGCCAAATTCTATCTAAACATAAATCAACCATAGCCCAACGATTTGATCATCAAATAAACATCGTTTAACATCTAAAAACATCATCATAACCATTATATAACTCCAACAACCTTCTAACAACATAAACACCCAAAAATCTAACTATTCTCAACCTAGAAAATTAGCAATTCACATAGTTTTAGGATTTCTTTTGTAAATCTCTTTTCATAACATTAAAACACATTTCTTATATGATCAAAATCAATCAAGACAACCATTTCAATCCATAAACAAGATCAATTAATTTCCTTATTAAAACTCAATTAAAACAATATTTCATCATTTAATAATCAAATCATCATTAAAAATCAAATCAAATGAATCAAGAACTTGAGAATTTCAATAAAGAACTTTACATTAGAGGAGAAAAACGTAGCTCACCTATAATGGATGCTTTTCCCCTTAATCGGATTGGTTACATGTAAAAACAAGATCCAAAACGACAAGGTTTTGATAGAAGACCAATAGGAATTCATTTGATAACAAAAGATTAGAGAAAACAAGAATTTATCTTAAGATTTTGAAGGAAAATAGTGTTTGACTGGGGAGAATTTGAGAGAGTCTTTTTGAGAAAGTAATTACGTAAAGTTTTGTTTTAAGTAATTAATTATAAAATAAATTCTCTCAGCCTAGTTATGTTTTCCAAAACATTTTAAATAAATAGTCAATTAAGGAATAAAGTCTGACATTAGACTTTGGACAAATAGCTCCTTAAAGATTCAAAGTTTTGACTCTTTTACAAAACAGACACTAAAAATAGTTTCCAAACTTTACACTTTGGTCACCTATTAAAATGTCACATTTCTAAAACTTGTTTTCCAAAATTGGTCTCACCATAATATCCATATATTAAATAATGATTTTTAGTCATTTTTTCACATTTATTTCCACCAAAAACCATTTACTTTTAATTAATTCCTTAAACTAGTTTGAACCGTCCAATCTAGTTTGCCAGAGCCATCTAGTCTATCCAGCTAACTTCTAGGCCCAAATTTAGGGTGTTACAACTCTCCCCCACTTAAGAAATTTCATCCTCAAAAATTACCTGGCGGAAAAGGATAAGGAAACTGCTTCTTTATGTCTTCCTTGCTTTCCCATGTGGCTTCCTCCACACCTTGATGTCGCCACAACACTTTTACCAACTCAATGGTCTTACCATGAAGAACCATGTTGCTAACATCCAAGACTTCCATTGGTTCCTCGTCATAGGTCAAATTTGGATTCAATTCAATCTCCTCAACGGGCATCATATGCGATGGATCTGATTTATACTTTCAGAGCATCGATACATGGAAGCTAGAAATCAACACGTTCCAACACTTCATAAGGTCCAATAAACCTTATTGGAATCAACTTTAGAGGTAACCTCAATCTATATGCTACCAGACCAACACGTTCCAACACTTCATAAGGTCCAATAAACCTCAGAATCAACTTGCCCTTCCGTCCAAACCTCATTACCTTTTTCCAAGGTGATACCTTTAGGAATACTTTATCACCAACGGCATACTCAACTTCCCTACGCTTCAAATCCGCATAGGATTTATGTCGATCCAAAGCCGCTTTCAACCGATCACTAATAAGCTTCACTTTTTCATTAGCGTCCTTCAACACATTAGGTAAAGAAAAATACTTTTCACCTAGTTCATCCCAACAAAGAGGCGTACGACACCTCCTACCATACAAAGCTTGGTACGAAGCCATTTGAATTCTTGCTTTGTAATTGTTATTATAAAAAAACTTCACCAACGATAATTGTTTCTCCCACAATCCTTGAAAATCAATGATACAACATCGCAACATATCTTCCAACACTTGGATAACACATTAAGACTGACCATCCGTTTGAGGATGATACGAAGTATTAAAGTTCAACCGTGTACCCGAAGATCTGTGAAAAAACTTCCAAAACCTTTCTATAAAATATGGAATCCTATCCGATACTATAGACTTAGGTACCCTATGCAACCTCACAATTTTTGCAATGTACAAATATGCTAGCTTATCCAGCGTGCACGTCGTATGCACAGCCAAGAAGTGTGCACACTTTGCAAAATGATCCACAATAACCCATATAGAATTCTTCTTAGATGGTGTCAAAGGCAACCCCGGTAAAAAATCCATAGAAATTCTCTCTTGCTTCTATTTTGGTACCCTTAACGGTTGCAACAACCCAGAAGGAAACTGATGTTCAGTTTTAACACGATGGCACACCATGCACATAGCAACAAAATATGCTACATCATTTTCAAACCAACCCAAAAATATTCCTTCTTCAAATCTTGAAACATATCATTACCCCCTAAGTCTGTTAAGATATTAAGGTTCAATAAGCCAACAATGCCAGCTCTCGCTTGGCACATTTTTGATAAAACATTGCAGAACATGCCATATAGGGAAAACAATGCCGAAACATTTTCATTATTAAAAACTAAACATAAAAACAATGTTCAACGTAAACATCCCCACCAACTTTTAAATTAGATCATGGTGAGGGTATCAACCAAAAAACATCAACGTTTTGCAAACACGTCATTATTTAAAAGAAAATTAAAACAACTAAACAAAGAGAATGGGCGAGAAGGGGTCTCTCGATGTAGCCCTTCAAGGTCCAAGCTCTCAATCAAGCTGGTCAAACCACGTCTCCTTGGTATAGCCAGTCGTTGATGGATCTCACGATCTCTCTTTATCCAAAAAAAATATCAACAATTACTTGTTTGATCGCTCTTTAAATAGGCGTGCAAGAAAGACGTAGGATAAGCTCTAGAGTTTGAATTTTGAATGCTCAAGTGATAAGATAAGTGATCATCTTATCCAAAGTTTGAATGTGAATTGATAAGGTTAGGGCTGGCGTCATCTGTCGTCACTACTTTTCCAACCAAGCTTGCCATCATTATGCCAATCAAGCTTGTCACTATTTTTTTCTATTTTTTAGGAGTTTGATCTAATTCCTATTTTCTCATAGCCTGATTTGGTCTTATTTTTTCGGGTTCAACAGCTATTTGGTCGGCTATCAAATTCTTCTTCTCTGCCAACCGATGCTTTGGCAATATTAGGTCCATCTGTGCCAACAACATCTCAACATTCTCTCTGGCATTCCTTCATGCGCTACCTTACTCTGCTTTTCTCTACCAACTGTTATTCTAAGCTTGCAATATTGCTGAGAAAACAACCCTTCACACTGGCATAAACACAAATCCTAACTCCTTATGTAAATGCATGAATTTAACAACTAAATGTACTCAAAAGCAAGCAAAAGCATTGCAAAATAGGCATAAAAAATAGTACTTTTGAGGAGATTACAGTCCCCTAAAGCTAGATCATTGCTTGTCCTCAAGTAATACAAGTAAAAATAAAACAAAAATTGTGAAAATAGTACCTTAGAAAAATTTTGGTTGGAATGTCAGCACGTGTTGGCAAGCAGAATTTGGCTCTATTTCTATCCTCAGGTTTCTCAGTGAAGTAATGCCAAGTAGGTAGTAAATTCAAGTGTAGCAATATAACTCTAGTCTAAGAGCATGAAGAGTGCATGATGTGTAGGTAATATGCATCAAGTATCCTTTTACTCCTTTAGTCGAGTTTACTACCTAAACTCAGAATTTTTATTTTTCTTTTATTCTTGCCAAGGGTTTCTGCTGACAATAATTTAAGCTTGCTTCGTAACTTTGTTTGGCGTGAGAAATAAGAGGGAGCAAACCACGAATCTCCACGTTAATCTATAAATTACTAGGCTTTTACTCTTCAACTCATACCCTAAAGTTTTTGATTTGAGCAATAAGAGAGATCATACCACGAAGCCCCAAGTCAGTTATTATCTCTGGGTAAATGAGAGTTCTATTTTCTTTTTTGTGCCATGGAAAATCATTGTTGCCTTATTCTTTATTTTTTTACCCTGGCATCAATTTTTTTCTTCTTTTTTAATTCTGAGCTTAGTTTCAACAGTTCTAAGTTTGTTTGAGAACAAGATGCATACTACGTGTTAAGTAAAAGTTTAATTCCTTAAACTAGAGAACAATTGATAAGCAGACCTGGCATTATTATTCTACTGGCATAGGGAACTAATGATTTAGAATTTCTTCATTGGACAGACTAATCCAGATCAAATTAAACTTGCCAAATAAAGTGTTAGCATTCTTCAAAATCGAGGCAAAATTTTCTTTTTTTAGTGGTTCGGTATGCAACTAATCTATATGACATACATGGCATGTCAACAGAAATGAAAACATGAATGCATGTATAAACGTGAGGCAACACACACCCCCAAACCAATGATGTGCATTATCCTCAATGCATGAAAACAACACATATATACAATTAATAGAAAAATAAAATGCATGAACATGTGAATGCAATAAAATGAAATACAAAGGAGTTTAAGAAGAAAATGACTCCCCTTTAGAGATTTATTTTCGTGTGACGTGAGTTTTTCTCTTCATAAAGGTCTCACGATCAGGGGCCATTCTTTTCCTTCCTTTCATGCTTGGCTTTGAGGCGGCAGTGGAAGCACCAACATCTCAGAGAACTTCCTCCACAATCTTGGCAGGTTTCGACTTGGCAGGAGTAACGGTGGCATTGGACTGAGCAGGTTCAACAGGTGTTGCGGCAGCCATTGTAGTAGACTTAGCTTTGGTAGACTTGGATTTTATTTCCTTTGATTCAATTGGGGGTTTAGTACTAAAGGATTCAACTTGAACTGTAGATAACGAGACTGTGGCATCAGATGGGGTACGAACTGATTGAGGACTAGCTAGCATAGCATCATTGCTGGCAAAGATTTCGGTAGGAAAATATGGGAAGTTTGGCAAGACACTTGAGGATATTCCTTCAAGAGTCTCCTTGATGGCAACATCCCTGGCATGAACATAATGCCAGAGCTTGAGATTTCGCTCCTCAACTTTCTTAAATTTTTAGAGAATGATCTCCTGGTGATGATGGAACTCAGAAAGCAATGCCAGCGACTCAGTTGGCATGGAAGCGTCAGATTCTACCTTTGGCACCTTGGGCTTTGGCATTGTAATGTTCTCAACCCGGTTTAGGAGAAAAAATGGAATCAAGAATGTTACAGCAAGGAAAACCAGAATCGGGACCAGAAAATTTCAATGTTTCTTTTAAAATTTAACATAGAATAACAAGATGGTTTCTTATCACTTATAAATTTCACGGATTCTACTTCCTTCTAGGTATTAACTCATTATGGTCACTTGAATCATTTGATCACAAGATTCTTTTAAACATATTTAACTTAACTTCTTAACAACAATTAACATAGTCACATCCGTATTCAAGTCAGTTGACCTAGCCTCGATCAAATTGTTATACATCATAGTCAGATAGAACATTCCATTGCATAACATTGTTAGAGCCTATTTTTATCATTATCATTTGTATAGTCAATTCAATTCATATTTAAGCTCTGGCCAAAGTACAAAGTCCAAATATAAAAAAATCATTTTAACACAAGTTCAGAATGAGATCTTTAGAAATATTTTAATTCCTTTTATGAGGCAACATATACCTTATTATCCATGCGATATAATGGCTATATTCATTCAAGGTTTTAGCTTAATAACTAACTCATTAGACAACCAATCAATTCATAGCTATTCGACAACACAATTCATTTAACATGGCTTAATTCAAAATACAAAACAACTTGATCCATCATTCAATCATAAACTTGTTCATTAGCATTATCATTAATAGCTTAAGCCACACTCATAACATCATTCCCTATATATCTTATACAAAACATAGCAATTCAATCATACATCCATAAACCCCAAGATATCATGCCATGATTTACCAACTTATCTTTTTAGCTAAGGTTCTATTCGAACATAAAATCATGCTTAGCTAAGACTTATAATCACTTTCCTACATACATGATTTTTCTTCCAAGAAATCCATTCGAATGATACAAGCACAATAATATTCACATTATAATATCAAACATTAAGAGAATTATATAATATATGAATACATTTCATACAATAACCAAGTAATGTGCCACCATCCTAGGAGTAAACTATCTAAGATAGTTCATAACTCTACAGGGACTTCGAACCGTGATACATAATTCTCAACCACATTAGGGACAAGAACAATTCATTATCCTGCAATGCGTGAGATGGAATGCATTAGGCTTATATAGCCTAAGTGAGGTAGTAATATCAAAGCATAAAACACATTATACATAAATCTTAAAGAATCACACATCCAGATGCACAATCTTATGATATCAATTGTTATTTATGTCTTAATTTAGATTATCAACTTTATTATATTCAGTAGCTTATCGAAGCTTCCTTCTACAATAAGTTGATCTTGTCAAAGATCAACTTGGTACATTGAATTCTTCAAGAGACTTAGCAATTATCCATTAGTTTTTGATTCTTTATTAGCACGGTCAGAGCTTTTGGAGTTAACTAAGTTTATCTGAGCTTTTAGATCCTTCAAGGATTATCAGGGCTTTCGGGCCTTTTTAGAATTTACGGAGCTTGTTAGGTCCTACGGGGCTTTTCAGAGTACTATAGATATCTTTCTGAATTCCTATTTGATTTCTCATTAGGTTCATGTCTTTTACTTGTTTGTCTTGGATCACATATTTAAGCATAAATAAAGTTGGTATGAGTTTGACCGTATAGGTCCAGACGATACTTAGTCCAAAGCACCTATCAATGGCTAATATCGAAAACAGAACATATATATATATATATATATATATATATATATATATATATGAATAGGGCATCCCCCGAGTCATCACTAATGGACCGTAGTCCCAGAAGACCAACTATTATATTAGAGTGTCCAAGGACTTCAATCAACCAAGCAACTTAGGTAGCTTATTTTATAACAGGAAGTTAGAGTGTATCTTATCAATCAAGTAGTCTTACTTGTTGCATTCTTTCAGTAACTTATTGCTAAGTTAAGTCTTCTTGTCTCTTAAGGTTTTAGTATTAAGGCACTTATAACATTAGCATTCGATCCTTTATAAGGACCTTATTGTTTTATTATTCACTAAGCAATATCAAGCTTAGTAACAAATACACCATTTATCTTAAAACCAAAAACATTCCATAATCAATCATTCAAGCATAGCAAGGCATTTTAACATAAGAAATGTAACCTCAACACAGTTTAAACATGAATGCCATGCTATGAATGTATGCTCATCTTCAACTAGCTCTATATGAGCCCTTCACATAATGTACACGCATAATATAATTCATTCAGAACATTTAATACTTAATGATAGGAAATTAAACATCGGGATAACTCCGTGTTACCCGAGACTCATGTGACTACACTCACCTGGTTATTCCAAAGTTATGGAATACCCAAATTTCATAAACTCTCTTTGCTTCCGACTGTAACACCCCTCACCTGGGTTAAGAGTAACCCGACCAAGAATGTTAAAACAAGCACACAAGAATACACAAGAATTCAAGCCATTTAAAACTTTTGAACTATCCCTATTAGATGAGTTACTTGCCAAACAAGAAACCCAATCAATCAACAAGAATATGATTTTTAAACATTTAAGCTTACCAATATATAGACGTAGGCCTCCGAGTATCAATCAAGGAGATATAAACATAGTCTATTATACATATAGGCAATCGAATACTCTCAAGGCAAGATTCAAATTTATTTCAAGACTATTCATGTATGTGCAGCTTTGATCCATTACAAGACAATGTTAAACATGGTTTCAATGCCATATACATGTCGAGTTAACTAAGCATGATTTTGTAGCATTTTACATTCAAGACAAGGTTACATATATGTTGGTTACTAGACAAGATCACAATTGTATTCATTCGAATCATATCACCATCAACATGCCTTCAAGCAAGCTTAACATAATCTAGAAATCATGACTAACTTATCATGACCTTAATTACTTGAACTAGAAGCAACTTAATCGACCAAGTGATCAATTTGAATAGAGCATTCAGGAGTTAAGCACATAGTGTCCCATTATTAAGCACATTCAAGTATAATTAGATCATGTAACCAAGTTCCATTCTCCATATTCAACATGTAACACCTTAAACATGGCCTAGGAAAATTACCACAATCTAAACTCTAGGCTAATTGAATACATAAGCTAATTAATTTAAAGAAGAAAGAACATTGGCCATCCTTAAGATCAAATACGTGAAATTAGAACCAAATTGAATTGAAATTAAAACTAGAAGGCATAAATTGAAGGATGGAATTGTGAACATGCAAAACTTTAAAGATTGCATGCAATAAGGATATGTAATTAAGGATTTAGGAAGAAATTAGGCCAAAATTTGCCAAGTGGAGGCAAATAGCTAAGCCATGTGATAACAACATGGCCAAGTGACCATCTTTCTATCATCTTCTCCACTCCACCCTTTCTCCACATTGGCCGAACCATACTCGTCCATTTAGGAGAAGAGAAAGCTCATAGATCACCTCCAAATTCATGCTTCTTGATTTAACTTTGAACAAATTAACTTGGAGAAGGTATAATGCTTGACTCTACATGTTATAGATTGCTTGAATCTTGAAATGATGTTCTTGTTGTATAGGTTGATTTGGATGAATGTTATGTATGTTAGGATCATGCTAGCTTCTAATTGAACTTGAAATTGTGATTTCTAGTAGCTAAATTGCTAAAGAAAATGTATATGGTTGCTGGAAATTTGAGAATAGGAAGTATGATTGGAAACAGTCTTGATTAGGAACTATTTTACTAGGGAAAATGTTTAAGCATGCCAATTGAATGTAAAGCCCTATTTTTGATCATGTTGGTAGATTAATTGAGGATTGAATAGAGTAAGTTGCTGGAAAATGAATGCACCTAATTGGATTAGTTAAAACAAGGTAATGGACTGCCTAAATAATGAATTGTATGTATAATGTTGATCAAATAGATCAAATTGAATTTAACATGATAATGCCCCATTTTAAGCACATTGCTAGGTGAATTATAATGACCTAGACATGTTGAAAATGAAAATAAGTTGAATTGCCATGTTAGAACATTGTTAAAATGAGTTATGAAACTAGAAACTCAACCTAGTGTAATCTGCCCAGAATGCTCTATTCTGGGCAGTAACTTTGAAAAATCACCATAAATTGTATAAATGGAATTTAAGGTTGAAATTTTTATGAACAATGCCTTGACATTTCTAAATTCATTAGGAGAAAACACAACTGAATTCTAGATTGTAAAATGAATTGTATAGAAGAAACACTAGGGACAATGCAAACTGTCCAGTGTAACAAATTGCCCTGTTTTGAGTTAAAAACTGTATTAATTGGCAAAGAACTAAAATGCAAGGCCTATATGGTTAGAAATAAAGTTAAGTTAGCTTTCCAAAGGTGTAAATCAATTGAAATTCCAACGTACAAAATGAAAGTTATGCATGTTTAAGTGAACATACTACATGTTACCTAGTAACAACAGTTTAGGTAATTGTACATTGTTTTGTGACAATTTGTAGACTGTTTTATAAACAGTTTGGGACATTGATGTCTGCCCTGTTTTACATGGATTAGAATATAGATAAGTATAGTTATGTATATGAACATGCTGCCAGATTTGTACATGTTGCGTACTTGTAACTTTGCCTTGATTAAATGACTTTGTGAACTTATTTTGATATGTGTTTACTTGTAATGTGTTAAGAACCATGAGTGAACTTGGTGGATGAGAAAAGAGTGGAACATCCTAAAGCAAAGAAAAAAGGAGTGTGGATCCAAGAGTGAAACATCTTAAATCCATAGTAATACGATCCCACTTCTATTGGGATAATTTGATTGGTTGAAGCAATCCCGTATGGACTTTGTGCTCAGGTTTGACTCTTTGGCAAGTTAAACACATGGATACAAAAATCTGTGATAGTTGACTTCATGTCTGGCCACCAATATAGGGGTTTCAGATCTTTATACATCTTGACTGATCCAGGGTGTATCGAGAAACAGCTTTGGTGAGCTTCTTGTAAGATTTTCTTCTTCAATTCTTCATTGTTAGGAACACAAACTCTATCCTTAAAATAGAGCAGCCCATTCGAATGAATGGAGAAATCGGAATTTGGTTCCGAATCTAGTTTCAACATGATAACTTGAAGATCAGAGTCGATTTGTTGAAGATCTTTGATTCTAGAGATCAAGTTAGATTGAACTTGGAGTTCAGACAAGAGTCTATACTTTTTATACACTCGAAAGTGTGCATTGATTGCATGAGAAACTACAAGGAGAGTTATAGAATTAGGTTCAGGGATTCAAGAAGATTTTTCAAGGATATAACTATCTATAAGGCTTTCGAACAGCTTACCCAAGCTTAATTTATGACTAAGAGCATCCGCAACTACATTGGCTTTTCCAGAATGATAATCGATGACCAAGTCATAGTCTTTCAACAATTCCATCCACCATCTTTGTCTCAAGTTCAAATCCTTCTGGGTCAAGAGGTATTTGAGGCTTTTATGATCGGTGTGTAGGTAACACTTCTCACCGTACAAGTAGTGCCTCCATATCTTGAGAGCAAACGCAATAGCATCCAATTCTAGATCGTGTGTAGGGTAGTTTAACTCATGAGGCTTCAATTGACGTGATGCATATGCTACAACATTGCCACCTTGCATCAAGACACATCCTAGTCCTGAATGTGATGCATCATTGTACACAATGAACTTTTTTCCCGATTCTGGTTCTATAAGGACCAGGGCATGGGTCAAGGCTTGCTTAAGCTGGTCGAAACTTCTCTATTGTTTCTCTGACCATTCGAATGGTTCATCCTTTCGAAGGAGTTTGGTCAAGGGTGTGGCTAAGGTTGAAAACCTCTTGACGAATCGTCGATAATACCCTGCTAAACCAAGGAAGCTTCTGACCTCCCTTACATTCCTCAGAGGTCTCCAATCCAAGATAGATTGAATCTTCATTGGGTTTACTTTGATCCCTTCTACCGAGATGATATGTTCGAGAAACGAAACTTCTGATAACCAGAATTCACATTTGGAGAACTTTGCAAATAGCTGACGTTCTCAGAGAGTTTGTAAAACAATTCAGAGGTGTTCAACATGTTCTTCCTTGTTTCAAGAATAGACCAAGATGTCGTCTATGAATACTACCATGAATTTATCATGACAGGGCTTAAATACTCGATTCATGAGGTCCATGAATGCAGCTGGGGCATTGGTTAACCCGAATGGCATTACGAGGAATTCATAGTGACCATATCAAGTTTGAAAGGCTATCTTGGGTACGTCTTCTTCTTTTACCCTCATTTGGTAATATATGGATCGAAGATCGATCTTTGAAAACAATGCAACATCCTTATCTTGGTCAAAGAGATTTTCAATCCTTTGCAAAGGATATCGATTCTTGATAGTAAGCTGGTTCAATTGTCGATAATCAATACAATGTCTCATCGTGCCATCTTTCTTCTTTACGAACAAGACAGGAGCACCCCAGGGAGATGAACTAGGCCGAATAAAACCTTTGTCTTGTAGCCCTTGAAGTTGTTTTTGGAGTTCTTTAAACTCAACTGGTGTCATCCGATAGGGCGTAATGGACACCAGATTCGTTCCAGGCTGGACATCAATCCCAAACTCTAATTCTCTGGTTAGAGGGAGGCTAGGGAGTTCCTCGGGAAAAACATCAATGAATTCAGATACAATAGGAATAGTTGACAATCCAAAATCGTATTCATCTTGTTTAATCATAGCAGCAAAGATGGATATAGGTTTCTTATCAATAAGAATGATGGATTCCTTTCCTAAACCTCGGAGATAAAGTCTCAGATTTTGGCAATCTACCCAGGCTTGGTGTTTCCTTAACCAATCTAGTCCCAGTACTAGATCGAATTCACAAGATGGCAAGACATATAGATCAATAGGGAAAGGCATATTTCGAATGATTATGGGACATTCCTTGCAAAGGAAGTTAATGGACGTGATTCCCCTTATAGGGTTCGAAATTACAAGGCCTTTATCAACAATTTAAGGTTTCAATTTCAATTTAGCAATCAAGGATGAGCAAACAAAAGAATGGGTAGACCCCGAATCAATTAAAGCATAAGAAGGACTTGAATTTATTTCAATAGTACTTGCGATGACATCGAGAGACTCTTCATCTTCTTTTCCCTGAATATGATAGATTCGAGCAGGGGCTTGGGACTCCTGATGTGTAGAAGCTGATTACTGACCTCTACCCTTGTTTTGATTTCCTGATTGAGCTTGTCTTGGGCCTTTGCTACGATTGGAAGGTACGGCGCTAGCATTTACCGGGGCTCAAGTCGGAAGCTTGTTAGGATTTTTGGGGATAATCCTTGATGTAGTGATTTGAGCCTCCATACAAGTAGCACAAGTTGGATTGAGTTATGCACTAACCCGAGTGGAGCTTTTGGCAGAACTTGCAAGTAGGAACTTGAGTAACTTTTCTAGGTTTCCCCGTGCTATTAACAGAGATAACCGGGGCTGAGGGCTTGGATACCGATTGGGGTCTCGGTATGCAGTTACTTTTCTGAGCAGGAGTGAAGGTTGAAGAGCTTTCTTTGTGATACTTAGCTTTCTTAGAATGCCAATGAGGCTTGTCATCATACTTGGATCTCTTATCATTTCGGTGGCTACCACCCTTTCGATTCTCCAAAGCTTTCATCTTTGCCTCGGTTGTAATGGATCAATTAACCAGATTTTGGAAATCGGTAATCCCCAAGGTCGTAAAGATGTGGCTTAGTTTGTGGTTGAGACCATCAATGAACATTCTACACTTGTTTGCATCAGTCTTTATATACTCTAAGCCGTACTTGCAGTACTTGCAGAAATCACTCATGTATTGCTCAATGGGTCTGCCACCTTGCTTCAAGTACAAGAAACGCTTCCGACGCTCGGCTAGGTATTGCTCGCTGATATACTTCTTCTTAAATTCCTCGAGGAAAAATTTCCAAGTAACGGTGCCAACAGGGGCAGTCAAGGTTGTGGTTTCCCACCAACTTAAGGCTTCATCTGCCAAGAGAACTATGGCACATTCAAGTTTGTGTTCATCAGAACACTGAAGTTGTTTGGTGAGCATTTGAGTAGTAACCTCTAGCCAGTACTTGGCTACTTCAGGATTGGCTCATTAGTATCGATAAAGGTATAGGCCTGGTTTTGAGCCAGTTTGTCGATTGGAGCTATGTTTGGCACAGCAATAGGAGGCGCAACAGTATGGTCTCATTTTAGAGTGGTTACAAGATTATCGAACATCTCTTTCATGCTAAGGAGACATTCTCTTTGAACAGGATAAATAGTAGGGGCATCCTGCTGAGGCTGACCTTGTTCTCGAGGTTCAGTCTGATCTCGAGGATTCTGTTCCATCTGCACACTGTCTCCTTCATTCGTGGAGCCTTCAGGACTTTCATCATCCTGGCCAAGTCTCGTTTCAAACATTTCTAGTTCAAATAGAACAAGAAAGGTTTAGTTTAAGCAAGAATACAAGCATACTTGAAATACAACTCCTAGGTGGCACAATTTAATCCTATATGATGCATGATAGCCTGGTTTAGTCTGAGAATCGGCTAAACCTTTAGCTCTAATACCACTTCCATAACACCCTCACCCGGGTTAGGAGTAACTTGGCCAAGGAGTGTTAAAACAAGCAAGCACACAAGAATACACAAGAATTCAGGCCATTTAAAACTTTTGAACACATCCCTATTAGATGAGTTACTTGCCTAACAAGAAACCCAATCAATCAACAAGAACGTGCTTTTCAAACATTTAAGCTTACCAAATATAAACATAGGCCTCCGAGTATCAATCAAGGAGATATAAACATAGTCTATTATACATGTAGGCAATCGAATACTCTCAAGGCAAGATTCAATTTTATTTCAAGACTATTCATGTATGCGCAGCTTTGATCCATTACAAAATAATGTTAAACATGGTTTCAATGTCATATACATGCCGAGTTAACTAAGCATGAATTTGTAGCATTTTACATTCAAGACAAGGTTACGTATATGTTGGTTACTAGACAAGATCACAATTGTATTCATTCGAATCATATCACCATCAGCATGCCTTCAAGCAAGCTTAACATAATCTAGAAATCATGACTAACTTATCATGACCTTAATTACTTGAACTAGAAGCAACGTAATCGACCAAGTGATCAATTTGAATAGAGCATTCAGGAGTTAAGCACATAGTGTCCCATTATTAAGCATATTCAAGTATAACTAGATCATGTAACCAAGTTCCATCCTCCATATTCAACAAGTCATGCCTAATTCATTCACATAGCATCTGGATATCATGGCATCAAACATTGCCAACCAAGTCTTTACAAGCTTCTAAAGGTCAAGGTCATATATATACAAAATTCAAAAAGAACAAAATGAATGATCTAGCTTAAATATGTACATATCTAGGTGCCACCAACTAGGAGAGTTACAAGATGAATTCAAAGTCATACTTCTAACTCTACTTGTGTCTTGCTTCAAGCTCAAGGAAGATAGCTTTAAGATCTCTTTAAACCTGTGGTTTGGGAAGAACGGAAACAAGAGTGATAAGTACATAATGTACTTAGTGAGGTAGCAACTATTTACTAACCAATTATCAAGTTTAGGTAGTCTTAAATCAAGTATAACCTAGCTAAGGTTTGAGTACGTGAAGTTAAGTCTAACATAAAGTTTCAAGTGTTTCAAGCCAAGTAGGGAGTCAAGTAGTCATGTATAGCTATTACCATTTATATACATCATCACAAGCACAAGAACATATAACAAGGTCTCAATCTCAAGTAATATACATCATTTCATTATGCAATACCATTCGAACAACAATTAACAAGAAGGATGTTTCCATTTCAAGTTTGATCGAGTATTAAATCAAGACAAGAGGCATGTTCAAACATATCAATTCAAGTATGATCACTTTTCAAGTATCATGTAAGCAAGAAAATTCAAGGTATCAAGTAAAGTATCATTTAAGCTTTAGGCCATGTATTTCTTTCTTGTTTATTCATTTTAGATTAGGCCTTGGTACATAGTTATGTCTAGGTAATTGAGTCACCAACCAAACTGTCGCCAAAACAAGAAACTGGTCATATTCCTCCTACTGTCGCCAGTGACCATAACACACATCCCTCATACTGTCGCCAAATAAGGGCCTTGGCCCAGGACCGTAGTCCACCCAATCAAAATGAGCTCTAGACTCTATGGCATGCCATCCTACCTATGACCAACTAGCAACCAAGGCTTTGTTTGATTTACTTGTCAATTAATTAAGCTTCAAGATTTCAAGTCACGGCAAGTATGCACAACAATATCTTGGCAAGTTAGTAGCTTATTCAAGTGTCCCTTTCAAGTGTTTATCTATCAAGGTCAAGATAGCCCTTAGGCCATTCGAGCCGTAGCTCGATTTATCATGCATTCATTGTAATTCAAGCAAGTTTGCATTTCATGTCATCATTAACATCAAGCAAGATCATGTCTAAGCATTCTTGATTCATTCGATTAGGTTAATACAAGAAACTATAGAAGATCAATTCTTTGTTACAAGATCCATTTGCATTACCAAATCATATATCAAGCATATCTTACTACCAAGTTTCCATCAAAGCCGTTCTTCCCTTAATTCACTTCTAAGCATAATTTAGATTCATTTCATGGTATGAACATATCAATAAAATAGTAGTCATGCATATTTGGTTAGGGTCCTAACCCTATGTAAAAACTATACTCACAATACTCCAAGCTAGTTTTGATCCTTGATCCAAATCCCTTTTTGCCTGTTACTAGGTTGCCCAACTCTATCTTCTTCAACAAGATCCACACCTGGTTCTGACATACATCCAATATAATGGAATCAAAATCAACAACCAAACAATGCATTTCAAGAAATCCAAGTTCACAAGAAACTAGAGTCAAGCATTGTATTTCCAACAATCAAACAATTTAAGCATTTCTATTTAGCATCTTCATTCATGTTAACTTAGCCATTGTAAAACATTTTCAAACAATTTTATCCTTTCAATCTATTAAAACAGTTTTGCCCTGCTCTTAAACTGCCCAAAATAGTCCCATTTTAATTGTATTTACAATGTTTTACAAAACAACCCCCAACAGTCCTAATTTTTGCTAAAACAGTTTGCAATTACACCCTTCTATTTGATCTACAAAACAGTCCAATTGTGATTATCTCATACAATTCATGTTAAAAAACTTTTAATCTAACTTCCCCTATTTGTAAGTCACTATTTCCAGCCCCTAATTCATACAATTCAGCCCCTAAATCATTCATGGTTTCAATTCTAGTCCCTAGTCCACATACATCTCAACAAGCATCTTAAAATAGTCCAATTGATCATTATTCAAGCAATTCAATCCAGAAAGCTTTTAAATTGACTTTCCCCTGTTTTAAGTTCATAAATTCCAGCCTCAATTCTTTCAAAACAGTCCAGGATTTATTAATTCTTTCAAAACAGTCCCTAGTTAGCTATTTAACAATCAATTGTGACTAGTTTCATCTTTAAGCTAAAATTTCACTATCCAACCATGATTTTCAATTGATTATCATCTCAATTTATTATGTTTCTAAATTTCCAGCAAGCTTTTTACTCAATTCAAGCCCCAATTCATGGACAATTCGAACTACCTTATCAAATTACATGATCAATCAAACAATGGTTTCATTCATGTACATATACCATTTGGTCAAGCATTGTTTCATCCTATTTTCAATAGCATTTCAACCACATTCAAGCTTCAATTCAAGGTAGTTTCAAGCATAAACTGTTAGATTATCCGATAGAGTTAGAGTCCTTATGTAAATAGTAGTTTAAATTAAAGTTTAAAGATAGAGTTAGAGTCCTCATGTAAATAGTAGTTTAAATTAAAGTTTACTTCCTAAAAGATAGAGTTAGATGTCTTGTGTACTTAGGACTCCTAATTGTAACTAAAGTCCAATACTTGAGTCTATAAATTCACTGTAAAGGGATGTAATTTTTTGAAAATATTCAATAACAGAAAAATCAATTACATTTTTTCTTCTTCTTTCTGCTGAAAACTTAAATTCTGCTTTATTTTTATCGTTAATTAGTTTTTCCTAAAGCTAGAAAATTGCTTTTCTACATGGTATCAGTCTAACATCGATCCTAGTTAGAATTCTTAATGGGATCCCCTTCGACAACCTTTGAGATGCTATCCATAGCAGAGCAGTCTTTGGATTGAGTTTTTTCCAAAAATTTTAGGTTCGACGGTAACTTTGTGAAGCGGTTTAGCCCTCGTGGAGGATACAAGCATCTGAGAATACTTGTTCTCCTCTGCACTTTTTCTACCAAAGGTGCATCAGCATGGATCATCGACTGAGAGCATCTGATCACATGACTGGTAACAAGGAATCATTCCTTAGTTTTTCGATTCATCTTCTACAAGTTCTATTAAAACAGTAGATGGCTCTTTCTCTCCTATCAAAGGAAGTGGCCCATCCTCATTAACGATAATTTGTTGCTTGAAGATGTTTTGTTTGTGCCTAATCTCGCCTGCAATCTCATCTCTGTTAGTAAACTCTCCAAGAATTTGAAGTGTTCATTACTGATTTCTTCAATCTGGTTGTTTTTGCAGGCAATGAATTCGAGGAAGATGCTTGGCACTGCTAGCTTGCAAAATGGTCTTTATGTCCTCGGAAATCAACCATCTACCCTACCAAATACTTCTTGCTGTTTGACTTCTTTAGGGAAAATTGATAATATAATGTTATGGCATTTTAGGTTAGGGCATCCTAATTTTCATTATCTTGCTAAATTATTCCCTGAATTATTTGTTAATAGAAAACCAAGTTCTTTTAAATGCCATATATGTCCTCTCGCTAAACAGACAAAAGCATCCTATTTACCATCTTCCTACAAACCTTCCCAACCTTTTTCATTAATTCATAGTGATGTTTGGGTCCTTCTCGAGTGAAGAATGTAACTGGTAGTAGGTGGTTTGTTACTTTTATTGATGATCATAGTAGAACAACTTGGGCATATTTGTTAAGGGATAAATCAAGTAGCCTCTGTTTTTGAGAAATTTTACAATATGGTTGAAACCCAATTTGGAAGTAAAATTCAGATCTTCAAATCTGATAATGGGAGTGAATATTTTACCAAGTCCTTGGGGGAATTTTTAACAAAAAGGGATTGTTCAACTTAGTACTTGTGTGGATACACCACAACAAAATGGGGTTGCGAGAGAAAGGAAAAATAGGCATTTGTTGGAGGTAACTAGGTCTTTGATGTTCACTAGTAATATTCCTAAGTATTTGTGGGGTGAGGCTTTGTTAATCGCAACCTATCTCATTAATCAATGCCCAGTAAGGTTTTGCAATCTGAACACCTAGAGCTGTTTTTTTGGAGAGTTACCCCAATTTTAAACCTTTGTCCTCTATTCTCCCTTTCAAAGTTTTTGGTTGCACTGTGTTTGTGAAATATTATGTTCCCTCTAGGTCAAAACTTGACCCCAGATCCTTGAAGTGTGTTTTGGTCGGGTATTCTTCACTTAAGAAGGGCTACAAATGTTATCATCCTCCTTCTCGAAAATTTTTTACTTCCTTGGATCTCACCTTTTTGAACAGAACCCTATTTCCTGCTGCTGCTGCAAATCAGGGGGAGAATTGTGATGTTTTTCAGCCTCATACCAATCAGGTTTATCCTTCTTTACCTTCAGAGTTATTACCTACTAATAATCCTTTGTTATTTGAACCCCATACTCCTTTAAACCCTTCTACTTCTTCACCTATTATTACACCTACAGCTTCCCATCATTCACCTATTGTTACTACTCCTCAGAATTCACCCAAACCTTCCTCACAAACCCCTCAGCCTCCTAAGCAATTGAAAGTTTATACCAGAAAACAAAAAACTATTCCAGAGACTGTTTTGCAATCTGACACTTGCCGAGAATTGGACTTGAATTCAGTTGCCAATGAAAATGATGGAGGTAATGTTCTAGCCGAGACTCCCTCTCATTTACTTGAATTTGATTATTTGCCTATTGCTAAAAGGAAAGGGGTAAGACAATGTACAAAACACCCCATTCAGAGGTATGTTGCTTATGGTAATCTAATGCCATCATTTAAGGCTTTTACAGCTTGCTTAGATAAAGAACAGATACCTAACACTATTGAGGAGGCTCTAAAAGATTCTAAGTGGAGAAGGGCTGTTAAAGAGGAGATTGAAGCACTTGAAAAGAATGATACTTGGACCATTACAGATCTTCCACAAGGCAAGAAACCAGTCGGATGCAAATGGGTGTTCGCCATAAAATACAACTCGATGGCGATATACAGAGGTATAAAGCAAGGTTGGTGGCCAAGGGTTTTACTCAAACCTATGGAATTGATTATAATGAGACCTTTGCTCCTGTAGCTAAACTAAATACAATTAGAGTTCTCTTAAGCTTGGCTGTAAACAAGGACTGGAAGCTTCATCAACTTGACATTAAGAATGCCTTTCTTAATGGAAAATTGGAAGAAGAAGTGTACATGAGAGTGCCTTCGGGCTTGAAGTCAGTAAAAGAGATCGAAAAGTTTGCGGACTTAATAAATCCATCTATGGTTTGAAGCAGTCACCTAGAGCCTGGTTTGACAGATTCACCAAGGTGATTTTAGAAAATGGATACAAACAATCCTTGGCAGATCACACTCTCTTCATTAAGGTAACCTCTAGCAATAAAAGGGTTATTTTAATAGTATATGTGGATGACATTATTCTGACAGGTGATGATGATGAAGAGATAAGTCACTTAAAAGGGTTGTTAAATACACAGTTTGAAACAAAAGACCTAGGAAAGCTCAGATACTTTCTAGGCATGGAGGTTGCTAGGTCGAGCAAAGGTCTAGTGATAAACCAGAGAAAATATGTTCTTGATCTACTTAATGAAGCAGGAATGTTGGGATGCAAACCAGTTGATACTCCCATGGAAGCGAGGCTTAAAATTCAATAGAGAGGACACAAGCCCTAAAGGCGATAAGGGTAAATTTCAGAGGTTAGTGGGAAAAATGATTTATTTGTCATTAACTGGACCCGGACATTGCTTTTCCAGTTAATATTATCAGTCAACACATGACTGATCCAAGGGAAGATCACATGGAAGCTGCAATTAGAATTTTGAGATACTTGAAAGGGACACGGGGCATGGATTGCTATTTAAAAAGACTCAAGAAAGGACTGTTCAAATTTATTGATTCAAGTTGGGCAAACGAATCGACAAAAGAAGATCAACTAGTGGTTACTTGCTCCTTTGTTTGGGGAAATCTAGTGACTGGAGGAGTAAGAAACAAACAGTTGTATCTAGAAGCGATCTTTGAGCGAATAATATAGGGCTTTAGCATTGGGAATGTGTGAAGGAATTTGGTTGTTAAAGCTATTGAAGGAGCTAAATGTGAACCAAGATGAGAAGTTTGAGATTTTTGTGATAATCAGTCCACCATACAAATTGCTCAAAATCCAAGACACCATGATAGGACTAAACATGTGGAGATTGACAGGCATTTTATCTCGAGAAAAGATTACTAGTGGGACAGCTTCTTTTATCTTATGTTCCTCTGAGAAGAACAAGTGGCGGATGTACTTACAAAAGCACTACCAAAAGCTTCTTTCGACAAGTTTCTATTCAAGTTGGGATTATACAATGTATATTCTCCAACTTGAGGGGGAGTGTTAGATTATCCGATAGAGTTAGAGTCCTTATGTAAATAGTAGTTTAAATTAAAGTTTAAAGATAGAGTTAGAGTCCTCATGTAAATAGTAGTTTAAATTAAAGTTTACTTCCTAAAAGATAGAGTTAGATGTCTTGTGTACTTAGGACTCCTAATTGTAACTAAAGTCCAATACTTGAGTCTATAAATTCACTGTAAAGGGATGTAATTTTTTGAAAATATTCAATAACAGAAAATCAATTCATTTTCTTCTTACATTACTGAAAAACTTAAATTCTGCTTTATTTTTATGCGTTAATTAGTTTTTCCTAAAGCTAGAAAATTGCTTTTCTACATAAACATCTAGCATACAATTCCATGAATCTAAGTTCAATTTCTATCATCAATCATTCATTCGAACAAGTTTGCTAGGGAGGAAGGACTTAGAAATCACTTACAATCTTCATAGCTATCCAAGTACATGAAAAATATGATCACATGCAAGCTTCCAATCTTCTACAATGGTGGCTTTTCTTTCCCTAAAGGATTGAGAGGGTTTTGGTCAAGGAAAGAGAAAGGATGAGTGGAGAAGATGATAGGAAAATGGACACCTATCCAAGTTGTTATCACTTGGATTGACCGAATGCCTCCACATGGCAATTCAAGGGTCTAATTGCTTCACAAATCCTTAGTTACACATTCTAGTTACATGCAAAACAACATTAAAACATTGTTACTATTTGGTCCATCATGATTCGGCCATTAATAATCAAATCCATCTAATTTGGTCACTAGATTTACTCAATTCTTCTAATTTGTAGATTGTTTGTACAATTAAGTTCTAATTAGTTTGTGACATGTTATGGGGTATTACACCCGACAACTCTTATCTTTATTCATTCATGTCCAAAATGTACCTCAAATAATTAAACCAAGTCATTATAGTCTCTCCAACTTAATTTATTTATAAATTGCTCCCATTCGAGCCTTCATATACATATATATACACCAAAAGCAATTCAACTTCCATGTACAAAGTCACGTGAACATCTAGGCAGTTTCCTATAATTCTGAATCGAACAACCAACTTCAATTAACCAATTAAAATAGTCCTTAATTACCAGAATTTCCAGATTCATGATCAAGATTGTCATGATTTTCTTTACCATTAAATCAGTCCCAAATTAGGTATATACACATGTATTACTCAACCAATCCAACATGCTTTCAAAGTACTCAAAACAATCCACTCTAATCCTAAATTATCACGAAACAGAGCAGCTTACACTTGGACACTTTAAGCATTCAAATCTGTCCAATAATGCACACAAACATACCTAACAGGGCAGCTTACAATTATATACATTTATGTACACAAAACTGGACAGCATGCTTACATGTTTACACAGGTTCTCCTTACAAACAATTTCATATATTATCATACCTACGCACACTCAAATCCGGGCAGCCTTGCAACACAAATTTCATTTGTTTAAACTCAGTTACTAAAGCTGGAATAGAGCAGTCCCTAAAACTGCTAAAATCTGAACTATAACAGTCCCAATTTTTCCATTCGATACTAGCATTGTTTTATGGCTTAAAACTATTAAAACAATCTCGGTTACCACATGTAATAGACTTGGCAACACGTTATAAATTCTAATTCTTTTTATAATCATTCATGCTCTACTCAATCCATTAAAGCTTTTAAGAATATATATACATATATATATTATCTTCATTAGAATAGTCCATGCATAGTTACACAATATACTTCTCAGGGCAGATTTTATATGTACAGTTTTAACCTTTTATAACAGCCCAATATGTGTCTAAAATTATACCAAATAGTCCAGTAAAGTTTACATTTTCATACTAGCTCAAAACAGACCCTTAATGCTTCCAAGTATGCAAAATAAATCCCAATTTTCCATATACAAATGTACATATTTAAAACAATCTCTAAATGTTCTTAGGCTTGCATAAGAGTCCCATGCTTAAGTATACAAACTCAAAGCAGTCCTATACTTATTTTCAGGTTCGAAACAGACTACCTTCATTATATACATGCATAAACAGAGCAGTTTATATACATTTTCACTTATTCACTCAAAACAATCCCATTTCTTATATATATATATATACAAGGCAGCATTCTTATGATCATGTGTATGCATGCATTGAACAGTCCCTAAACTTGTTTATATCCACATACAAACACAAGGAAATACCAATTTATTTGTATACAAATATGCATATTAAAACAATCCACTTCATTATCATTAATCAACGATTTCTACTTCAAGCTCAAGCATTCAACCCAATAAAACATACATTCTTAAATTTATTTATTTTTAACAATCACAAAACTGCAGTTATACACCAAACTGCACATTTAGAACAATGCATACTGCACTTAAAATTCTGTATACACAATCATACATTACAAAACAGTCCACTTGTGTTCTCTTTATGGCAAAACAGTTTCTTTAGACATGTATACACATTATATCATGGCAAATCCGCCTAATAAGATCACCAAAACAGTCCCAAAAATTTCATGTACAATGCAGTCCAGTTTTAATACAGAACAGCCTTGAATTTACAGATGCATATACTTTTTGTTCAACAGCCCATATATGAAATTAATATGTATTTTTCCCTTGTTTTCATGCTAGAAAACAGCCCCTATTTTATTTTAATTATTCAAAACATATTGTCTATCATATGCACCCATACATCTTTATTGAATACATTCCAATATCACTAAAACTGCCCAACATGTTATACTTACTTTCGAACATCCAAAAACAATAATATTCTTTACTAAAACAGGGAAATTTGGCATACAACTACATTCAATCCTTTGAACAATTCAAGTCAATCATAAAAACACCGAGAACTGGACAGCTTGTATCCTCCAAAGATTCGATTTCTTTAAACAGTTCACTAAATCACTCACATATTCAAAACAGGGCAGCTTGCTACTTAATACTTTTTACTCATCGATTAGTAGATCATCAGATTTTAATTCCATATAAATCAGTCCCCAAAGCTGCTCGGTTTATAAATTCTTTATTTATTAGTTAAAACAGTCCCGATATTAATTATTTATATCAAAAACAGTTTTGGAACAGCTTTGGTATACTAGAGTATTTCAAAATAATCACCTCAAATATTTCCTCATACAAACTGCCCTTAACAACAAATGCATCCTTCTAACATAATTCTCTTCAATCTAGCTATAAAGTACATGAAACCAAACAATTCAAAGTCGAATATATATACAGCAGTCCATCGAACATTGCTAACCACAAATGATCTCAATCCAATTATCCAGATTTCTTAGCTATTGCATGGCTTTAATCGAATTAGTTTCTACTCAATGAATTCTAGTATCATTTTTCTAATATGTAGTACTTCATTTAGAGTACCAATCCACCATTTTTACTTCCATGTATTCTATTTCTATGGCTAGAATTCACTAAGAAAAATCAAGAACATTTATCATTCAAAGCATGGTTTGAGAATCCTTAAATGAAAAACAACTCTAATTCGTTAAGAGAGCTTACCCTTTTCATATCTAGCCCGACAGTTACACAAAAATTCAGTTTCCTCAAGCTTGGATCCCATGATTTTCCTTGAACACTTTGTTTTCTCTCACTTTTCCTGAGAGAATCGGTCATGGAGTGGTGAAAGGGAATATGAATAGTTTTCCCCTTTTGTTTTCTCTTCTAAAGCCGAATAGGCTCACTCCATACACAAGTGTCATTGAAATTTCATGACATGTATATTGCCCCATAATATTTTATCACCTAACATGCATTCATTAAACTTCACCAAACTTTCAATTTGGTCCATAACAAATTGGTCACCAAAGTTCTCTATTTTAATCTTAACCCCTTTCTTTTAATTCCATGAATCTAATTGGTTTAATCTCCATCACACTTCATTAATATGTTCTACTGTAGTACATTTCCTAGGTTCAAATTTAGAATGTTACAATTCCCTACCCCTTAAGGAAAATTCATCCTCAAATTTCTTAAACGACAATAGGTTACGGTTATCAGGCTCAAAGTATTTCCACAAATTCCGAGATTCAAAACAGAGTAAACAGTTTGTATTGGTTGTAAGTTACCAATACCGAACAAAATTCACTCTCATAGGTGACACAATAACTTAGGAAGACGCAGTGAGTCCATGGTTAGTCTGAGAATTGACTAAACCATGCTCTGATACCAATTTGTAACGTCCTCAACCCGGTTTAGGTGAAAAACCAGAATTGAGAATGTTAAAGCAAGGAAAATAGGAGTCGGAACCAGAAAATTTCAAAGTTTCTTTTGAAATTTAATATAAATAACTGGATGGTTTCTTATAACGTATAACATTCTCGGATTCAACTTCCTTCGAAGTATTAACTCATTATGGTCACTTGAATCATTTGATCACAAGATTCTTTTAAACATATTTTAACTTAACTGCTTAACAACAATTAACATAGTCACATCTGTATTCAAGTCAGTTGACCTAGCCTCAATCAAATTATTATACATCATAGTCAGATAGAACATTCCATTGCATAACATTGGTAGAGCCTATTTTTATCATTATCATTTGTATAGTCAATTCAATTCATATTTAAGCTCTGGCCAAAGTACAAAGTCCTAATATAAAAAAATCATTCTAACACAAGTTTAGAAGGCGATCTTTAGAAATATTTTAATTTCTTTTATGAGGCAACATATACCTTATTATCCATGTGATATAATGGCTATATTCATTCAAGGTTTCAGCTTAATAACTAACTCATTAGACAACCAACCAATCAAGGCAACATATACCTCCAAAAAATACAAAACAACTTGATCCATCATTCTATCATAAACCTGTTCATTAACATTATCATTAATAGCTCAAGCCACACTCATAACATCATTCCCCATATATCTTATACAAAACATAGCAATTTAATCATACATCCATAAACCCCAAGAAATCATGCCATGATTTACCAACTTATCTTTTTAGCTAAGGTTCCATTCGAACATAGAATCATGCTTAGCTAAGACTTATAATCACTTTCCTACATACATGATTTTTCCTCCAAGAAATCCATTCGAATGATACAAGAACAATAATATTCACATTATAATATCAAACATTAAGAGAATTATATAATATCTGAATACATTTCATACAATAACCAAGTAATGTGCCACCATCCTAGGAGTAAACTATCTAAGATAGTTCCTAACTCTATAGGGACTTCGAACTGTGATACATAATTCTCAACCACATTAGGGACAAGCATACTTCATTATTCTACAATGCATGAGATAGAATGCATTAGGCTTACATAGCCTAAGTGAGGTAGTAACATCAAAGCATAAAACATGTTGTACATAAATCTTAAAGAATCACACATCTAGATGCACAATCTTATGATATCAATTGTTATTTATGTCGTAATTTAGATTATCAACTTTATGATATTCAGTAGCTTATCCAAGCTTCCTTCTACAATAAGTTGATCTTGTCAACGATCAACTTGGTACATTGAATTCTTCATGAGACTTAGCAATTATCCATTAGCTTTCGATTCTTTATTAACACGGTCAGAGCTTTCAGAGTTAATAGAGTTTATCTGAGCTTTCAGATCCTTTAGGGATTATCAAGGCTTTTGGGCCTTTTTAGAATTTACGGAGCTTGTCAGGGCCTTTGGGGCTTTTCAGAATACTATAGATATCTTTCTGAATTCCTATTTGATCTCCCATTAGGTTCATGTGTTTTACTTGTTTGCCTTGGATCACATATTTAAGCATAAATAATGTTGGTTTGAGTTTGACCATATAGGTCCAGACGATACTTAGTCCAAATCACCTAGCAATGGCTAATATCGAAAACAGAACATATGCATATATATATGAATGGGGCGTCCCCCGAGTCATCACTTATGGACCGTAGTCCCAGAAGACCAACTATTATATTAGAGTGTCCAAGGACTTCAATCAACCAAGCAACATAGGTATCTTATTTTATAACAGAAGTTGGAGTGTATCTTATCAATCAAGCAATCTTACTTGTTGCATTCTTTCAATAACTTATTGCCTAAGTTAAGTCTTCTTGTTTCTGAAGCTTTTAGTATTAAGGCACTTATAACATTAGCATTCGATCCTTTATAAGGACCTTATTGTTTTATTATTCAGTAAGCAATATCAAGCTTAGTAAAAAACACCATTCATCTTAAAACCAAAAACATTCCATAATCAATCATTCAAGCATAGCAAGGCATTTTAACATAAGAAATGTAACCTCAACAAAGTCTAAACATGAATTCCATGCTATGAATGTATGCTCATCTTCAACTAGCTCTATATGAGCCCTTCACATAATGTACATGCATAATATAATTCATTCAGAACATTTAATACTTAATGATAGGAAATTAAACATCGGGATAACTCCGTGTTACCCGAGACTCATGCGACTACACTCACCTGGTTATTCCAAAGTCATGGAATACTCAAATTCCACAAACTCTCTTTGCTTCCGACAACTCTTATCTTTATCCATTCATGTCCAAAATGTACCTCAAACAATTAAACCAAGTCATTATAATCTATCCAACTTAATTTATTTATAAATTGCTCCCATTCGAGCCTTCATATACATATATATACACCAAAAGCAATTCAACATCCATGTACAAAGTCACGCGAACATCTAGGCAGTTTCCTATAATTCTGAATCGAACAACCAACTTCAATTAACCAATTAAAACAGTCCTTAATTACCAGAATTTCCAGATGCATGATCAAGATTGTCCATGATTTTCTTTACCATTAAATCAGTCCCCAATTAGGTATATACACATGTACTACTCAACCAATCCAACATGCTTTCAAAGTACTCAAAACAGTCCACTCTATCCTAAATTATCATGAAACAGAGCAGCTTACACTTGGACACATTAAGCATTCAAATCTGTCCAATAATGCACACAAACATACCTAATAGGACAGCTTACAATTATATACATCTATGTACACAAAACTGGACAGCATGCTTACATGTTTACACATGCTCTCCTTACAAACAATTTCACATATTATCATACCTATGCACACTCAAATCTGGGCAGCCTTGCAACACAAATTTCATTTGTTTAAACTCAGTTACTAAAGCTGGAATAGAGCAGTCCCTAAAACTGCTAAAATGTGAACTATAACAGTCCCAATTTTTCCATTCGATACTAGCATTGTTTTATGGCTTAAAACTATTAAAACAGTCTCGGTTACCATTTGTAAAAGACTTAGCAACATGTTATAAATTCTAATTCTTTTTATAATCATTCATGCTCTACTCAATCCATTAAAGCTTTTAAGAATATATATATATATATATATATATATATATATCTTCATTAGAACAGTCCATGCATAGTTACACAATATACTTCTTAGGGCAGATTTTATATGTACAGTTTTAACCTTTTATAACAGTCCAATATGTGTCTAAAATTATACCAAACAGTCCAGTAAAGTTTACATTTTCATACCAGCTCAAAACAGACCCCTAATGCTTCCAAGTATGCAAAATAAATCCCAATTTTCCATATACAAATGTACATATTTAAAACAGTCTCTAAATGTTCTTAGGCTTGCATAAGAGTCCCATGTTTAAGTATGCAAACTCAAAGCAGTCCTATATTTTTAGGTTTGAAACAGTCTACCTTCATTATATACATGCATAAACAGAGCAGTTTATATACATTTTCACTTATTCACTCCAAACAATCCCATTTCTTATATATATATATATATATATATATATACAAGGCAGCATTCTTATGTTCATGTGTATGCATGCATGGAACAGCCCCTAAACTTGTATATATCCACATACAAACACAAGGAAATCCCAATTTATTTCTATACAAATATGTATATTAAAACAATCCTCTTCATTATCATTAATCAATGATTTCTACTTCAAGCTCAAGCATTCAACCAAATACAACATACATTCTTAAATTTATTTTTTTTAACAATCACAAAACTGCAGTTATACACCAAACTGCACATTTAGAACTATGCATACTGCACTTAAAATTCTGTATACACAATCATACATTACAAAACAGTCCACTTGTGTTCTCTTTATGGCAAAACGGTTTCTTTAGACATGTATATTGCAAATCCGCCTAATAAGATCACCAAAATAGTCCCAAAAATTTCATGTACGATGCAGTCCAGTTTTAATACAGAACAACTTTGAATTTACACATGCATATACTTTTTGTTCAACAGTCCATATATGAAATTAATCAGTATTTTCCCCTTGTTTTTATGCTAGAAAACAGCCCCTATTTTATTTTAATTATTCACAACAGATTGTCTATCATATGCACCCATACATCTTTATCGAATACATTCCAATATCACTAAAACTGCCCAACATGTTATACTTACTTTCGAACATCCAATAACAATAATATTCTTTACTAAAACAAGGCAATTTGGCATACAACTACATTCAATCCTTTGAACAATTCAAGTCAATCATAAAAACAGCAAGAACTGGACAGCTTGTATCCTCCAAAGATTCGATTTCTTTAAATAGTTCATTAAATCACTCACATATTCAAAACAGGGCAGCTTGCAACTTTATACTTTTTACTCATCTATTAGTAGATTATCAGCTTTTAATTCCATATAAATCAGTCCCCAAAGCTGCTGGGTTTATAAATTCTTTATTTATTAGTTAAAACAGTCCCAATATTAATTATTTATATCAAAAACAGTTTTGGAACAGCCTTGGTATACTAGAGTATTTCAAAACAATCACCTCAAATCTTTCCTCATACAAACTGCCCTTAACAACAAATGCATCCTTCTAACATAATTCTCTTCAATCTAGCTATAAAGTACATGAAACCAAACAATTCAAAGTTGAATATATATATATATAGCAGTCCATCGAACATTGCTAATCACAAATGATCTCAATCCAATTATCCAGATTTCTTAGCTATTGCATGGCTTTAATCGAATTAGTTTCTACTCAATGAATTCTAGTATCATTTTTCTAATACGTAGTACTTCATTTAGAATACCAATCCACCATTTTTACTTCCATGTATTCTATTTCTATGGCTAGAATTCACTAAGAAAAATCAAGGACATTTATCATTCAAAGCATGGTTCGAGAATCCTTAAATGAAAAACAACTCTAATTCGTTAAGAGAGCTTACCCTTTTCATATCTAGCCCGACAGTTACACAAAAATTCAGTTTCCTCAAGCTTGGATCCCATGATTTTCCTTGAACACTTTGTTTTCTCTAACTTTTCCTGAGATAATCGGTCATGGAGTGGTTAAAGGGAATATGAATAGTCCCCCCCCCCCTTTTGTTTTTCTCTTCTAAAGCTGAATAGGCACACTCCATACGCAAGTGTCTTTGAAATTTCATGACATGTGTATTGCCCCATAATATTTTATCACTTAACATGCATTCCTTAAACTTCACCAAACTTTTAATTTGGTACCGTGATACAATATTCTCAACCACACGTAGGGACAAGCACACTTCATTATCTGCAATGCAGAGATGGACTATATTGAGGCTTACATAGCCTAAGTGAAGTAACAACATCAAAGCGTAAAACATATGTATATATAAATATTAAAATTATCACACATCCCGATGCACAATCGTATAATATCAATTATTTATTTTATGTCTTAATTTTAGATTATAAGCTTTATGATATTCAATAACATCAGCTTACATTTAATAAGTTGATCTTGTCAAAGATCAACAGCGTGAAGTCTTCATAGAGTTTTAGAAATTTATCCATTAGCTTCCGATTCTTTGTGCTGCAGTGAGCTTTGAGTGTGAAGTTTATAGAGCTTTGGATCTCCGAGGATTATGGGGGCTTTCAAGCCTTTTTAAAATTCTGAGCTTATCAAGGCATAGACTTTGAGAACACTATAAATATATTTTCCAAATTATTGTTGATTCTCATTAGGTTCCGTATTCATTCATGTCCAAAATGTACCTCAAATAATTAAACCAAGTCATTATAGTCTCTCCAACTTAATTTATTTATAAATTGCTCCCATTCGAGCCTTCATATACATATATATACACCAAAAGCAATTCAACTTCCATGTACAAAGTCACGTGAACATCTAGGCAGTTTCCTATAATTCTGAATCGAACAACCAACTTCAATTAACCAATTAAAATAGTCCTTAATTACCAGAATTTCCAGATTCATGATCAAGATTGTCATGATTTTCTTTACCATTAAATCAGTCCCAAATTAGGTATATACACATGTATTACTCAACCAATCCAACATGCTTTCAAAGTACTCAAAACAATCCACTCTAATCCTAAATTATCACGAAACAGAGCAGCTTACACTTGGACACTTTAAGCATTCAAATCTGTCCAATAATGCACACAAACATACCTAACAGGGCAGCTTACAATTATATACATTTATGTACACAAAACTGGACAGCATGCTTACATGTTTACACAGGTTCTCCTTACAAACAATTTCATATATTATCATACCTACGCACACTCAAATCCGGCAGCCTTGCAACACAAATTTCATTTGTTTAAACTCAGTTACTAAAGCTGGAATAGAGCAGTCCCTAAAACTGCTAAAATCTGAACTATAACAGTCCCAATTTTTCCATTCGATACTAGCATTGTTTTATGGCTTAAAACTATTAAAACAATCTCGGTTACCACATGTAATAGACTTGGCAACACGTTATAAATTCTAATTCTTTTATAATCATTCATGCTCTACTCAATCCATTAAAGCTTTTAAGAATATATATACATATATATATTATCTTCATTAGAATAGTCCATGCATAGTTACACAATATACTTCTCAGGGCAGATTTTATATGTACAGTTTTAACCTTTTATAACAGCCCAATATGTGTCTAAAATTATACCAAATAGTCCAGTAAAGTTTACATTTTCATACTAGCTCAAAACAGACCCTTAATGCTTCCAAGTATGCAAAATAAATCCCAATTTTCCATATACAAATGTACATATTTAAAACAATCTCTAAATGTTCTTAGGCTTGCATAAGAGTCCCATGCTTAAGTATACAAACTCAAAGCAGTCCTATACTTATTTTCAGGTTCGAAACAGACTACCTTCATTATATACATGCATAAACAGAGCAGTTTATATACATTTTCACTTATTCACTCAAAACAATCCCATTTCTTATATATATATATATACAAGGCAGCATTCTTATGATCATGTGTATGCATGCATTGAACAGTCCCTAAACTTGTTTATATCCACATACAAACACAAGGAAATACCAATTTATTTGTATACAAATATGCATATTAAAACAATCCACTTCATTATCATTAATCAACGATTTCTACTTCAAGCTCAAGCATTCAACCCAATAAAACATACATTCTTAAATTTATTTATTTTTAACAATCACAAAACTGCAGTTATACACCAAACTGCACATTTAGAACAATGCATACTGCACTTAAAATTCTGTATACACAATCATACATTACAAAACAGTCCACTTGTGTTCTCTTTATGGCAAAACAGTTTCTTTAGACATGTATACACATTATATCATGGCAAATCCGCCTAATAAGATCACCAAAACAGTCCCAAAAATTTCATGTACAATGCAGTCCAGTTTTAATACAGAACAGCCTTGAATTTACAGATGCATATACTTTTTGTTCAACAGCCCATATATGAAATTAATATGTATTTTTCCCTTGTTTTCATGCTAGAAAACAGCCCTATTTTATTTTAATTATTCAAAACATATTGTCTATCATATGCACCCATACATCTTTATTGAATACATTCCAATATCACTAAAACTGCCCAACATGTTATACTTACTTTCGAACATCCAAAAACAATAATATTCTTTACTAAAACAGGGAAATTTGGCATACAACTACATTCAATCCTTTGAACAATTCAAGTCAATCATAAAAACACCGAGAACTGGACAGCTTGTATCCTCCAAAGATTCGATTTCTTTAAACAGTTCACTAAATCACTCACATATTCAAAACAGGGCAGCTTGCTACTTAATACTTTTTACTCATCGATTAGTAGATCATCAGATTTTAATTCCATATAAATCAGTCCCCAAAGCTGCTCGGTTTATAAATTCTTTATTTATTAGTTAAAACAGTCCCGATATTAATTATTTATATCAAAAACAGTTTTGGAACAGCTTTGGTATACTAGAGTATTTCAAAATAATCACCTCAAATATTTCCTCATACAAACTGCCCTTAACAACAAATGCATCCTTCTAACATAATTCTCTTCAATCTAGCTATAAAGTACATGAAACCAAACAATTCAAAGTCGAATATATATACAGCAGTCCATCGAACATTGCTAACCACAAATGATCTCAATCCAATTATCCAGATTTCTTAGCTATTGCATGGCTTTAATCGAATTAGTTTCTACTCAATGAATTCTAGTATCATTTTTCTAATATGTAGTACTTCATTTAGAGTACCAATCCACCATTTTTACTTCCATGTATTCTATTTCTATGGCTAGAATTCACTAAGAAAAATCAAGAACATTTATCATTCAAAGCATGGTTTGAGAATCCTTAAATGAAAAACAACTCTAATTCGTTAAGAGAGCTTACCCTTTTCATATCTAGCCCGACAGTTACACAAAAATTCAGTTTCCTCAAGCTTGGATCCCATGATTTTC
Organism: Hibiscus mutabilis; assembly: GCA_019671005.1. NCBI lineage: Eukaryota > Viridiplantae > Streptophyta > Magnoliopsida > Malvales > Malvaceae > Hibiscus > Hibiscus mutabilis. The sequence continues at coordinate 18,676,123 of CM033717.1, read as the reverse complement.
CTTGAACACTTTGTTTTCTCTCACTTTTCCTGAGAGAATCGGTCATGGAGTGGTGAAAGGGAATATGAATAGTTTTCCCCCTTTTGTTTTTCTCTTCTAAAGCCGAATAGGCTCACTCCATACACAAGTGTCATTGAAATTTCATGACATGTATATTGCCCCATAATATTTTATCACCTAACATGCATTCATTAAACTTCACCAAACTTTCAATTTGGTCCATAACAAATTGGTCACCAAAGTTCTCTATTTTAATCTTAACCCCTTTCTTTTAATTCCATGAATCTAATTGGTTTAATCTCCATCACACTTCATTAATATGTTCTACTGTAGTACATTTCCTAGGTTCAAATTTAGAATGTTACAATTCCCTACCCCTTAAGGAAAATTCATCCTCAAATTTCTTAAACGACAATAGGTTACGGTTATCAGGCTCAAAGTATTTCCACAAATTCCGAGATTCAAAATGAGAGTAAACAGTTTGTATTGGTTGTAAGTTACCAATACCGAACAAAATTCACTCTCATAGGTGACACAATAACTTAGGAAGACGCAGTGAGTCCATGGTTAGTCTGAGAATTGACTAAACCATGCTCTGATACCAATTTGTAACGTCCTCAACCCGGTTTAGGTGAAAAACCAGAATTGAGAATGTTAAAGCAAGGAAAATAGGAGTCGGAACCAGAAAATTTCAAAGTTTCTTTTGAAATTTAATATAAATAATCGGATGGTTTCTTATAACGTATAACATTCTCGGATTCAACTTCCTTCAAGTATTAACTCATTATGGTCACTTGAATCATTTGATCACAAGATTCTTTTAAACATATTTTAACTTAACTGCTAACAACAATTAACATAGTCACATCTCAGATTCAAGTCAGTTGACCTAGCCTCAATCAAATTATTATACATCATAGTCGGATAGAACATTCCATTGCATAACATTGGTAGAGCCTATTTTTATCATTATCATTTGTATAGTCAATTCAATTCATATTTAAGCTCTGCCAAAGTACAAAGTCCTAATATAAAAAATCATTCTAACACAAGTTTAGAAGGCGATCTTTAGAAATATTTTAATTTCTTTTATGAGGCAACATATACCTTATTATCCATGTGATATAATGGCTATATTCATTCAAGGTTTCAGCTTAATAACTAACTCATTAGACAACCAACCAATCAAGGCAACATATACCTCCAAAAAATACAAAACAACTTGATCCATCATTCTATCATAAACCTGTTCATTAACATTATCATTAATAGCTCAAGCCACACTCATAACATCATTCCCCATATATCTTATACAAAACATAGCAATTTAATCATACATCCATAAACCCCAAGAAATCATGCCATGATTTACCAACTTATCTTTTTAGCTAAGGTTCCATTCGAACATAGAATCATGCTTAGCTAAGACTTATAATCACTTTCCTACATACATGATTTTTCCTCCAAGAAATCCATTCAATGATACAAGAACAATAATATTCACATTATAATATCAAACATTAAGAGAATTATATAATATCTGAATACATTTCATACAATAACCAAGTAATGTGCCACCATCCTAGGAGTAAACTATCTAAGATAGTTCCTAACTCTATAGGGACTTCAAACCCATGATACATAATTCTCAACCACATTAGGGACAAGCATACTTCATTATTCTACAATGCATGAGATAGAATGCATTAGGCTTACATAGCCTAAGTGAGGTAGTAACATCAAAGCATAAAACATGTTGTACATAAATCTTAAAGAATCACACATCTAGATGCACAATCTTATGATATCAATTGTTATTTATGTCGTAATTTAGATTATCAACTTTATGATATTCAGTAGCTTATCCAAGCTTCCTTCTACAATAAGTTGATCTTGTCAACGATCAACTTGGTACATTGAATTCTTCATGAGACTTAGCAATTATCCATTAGCTTTCGATTCTTTATTAACACGGTTGAGCTTTGAGTTAATAGAGTTTATCCGAGCTTTCAGATCCTTTAGGGATTATCAAGGCTTTTGGGCCTTTTTAGAATTTACGGAGCTTGTCAGGGCCTTTGGGGCTTTTCAGAATACTATAGATATCTTTCTGAATTCCTATTTGATCTCCCATTAGGTTCATGTGTTTTACTTGTTTGCCTTGGATCACATATTTAAGCATAAATAATGTTGGTTTGAGTTTGACCATATAGGTCCAGACGATACTTAGTCCAAATCACCTAGCAATGGCTAATATCGAAAACAGAACATATGCATATATATATGAATGGGGCGTCCCCCGAGTCATCACTTATGGACCGTAGTCCCAGAAGACCAACTATTATATTAGAGTGTCCAAGGACTTCAATCAACCAAGCAACATAGGTATCTTATTTTATAACAGGAAGTTGGAGTGTATCTTATCAATCAAGCAATCTTACTTGTTGCATTCTTTCAATAACTTATTGCCTAAGTTAAGTCTTCTTGTTTCTGAAGCTTTTAGTATTAAGGCACTTATAACATTAGCATTCGATCCTTTATAAGGACCTTATTGTTTTATTATTCAGTAAGCAATATCAAGCTTAGTAAAAAAACACCATTCATCTTAAAACCAAAAACATTCCATAATCAATCATTCAAGCATAGCAAGGCATTTTAACATAAGAAATGTAACCTCAACAAAGTCTAAACATGAATTCCATGCTATGAATGTATGCTCATCTTCAACTAGCTCTATATGAGCCCTTCACATAATGTACATGCATAATATAATTCATTCAGAACATTTAATACTTAATGATAGGAAATTAAACATCAGGATAACTCCGTGTTACCCGAGACTCATGCGACTACACTCACCTGGTTATTCCAAAGTCATGGAATACTCAAATTCCACAAACTCTCTTTGCTTCCGACAACTCTTATCTTTATCCATTCATGTCCAAAATGTACCTCAAACAATTAAACCAAGTCATTATAATCTATCCAACTTAATTTATTTATAAATTGCTCCCATTCGAGCCTTCATATACATATATATACACCAAAAGCAATTCAACATCCATGTACAAAGTCACGCGAACATCTAGGCAGTTTCCTATAATTCTGAATCGAACAACCAACTTCAATTAACCAATTAAAACAGTCCTTAATTACCAGAATTTCCAGATGCATGATCAAGATTGTCCATGATTTTCTTTACCATTAAATCAGTCCCCAATTAGGTATATACACATGTACTACTCAACCAATCCAACATGCTTTCAAAGTACTCAAAACAGTCCACTCTATCCTAAATTATCATGAAACAGAGCAGCTTACACTTGGACACATTAAGCATTCAAATCTGTCCAATAATGCACACAAACATACCTAATAGGACAGCTTACAATTATATACATCTATGTACACAAAACTGGACAGCATGCTTACATGTTTACACATGCTCTCCTTACAAACAATTTCACATATTATCATACCTATGCACACTCAAATCTGGGCAGCCTTGCAACACAAATTTCATTTGTTTAAACTCAGTTACTAAAGCTGGAATAGAGCAGTCCCTAAAACTGCTAAAATGTGAACTATAACAGTCCCAATTTTTCCATTCGATACTAGCATTGTTTTATGGCTTAAAACTATTAAAACAGTCTCGGTTACCATTTGTAAAAGACTTAGCAACATGTTATAAATTCTAATTCTTTTTATAATCATTCATGCTCTACTCAATCCATTAAAGCTTTTAAGAATATATATATATATATATATATATATATATATCTTCATTAGAACAGTCCATGCATAGTTACACAATATACTTCTTAGGGCAGATTTTATATGTACAGTTTTAACCTTTTATAACAGTCCAATATGTGTCTAAAATTATACCAAACAGTCCAGTAAAGTTTACATTTTCATACCAGCTCAAAACAGACCCCTAATGCTTCCAAGTATGCAAAATAAATCCCAATTTTCCATATACAAATGTACATATTTAAAACAGTCTCTAAATGTTCTTAGGCTTGCATAAGAGTCCCATGTTTAAGTATGCAAACTCAAAGCAGTCCTATATTTTTAGGTTTGAAACAGTCTACCTTCATTATATACATGCATAAACAGAGCAGTTTATATACATTTTCACTTATTCACTCCAAACAATCCCATTTCTTATATATATATATATATATATATATATACAAAGGCAACATTCTTATGTTCATGTGTATGCATGCATGGAACAGCCCCTAAACTTGTATATATCCACATACAAACACAAGGAAATCCCAATTTATTTCTATACAAATATGTATATTAAAACAATCCTCTTCATTATCATTAATCAATGATTTCTACTTCAAGCTCAAGCATTCAACCAAATACAACATACATTCTTAAATTTATTTTTTTTAACAATCACAAAACTGCAGTTATACACCAAACTGCACATTTAGAACTATGCATACTGCACTTAAAATTCTGTATACACAATCATACATTACAAAACAGTCCACTTGTGTTCTCTTTATGGCAAAACGGTTTCTTTAGACATGTATATTGCAAATCCGCCTAATAAGATCACCAAAATAGTCCCAAAAATTTCATGTACGATGCAGTCCAGTTTTAATACAGAACAACTTTGAATTTACACATGCATATACTTTTTGTTCAACAGTCCATATATGAAATTAATCAGTATTTTCCCCTTGTTTTTATGCTAGAAAACAGCCCCTATTTTATTTTAATTATTCACAACAGATTGTCTATCATATGCACCCATACATCTTTATCGAATACATTCCAATATCACTAAAACTGCCCAACATGTTATACTTACTTTCGAACATCCAATAACAATAATATTCTTTACTAAAACAAGGCAATTTGGCATACAACTACATTCAATCCTTTGAACAATTCAAGTCAATCATAAAAACAGCAAGAACTGGACAGCTTGTATCCTCCAAAGATTCGATTTCTTTAAATAGTTCATTAAATCACTCACATATTCAAAACAGGGCAGCTTGCAACTTTATACTTTTTACTCATCTATTAGTAGATTATCAGCTTTTAATTCCATATAAATCAGTCCCCAAAGCTGCTGGGTTTATAAATTCTTTATTTATTAGTTAAAACAGTCCCAATATTAATTATTTATATCAAAAACAGTTTTGGAACAGCCTTGGTATACTAGAGTATTTCAAAACAATCACCTCAAATCTTTCCTCATACAAACTGCCCTTAACAACAAATGCATCCTTCTAACATAATTCTCTTCAATCTAGCTATAAAGTACATGAAACCAAACAATTCAAAGTTGAATATATATATATATAGCAGTCCATCGAACATTGCTAATCACAAATGATCTCAATCCAATTATCCAGATTTCTTAGCTATTGCATGGCTTTAATCGAATTAGTTTCTACTCAATGAATTCTAGTATCATTTTTCTAATACGTAGTACTTCATTTAGAATACCAATCCACCATTTTTACTTCCATGTATTCTATTTCTATGGCTAGAATTCACTAAGAAAAATCAAGGACATTTATCATTCAAAGCATGGTTCGAGAATCCTTAAATGAAAAACAACTCTAATTCGTTAAGAGAGCTTACCCTTTTCATATCTAGCCCGACAGTTACACAAAAATTCAGTTTCCTCAAGCTTGGATCCCATGATTTTCCTTGAACACTTTGTTTTCTCTAACTTTTCCTGAGATAATCGGTCATGGAGTGGTTAAAGGGAATATGAATAGTCCCCCTTTTGTTTTTCTCTTCTAAAGCTGAATAGGCACACTCCATACGCAAGTGTCTTTGAAATTTCATGACATGTGTATTGCCCCATAATATTTTATCACTTAACATGCATTCCTTAAACTTCACCAAACTTTTAATTTGGTCCATAACAGATTGGTCACCAAAGTTCTCTATTTTAATCTTTAGCCCCTTTCTTTTAATTCCATAAATCTAATTGGTTTAATCTACATCACACTTCATTGATATGTTCTACTGTAGTACTTTTCCTAGGTTCAAAATTGGAATGTTACAGGCATCTATTCTTTTACCTTCCTCTTACCCTTGTCTTTCGATTCGGTGGCAGTGAGTTGCCTCCATAGGGTTGGCGTGATTGTGGTGCCCTTAATTTCTTGGCCTTTTGTGAATCAATCTTGGGCACACCATGCCTCATGCAAATGTTAGAAATTAATAAGGGAAAGAATAAACTGCATTTGGGCTTACTAGCACATTTATATGTCTCTTCGATGATGATCCGCCCAATATTGATTTTTTGGCCAACAATTATTGAGTGCAGTAATGCCATTCGTTCCTCCGACACCATTTCGTTCTAGGTGACTGGCATGAGATTTGCCTTTAGAAAATGGTTCCACCCCCATAGCTAAGATTTTAGCACTAATCTCTTGACGGTGTGGTGTCTGTTGGTGGACTCAATCCACTCTGTATCTGGGTCACACTGTTCTGCCAGCAATTTCTTCCTTTTGACAACAGTCAATGACTCGGCATACGCCAGATGTTCCTCCTCGTCATCTCCTAGTTTGAACATGGTATTGATGTAACCCTCATCAAAACGCACGCATGTTCCCCGAATCATAAAGAAGGGATTGTCTTTGGTGGTCAAATGAGCGTAGAACTCACAACAATATTTGCATAGAACTCCCCCTTCTGCTGGCAAAAGAGTTCCCATTTGTGCATGCTTACTACAACCATGAAATCAAAGGGAAATCCCAAGGTTTGGTCACCGTTGAAGTCGAAGTGCTTCTCATAACAAAAGGATTTTGAAGCAAAATTTACTTCGTGCTTTTTTTGGATCTCTTCGTTGAAAAATATTTTGAAGGGAGTTGATGAGAAAGCCATTGAAACATGATGAAGCTTTGGACGTTTTGGACAAAGGAAGAAGAAGAGAAAAGATGAATCTTGGTTTCTTGCTTGATAAAGAAAGAGAGAAGTGAAAGGGGTTTTGTTTCTTTGAACGGCTAGGGTAGGTAGAAAGTAAAGAGTTTGAGTGTTTAATGGGGTGTAATAAAGTAGCCAAATTTAATGGGGATAATGATGGAAAAGAAAAATATTTGATTTGATAAGGGGTTAAGTGATAAGGGTAATATGATAAGGTTGTAAGTGATAGGATATGTTTAAAGATTGGAGTGATAAGGTGTTTAAGTTGAATTTAAATTTCAACTTAATCCAATTTAGGTGGCTAGGGTTATGTTCAAAGAAAAATAATCTATCTCTTCAATGGGTTGAATTTAATCAAGCTAGGTTAAATCTCTTCTTCCAAAATTCCAATCCACCTGGCATTTTTCCTAGCACGCAAAATTCTTTCATTATGTCATTGTCTCATGCCAAGTCCTGCCTTGGCATTATTCCTGGCACACTAAATCTGCACATACTCAAAGAAAACCTCTCAACATAGAAAAGGAAAATAAAAAACTAAAACGAAAAGAAGAAAAATAAATAAAAAAATGTTGAAAAAAAATATCTAACCTAATATTTACAAAAATTAAACTACGATGATGATTTTACGGTACCTCTGCCAAAAGGATAACCTCTTTGTCATTCTTTCGATTATCAACCAAATAGTTTTTCAATCGTTGGTTGTTGGATAGTGGGTGGTAGGTTGTGGCAATCTTTTGTTTGAATAACCAACATAGAAGGCCGAAGAATTTCTTACCTTTGAGTATGTCAAACTTTCGATTGCACAATGAAAGAGAATATTTTCCCATGGTATATTTGAACAACCACCTTAGAAAACCGAAGTATCTCTTTGTTGTAGGTCTTGAGAACCTTTGATCAAACTCAGCACCCTAGTAGTTCTTTGGCTTTTCTACTTCTTTCTTCTCTGATGCCGAGGTATGGTTGAGGTGACTTGGCAATTGTTTTAGTTCCAAGTTCAGTGGCTTCTCACTAAATGTCTTTGGTACTCCAATCTCTTTGCCAGCCAACTCAAGTGGCTTAGATTTTTCAAAATAACTTATGACTTCATCTAGGAAGGTCGGTTCTTAAAATTCTTCTCCCATAATAATGTCAAACTCCTGCTCTATGGCATCAACATATGTGCTCTGGCAAAGTTGTGTCTGGTTCTCATAAAAAATGGATTCCATTATCTCAACTGCATGGCATTCAATTTCATCTGTAGATTTAAGAGCTTAGAAAATGTCAATAGTAATACTTGCTTGTTTTACCAAGGTATGGTTGGAAAATGATGGCTCCACTGGTTTTGTCGAGGTGGTGTTGGCATTCAACTGTTGTCTGGCATCGAATAGCAGTCTGGCATCAGATAGTGGTCTGGGACCATCAGCCTCTACTTTTTCTTTCTCTACTTCCTTGGGTTTACCCTGCTGGCACTGATTTCTCTTTCTGGAATATAATCAGCTGCTTGGCATGTGTTTCATTCTCGACATGTTTGACACTTTGGGAGTAACAACTTTGCATTGTTCTCTCCCGTTTTGCCAAGCATCCTCTGTGTCACTTGGCAATGTATCTTCTTTATTCAACTGAGTGATATTCTCAAGGGTGATTGCTTCAAAACGCTCCTTACTTGTCCTTGTGATTTCAGTATCACTTAGGAGGCTTTCTTGCGCTCTAGGACTCAAGTTTTGAGCGATTTGTCCATCGTCTTCTTGGTTTAGAATTTCAAAATCCCCTTGAACTAGTTGTTGTGGCGTGTTGTTTAGGATGTTCAAAATTAGTGTTGTGTGATTTTCAATTTTTCTGCTTATTTCAATAATCTCTTGACGTTCAGCATCCATCCTAGCTTTCATATCCTCCCTGAATTTGAAGTGCTCTTGCCAAGACATGTGTGCTGTAGCAGCAAAGTTGTAATCATCATAGAAGTCTACTTGATCATTTTATTTGAGGATGTTGGCTATAAGCTTCAATGTGGTCTTTAATGCTCATTCTCTAGGCCTCCATGTTCCTAGAAGTACCTAAAATAAATGAAACTAAAATTAAAGTTAGAAAAACAATAAAAGGAAAATAAGAAAAAAAACAAAGAAAAAGAAAAAATAGAGCTTTGTGCTAAAATAGAAACAAGTAAAAATCAAAACAATAAATTCCGTCGTAATCTCCGGCAACGGCGCCAAAAACTTGTTTGTGTGAGTGCTTGGCAAAATGGGTAGAAAATGTATTGGAAATGTATAAAATAGTGCCAAGATTTAGTCTTTCATTTGCAAGTATACACGGTCGGCAAGTAATTGTAGCGATATTTTTTCTTTCATTGAAATTTTCTTTTAAAGGGATTTCTTTTAAAAATTCCCTTTCTTCTGAAAATAATGAAAACTTTGAGTCGCCACTAGCCACGTGGATAAGGTAGGTCGGACACCACAAAACCAGAGATTCGTTTTGAAAGGATCTGGGAGTTGGTTACGCGTGGGGAAGGATTAGCACCCCATCACGCCCGAAAATCTGTACAAAAATATTTGTTGCTTTTAATCGAAGGAAATTGTCGAAATTTAAAAGGAGTTTAATTCGGTGGCCGTAATTGAAAATTAACCTTAATTGAACGAGCTTAATCAAATTGGTGGATTCAAATTAATTGGACATTTAATTAGTAAGGTTGACGATACATTGGACCATAGACTAAATCGACATCATATAAGCCTGACTGCCGTGTTAGTTTATGGTTCGAATCTCGTACGTCACCTGTATGCATGGTGTAAGCAGTTAAAGAATGATATAATGACTTTTTCGAGTTTTAATTCTACCTTGAGTCGGTAAGGATTAATTCAAATATTTGGTCAATATCCTTTAAGCTCGGACTGTTACGACACAAATATTGGAATTAATGAATACCTCCCCTTTTATAATGTAAATTAATCAACATGCAATCAAGACATTTAAAGTCACATGAATGACAATTAAAGGATGACAAACAAGAGCATAAAGATAAACACTCAAGGTCCACCCCAAGACCTAGCCTATGGAGGCCCACATTATGGAAAACCCAAATGGTGATCTAATTATTAGCTAAGTGATTCTAACATTTAATCCTAAATTAATTAGCCCTAAATAACTAAAACCCTAACAAATTATGAGGACCGGCTTTAATGTCGATCTAAACTTTGAAATTAATTTTAATCCTAAAAGTGATTAAGAAATGTTTGATTAATTTAATGAATTTAACATTTACCCAAATAAGCAAATAACAAATTTAAATTCACTAAATTAATTCGAACCCTAATCTAGCTAAGGCTCTAAAGACACTAAACTAAAAATTAATTTAATTAATTTAGATATCGTGCCCCTATGAGACGAACACACAATTTAATTGAATTAAATTAATTTTATCTATTTCTAATCTAAGTTTAACCTAACCAATAAAAGTAGGCCCAAACCTAAAGCCCAAACCATTAAAACTAGGCCTAAGAACCTAAGGCTCAAACTATATTAACAAGGCCCAAATACATTAAAACACATTATATTAAAATTATACCATATATTTAAAAACATATTATTTTAAGAAAACCATATATGTTATATACTTTTGTAAAATTACATATATTATATATTTGAAAAAACTATATTATATATTAACAAAAAAGCTATATATATATTATAAGCCTTATGAAATTATATATTAAAGAAACATTGTAATATATATGTATTACAAAAAAACTTATATTTTATATATTTAAAACTATATCTTATATATTTTATAAAAAACATATGTTACATATTTAAAAGACTATATGTTGTATTTTTATGAAATTATATGTATTATATAATGTAAGCTATACATTCTACATTTTATAAAACTAGTGAAGGGCTATATTAAGTAGTACTTTAAAACCATAGATTATATAACAACATTATGCACATTTTTTAGAAAAGTAAACTATATATTTTACATATATTATCACAAATTTTTCACATAAGAACCAAAAGCTAAAGGAAACAAAACATTTGAACATTAAATAACAACATATCAAAACAACTACCATATCAATAGATTTGAACAAATACAAAACACCAAAATGATAACAATATATGAACTAAAAAACAAAGCATGAAAATAGGGGGTTGAACACTGGAAATTAGACCAAATCATGAAAAGGCAAAACAAAGGGGCGAAATTAAGAGGAAAACTAGGACCTAATTGCAAGCTGTTTTAAAACCACAGGGACTGGGACGGTAATTTAAAAAGAAAAAATGACTCACAGGGGAATTTCAAAAATACGGGGGACTATTTGTGCTATTTCAAAAGGGGTAGACCCTCTGAGAGTTATTTTGAAAACACGGAGGTCCTTAATATGCTAATAAACCAAATTTAAGACGAGAAAATGTTATAAATATGCCTCTCTTCAGAAATGTTTTCCTCTTTTGGAAAAAAATAAAACCAAAGCTCTTAAGCTCTTATCCTCCTCCTCTAGATTCATCTGGGTTCATCACGAACCCAAATTCCGGTGACCCAACACCATGGTTTCCAGAAAACGACCATTGTGTCGTCGCGTCAGCCACCGTTCGATGGTGGCCGGCAAGACCAAAATCCCCAAAAAAGAGCCCCTTTTCATTTCTTGACTCAAAACCGAGGCCATCCCTCCTTAAATTTGATGAAAACCCTTTCAATTTAAAGAAAACAAAACCCCTAAACACCTCACCCTTCAATCTTCTCCCCCTTTATCTCACCGTGCTCGAACCCTGAAGGGTTGGAAGGCTTATCAATGAGGAAAAAAAGATCAGCCCGAGAGATACCCCCACTGATAGGTAAACAATAGAAATCCTAACCCCTTTCTAGTAAGCTTATGATGTTTGAGATGAAAAAGAAAGAGGAAGTATACCTCAAATCTTGAGGGTTTTTGCTATTTTGCTCTATTGCTCTTGAAATCCCCGATTGTTGTCGTTACAAATGATTTAGGGCATTCTGCCTATGAACCCTAAATTACATTTACAAAAATGAAAATGAAAATCTGAAATAATCCTATTGGTTGCCCGTTATTTTGTTTTGATTCACATGTTTCTCTAATTTTTTGTTGGTTAATTCTCTTAAAACCCTGTATTTATTGTGCGTTTTTACTCTAACATTCTTGTTGGTTTGTTTGTATATACCGTGGCTGCTGAGAGGGACTAGAGGAGATGACGTGGCTCGGTGCATGAGGCGACGCGGCTTGAGAACTAAGGAGATGGCGTGGCTCACGCGCGCGTAGGGAATACAGAGGGCCGCAAGTGGATCGTACGCGTGAAAAAAATATGATCCTGGCCATTCGATGTACTCCGATCCGACGGTTGCAATCAATGCGGCGCTAGGGTAACAATGGGCCAGCTAGGGCTTCCTTCAATTTGTGTGATTTGGACCATCAGATCTAGATTAGATCTGACCGCTGTGGTTCAGCTGCGCAAAGATTGAAGATGCATTAGGGTTTTTGGTTACCAGCTCAGGGCTTAATTGGGCCAAAATATAATTAAAAGAACTCTGGACTCTTTCTTTTTAATGCAAATTGACTGTGTATTTTAATAAACTTGGGTTGTTATTTAATTTTAGTTGTTGGGATTTTATTATAACATTTGGATTTCATTTATTTAAAATCTTTTGTTTTTTGATTTTCAGTTTGGTTATAATAATAATAATGGAAATAATAATAATAATAGTGGTAATAATAACATGGTAATAATAATAATGATAATAACAATAGTATTATAACCATAATCGTACTACTAACAGCAATGGGAGATAATGAGATAAGAACTATAATACTACTAACAAATAAGATAACAATGGGATATAATAGTAACACACACATTTATATATATATATATATATATATATATATATATATAGTTAATAAGGCTTATACTAATAGTAGTATCTTTTGCTCCTTTTTGGGTTTTAATAACAACCACATATAACTTAAGCAATAGCCTATATAAGCCCGTTATTTGTAAAACAAAACGAAAATGGGGATGAGTCCAACCTGGACAAAATTAGTGATTACAACTGCCCATCTTTGCTTATACTTGTGGAACAAGCATAAAGCAAAGACCATAAGCACTAATCTTGTCCGACTTCCCTGTTCTGGAGTTCTGAAGCTACCCGTCCTTCCTATATAGGACTTCTCACTCTCCCCCTACGACATGGAGCTATGAGTATCTACCTCCTTTACTCTAAAAAACCCCGAACTATGAGTATCTTCCTCCTTCGTTCGGTAGTTCTAATATGGCGAGCTTGAAATCCTTCGCCTGAAATCTTCGAGCTTTGATTATCTGCCTCCTTTGCTTTGGAATCTTGGCGTGGTGAGTTTGAAGTCCTTCGCCTGAAATCCTCGAGCTTTGAGTATTTGCCTCCTTTGCTCTGAAATCCTAGTGTGGCGAGTTTGAAATCCTTCACCTAAAATCCACGAGCTTTGAGTATCTGCATCATTTGCTCTAAAATCTCGGTGTGACGAGTTTGAAATCCTTGAGCTTTGAGTATCTGCCTCATTTGCTCTGAAATTTTGGTGTGGCGAGTTTGAAATCCTTCACCTGAAATCCTTTCCTAGTTCTTTACTTTATCATTTAGCTATCTTTGGAAAGAGATGAAATGCTATGATGGTATAGGTTAGCATGCTCCTATCTTGGGGATGTCTAGTCTACATATGATGCATGACTAGTGGGACCTAATCACTACTCAAAGCCTTCGCTTCCCCTATTAATCCTCTTTGACTTCTTCTTTTTCTGGACCTTTACAACGAACAATGTTTTATCTCATGCTTGGGTTCTACCTTCATGCCCCATTCTTTGTTTTGATATTTCTGAGTTCTTTTTAGTTCTAAAGCACCTCTTTGAGTTTTCACTTTAGCTTCTTTTTTCGTCTTTTTTTTCTTTTTTTGGGTACCCTTTCGGGTTTTCACGTAGGGATGGTTTCATCTCCATACCTTTTTGCTTCCATATGATATGCTTGAAATTTGATGCAATCAGAACTTATTTTCCCTTATCGATCCACTAAACGGAGTTTCCTCTTGGTTCTTATCATATCTCTTTGCACCGTCTGTATTTAAAAGGTTAGATCATAGTAATGCCAAGAAATCTTATGCTTTTCATATATCTATGTCAATCCATTTGTAGGATACTTGCAAAAAACAATATGAGAAGGCACAAAATAATATTTTATTAACATTTTGAAAACTTGGAACAATTTGGAAGTCATGGCAAATAGAAGAAAAGGAATACAAAGCATGATGTTACACCCCAATCATTAATTGTATGAATAATGCGAGAGCCGATCGACCAGAATAGATCTCTTGCTAGAAATTCTTCACTGAAACTTTTTACTCCCAAGAAGGTTCTTTTTTCTGGACACTTAATCTACAACGATCATCTAAGCCGCCCTTTTCGGGTTTTCAACTCAAATCCTCATTTGGTTCCAAGATGCCATTTTCTGGTTTTCATCCTGAACCCCTCGTTTTTTCTTCTTTTTTCTTCTTTTCTTTTTTTTCTTTTCCCCCTTTTGAATTTTTGATGATTTTTGATTGATTTTTTTAAACCTAAAGTTCCTTTTTAGGGTTTTCGCTTTAGGTTTGCTTATTTTGCGAAGCACCCTTTCGTGTTTTCACTCCGCCTTTTTTATGCATAGTACCTCTTAACCGAATTTGAATTCACTGGATTATTCAACACCTTTCCATCCATTTCCATTAGGATCAATGCTCATCTGGAGAAGGTTTTCTTAACAACATAAGGTCCTTCCCAATTTGGCATTCATTTCCCGCGGGAATCTTTTGTGTTGGTAAGATTTTCTTAAACACCAAATCTCCTTCTCGAAATTCTCTTGGGCGAACCTTCTTATCGTAAGCTCACATCATCCTTTTTTTGGTACATCTGACCATGGCAAATAGCTTTCAATCTCTTCTCCTCGATAAGGTTCAACTGGTCAACGGAGCTTGCACCCATTCGGCTTCCACTATCCTTACCTCATTTAGAATTCGAAGTGGTGGAACCTCTACTTCAATAGGTAGTACTGCCTCTGTACCATAGACCAATAAGTATGGGGTTGCCTTGTGAAGGTACGTGCAAATGTCTGGCAAGCGAATAGAGCAAATGACAACTTTTCATGCCAGTCCTTGAAGGTGTCAGTAGTCTTTGCTATGATCTTTTTGATATTTTTGTTTGCCATTTCTACCGCTTCGTTCATCTTGGGACGATAAATAGTGGAATTATGGTGTGTTATTTTGAATTGGTCACACACCTTGTCCATCATCTTGTTGTTTAAGTTGGAAGCATTATCAGTGATAATCCTTTCTGGCAAACCGTAGCGACAAATGATCTCTTTCTTCAAAAACTTACAAATTGTCGCTCTTGTAATACTGGCATAGGATGCTGCTTCTATCCATTTATTAAAGTAATCGATGACAACTTGAATGAAACGGTGCCCATTGGATGCCTTGGGATGAATCTGACCAATGACATCCATCCCCCAAATAGCGAATGGCCATGGCGAGTTCATAGTGTGTAAAGGTAATGACGGAGAATGGATCTTGTCAGCATATATCTGACACTTATGACATTTCTTTGCATAGCCAATACAATCCCCTTCCATGGTTGACCAAAAATACCATATCTCATGATTTTTTGAGGCATTGAGAAACCATTGGCATGTGTCCCACAGAGCCCTTCATGTACCTCGGCCAATATGTTTTTTTGCTTCTTGAGTATTGACACACATTAACAGGATTTGGTCTTTACCCTTTTGTATAAGAACTCCATATCTAAAACATGTCATGCCGCTATTCTTCTGATGGTTCTCTTGTCATTTTCATTAGCCTCTTTGGGGTAGGTTTAGAACTTGGTGTACTGAAGGATATCATAGTACCATGGATTATCGTCTGTCTCCTCTTCCAAACTATAGCAATGAGCTATTACTTCGAAAAATTGCATTTCAAACGTCTTCATTTTGGCTTTAGTACCTACTTCAAACATTGCAGCCAATGTCGCCAAAACATCCGCCATTTGATTGTCTTCCATTAAAAGGTAAGTGAAGCAGATTTTTCGGAGCTTTTGACTATCTCTTGGATCAAGTTGTAATACTTGACCAATTTTGGGTCTCTTGTTTCTCATTCTTTTCGCAACTGGTAGATTACCAAAGATGAATCCCCAAAAACTTGAAGCACCTTGACTTTCATTTTAATGGCTGCATTTAGACCCATAACGTAAGCCTCATACTCGGCTATGTTATTTGTACAAAAGAATTCTAATCTACTGGTGAAGGGATAATACACGTTTTTTGGAGAGATTAACACAACCCTAATTCCATGACCTAATACATTAGATGCCTCGTTGAAATAAAGCTTCCACAACTCTGAAGTAGTATTTTCTTCCACTATTATGCACATTAAGTCTTCATCGGGGAAATTGAAATTCAAAAACTCATGGTTGTCTGAAGTGCGGCTTGTCAGGAAGTCTGCTATAACACTCTCTTTTACTGCCTTCTACTTACATATAATATGTCAAATTTAGACAACAACATTTGCCAACGGGCCAACCTTCCATTAAGAACTTCAAAGGATCTAACTTAGATATCAACCATATGGTGTGATACAGAATACATTACATGAGCCTTTTGGTGACCCATACTAGAGCATAACACAACTTTTGAATCAATGGGTACTGCATTTCAAAATCGGTAAACTTCTTGCTCAAATAGTAGATTGCCTTCTCTTTCTTCCCAGACTTATCGTGTTACCCCAAAATAGAACCCATTAAATTCTCAAAGACTGTTAGGTGCAAGATCAATAGCCTACTTGGTACTGGTGCTACCAGAATTGAAGGGTTAGTCAAATACTTCTTGATCTTTTCTAGAGCCTCTTGACACTCCTCATCCCACACTCCTGTATTATTCTTTCGGAGCAATCTGAAGACGGGATCGTATTTGTCGGTTAGCTAAGAAATAAACTGAGATATATAATTTAATCTTCCCAAGAAACCTCAAACTTCTTTTTGGGTCTGAGGTGGTGGGAGGTTTTGGATATCTTTTACTTTATCAGGGTCAGTCTGAACATGTCATCTACATATACCTTGATTTAATCTTCCACATATACCTCTTTTTGTCGGGTTGATTTTTAACTGATACTTTCTTAACCTTTGGAAAAGCTTCCTCAAGTTCTGAACATGTCCTTCTTTGGTTTGAGATTTGGCGATCATGTCATCCACATATACCTCAATTTCCTTGTGCATCATGTCATGAAAAAGGGTTACCATGGCTCTTTGGTAGGTTGCTCCAACATTCTTCAATCCAAAAGGTATCACCTTATAACAGAATGTTCCCTACATAGTCACAAATGTAGTTTTCTCCATGTCATCATGATGCATCTTAATTTGGTTGTATCCCGAGAAACCAGCCATGAAAGAGAACCATGAGTGTCCTACAGTATTATCGACCAAAGTGTCAATATGAGGTAGAGGAAAGTTATCTTTAGGGCTTGCCTTGTTGAGGTCTCGATAATCTACACACATGCTGACCTTTCCATCATTTTTGGGAACATGGACTATGTTTTCCACCCACTCCGGGTGTTTAGAGACTCCTAAGAAGCCAACCTCGTATTGTTTCTTTACTTCTTCTCGGATCTTTAATAACATTTCTGGTCTCATTCTTTTAAGTTTTTGTTGGACCGGTTTACATTCTGACTTTATCAATAGCGTATGCACTACGATATTCGTGTTTAACCCTGGCATGTCCTGATAGGTCCATGCAAAAACATCCTTGAACTCTAAAAGTAACTCAATCAATTCACACCAGGTCTCAGACGAGAGGGTAGTACCAATCTTCACTTCTTTTCTCTCATCTTCCGTGCCCAAATTGAGAATCTCTAACTCTTCTTGATGAGGCAAGATTAAGTTCAGAATCATTCATACAGTTAATAATAGGGTCCCTGAAACAATTTAGAAATGAATATGTATTGGAAAGAAAATTATTATGAATGAATGAAATA
Source organism: Hibiscus mutabilis (assembly GCA_019671005.1). NCBI lineage: Eukaryota > Viridiplantae > Streptophyta > Magnoliopsida > Malvales > Malvaceae > Hibiscus > Hibiscus mutabilis. The sequence goes on along the minus strand of CM033717.1, from coordinate 18,658,220 downwards.
ATAAATATAAATGTAAAGATAAATATGATGTTTTCCATTTGAGAAAAGGTGGAAAGAATCCTTTCATTGAATTGAAAAAACAAACAAGTTGACATAGAAGCCCTTCACAAAAGATCCCTTTTGCTCGCGGGCAAAAGTGAATAGGTTTGGTTCCGGGCATTACTCTGATTTAAACCTAGAAACTACAAGCAAGTCCACACTGGTCCAATTGTTGAGGGTTTCCCCCGGTAAACAAGAACGAATTTCGGTCAAGAACCTTTCGTTCTTTCCATCTTGGGTTATCATATTGACATCTATTCCCTCTAGTGCCTCATTGAAACTTTCCCCATTGTTGAACTTGGCACTTTCTAGACTGGCTTCGTGTATCTTTTTCCCCACATTGATTATCCCCCCCAAACACAAATACATTCTTTAAGTGAGGGAAAGTCATTGGTTCCCATGAGATATCTTTTCCCTTGAATCTAGCCTTCCTTTGTTCTTCTCTTTTCTTCCATTATAACTTTCTTTGATGAAAATTGGGTTTATAGCCGAGCCCAAATCGATCCTTATTTCCGATGACACTCTTAGCACACAATCATCCTTGTAAACTCTTTCCGAGTCCTTTTCCCTTCTTGGCTCTTTTCCCAAAGTTTGCCAGACTGTCATCTTGGTGCAGTTTGATAGTCTAGGGCGTGGGATCTTGCTTCCCTAGGCTACAAAGGTAGCATTCACGAATTCTAAGGCCCTAAAAGAGCATTCAACAACATCTTCATCGGTTTGGATATAAGGAACGTCCGTGATTACAGAAGCAATGATGTCTTGTTCAGCTCCCACATTTACCAACTTCCCGTCAATAAAAAATTTCAACTTTTGGTGCAAAGATGAAGGCATATGTCTGGCTGAGTGGATCCACGGCCTCCCCCGTAGACAATTATAAGTGGGTCGAATGTCTATTACCATAAACTCAAAAACATACTCGGTAGGCCCGATTAGCAAAGGTATCTCTATCTTCTCGATAACATCCCTTTTGGTCCCGTCAAATGCCCTAATAGAGTTTTGACACGGTTTCATATGTGAACTGTCTATTGGCAGCCTTTATAGAGTCACCATCGACAATATATTCAAAGTGGACCCATTGTCAATAAGCACTCCCGGTAAGACATGATGTTCAAAGCTTTAGTTGATCCCATGCCTTCGTCTGGAATTTCATCATCACTAAAAGTGATGTAGTTATCTGCAGCGATATGACCTACTATTCTATCTAACTTGCTTACCAAGATGTTGTCTGGGACAAACGTCTGATTCAATACTTTCAACAATGCATCACGATTCTTTTTTGAGCTTAACAACAACTCAAGCACTGAAATTCGTGCTTGTTGTTTTATGAGTTGCTCAACGATGTTGTATTCAATGTGCTTTAGGAACCTCAAGAATTCTTACGCCTGACTCTTCGTCACTGGTTCATGAATTTTTGGGGGAGGTTCCTCTCCAAAAATCTTTTCAGGTTTGGCGGTTACTGCTTTGCCTTTGTCTTTCGGCTCCTCCGCCGCTTTTGCCATTTTCGATGAGTAGCATTTGTTACTTCGTGTAAAATGTCCTACTTCATTTACCATTTTGGCGTTTGATTCTACTGGGTCTTCCTTCTTTGCATGTTCTTCACTGAATGGTTTCTCCTCTCCTTGTAGTTCCAACTTCTCTGGTATAGAGATATGGGCAGTATAGCTCTACGGGACCTTCTGAGCATACTTAAATGGAAAGGGATTCAGAGCCAAAATTCGTATTTTTGGAGTTACTTTGGAGCTTTTATCTCAGGATGAGCTTTCTTTCTTTGGCTTGAGCGATATGACAAAATGCCTATCTACCCCATACTTGACCTTGGGGGTATCTAATGTGCATGCATATGACTCATTTCTTTCTTCATCCTTCTCAAAGAATTCAATCTCTTTATTGTCCATCATTTTCTGAATCACTTGCTTAAACTCCTCACAACACTGAATGTCATGTACTTCCTCTTCGTGGAACTCACAATACGGTCCGCTTCCTTGTTGCACAATTTCCATACCCTGATCGATTAAGCGCGTGATACATAACTGTTGGAATACCCACCTCAGAGGGGATTTAACCTCAAACACATTCATCTTGGCTCTCCTAGTGTACTACTCTTATATTACATTTATGCCACGGCCCCCGGGATTTGGTAACAGGTTAGTGGCTACATTCGGTTCGTCTAACTACAATACCTTGGAATTTATCATGTTTTGCATGAACTTCTTGAATGCAATACAGTTCTTAATTGAGTGTCCTAGGATGCCACCATGATAATCACAGTTTGCTTTTTCATCGTACCACATAGGGAATGGTGGTTTTAAAGGAGTGACATAATAAGGCCAGACCAAATCAGCCTCATGCAGTTGCGAGTATAGTTCAGCATATGATACTGGGAGTGGAGTAAATGGCATCTTCTCATTTTCCCTCTTCGAGGCCCTAGTCTCCTTGTTCGAGCTTTGCCCTCCTTCCGTTGTGGCTCATGGTGGTGAAATAGTGAAACTCTTTGGGATTACGTAGGTGCTCGTATTGTTCACCTCGTTATCTCTTTTCTTATAATTCTTACGAGTGTTCTCCCCACTATCGATCCTTCTGCTCTTTATTGCTACTTCAATTAATTCCCCGGTTCTCACCATGTCGATAAAGCTTTGGGTGGTGGTGTTTATCAAATGATTAAACAACGTTCCCCTTAAAGTGTTGATGCTGAATTTGAGTGGCCATATCGCGCCATCTCTGGGCATACTAGCGTAGATTCTCATTCGCCCGTCGTTCCATCCTTTCTAGCATGATTCGACTGAGGGTTATGTCTATTACATGCTTGTAGTGTTCTACGATGGCCTTTCGAAGGTCCTTCTATGATTTGATATTAGTTAGGATAAGCATGATATACCATCGAGTCGCAGATCCAGTCAAACTCTCCTGGAAGCAGTGGATAAGTAACTTCTCATCCTTTATGAAAGTAGCCATCTTTTGGCAGTACATGGTGATATGGGCTGATGGGCAAGTGGTCTCGTCATAGTTATCGAACTCAGGCACTTTGAATTTGGGCGGGAGAATCAAATCGGCCACTAAACTCAAATCACTCACATCATTTTCATGTTCATCCGCCCCTTGGATGGCTTTTAGCCTTTCCTCGAGTAGACGAAATTGCTCCTCATACTTTTTCTCCATATCGGTCCTAATTCTCTTCTCAACTTCATCCATCATGCTCAGGTCTGGTACTTCCTTCTCGTAGCCTAGCCCTAAATCAACGGGTTGTTTTGTTGGAGCTCCACCATGGTGACTAGCAGACGTTCCCATAGCTGGATTAGCAAAAAATCCCGCGAGATTAATATAAACCCTTTTTTCGGATTCTGGCATATCTGGTTGTACCTTTGCATGAGACACAACACCTTCTTGCTTATCAAAATTCAGGCTGTCCATGGAAATTCCCTCTTTGCTAACAAGCTAGTTATCCGAGAGATAACAGTGTCTTGTGACTAAGCTATCTGGTCTCTAATATCCTGTCTGATCCCGTCCAAACGACTCTCAAGGTCTTTTTTCCCTTGTTCTACCTTAGCTAGTCTATCATCCATCATTTGGGACTGTAACCGAGTTCCGTATTGGTGCAGAATGATTGAAATTTTAAGAATTAAAATTCTATCTAAAATTGAAAGTCTTTTAATTAATTTTGGTAATTAAATGAGGTATGCAAATAAATGTAATATGCATGAAATGCAAAGAACAACACTGAATTCGGCAAATATCATCATTAAACGACTTTCGTTGATGGGAACATTGTCCTGTTACAATAACTAGAGAAAGCTAACTACACATATGGCTTCAAAGTAGTATTAAGGTCAATAATCTCACTCAAAACCCACACAATCCTCTCTCCTTCTCCAGATTCATCATCGACACAGTCATGAAGCTGTGTAGCATCCTCAGCTAGAAACTGTATCTTCCGGGCAACCTCTTGCATCTGAGTCCCCCACCATGCCAATTCTTACTCTTGCCTCCAAATTGTATAGGCGGCAAAGTGTAATTGCTCTAAACTCGGAGTCGGGCGTACTTGAATTGCTCCTCTCATGCTTGCTACATGATCCTTGAGCTGTTGAACCTCGGCTTTCAACTCCTCGACATGTGTCATCAAAGCTTGATTCCCTAAGTTGCTAGCTTTTAACTTGCTAGTTGAACCCTTATGTTTGAAAATAGACTTTTCCAAACATTTCACTTGATCTCTCAAGGCTTTGTTTTGGTGTTGTTCTTTCTCAATTTGTCTTGAATGGGAGGTTCATAGATTATTCATTTCTTGGGTCAAAGTGAGCACTCGATCTTTGTGCTCGAGAAACATCCACTTATAGTTCTCAGTTCGTGCTTTCTCTTCCTTAAGTCAGAGCTCTAGCCCTTCGTTTGACCCACCTTCTGCTGCTCTCTTGCTTATATTTAACCTTTTAAGCATCTGAATCTCTTCGGATCTCTGGGTTGGCCAGTCGTTCTTTTTTAGGAACTCTTCTAAGGGCGAGAACTTGCCATTGTAAAGGGGCTTGGAGAAACTGGGATTGGTCCAGAGATGGCTGTAGAACAAAACCGTCAAAAGCTTGGGGCATCCCTGGAAGTGCCCTCCACCATTCTCATGACAGAACCTCAAGGATCGAAAAGTTTCAGCCAGAATTATAGGCACTGGATTAGTCCCACTACCCAAACATTCAAAAAGATCCAAAAATGACGGGTCAATGAGCCCCAATGTTCGAGGAAAGAGTACTAATCCATAGATCAATAATGCAAAAAGGTTCCACTTAAGATACTCCTTACTGTTCCATGTGGTGACCTGGTGTTCGACCCAAGACAACAACATGTTCGAGATTCTAACAAGATTGCCTCGAAAAGCTTTGTTTTCTTACTTGGCTTAGAATACACCAGATCAATGTCAATCCTCTTGTAGTTTAAGAGATCCTGTTATTATTCCATTATCAGAGTGAGATCAAAGTTGCCAATCGTAAAGCAACTGTAAGTAGAATTCCAAAATCCTACCAAGGTTTGCAGTAGTGCTTTGATCAACTGGAACCTCTAGCAAATACGTGATGTCACCATACTCTTCTCTGAAAGTGCTCATTGTTTCAAAATCCCAACTGTTCCATACTGACTTCAAATCAGACACATCATTAAACCTGGTGTTCATGAATGTCGTGGATTACATGGCTGATCTGAACCCATTGGTAATATTATCTCCCTCATGTAATTGCTCCCCTTTCGACCATATCTGGACATCAAAATTCTTTTTGTCATTGCTGCGAACTAAGCTCCTATCGATCTAGTCTTTAACTTTAAACTATTTCCAGACTTAGTGTGCTCTTCATGATTATGGCATAATATGCAAAATAAAGATAAAAAGGACATGAAACAAGGAAAAATGTTAGTCATGAGATGAACAATAAACTTGAAAATGAGTGGAGATAAACATAAACAAGTTAAGCGAAGAGCAAGCATATCAAAGAAAACTCTAAACACAGGAATTCTAATTCGCTATGGTTATCCGCATGGCTCTAACGGGGTGGGTTTCTTAGATTCACACACATGGGTTCAGCTCTAATTAGGGTACCCAAACCTATCTTATCACCTACTAAGGCAACAAGAACTCCAATTCTGGCCCATTACAAGCTTGCAAATTGGTTTTGGTTCGAGGGAAAACACAACCTAATGACATGGAGGGCTGCTCACGTGTCAAGAGGCATGGATTCCGGAAGTGAATTACTGACCCGTGGAGGGTTAATCATGTGAGTATGTGGCGTTTCACTCCCACTTAAGGGACGAAGCTCGGTGATTCCTTAGAAATTAAATGAAAAATTAATTCAAAGGCCACCAATTATCAAAGCCCGTTCAATTGTAGTTACATTTTCAAGAAAGGGTCAACCTTACTAGAATCAATTGAAATTGCGACAATTTTCCATCATTAATAAGAAAAAAATATTTTATTTGGCCTAACTCTTTTTTTGTTTTGTAAAAACAAATTAAATCCCAGCGGAGTTGCCATGTTGTAGCGACATTTTTTCTTTCATTGAAATCTTCTTTTAAAGGGATTTCTTTTGAAAATAATGAAAACTTTGAGTCGCCACCAACCACTTGGATAAGGTAGGCCGGACACTACAAAACCAAATATTCGTTTTGAAAGGGGCCAGGGGTTGGTTACGCGTGGGGAAGGATTAGCACCCCCATCACGCCCGAAAATCGGTACCAAAATATTTGTTGCTTTTAATTGAAGGAAATTGTCAGAATTTGAAACGAGTTTAATTCGGTGACCTTAATTGAAAATTAACCTTAATTGATCGGGCTTAATCAAATTGGTGGATTCGAATTAATTGGATATTTAATTAGTAAGGTTGACGATACATTAGACCATAGACTAAACCGAAATCATATAAGCCTGACTACCGTGTTAGTTTATGGTTCGAATCCCGCACGTCACCTTTATGCATGGTGTAAGCAGTTAAAGAATGATGTAATGAGTTTGTTGAGTTTTAATTCTACCTTGAGCCGATAGGAATTAATTCAAATATTTGGTCGACATCCTTTAAGCTTGGACTGTTATGACACAAATATCGGAATTAATGAATGGCTCCCCTTTTTATGATGTAAATTAATCAACATGCAATCAAGACATTTAAATTCACATGAATGACAATTAAAGGATGGCAAACAAGAGTATAAAAATAAACACTCAAGGTCCACCCCAAGACCTAGCCTATGGAGGCCCAAATTATGGAAAGCCCAAATGGTGATCTAATTATTAGCTAAGTGATTCTAACATTTAATCCTAAACTAATTAGCCCTAAATAACTAAAACCCTAACAAATTATTGTGCCCCTATAAGACGAGCACTCGATTTAAATGAATTAAATTAATTTTATCTAATTCTAATCTAAGCTTAACCTAACCAATAAAACTAGGCCCAAACCTAAAGCCCAAACCATTAAAACTAGGCCTAAGAACCTAAGGCCCAAAACAAAGGCACAAACTATATTAACAAGGCCCAAATACATTAAAACACATTATATTAAAATTATACCATATATTTAAAAACATATTATTTTAAGAAAACCATATATGTTATATACTTTCGTAAAATTACATATATTATATATTTCAAAAAACTATATTATGTATTTACAAAAATGCTATATATATATTATAAGTCCTATGAAATTATATATTTAAAGAAACATTGTAATATATATGTATTATAAAAAAACTTATATTATATATATATTTAAAACTATATCTTATATATTTTATAAAAAAACATATGTTACATATTTAAAAGACTATATATTGTATTTTTATGAAATTATATGTATTATATAATGTAAACTATACATTTTAAACTAGTGAAGGGCAATATTAAGTAGTACTTAAAAACCATAGATTATATAGCAACATTATGCATACTTTTTAGAAAAGTAAACTATATATTATCACAAATATGTCACATAAGAACCATAAGCTAAAGGAAACAAAACTTGTGAACATTAAATAACAACATATCAAAACAACTACCATATCAACAGATTTGAACAAACACAAAATAGCAAAATGATAACAATATATGAACTAAAAAACAATGCATGAAAATAGGGGGTTGAACACTGGAAATTGGACCAAATCGTGAAAAGGAAAAACAAAGGGGCAAAATTAAGAGGAAAACCAAGACCTGGCCGTTTTAAAACCACAGGGATCGGGACGGTAATTTAAAAAGACAAAATGACTCACAGGGGAATTTCAAAAACATGAGGGACTATTTGTGCTATTTCAAAAGGGGGAGACCCTCCGAGCATTATTTTGAAACGTGGAGGTCCTTAATACGCTAATAAACCAAATTTAAGACGAGAAAATGTTATAAATACACCCATCTTCATAAATGTTTTCCTCTTTTGGCAAAAAATAAAATTAGAGCTCTTAAGCTCTTATCCTCCTCCTCCAGATTCTGGCGACCCAACGCCATTGTTTCCAGAAAACAACCACCATACCATCACGTCGGCCGCTATTCGACGGGGGTCGACGAGACCAAAATCCTCAAAAAGAGCCCCTTTTCATTTCCCGACTCAAAACCAACGCCATCCCTCTTTAAAATCAACGAAAATCCTTTTGATTTAAAGAAAATAGAAACCCTAAACACCTCCCCTTTTATCTCACCGTGCTCGAACCCCGAAGGGTCAGAAGGCTTATCAATGTGGAAAAGAAGATCAGCCCGAGAGAGGCCCACGCTGAAAGGTAAATAAATTGAAACCCTAACCCCTTTCTAGTATGCTTATGATGTTTGAGATGAAAAAGAAAGAGGAAGTATACCTCAAATCTTGAGGGGTTTTGCTTCTTTGCTCCATTGCTCTTGAAATCCCTGATTATTGTCATTACAAATGATTTAGGGCATTATGCCTATGTGCCCTGAATTACATGCATTTACAAAAATGAAAATGAAAATCTGAAATAATCCTATTGGCTACCCGTTATTTTGTTTTGATTCACATGTATCTCTGATTTTTTTGCCGGTTAATTCTCTGAAAACCATGCATTTGTTGCACGTTTTTGCTCTGACATTCTCGTTGGTTTGTTTGTATATACTGCAGGTACTAAGAGGGACTAAAGGAGATGGCCTGGCTCGGTGGCTGAGGCGACGCGGCATAAGAATTGAGGAGATGGCGCGGCTTGGGAGCTGAGGAGATGATGTGGCTCACGCGTGCGTGGATCGTACGCATGAAACAAATGTGATCCTGGCCATTCGATGTACTCTAATCTGACAGTTGCAATCAATGCGGCGCTAAGGTAACAATGGGCCAACCAGGGCTTCCTTCAATCTGTGCAATTTGGACTATCAGATCTAGATTAGATTTGACGACTGTGGTTCTACTGCGCAAATATTGAAGATGCATTAAGGTTTTTGGTTACCAGCTCAGAGCTTAATTAGGCAAAAATATAATTAAAAGAACTCTGGACTCTTTCTTTTTAATGCAAATGGACTGTGTATTTTATAATAAACTTTGGTTGTTATTTAGTTTTAGTTGTTGGGCTTTTATTATAATATTTGGATTTCATTTATTTAATTTTTTTATTTTCAATTTGGTTATAATAATAATAATTATGGAAATAATAATAGTGGTAATAATAACATGGTAATAATAATGATAATAAAAATAGTATTATAACCACAATCGTACTACTAACAACAATGGAAGATAATGAGATAAGAACTATAATATATATATAGCTAATAAGGCATATACTAATAGTAGTATCTTTTGCTCTTTTTTGGGTTTTAATAACAGCCACATATAACTTAAGCAATAGCCCATATAAGCCCGTTATTTGTAAAACAAAAGGAAAATGAGAATGAGTCTATCCCAGACAAAATTAGTGATTACAGTAATACAAAAATAAGCTGAGTATCGACCCCACAAGAATTGACCAGCAATTTGATTGTTTTGATTGTTACTTGTCAAAGGAAAAAATGTTGTTTGAGTTGAAATTGGTTTTGAAAATAGTTTAAAAGAAAAGAAATAAAAATAAAACAACGTTGGCAAGGAGAGTGTTTAAAATGAATGATGAGCGTTGGCAAGGGATGCCTGATTTTCACGCTATTCATACCATGCCAGCCTTTAATAATGTAATGCCTTGGCATCATTTAACGAGCAGATTCAAAATTAGCATTGCCTTTCTCGATGGTCAATGCCCTAAATTAACCATGTAAAAACCCCTATATCTCTATAGTGATGTTTTTCATAGAACAATTTGATTAAGTAGCAACCTATACTCCTAAGGGGTAGATTCACTTCAAAAGTAAGCTCATCTACATGGACATCTTCTTTCGAAGCATCTCGCCTTAGTATCTGGCAACAGATCATTACCCCCCCAAGTCTGTTAAGATATTAAGGTTCAATAACCCAACAATGCCAGCTCTCGCTTGGCACAATTTTGATAAAACATTGCAGAACATACCAGATAGGGAAAACAATGTCGAAGAATTTTCATTATTAAAAATTAAAATAAAAACTGGGTTCAACGCAAATATCCCCACCAACTATTAAATTATTTCATGGTGAGGGTATCAACCAAAAAACCTTCAACATTTTGCAAACACATCATTTGTAGAAAAAAAAACTAAACAAAGAGAATGAGAGAGAAGGGGTCTCTCGATGCAGCCCTACAAGGTCCAAGCTCTTGGTCAAGCTGTTCGAACCATGTCTCAAGATTGGTGCAGCTAGTCATTGATGGATCTCAAGATCTCTCTCTATCCAAAAAATCTCTACAATTGCTTGCTTGATCATTCTTTAAATAGGCGTGCAAGGAAAACCTAGGATAAGCTATTGAGTTTGAATTTTGAATGCTCAAGGGATAAGAGAAGTGATCATCTTATCAAAAGTTTGAATGTGAGCTGATCAGATTAGGGCTGATGTCATCTGTCGTCACTACTTCACCAACCAAGCTTGGCACTATTTTTTTGCTATATTTTCAAAGTTTGATCCAAGTGCTATTTTTTCGCAGCCTAATCTGGTCCTATTTTTTCAGGTTCAACAGCTACTTGGTCGGGCATCAAATTCCTCTTCTCTGCCAACCGGTGCTTTGGCAATATTTGGTCCATTTGTGCCAACAACATCTCGGCATTCTCTATGGCATTCCTTCCTACGCTACCTTGCTCTGCTCTTCATTGCCAATTGCTACGCCAAGCCTGCAATATTGGCAAGAAAACAACCCTTCACACTAGTATAAACACAAATCCTAACTCCTTATGTAAATGCATGAATTTAACAACCAATTGCAACTAAATGTACTCAAAAGCAAGCAAAGGCATTGTAAAATAGGCCTAAAAATTGTACTTTTGAGGAGATAACAACAACTTTTCTACTCAAAGCATCGGCTACAACATTAGCCTTCACCGAATGATACTTAATCGTCAAATCATAGTCCTTAAGCAACTCCAACCATCTACGTTGCCTAAGACTCAACTCCTTTTGAGACATCAAATATTTCAAACTCTTATGATCTGTGTACACAATAAACTCTTCGCTATAAAGGTAATGTCTCCAAATCTTCAATGCAAAAACCATCGCGGTAAGCTCAATATCATGCATAGGATAATTACGCTCGTGCACCTTCGATTGCTTAGATGCATACACCATAACTCTCCCACCTTGCATCAACACGAACCCCAAACCAACATAAGATGCATCACTAAAAACCATAAACTCTTTTCCTAAATCAGGTTGAATCAAGATCGGAGCTTGCGTTAAAGCTTCCTTAAACTTCTCAAACGCTTGTTGTCTAGCTTCCGTCCACTCAAAATGAACATCCTTTTGTAAAAACTTAGTCAAAGGAGATGCAACCTTTCAGAACCCTTCAACAAAGCAACAATAATAACCTACCAACCCTAAGAAACTACGAACCTCTGTCACCGACTTAGGTTGTTTTCAATTCACAACCGTCTCAATCTTCTGCGGGTCCACACGAATACCCTTGGCCGAAACAACATGACCAAGAAAAACCACTTCCTTAATCCAAAAATCACACTTGCACAACTTAGCATAAAGCTGATTGTCCATCTAAGCTTGCAAAAGAATCCGCAAGTATCTATCGTGATCTTTCTCGGTACGTGAGTACACAAGAATGTCATCAATGAACACTACCACAAATTGATCCAAGAATTTGTGAAACACCCGGTTCATCATGTCCATGAAAGCTGCAGGCACATTTGTCAACCCAAATGGCATCACTAGGAATTCATAATGTCCGTAGCATGTGTGAAACGTTGTTTTCAGCACATCTCTATCCTTCACCTTTAATAGATAGTATCCTAATCTCAAATCCATCTTAGAAAAAATCGTAGCTCCTCAAAATTGATTGAACAAGTCGTCAATTCGTGGCAAAGGATACTTGTTCTTATTTGTCAACTTGTTTAGTTTCCGATAATCTATGCACATCCTCATAGTGCCATCCTTCTTTTTCACAAACAACACTGGAGCTCCCCAAGGAGAAATACTATGTCAGATGAAAACACGTTCCAACAACTCCTGAAGTTGAGTCTTTAACTCCTTCAACTTTTTAGGTACCATGTGATACGGAGCAAGCGACACTGAAGCTGTATCCGCGTACGTCTCTATACAAAACTCTACCTCCCTATCCGGCGACAAACCATGCAACTCCTCTAGAAACACCCTCAAAAAATTACAAACAGTACGAATATCTTGGGGACATACCTCCTTCATATTCAGATTCATAACATAAGCTAGGTATGCATGACATCCAAACTCCAACAACTTTCGCGCTTCCAAAGCTGAAACAATATTGGATAAGAATTTGACATTCTCACCCACCACCACAACTTCATAATCATCGGCAAGTTTCAATGAAACTCCCTTGGTTTCAAAATCAACCATAGCTCTATGCTCAACTAACCAATACATACCCAAGATTACGTCAAAACCATGGAACGACAACTCCATCATATCAACCGCAAACACATGACCTTGAACCATTAAAGGAAATATCTTAAACAACCTCATAACAACAACCGTTTCTCAAAAAGAACTTGTTACTCGCATATCCACATCCAACCATTCTACAGGTATATCAAGTAATTGTGCATGCTCGTGCAAAATATATGAATATGTAGAACCAGAATCTATTAAAGAAAGTAATGATATGGACTGCAAAGTGAATGTACCTGCAACCACATCCATATCATTCCTTCCCTCGTAATGCGCATACACTCTCACAGGTCCTCCTCCCTTAGGTTGAACAACCACGGTATGAGTAGCAACCCTCTGACCTCTTTACGGCACAACAGTATGTTCAGGAGCCTATCCATCTCTAACCAACTATAGACAATCAAGCCTCATGGGATCCTGTGAACCACAATTCCAGCAAGTTCCAAGAGTTCCCCAACACTCTCCCGTATGATGCCTCCTACAACAACCATAATCAGGTATTCCAACAAAAGTGTTATGACTTTGCTGCCCACGCCCAACGTTGCTACCACCGTGTCTCTGGTCAGGGCAACATCTCCTATTACGATTCTTCTTATACTGACCACCACTAACATCCAACTCAACAACTCTCTTTCTAGAATTGGAATTCCCTGAACGATAGGATAAATCCCGATTATGCTCTATATCTTTAGCTTGAGTAACCATGACATCAAAATCCATATAATCTAAAGCCAACATGTAAGTCTCCACTTCCTTAACCAGCCCATATCGGAAGTGATCACATCGTTGACGTTCGTCGAGAACCAATTTTAGGGCATACTAGCTCAACCAAACAAATTGTACTTCATACTCTAATACAGTCATGTTACCCTGCACCAACACCATAAACTCACGATTTTTTTCATCCTAATAGAGAGTACCCAGATACTTCCTCCAAAAAATAGTTCCAAAGTACTCCCACGTCACATCAACAGGTGCCATCCTAGAGATAGTAGTTGACCACCAACTATAAGCATCTCCCTAAAGCAGGGACATCGCGCAACACAACTTACGAGCATCTATGCACTCCATATGACCAAGAATCCTTTGAGTGCTTGCAAACCATTCCTCGGACGCTTTTGGAGACAAACCTCTAAACTCAGTACCTCCCAAGCTACGCAAACATTTCAATAGATGTCCATGATTAATAATTGCAGCTACATGCACTCCAGCCACGACTGCCTGCATTACTTCAGTCATCGCCTATATCAAAGGAGCCAATCACCCAACATTGGCCTAGCTGGCACAGGTGGTGCTTGCTCAATATTCTTAGGCAGAATAGGCGGAGGGGGTGGTAACCCCACAGGAGGTACAACATCTTCCTGATTTCCCTACCTAACGGTAGCAACAATCGTACCAGTTCGCAACTCTCTCCTCGGTCCCATTTTCAAAATAATACGAATCATTGACATGAAAATGCAACAACAAAAACAATTAGGCCAACTTGAGCAAGAATCCAATATTTTCACATTTCAATTTAAAATTATTTCTTACTTGTAGTAAAAGGCACTGGATCCCCAAATGTTACCCCAACATAGCACATATTAACCAAAGAATCATGTAATCAAACACCATACATAATACACAATTCACTCACAACATCACAATCAAACCAACTTGCCTCCCAATTATCGCAAACCTAGCTTTGATACCAATAAATGTAACCCTCTTGACCCACTCTAACTGTTATACCGATTTGAGTGAGCTACATTGGGTTTACCGAAAAAAACTCGTGAAGGTCTACCTCGATAAATGACCATTTTTCTTTCATCTCATCTAGATACAACATTATAACCTATGGTGTTCATACTGGCAGCAGGTGAAAACTTAACTGAATCGGGCATCGAATCAACATCCAATTGTACGCAATTATAATTTAGGGACCAAATTGCAATTTAGGAAAATTTTAGAGGCTTATACCATTTTGAGTTTACCAATCTTTAATTAAGTCCATTTTAAACATACATGTGAAATTTCGTCTCAAACCAAGCTCATTTGCTTCGTCAATTAAGCATTGCCAATATTTAGGGACCAAAATGTAAAACTACAAAATTATAAGGACTTACTTAAAATTAGATTTACCAACCCTCAATTATTTATGTTCCATGCATATTGTTACCTCTCCAAAAGTACTATTTTTAATGCCAATTTTACATTACTCTTGCTTGTTTTTAGGTACATTTAGTTGCATTAGGTTGTTAGAATCATGCATTTGCATAAGGAGTTTAGTATTTTGTCTATGCCAGTGTGAAGGGTTGTTTTTGTGGCTATTTTTCAAGTTTGGCATAGGATTAGGCACAGGAAAGCAACACAGTTGGGATTGCCAAGGAGAATGCCAAGTGTTGTTGGCATAGAATGACTAGATAGTGCCAAACACTTGGTTAGCAGAGAAGTGAACTTGATGTCATTCCAAGAGGCTGTTGAACCCCCAAAAATAGGACATGATTAGGCTCCTAAAAGATTGTAAATGGATCAACTTCAGAAAAAATAGCGGATAAGGTGATGCCAAGCTATGATGGCAAAGACATGCCAAGCTTGCGTGCCAAGGCAACATTGGCATGATGACATCAGCCCTAGCTTGATAAGCTATAACATTGATCGGATAAGACTCTATCTTTTATCCTTGGAGCATTTGAAAATCAAATGACGAAGCTATCCTATTCCTTTCCCTTGGACGCGTATATAAACACCAACCGATCAAGCATTTAGGGGGGTCACACGAGAGGAGATCGAGAAGACTTTGAGTGATCGGAGTGAGGTGTTGGAGTGCTCGACGAGTGACGATTGGCTGCACCGAGGAAGGGTGGTTCAACCACTTGGTCAAGAGCCTGGATTCGAGGGCTGCATCGAGAGACCCCTCTCGCCTATTCTCTTTGGTTCAAGCTATTTTATTTTTATTTTTATGATGATGTATTTGAAAACAGTTATGGTTTTTTTGGTTAAATCCCTCACCATGAACTAATTTCATAGTTGGTGGGGGATGTTTGGTTTAAACGTTGATTCCACACCTTAGTTTCTTTAATGACAATTTTGTTTTGGCAAAAGTTTTTCTATTCGAGAGTTGGCACTTTTGGGTTATTGCTTCCCAATATCTTAACAGACTTGGGGTGGCAACGATAAAGTTGTTGAATACTAGGGATAAATGCTTCGAGAGAAGTTGTTCAAGTAGATGAACTTACTTCGGAAGTGTTATCTACCCCCTTGGAGTATAGACTGGTTCTTAATCAAATCGGTTTATTTAAAAACATGCACAATAGAGATATAGGGGTTTTTACATAATCGATTTAGGGCAATGACCATCGAGAGAGCCATTACTAATGTTGAATCTGCTCAGCAAATAATGTGTAACACCCCTTCCCCGGTCTGGTAGAGAACCGAGTCAAAACGTGTTATTGGAAACTTATACAGAGATCAGAGAATGAAATTGGAGTTTAGAACTTGTTTGGAATATTTTATTAGTCATTCTTTAGGGCTTATCGAACCTATTTGTTACTAGTATTATTAGAATCAGGGTCAATTTTAACTTTTTTCAACTTAGGGACTAAATCGTAAGTTTTACAAATTAGCGACCCTAATCAGGATTCTTTATTCCTATTTGTAGTTAAACATGACAATTATTAATCTGTGAGGTTTCATTACTATCTGATATCATTAACCTGGTTCATTAGACCGTATGATTATTAGTGACCAACTTGCAACTGCCTAAAACTTCTCTATGTTCTTTATAACTGAATTAACTAAAACCGTATCGAAACCCTAAGGGCCGTATCAATACGTTAAGCCTAATTTCAGATTTCCAAATTTGAAGGATTTCAATCCCGTACCGATACGCTCTATGACCGTATCGATACCTTTTTTTCATCCAAATTCCAGTCACCAATTTCTGTACCGATACGCCTAAATCGTATCGATACGCCCTGTTTGACTAAGGTTGACCTGACCAATTATACAAAGACCGTATCGATACGCCATTACCTGTATCGATACTCCCTGACCTGTAATGACAGATTTTTACTCGAATTAACCTAGAAAATGTTATCCAAATTTTACCAAACTTTTCCAGCAATCATAAAAATAGTAATTCTAATTGCATGTCAAATTTTAGATCATTTCCAATTTGTTTACTAAGATTTTATCGATTAGTGCATTTAAGCTCATTTTAGCTAGGTTACCACCCTCAAATTATACCATTTTACACATACATCACTTAGGCTATTTTAGGCTTATACAAACATATCAAAATAAGTCATTTCCACACGTCTAGACCTTATGCCACCTCGCTAGGAGTTCGGAAACGAAAGTAAACATACATATGGTAATGGAGGTGACTTGCAAACGTAGATTACATGATCGGAGCTCTGAATGCTTCAAGGTCCTGAAATGCATGAGACACACACATATGTTAGGCTTATACTGCCTAGTGAGGTAGTCATAACAAACATAACAAAATAATATGACATACATGGCAATCTATCATCAAGAATAGAGTGGAAACATAATTAGGCATCATAATAACATCTTCAATTTCATAAGCATCATGTCCGAGATCATTTATCATATTCTCACAAAAGCATAGCATAATTAAACACATATTAATTCCCTTGGACAATGTAACAAATGTATACACGGATTCCCCTTTACACCAACACATATATCAAAAAATAGGCCGTAGCCTTGAGCCGTAACTCCGGATAAATCCCTTACACAATCTATCCTTATCTCCCCCACATATAGGCCATAGCCCCGGACCGTAGTCCACCCTTACTTATACGAGCTCAAATAACCCTATGGCATGCCAATTGTATCCAAAACTCACAAATGTCCAGGGTTCGCATGTATCTTTGTATTTTCCTACCTTTGTGCCCGTAGGCCATAATATATTGGAGGCGAAAATGAGTCGTAGCTCCATAACATATCATCGTACATGTATACATCGAATCATCACATAGGCACACCAATTTCACATAATATAACATATTTGTTTGTATTTCAACATATCATTTTCATAGTTCATTTATATCGGGTTGTATGTCACATGTATATCCATAACCATATCAAAATGGAACAACGGCTTACCTACCCTTATCGTTCAAATTCATAGCCGATTGCTCTACTTGAGCTTGACACAGTGCATAGTAAACCACAATAATGCAACGAGATGGCACTGAGCCTATCCCATGACACGACCACACTCACCTTAGAGCACGAAAGCTTTTTAGGATTCCCAGATTTCGATTCCCTTGTTCCTAGTCTCAATTGGAGATGGTGGATTACTCTCATTCATGTTTTGAGATAGGAAAGAAAACACAAGGAATCATCACGACAATGTAGCGATGTCGCTAAAAAACGTTCTCGAAGTGTTGGTTGTCTTTCGGATATAAAAATGTTTATTCTGTGGGGTTTTAAAAAAATGCGTTTTATTTAGAAATTGGAGTCACCACCGGCCACTTAGGTAGGTCGGACACCATAAAACCAGAGATATTGAAAACTTTGGGTTCGGGAGTCGGTTACGGATGGGGAAGGATTAGCACCCCCACACCGCCCAAAATTGGTACTTTAATAATTACCGCTTTATTAATATTAGATTTTCTTGATTAATGTGACGATTAAATTAAGATTTGGTTATAAGTGCGAGTAGATTTTAAAGGCCCCGTTATCCGAGAGTAAACGCCCAACCACTACCAATACGCCTGATACTGGCCCCGTTTACGCTCGGATAAAAGGGCACCGCATTGACAATTTATATATCTCGATATGCAATCTTAGTGAATATAAAATATAAAACACACAATTTACATTGACGCGATATTAAAACATAAAATGAGAAGATTACGAAATTAAACGATACTAATACAATACATGAATAAAAAAACATGCCTTTAGAAACTAAAGTAATTAATCCCAACATGCTTACGCATAAAAACACAAACAATATATATACATGACATGATACTTAAAACATAAAAGGGAACAAACTAATATTAAACAAAAATAATAAAATGCATGAACATGGATATAAATGACATGTACAAGGATCCAGACTATAAATGAAACATATACACACCATCACTGTAAAAGAAAGAGGAAAAACATGCTTCGAGATCGAATTTACTAGACATAACATGCTTAATCACATATATAAGAAAAACAAATGCAATATGCATGATACATACGTAACATGGTATTAAACTTAACAAATCAAAGTAAAAAGCGAACATAAAACCTAGTACTTAACATATGAGACATTTTAAAATAAGGTAAAAACATGACACTAATATTCGACACATATCATCTATTTTTAACATGCAACCTAAAATGCAAAATGAACATAAAAAAGCTAACATTAAAACGTATTACGAACAAATAAAGCTAAACACATTGGTACGATAATGCATATGAAAAAAGACATACATGAACGTGATGAAAGCCACAAATGCATGAAAACATAAAGGACATACAAATCATAGATAGACATGATACATTCATTATACTAAAACAAAATACATGAAAAACATAGACAAACCAAGCAAACGAAATAAAGCATGATATAACATATCATAAAAAACATAATATTAAAACAATACAAATACAAAGAACAGCATAACATGCTAAAGCACAAAATAAAAAAAAAATGGACATAAATGGTTAAAACAGGGGACTAGAATGAAAGAAAATGAAACAGAAATGACAGAAATTGGAGCAATAAAGACATGATTTAGGGACGAAATTACAAGCCAAACGAAACTTAAAAGGACTAGTGTTGTAAAATACCCAAGGGGCAAGCTCGAAATAGAAATTTCAAAAACTGGTGAGACTTAGGGCAGAATTTCACCATTTAAAATATGAATTCAGTTAATTTAGGGGCAAAAATGAAAGATTTTAAAAAGCAAGAGGGACTGGGATTGCAAATATCCCATGCGACGAGATAGAAATGAAAATCTCAAGAACGCAGGGGAATTTATGTCATTATTTACCCATTTTTTATTTACCCCCTCTATAAAATAGATAACCGGCCCCCTCTCCCCTTATTTTCTCATTTTTTAACTCTAAGATATAGAACCCCCACTCTCTCGTTTTCTTTCAAACCCAAACCTCAAACCTTTGATAAACCCAGAAACTGGCAGCCAATCGCCGTCCTCTCTATCACGGCCGCCGCTAGTCGGCACTGGCTGTAATCACTCATTTTTATCCGTTTTGTGAATATTGTTAATATAATAATTAAAGGGTATTATTGCATGTGGGCGTGTTATACTATGTGTTTATGTACCAGTGATTAATATGTGCGTAAGATATGTGTGTGATAGGTGTGAGTGCACGTATATTATACATATTATGTATGTGTTATTAAGGTTTGATAATATTTATTAGAGATATTAATATGTTTTATGTGTGTTTTATATTGCATGAATGTTTGTATTAATATATTATGTGTATGCACGTATTAAGGTATGTGTAAGTATTATATGTGTGTAATTTGTGTATATAATGCGTGAATGTGTATGTACAAATATAAACATGTATTTTATTTATTAGTTATATTATTAACATTGCATGTATTATATAAGGTATGTATATATATTATGTATGATCATTCTAACGTATTTGCATATGATGTATGTATGTGCATGTATTAAATTATAAGTTTAATTATTATTATTATTATTGGACTAATGTAAAATAAAATCCAAAACATAAAACCTAAATATTTTATAACAGTCCAGTCCAATATGTATTACAGACCCAAAATATGTTACAAGGCCTGATCGGCACAAACCCAAAACCCTAAGAAAAACCTAATCCATATTAGATGATTAACCCTAACACCACTTTCATCTGTTGCAGCCGTCATCATCCAAGCCGTTGGATTAGAAATTAACCAATGGCCCAGATCAGAAGGAGCCAATACAGCTGGCGCGCGTGTGATATACCCGAGGGGACTCTGCACTTCTCACTCACGCCTGCAACGCACGCGCGAGACTGATTGTCTTCCATGAGCCACATGTCATGATCTGATGCAGTCTTCTCAGCTTCAAGATTAAATCCTGGTCGTCCCTTTTGCATGCAACCTCAACTGTTGGATGAAATCTGATCCAACGGCCAAAGATGCTTCTGGCCGGATGATCAACCCCACCACGCCGCCGTACCAACCACCAGACTTGCAAGAGAGGCAAAAAATAGATTATCAAAAACTAAATCTCAGAAATATATTTTTTTAGATCTACCAAAAAATCAAAAAAAGATAGCATATATGTAATGAGAACTACCCTCTTTTGTACCGATTTTTTACCAGATCTGAAAAAAAAACACGCAAAAAAAAAGTTTCCCAGAAAAGGTAGCTTCTTCTTTATTTTTTTACATGTTCATTCGAACCAAAAAAATAATATCCAGTACATAAAAGAAAAGGGGGAATAATATACCCTTTCGGCTTCGGCCGGCCACCTTGCATGGTGGACGAGGCTGGGACCGCCGATGAACGGTCCTCACGCATCTGCCTATTTATCTTCTCCTCTCCCCCGCTGTCCTTCAAACTTTCAAAGGTTTTCTTTTTGTTTCATTTTTTGTAGATCTAGGGCAAAAGGTTTGGTTTCTTAAAAGTTTGGGTTCGGATCTGAGTTTAAAAAATAAAGAGAGAGTTGTTTTGAAGGTTTTTAAGTTCTGCCGCCGTCGCTGAACGACAGCCGGCGGTGGCTTATGGTGGCCAATGGCGGCCGAATTATGGGTTTTAAGAGAGCCGATTTCAATCTTAGAAAAGGGGGGATTTATTTTATAGACTTTTAATTTTCAAAAAATGGTTCAATTACTACATAAGGAGTTCCACATTTTCAAATTTTTCAGTTTGAGTCTCCCCCTTGGTCATATTGCAAGATTGGTCCCTCTCAGTTTTTCAAAAAACCCCAATTTCATCCCTAATTTTGTGGGAATCAGATCTTAAATGGTAAAATTGCACACTTAATCCTTCTGTGTTTTGAGTTTTTTCAAACCGAGCTTGCCGCATGGGTTTATTACCCGATAGTTCCTTTGGAGTTTAATTCGGTTTTTAATCAAGTCCCTAATTACGTCTTTTGTCTATTTAAATTCTATTTTTAGGTTTTGTTTCTTTTCCATTTTAGTCCCTCTGATGCTTTAAACTTTTATGTCTTTTATTCTTTTTATCTATTTTTTTAGTGTGTTATGTTGCACATCATACTTACATATATTTCATTTACGCCTTGTCTATTTATGTTTTATCATGTATTATATCCTTTTTGTGTTTTAATTTGTCCGTTCATATTACACATGTCTTTTTATGTTATATTTAACTTAATGTGCATAGCATTTTTACACGTTAGCTTGTTATGTTCATTTTGTACGTTAGGATATATATTAATTTATGGCGTGTTTGGTCTCATAAATACCATGTTTTTATGTCCATTTCGCTTCTTTGTAGGTTACTTGATAGTATGATATTGTTTGTTATATGTAATGTCTTTGTTGTTATTTTTACATGTTAATTATGTCATTGATAAAGTTTTAGCACGCTTTTGTGGTGTTGTTGACTCGTTAATTTCATACCCTTTTTATGTATATGTCATGCATACTATCTATGATTTTTTTTATGTGCAAGCATGATACGATTAGAATTTAATCTTGAAGCATGTTTCTCTCGTTCATGTTTACCTTGTTTTATATTATGATGGGTTATGTTTTTTACGTATTTCATTATTTTTGTTTAACATTGTAATATTCATGTTTTAGTATCATGTCAATATGGATGTATGTTTTTATTGGTTTTTTAAGGTTGCATAATGGAATATAAATTGTCAATACGGTGCCTTTTTATCCGAGCGTAAACGTGACCAGTATCACGCGTAGTGATGGTGGTTGGACGTTTACTCTCGGATAACGGGGCTTTTAAAATTTACCCGCACTTATAACCAAATTTTAAATTAATCATTGCTTTAATCCGGAAAGTCTAATATTAATAAAGCGGTAATTATTAAAGTACGAATTTTGGGCAGTGTGGGGGTGTTATTCCTTCCCCATCCGTAACCGACTCCTGATCCCAATAGTCTTACAAATCTCTGGTTTTATGGTGTATGGCCTACCTAAGTGGCCGGTGGCGACTCAATTTTTAAATAAAATAAGTTTTTTTCTAAAACCCCACGGAATAAACATTTTAATACCCGAAAGACAACAAACACCTTTAAAACCTCGATAACATTTTTTAGCTTAAAAGGATATCGCTACAGATGGCCACTCCGCTGGGGACACTATTATTTGTTTTTCAAAAAAAAAAAAGGAGAGTCAAGCTTTTTCAAATAATTACCTCTTTAATAATATTAGAAGTTCCGGATTAAAGTGGCTATTAAATTAATATTCGGTTATAATTGCGTGTTTATTTTAACGTATTTAAAATTTGGCATATAAACCCGTCCTTTTAAGTGGGGGAAAATGCTAATGCTTTCGTGGAGATATCGTTCTCTCGTGTAGGCCTAGCAAGTACCTTCGTGGCTCGAGTACCTTATGCATTCGTAAGGATATCGTTCCTTCGTGCAGGCATAAGCGAATGGGTTCCCCTGAATTAAACCCGGTTGAAAGGAGCCTATAATGGGTGATGATCGGGGGCCTTGCTACTCTTAGCAGGGGACAACAAGGACAGTTCGGGTACCTCCTAGCACCAACACTGCATGTTGAGAACACATAGAAACCCACCCTGTTAGAGCCATGTGGATAACCTAGGTGTCTTAGACGGGATGTAAATAGAATTGCTTTGTTTGTTTATCGCATTTAATTTGCCCTTTTATTATGTATTTATTGTTTTTGTTCGGTACTGACTTGTTTTCTTTTTTGTTTTGTTTTTTCATATAATCGCATTCGCATTACGTAGGGCATTGATTCCCGAGTGGTTTTTCCTATAATAGAAGATTGTTCATGATGGACCAAAGGTTCTTTGACCTGAAGGAAAGGGGTCCAGTTCTAGAGTTCCATCCCGAGACTAGGCCATGGGTAGTAGAAGAAGGATCGTTCAAGGACTCTATAACAGATTCAGTAAGCAGTGTCAGTTCTGGTAACAAGCGAGATGAAGTACAAGAAGTAAAGAAGTAAATGGCTGAGATGATGGACCGGATGAATGCTATGATGAAAGGCAAGCAGCTTGTCGAACTCAGGAAAGAATCGATCAATGATCAGAATGTGGAACAGGATGGTCAGAACGTCAAGATAGACGACACCGTTAAATACGACAAATCGAATCCCTTTGTGATCAATCTCAAAAAACAGACAAGCGGCATATCTGGGGTAGATACTAAGGGAATAGAAGCAATACCAGAGAAAGCTCGAGAATCTAACGACATCAGAAGGCATTATCCTATACCCATGAGATACACCGGGCTACTTTCGTTACTTATCGAAAGGAGCCTTATCGTACCGGTAAAGTCTGTACCAAAGAGGCCTCTTTATCCGAAGGGTTACAACAGTCGTGTCTGGTGCAGCTACCACATAGGCAATTCGAGTCATCACACTAAGAATTGTAGAGCCCTAAAGGATAGAGTTCAAGACCTTATCAGAATGGGAGTTTTGGGTTTTGAAGACAGACAACCTTGATTCTACAGTGAACCAGCCGTTGCCCGAGGGGCAAAGTCGAAGGAAGGTCAACGCCCAGCCCAAGGTTCTACTAATGCAGAAGTGGGTCACTCAAGTGGGATAAATTTAGGAGTCGAGAATAAAAGCGTCTCAGAAGATGAACTTGCATGCAAGTACGCCAGCTCGAGCATGGGAGGCACGATCTGAGCATGAAATTGAAGAGTGTACAAGACGAGTACCAGAAGCTGAACTTTGAATTCAAGAATGTCAATTTGGGTGACACCGCTGAAGAGTGGATCAATGGTATGATTCGTTTGAGGAACGATTCGGAACATTGGAAGCAGAAATGCAAGAATAGTAAGAATAAAGTCAGATCACTATCACAGAAGCTGAGAGCCAACGCGAAGTTCTCCAAAATGAGTTGGAAAGCAGTCTGGCAATGGATGATATTCTGAAATCAACTCTGCAGCAGGAAAGGGAGGAATCACAAGCCTTTCAAATGGAAAACGTAGCACTCACAGAATATATAGCGAGGCTCAAGACTTCTTTACGCACCAGCGAAATCCGTGCTGAGCCAGTGATCGTTAAGCTACAAAAGGCCAAGAAAACAATACAGGAGAAAGACCGGGACATGAAGATCATTATGACTCAAGCCCGACAAGTAGCTCAACAGGTAGCAGACTTAGTCGATACGGCAGCACCGATAAGCCAGAATATGGATCTAGCGTTGGACCGCGAAGAAAAATTGACGGGACTATTGAATGAGGGCAAGACATTAGGTGCCAGGGCTCACCGCTATCTGTAAACCCCTAATACCGGATGTAATGAAACCTTTTGGTCTGAAGGAAAGATGTCCTATAGGGACAAATCACTTGCGGAATCAATGCCTTATTGCATTCATACATTGCATTTGCATCACGTCCTTTGCATTGTTTAATAATTTTATCATCACATGACACTTCATCATTTAATACTTGGGGTTTGATGGCAGAGTTAGTTGGAAAATGGAATGAACTAAAGTGTCATGGCTTGACCAGCTGGAAGAAATAATCGAGAAAGAGCTGAAGAAGAAAGAAAAGATAAATGTTTTCAATACGAGGGAA
The DNA here is from genome assembly GCA_019671005.1 of Hibiscus mutabilis. Taxonomy (NCBI): domain Eukaryota; kingdom Viridiplantae; phylum Streptophyta; class Magnoliopsida; order Malvales; family Malvaceae; genus Hibiscus; species Hibiscus mutabilis. Next base: position 18,633,040 of record CM033717.1, on the reverse strand, counting down.
CTCTGCCTAGTCCCTAATTTGGTCATTCCTCTAGATTTCAAGATTCCCAGATTTGCACAATATGACGGAACCAGCTGCCCGAAGATTCACTTGACTATGTATTGTAGAAAAATAAAGGGATACATGAAGAATGAAGAGTTGTTGATCCACTACTTCCACGATAGCCTGACGAGACCTGCAACAGTGTGGTATAACCATTTGAATAGAAACCAAGTTAGGTCATGAGGTGACCTCGCTAATGCCTTCTTGAGTCAATACAAATATGCTTTAGATTTAGCGCCCTGTCGTCCGTTTCTTCAGAATGAGAAGATGAGACCAAATGAAAGCTTCAGGGAATATGCACTAAGGTGGCGATGTTTGGCGACCCAAGTCCAGCCTCCTATAGCGGAAGAAGAGTTGACTCCCCTGTTCCATGCAACGCTTCCCTCTTCTTTCTTCGATATGATGTTGGAGAAATCGAGAAATAGATTTGAAGATTTCATGACGATTGGAGAAATGATAGAATACGCAATCAAAGAAGGAAAGTTGGGGTCTAAGTCCAAGGACCAAATCGAAGATAAGATAGATCAAGACGGAGAGGTAAAATAGTGTCATCTCCAGGGTTCGCGTGGCCGTAAAAGAAGAAGACAAACTGACACATCGAGTAGCACATGCGAATTCTATATGGGGGCACCAGGGCATCCCATCAGAAAATGTAGACCTTTATTGGAGGAGAACAAGAAGCTGATCAACGATGGGACCTTGACACAAGAGCTGACCCAGCAGTGGAAGACCAAGGATGAGGGGCAAGTTTGCATAGTGCTGAAGAAGCCAGAGATGTCTCTACATTAAAAGACTTTCCTGAAGTAATACAAGGAATCAACTTTACTGCCTATGGCCCACATGTGGTAAAGATCTTTTGTGAAGGGGCATGTTTGTTGATTTTTATTCCAATGAAGAACACATTTCGCTTAACAAACAATGTTCTTGAAAGCACATAGAAGTATATTTTCTCGCCGTTGTAGGACACTGGATATCAATTGCAAGATGTGACATTAGATGGATGTTGTGACAACGATGAGGTGTGATCTGCCCTACCAGACTCTGGTCAGCAAAGCAAGATTACTACTCTTTCGGTGATGTTCAAGGACGAAAAAGCTCCGAATGTCAGCCATGTAGAGTTGGTTGAAATTGAAATTCTAGGCATAATCTTCTAGGTAGTAAAAGAAGTAAAAATAAGGATTAAAAAAGGGGAAGAATTGAAGGAAAAAGAGGAGAAAAAATGGAAGGAAAAAGGAAAAATAAAAAAGGGAAAAAGAATAATAAAAAGCACTCCTATGTTCGAAACCTTGTAATAGGTTTGTTCGGATAAGAGTGTGGAAATTTTGGGGCACTCCGTTGAAGCGATGAGGTGGCAATACACCATCCAATTCAAGAAACCTTAGCTTCATGAGTGATGGTAATATTTTCAAATCGTGACTATACCGAGTAACTTGGGGCAATGTTGTTTGCTCTATCGTTGTCCTTAAGACAAAGGATTGTGACGAATTGATTTCCTCAAATATTGATAAAAGCAAAAAAAAAGAAAAGAAAGAAAGAAAAAAGAAAAAGAAAAGAATAGAAATGAAAAAAAAAAGAAAAGAAAAAGAAAAAAAGGAAGAAAAAGGGGAAAAAGAAAAAAAGGAGGAGAAAGGAAGAGAAAAGAAAAGAGAGAAAAATAGACGATATAATAGGTCCATCATCTCAGCCATTTACTTCTTTAACTCTTGTACTTCATCTTGCTTGTTACTAGAACTGACATTGCTTACCGAATCTGTTCTGGAGTCCCTGAACGATCCTTCTTCTGCTATCCCTGGCCTAGTCTCGGGATGGAACTCTGGAACTGGACCCCTTTTCTTTAGGCCAAAGAACCTTTGGTCCATCATGAACAATCCTCTATTATAGGAGAAACCACTCAGGAATCAATACCCTATGTAATGCGAATGTGATGATATGCAAAAACAAAATAAAAAGGGAAACAAGTCAGTAACCGACAAAAATAATAAATACATAATAAAAGGGCAAATAAAATGTGCTAAACAAACAAAGCAATCCTATTTACATCCCGTCTAAGACCTAAAGTTATCCGCATGGATCTAAAGGGGTGGGTTTCTATGTATTCTCTACATGCAGTTTTGGTTCTAGGAGGTACCCAAACTGTCCTTGCTATCCCCTACTAAGAGTAGCAAGGCCCCCTATCATCACCCATTATAGGCTCCTTTCAACCGAGTTCAATTCAGGGGGACCCATTCGCTTATGCCTGTACGAAGGAATGATATCCTTATGAAAGCATAAGGTACTCGAGCCCCGAAGGTACTTGCTAGGCCTATACGGGAGAACGATATCTCCACGAAAGCATTAGCGTTTTCCCCCCACTTAAAAAAGACGTGTTTATATGCCAAATTTTAAATGCGTTAAAATAAACGCGCACTTATAACCGAATGTTAGTTTAATAGTCACTTTAATCTGAAACTTCTAATATTAATAAAGCGGTAGTTATTTAAAAAGCTTTACTCTCATTTTGTTCTAAAAAAACAAAAATTGCTCCCCAGCGGAGTTGCCATCTGTAGCAATGTCGCTAAAAAAATGTTCTCGAAGTGTTGGTTGTCTTTCGGATATAAAAATGTTTATTCCGTGGGGTTTTAAAAAACGCATTTTATTTAGAAATTGGAGTCGCCACTGGCCACTTAGGTAGGTCGGACACCATAAAACCAGAGATATTGAAAACTTTGGGTTCGGGAGTCAGTTACAGATGGGGAAGGATTAGCACCCCCACACCGCCCAAAATTGATACTTTAATAATTACCGCCCAAAATTGATACTTTAATAATTACCGCCCAAAATCGATCAAGGCAACATCAGCATGATGACATCAGCCCTAGCTTGATAAGCCATCACACTGATCGGATAAGACTCTATCTCTTATCCTTGGATCATTTGAAATTTAAATGAAGAAGCTATCCTATTCCCTTCCCTTGCACGCCTATATAAACACCAACCGATCAAGCATTTAGAGAGATAGCACGAGAGGAGATCGGAAAGACTTTGAGTGATCGGAGTGAGGTGTTGGAGTGCTCAATGAGTGATGGTCATGTAATACCCCAAATCATGGCCTAGTAACATGTCACAAACTAATTAGAACTTAATTGTACAAACAATCAACAAATTAGAAGAATTGATTAAATCTAGTGACCAAATTATATGGATTTGATAATTAATGGCCGAATCATGAAGGATCAAATAGTAAAGATGTTTAAATGTTGATTTTCATGGAACTAGGATGTATAACTAAGGCTTTATGAAGCAATTAGACCCTTGAATTGCCATGTGGAGGCATTCAGTCAATCCAAGTGATAACAACTTAGACAAGTGTCCATTTTCCTATCATCTTCTCCACTCATCCTTCTCCTTCCTTGGCCGAAACCCTCTCAACCCTTTATGGAAAGAAATGCCACCATTTTAGAGATTGGAAGCTTGCATGTGATCCTATTTGTCATGTACTTGGATAAGCTATGAAGATTGTAAGTGATTTCTAAGTCCTTCCTCCCTAGCAACTTGTTCGAATGAATGTTTGATGATAGAAATTGAACATGGATTCATAGAATTGTATGTTAGATGTTGATGCTTGAAACTACCTTGAATTTTAGCTCGAATGTGGTTGAAATGCTATTGAAAATAGGATGAAACTATGCTTGACCAAATGGTATATGTACATAAATGAAACCATTGTTTGATTGATCATGAAATTTGATAGGTAGTTCGAATTGTCCATGAATTAGGACTTGAATTGAGTAAAAAGCTTGCTTGAAATTTATAAGCATACTAAATTGAGATGTTAATCAAATGAAAATCATGCTTGGATAGTGAAAATTTAGCTTAAAGATGGAACTAGTCACATTTGATTGTTAAATGGCTAACTAGGGACTGTTTTGAAAGAATTGATAAATGCTGGACTGTTTTGACAAAATTGAGGGCTGGAATTTATGAACTTAAAATAGGGGAAAGTCAATTTAAATGCTTGCTGGAGTGAATTGCTTGAATAATGATCAATTGGACTACTATAAGATGCTTGTTGAGATGTATGTGAAATAGGGACTAGAATCGAAACCATGAATGATCTAGGGACTGAATTGTATGAATTAGGGGCTGGAAATAGTGACTTAAAAATAGGGGAAGTTGATTAAAAGTTTGTTAACATGAATTGTATGAGATAATCACAATTTGTAATGTTTTGTAGAACAAAGAGAAGGGTGTAATTGCAAATTGTTTTAGTTGATTGTTTTAGCACAAATTAGGACTGCTAGGGACTGTTTTGTATAACATTGTAAATCTAGTTAAAATGGGACTATTTTGGGTAGTTTAAGAGCAGGGCAAGACTGTTTTAATAAGATTGAAAAGATGAAATTGTTTTGCCATGTTATACAATGGCAAAGTTAACATGAATGAAAATGCTTAAATTGTTTGATTGTTGGAATACAATGCTTGACTCTAGTTTCTTGTGAACTTGGATTGCTTGAATTGTATTGTTTGGTTGTTGATTTTGATTCCATTATATTGGATGTATGTTAGAACAAGGAGTGGATCTTGTGAAGAAGATAGAGTTGGGCAACCTAGTAACAAGCAAAAAGGGATTTGGATCAAGGATTAAAACTAGCTTGGAGTATTGTGAGTGTAGCTTTTACATAGGGTTATGACTTAGGTCCTAACCAAATATGCATAATTACTATTCCATTGATATGTTTACGCTATGAAATGAATCTAAACTATGCTTGGAAATGAATTAAGGGAAGAATGGCTTAAATGGAAACTTGGTAGTAAGATATGTTTGATATATGAGTTGGTAATGCAAATGGATCATTTATTAATAGATTGATCTTCTATGGTTTCTTGTATTGACCTAATCTAATGAATCAAATACGCTTAGACATAATCTTGCTTGATGCTATGATAACTTGAAATGCAAACTTGCTTGAATTATAATGAATGCATGATATATTGAGCTAAGGCTCGAATGGCCTAAGGGATATCTTATTCTTCTATGGTTTCTTGTTAATTGTTGTTCGAATGGTATTGAAGCATGAATTAATGCATATTATTTGAGATTGAAGCCTAATTATATGTTCTTGTGCTTGTGATGATGTATATAAATGGTAATAGCTATACATGACTACTTGACTCCCTACTTGTCTTGAAACACTTGAAACCTTATGTTAGACTCAACTTCACATACTCAAACCTTAGCTAGGTTGTACTTGATTTAAGACTACCTAAACTTGATAATTGGCTAGTAAATAGTTGCTACCTCACTAAGTACATTATGTACTTATCACTCTTGTTTCCATCCTTCCCAAACCGCAGGTTTAAAGAGATCTTAAAGATATCTTCCTTGAGCTTGAAGCAAGATACAAGCAGAGCTAGAAGTATGACTTCGAATCTATTTTGTAACTCTCCTAGTTGGTGGCACCTAGATATGTACATAATTAAGCTAGATCATGCATTTTGTTCATTTTAAATTTTGTATATATTTATGGCCTTAACCTTTAGAAGCTTGTAAAGACTTGGTTGGCAATGTTTAATGCCATGATATCTAGATGCTACGTGAATGAATTAGGTATGACTTGTTGAATATGGAGAATAGAACTTGGTTACATGATCTAGTTATACTTGAATGTGCTTAACAATGGGGCACTATATGCTTAACTCTTGTATGTTCTATTCGAATTGATCACTTGGATGATTAGGTTGCTTCTAGTTCAAGTAATTAAGCTCATGATAATTTAGTCATGATTTTTAGATGATGTTAAGCTTGCTTGAAGGAATGTTGATGGTGATATGATTCGAATGAATACATTGGTGACCATGTCTAGTAACCAACATTATATGTAACCTTGTCTTGAATGTAAAATGCTAGAAGATTATGCTTAGTTAACTTGACATGAATATGACATTGAATCCATGTTTGACAATGTCTTGAAATGGATCAAAGATGCGCATACTTGAATAAACTTGCAATGAATTTTGAGTCTTGCCTTGAGTGTATTCGATTGCCTACATGTACAAGGGACTATGTTATACCTCCTTGATTGTTACTTGGAGGCCTATGTCTATATTTCGAAACCCTTAATGTTTGTAAAGCATGATCTAATAGGATGAGTTCAAAAGTTTTAATTGGCTTCTATTCTTGCTATGTTGCTTGCTTGCTTGTTTTAACACTCCTTGGTCGGGTTACTCCTAACCCGGGTGAGGAGTGATACAGAAGTGGTATCAGAGCTAAAGGTTTAGCCAATTCTCAGACTAAACTGGGCCATCATGCATCATATAGGATTATATTATGCCACCTTGGATGTGTATTTCAAGTATGCTTGTATTCTTGCTTAAACTGAACCCTTCTTATTCTATTTGAACTAGAAATGTCTGAAACGAGACTTGGCTGGGACGATGAAAGTCCTGAAGGCTCCTCGAATGAAGGAGACAGTGTGAGGATGGAACAAAATCCTCGAGATCAGACTGAACCTCGAGAACAAGCTCAATCTCAGCAGAAAGCCCCTGCTATTCATCCTGTTCAAAGAGAATGTCTCTCTATCATGAAGAAGATGTTTGATCATCTTGTAACCACTCTAAAACGAGACCAACTTGTTGCGCCTCCTGTGCTGTGCTAAATAGAGCTCCAATCAACAAACTGGCTCAACACTGGGCCTATACCTTCACCGGTACTAATGAAGCTAATCCTGAAGTAGCCGAGTACTAACTAGAGGGTACTACTCGAATACTCACCAAACAACTTCCGTGTTTTGATGAACACAACTTGAATGTGCAGTAGCTCTTTTGGCAGATGAACCTTAAGTTGGTGGGAAACCACAACCTTGACTGCCCTTACTAACACCATTACTTGGATGTGACTTGATAATCAAAAACAAAAGTGTGAATTCTTGTTCTTGAATGTGACTATTCGAATAATAGCATATATGTACTTCCATGATATACGATGTGTGATCTTTGTGTCTTGAATGTTATTCATTCGAATGCCTGCTTGATGCCTAAAATAGTGTATGCTAAATGCTTACTTGATGAATAAGATGGCTATGTTAATGCTTGCTTGTATATTCTTCTTGGTGTAATACTTGCTAACAAGATGTGATTCATGATTTATAAGACATTGCTTGATCCCTTTACCTATACTGATTGCATGATATATACTTGCTAACAAGATTATGCTAAGCTTGTACTCGATTGCTGTCTTGATAATATCTATGATGTATATGTTGATAGCACTAATTGAACCATGAAATAAAGACATTGCTTGTTGCCTAAGGGTATATATTAGAATACTTGCTTGAATGTCAAGGTAAAATGTGAATTCAAGAGCTAAGGCTTAACTAGCCTAAGGGCTAAGCATTATATTGCTATAACTTGCTTGAATGTGATTCTTGAATATAATTATCTTGACTTGAACATGAAAGCATAAAACATAAGAAACAACAACAAGCTTTAAAGTAATAAGAATTCTTGTGCCACAAGATACCCTCAAATGAAAGTTAAAGATTTAAAAGACTTAAGTTGCCTACAATGGAAGTCCTTGGATACAATGGTATGATGCATGGTATACTTGGGACTACGGTCCATGAGCCACGGCTCGGGGGGATGCCCATTACATGTAATTTGTTATTGGCGACAGTAGGAGGTAACGGGGGAGTTGTACGGAGATTGGCGATAGTTGGCTGGATAGTGAGAAGTATAGGATTCTTGGACCTTTATGGTCAAACACGGACCAATGTCATCCATAACCAACTGTGATCCAAGGCAAACATGTTAAAAGAAATGAACCTTATTGAGAAATCAAATAAGAAATTCAAAATAAAATCTTGAACACTTGAATTATATCTTGAAATACTTAAATTACTTGACAAGAAACCTTGAACACTTGAATCACTTGACATGAATTCTTGAAATACTCGAATTGCTTGACCTGAAATGCTTGATTCTTGACATAAAACTCTTGAAATGATAATGGCCTATGCTTGGACCTTGTATTGTATGATTTATTTCTTGAAATGGCTTATGGCCTCTCTTAAGCCGATGTTTACTTGATTGGCTTGTTTAAATTGCTTGACATACAATCTTGATTACTTGACCATATTACTTGACTTGTATACTCGAATTTCTTGATGCATAATTGTTACTTGAAAAAAAGATCTAGATCTTACTCGAATTAATGAGTGTTTCTGCCATGTACAACCTGTACATGCAATTAATAACAGTTTTTGTGTGATTAAACTAGGTAACATGAGTAATGCTGCCTTGTCTACTTGTACATGCAGTTATGGACTGTTTTGTGATGAATAAATTGTTTATACAAGTCACATGGGCTGTTTTGACTATATATGAATATTATGAACTGTTTTGTGATGATAAAATTGTATACACAAGTCACATGGACTGTTTTGATTATATATGAATATTATGGACTGTTTTGTGATGATAAAAATGTATAAACATGTATAATGGACAGCTAACTAATAAGGCTTAAAACTAAGGAAAGTAAACACGCAATAAATAAGGCTTAAGGCTTACATGTTATTTGAATTGTATACTTGTACACTTGATATAATTGTACATGATATGTAAAGCTTTTTACTTGATATATGAACCATGAAATGGTTGTACTTGATACGTAAGCTATGTAATGTTTGTTACTTGAGATATAAGCCATGTAAGGATTGTTACTTGTCACGAAAGCAATGAAATACTTGTTGTTTGACATGTAAACTTGGTCTACTTGATACATGCTTGTTATGCTTGATCACTATTCGAATGGAACTAAAATTGGATAACTTGAAAACTACTTGATAAGCTTGCCATGCTACTTGATTTACTTGACAATGTGGTTACTTGACACTTACTTGCTATGCCTGTCTTGATGTTCGAATGCCTTAGGTATGACAATACATGATTTCATGATTTTGCTTGACTTGAAATGCTATTAACCTTATTAGGTCTACTTGATTAATTACGACCTGATTCAAAAAAATGGTTAGAATTAGTGCTACCTCACTAAGTACATTTTTGTACTTATCACTCTCGTTTCCTCTCTTCCCAAACCCCATGTTAAGAGTGCTTCAAGAAGACTACTTGACATTGAAGCCAGATACCTTGAGCTTGAAGTAAGACACAAGCAAAAGCACAAGTATGAATCCACACTTGTTGTAATATTCCTAGTAGTTGGTGGCACCTAGCTTATATTTAGTTAACAGTAGATCATGGATTTTGGATTTCTGAAACCTTGTATATTTATTTGTTCGTGAAATGGGTCTTCCATGTAATCGAACTTGGTTTCTCGAACTTGATATGTAAATACTATGATTTCCATGTATATGAAAGGGTAATGTTGTGCATATGTATAAACGTGAATGGAAATGCTTATGATCTAGCTTACTTATGTTATTCGAATGTCTTGTGTGAATTATGGACACTTGATAGAATGTTACAAATGCTTGCATGAACAAATGAACACCTGGATGAATGACATGAATCCTTGCTATCCATGTATGGTAATCGAATACCTAAAGTGTTTACATGTCTTGCATAAGATATCATAGAAGATCTTGCCTTGTTAATTTGGTATGTGTATGCTATTGTAAACATGTTATAGTCTAAAGGTACAATTTGAATGCTAGGCCATTGTATACACATTTCATTCAATGTGTATGTTATTGTTAATCGTTATGAATTAGTCAAACTTCATGAAATGTTACATGTACTGATTTAAAGGAGAATGAAACAAAATGAATGCTTGTTTGTTATCTGTGTCATTCGAATGCAATGTGTATATATAAGTATGATAACATTGAATGAAATGTAAAATGGAAGTGGCTAATCAAACGATTGTTAAATCTTGGTGCTTATAATGTTAAAATTTTGCGAATGCAATAGTGAAGACTTGTTGAATGTTAGAATGACTTATGGTATGCATGAACAAGTATATTTCCAAATGTGTAAGGAATGAACACGTTCTTGTCTAAGTATGATACATGAATGCTATGCACGTTCACATGTTTAACTAATAAACATCCTTGATTATAGCTTAGAAGTGAAATACAAAGTGGTAACCTACAATGAAAAGAAATATGTCTATGCTTACATAATTGAAAGGGAATGTTTATGATCCTTGAAATGTTCTTGAATGAAAGCATGCTCTTGGATATATGATTGATTGTAGATGCCTAGGTTGCTTGCTAGTCACTTGACTCATCTATTAGGGATGAGTTTGAAAAATTTTAATTGGATCTCATTTCCAGTGTACTCTATAACGCTCCCAAGCCGGTTTACTACTAAACCGAGGTAGGGGTGTTACATTTATTGGTATCAGAGCGAAGGTTTAGTCGATTCTCGGACTAAACCGGGACTTGTTGTATTTTCATAAGTCTAGTGTGCCATCTAGGAGATTATTGTACTGTACAGGCTTGTGTTCTTGCTTAACTGAACTTCTTCTATTCTATCTAAACGATAGACTTGGTTTCTTAGTTCGAGAGAAATTCGAGGGCGAATTTCTTTTAAGGAGGGGAGAATTGTAATACCCTAAAACCTAGCCTAGAATTATGATCCAAATTAGAAAGATAAATAATTTGTTGGATCTATCATTAATGAAGTAATTGAATAAGAGGGACCAACATATAAACATTAAAAATATGGATAACCATTTTGGGAATGGATTAAACCGAATAAAGGATTAATAAAAGAATCAAGGACTAGACTATGAGAATTGAATAATTTACAACCTAATTGAATAAATCAAGTAGCATGACAAGCTTATCAATTAGTGATCAAGTTATCCAATTTCTAGTTCCATTCGAATAGTGGTCAAGCATAACAAGCATGTATCAAGTAGACCAAGTTTACATGTCAAACAACAAGTATTTCATTGCTTTCGTGACAAGTAACAATCCTTACATGACTTATATCTCAAGTAACAAACATTACATAGCTTACGTATCAAGTACAAGCATTTCATGGTTCATATATCAAGTAAAAAGCTTTGCATATCTTGTACAATTATATCAAGTGTACAAGTATACAATTCAAGTAACATGTAAGCCTTAAGCCTTATTTTTTGCTTTTTTACTTTCCTTAGTTTTAAGCCTTATTACTTAGCTGTCCATTATACATGTTTATACATTTTTATCATCACAAAATAATCCATAATATTCTTGTATAATCAAAACAGTCCATGTGACTTGTGTATACAATTTTATCATCACAAAACAGTCCATAATATTCATATATAGTCAAAACAGTCCATGTGACTTGTATACACAATTTATTCATCACAAAACAGTCCATAACTGCATGTACAAGTAGACAAGGCAGCATTACTCATGTTACCTAGTTTAATCACACAAAAATAGTCATTAATTGCATGTACAGTTTGTACATGGCAGAAACACTCATTAATTCGAGTAAGATCTAGATCTTTTTTTCAAGTAACAATCATGCATCAAGAAATTCGAGTATACAAGTCAAGTAATATGGTCAAGTAATCAAGATTGCATGTCAAGCAATTTAAGCAAGCCAATCAAGTAAACATCGGCTCAAGTGAGGCCATAAGCCATTTCAAGAAATAAATCATACAATACAAGTTCCAAGCATAGGCCATTATCATTTCAAGAGTTTCATGTCAAGAATCATGCATTTCAGGTCAAGCAATTCGAGTATTTCAAGAATTCATGTCAAGTGATTCAAGTGTTCAAGGTTTCTTGTCAAGTAATTTAAGTATTTCAAGATATAATTCAAGTGTTCAAGATTTTATTTTGAATTTCTTATTCAATTTCTCAATAAGGTTCATTTCATTTAACATGTTTGCCTTGGATCACAATTGGTTATGGATGGCATTGGTCCGTGTTTTACCATAAATGTCTAAGAGTCCTATACTTCTCACTATCCAACCAACTGTTGCCAATCTCCGTACAACTCCCCCGTTACCTCTTATTGTCGCCAACAACATATTACATGTAATGGGGCGTCCCCCCGAGCCGTGGCTCAAGGACTGTAGTCCCAAGCATACCGTTCATCATACCATTGTATCCAAGGACTTCCATTGTAGGCAACTTAAGTCTTTTAAATCTTTAACTTTCATTTGAGGGTATCTTATGCCACAAGAATTCTTATTTTACTTTAAAGCTTGTTGTTGTTTCTTATGTTTTATGCTTTCATGTTCAAGTCAAGATAATTATATTCAAGAATCACATTCAAGCAAGTTATAGCAATATCATTCTTAGCCCTTAAGCTAGTTGAGCCTTAGCTCTTCAATTCACATTTTACCTTGACATTCAAGCAAGTATTCGAATATATACCCTTAGGCAACAAGAATGTCTTTATTTCATGGTTCAATTCATTTTATCAACATATACATCATAGATTATTATCAAGCCAGCATTTGAGTACAAGCTTAGCATACTCAATTCAAGTCATTTAACATGTACAAGCATTACACATACTTCACAAGTCAAGCAACATATTCAAGCAAGACACTCAAGTATCGACATGTAACAAGTCAAGTATACCAATCATGTAACAGGTAGTTCATGCTTACATATTGTCAAGTCAAGTACACATGTTATTTCAAGCTAGCCATTCGAATACGTGCTATCTTTGGCATCAAGCAAGTCAAGTAGATCATAATCAAGGTAAAGGGATCAAGCAATGTCTTATAAATCATGAATCACATCTTGTTAGCAAGTATTACACCATGGATAATATACAAGCAAGCATTCACATAACCATCTTATTCATCCAGTAAGAATTTAGCATACACTATCTTAGCCATCAAGCAGGCATTCGAATGAATAGCATTCAAGACACAAAGATCACACATCATATATCATGGAAGTACATATATGCTACTATTCGAATAGTCACATTCAAGAACAAGAATTAACACTTTTGTTTTCATTTTTCTTTTTGATTTTCTACTCGAATATTCACCGTCACTTGTATTGATCTCCAACAAACTTCTAACAACATACACGTCCCAAAATCTAACTATTCTCAACCTAGATAATTAGTAATTCACATAGTTTCTAGATTTCTTTTGTAAATCTCCTTTCATAACATTAAAACACACTTTAGATATGATCTAAATTAATCAAGACCACATCTGTTTCAATCCATAAACAAGATCAATTAATTTTGTCATTAAAATTCAATTAAAACAATATTTCATCATTTAATAATCAAATCAACATTAAAAATCATATCAAAAGAGTCAAGAACTTGGGAATTTTAATAAATAATCTTACATTAGAGGAGAAAAATGCAGCTCACCTTTAATGGATTCATTTCCCCTTAATCGGATTGATTACATGTAAAAACAAGATCCAAAACGATAAGGTTTTAATAGGAAACCAATAGGAATTCATTTGATAACAAAATATTAGAGAAAACAAGAATTTACCTTAAGATTTTGAAGGAGAAAAGAGTTTTGGCTGGAGAGAATTTGAGAGAAAGTCTTTTTGAGAAAGTAGCTACGTCAAGTTTTGTTTTAAGTAATTAATTATAAAATATATTCTCCAAACCTATTTATGTTTTCCAAAACCATTTTAAAAAAATAGAAAATTAAGGGAACAGTTTTGATATTAGACTTTGGACAAATAGCTCCTTAAAGATTCAAAGTTTTGACTCTTTTACAAAATAGTCACTAAAAACAGTTTTCAAACTTTACATTTTGTTCACAAGCCAAAATATCACATTTCCAAAACTCGTTTTCCAAAATTTATCTCACAAATAATATCCATATATTAAATAATGTTTTTAGTCATTTTTCCACATTTATTTCCACCAAAAACCATTTAATTTGAATTAATTCCCGAAACTAGTCTGAACCGCCCAATCTGGTTCGCCCGAACCGTCTAGTGTATCCGGCTAACTTCTAGGCCCAAATTCAGGGTGTTACACTCGTTAACTTGAATTTCCATTGCACCTTACAATGCTAGTGGTTACATTCAACACTTCCGAGTAAAATAGCATTCAAACCCAATAATTGAAACAACGGAGAATGCTTTATAAAACAAACTGAAGTTCACAATCTAAAATGTTAAACCTCTATTTGACTTTGATATAAAAATGACTAAATTGTAAAACAATTAATTTTTAAGGTTCTCAATTTACTTTCAAAATTGACAGGCATTCGAACTTATATAATTTTCTAAGTCAAACTTTGAATCCCCAAATATTTTCAAAATGTTTTGGTACTCAATTTAGCCAATTTGGTAACTGAGTACCGGTACAGGTTTTCACTACTAGAAACCAAACTTGTATTTTATGGCTAAAGGGTATCGGTATGTCTATACGCGTATCGGTACAACTATAAGTGTACTGGTACGGCTATAAGCGTACTGGTACGGCTATAAGCGTACCAGTATGAGGGTTAAGATTTTTAAAATATTTTCATCAGATGTTTTGCCCGTTGCCTTGTTCAAGATTCTTGGAACTAATTTTTAAAAGGTCAGTTATGTCTATCGGTACATCTGTACACGTACCAATACGATATTTTAACCAAATGTTCCAAGGATTCCAGTGAGAAAAATGAGTACTAGTACGATACAGCCTGTACCGATACCCTTTGTAAGATTGTCACTCTGTACTAATACGTCTGCTCACATACTGGTACCTCTTTGTTGCAATGGCTCTTTCTTTTTGTAGGTATCGATACGACTGTTCATGTACTAAAAGCCCAGTCTTGCCAGACAGCATTTATCGCGGGAAAAATATAGCCCAACAGCTCTATTGAATATCTCAACTACCCAAACGCCTAGAAATCAATAAAGGGTATAAAATCAAGTTCCCAAAGCTTCTTCAACAACAAGACCACTATCGAAAAGCATTCAAGTACATATCCAACCTTTTAGATCTTTTATTACAAAATTTCTTGTAACCCACTTGCGTGATATTTCATTGTAATTCTTTTTCATCAAGTTTGGGGTTTTAATGAACTTTGAACTGTGAAAACATTCATCCTTTAAAGGATTTCATAGTTTGCTTCTTTCTATCCCCATTTAGGAAAAAAGGGTCACTAGACTTTGGGGTATAAGTCTAGGTGTTTGTGAGGTTATCTCCTTTAGCCTAAAAGGAAAGACAAATTAGTGCATTTGTGAAAATCCTTAGTGTGGATAGCTAAGGTAGTGGATGTAGACCTTGTTTAGAAGGTTGAACCACTCTAACCACTTGTGCAATCTTTTTTTTCTCATTGCTTGCACAACTTTTTGAATTACCAATTCACCGCCCTCTTGACCATTTCCATTGATTGTTCAACCCAACATAAAAGTATTTTCAAACTTAAAAAAAGAAAACAATAATCATCATTCATTTAATACAAGAAATCAATGAAAGCAAATAGAAACCTATATTCCTAGATAGTCTCAAGTGATTCCATTATTTCCCTTGCTATTGCACTTAGTCCCTCTTATCAAGATAAGTCAAGAGCTTATTTGCTTCATCGTCACCTCGGTTCACCAAAAGAAAGCTCAAGCCACCATGGATGAAGCTTCGAATATTGGAAGAAATGAAGAATGAGGTCGTTCGAATCTTCTCTCTTTCTTTTCTCTCTCTTCCTTCATCAATATACAGTTCAATCCAAGGATGACACCTATCATTCCTGTAATTTTTGCTTCCATTTTTCGTTCAGTATTTGTTATAACAGACTATACAACTCATGCTCGTTTGTCCTTATCTGTAGAAGCTTCTATTTAGCTGACAGCTATTGCGACATTACTGGCTGTAATACTAAAATGCTTTTACGGCAAAATTAGTAGTGCAAAGACATTGCAACAAAATGGAAAAAATAGAGATAATTCAAATAAAGTTAACTAAGTTAGAAAATATGTAAATACTTAGATGAAAATGTATGAATGCATGCAACAGATATCAACATGGGGACAAATTAATCGATAAATGACGTTGATTTTAATGATGCATGAGGAGGCTAGGACCAATAATGGAGGTTGTAACAGGTATGTCGGGTCATGTATTCAGGGTGCTTGTAGCTACTAGGAAGTCTGAATAGAGAGCTTGAGCATTCATGACAGTGACCCAAGTTGGTTGTGGCTTGCTATCGTGAACTATTAGGTTCTTGTGATTCCACATGTTCCAAAGAAAGACCAAAAACCTCGCAAAATTTTTCGTATCAAGGGTGGAGATAGCTTTCTCAAGCCATAGTAAAGTTGTAGAAGCACTACTATGGGTTAGGAGTGAAGGAATCTGACCCATGGAAATGGCCTCAATAGCATCTGGCTAGTCCCTAAAAGCATGCAAGACAGTTTCAACATCTCGGTTGCACAAGGGGTAGATTCAGGGGCTAACCAGCAGCCTATAATTTGCTACCAATTGGGAGACCTTCCTAACCAAGATGCCGACCAAAGATTTTGATTTTAGGTAGTAAATGAGACTTGGAGATCACATTCCATAACTTCGAGGGCCTGTTAAGAGGGAGAGGGACGTTGTAAATACAAATAACTAGATTAGACACTATAGTACCTAAATCGTGGTTTCCCCAAATAAGAGTTTCCCCGCAATCATTTGAAATGAGAATGTTAAGGGTCATTGTAACATACGTAGAGGAGAAGATAGTCTTGACCAGTGACGCATCCCACTAATTTGTGCCAAGCGGATAGGGAATGAGGGACTATAAATGTATGTTGTACTGAAGGTGATGGTTGATGAGCCACCCCATCTATCAACATGCATGTGTACATGAATATATTTTCCCAACGTCTAGAAGAAACCCTCACGTAGCATGTGCATGGCTTTGTGAAGGCCTTTCCATGCAAAGGAGGATGTGTCTTTTAAAGGGGAATCCAACATGTTTCCCGTAGGAGAATATTTAGACCAAAAAACATGAGTTAACAACGGAATTAGGTTCAGTGAAAAATCTCCATATTTGCTAACCGAGAAAAGACACATTGAAGTTTTGGAGGTCACGAAGCCCTAACCTCTTAGTTCTCTTAGGTGTACACTTACAGTCCTAGGCAATTAGGGGCCAACCTCTCTCGTTTGATTTCCTGCTTCACCAATAGCTACGGATAGTGCGAGACATATCATCAAGCACGGACTAAGGGATGAGGTAGCAGCTCATGATCTCTATTATAGTTATTGGGACATTTTCCTTTGTAAAATATTGTCTCAAGTTAAATAAGGGGTTGTGTATATTAAATCGTGCTAGATAAGGTTGGATGTATTAAGGGCTTAAACCAAGTCTAATATGTGTGTTTACTAGCCAACTTCTGCCTTATTTCTTTTTGGTGAGTTTTCAAGTATATATGCTAGCATTATAAAGATTAACGTGTTTAAATCCAAAAACTTATAATTTAATTAATGAGAGTTAGTAAACAGAGTCTAAGGGAAGCAAATAACTGCTGGAAATTTAGGGGATTATATTATTCAAATTTTGCTTATGTACATGTTTATTGTATTTTTTATTTGTTTCATCTTGGGTTGTAGTTTTTGATCTGCAACTTTAATTTTACTCGAACCAGGACTTGGAGTTTCTACTACAAAAAAATTGTTTGAGTTGGCACTTTAAAAGTCATTTGTTTGATAAAAATTATTTATTGCGTCTCCAATGATATTTGTTTGAGTTGTTACTCTAGAAAATAGAAGGAAAAGGTTAATCAAATTTTGGGTTTTTTTACGTAGATTCAGATTCTAGATATTCTACTCGAATCAGACTCGGACTTGGTGTATTTAGACTTGGATCGGTCTGGAGGTCTGATTATTAATTGGATTGTAACATACTCTAACCACCCTAGTAGGATTAGGTAAGTTACCACAATTACAATCAATGATCCATACTATTAAAGGTAGTGAGTTCAATTTGTTTTAAGCATTTCTTGCACATCAAGAAAGGTTTCGAATAGGTGAGGACCCATAATGCACTTTGTTATCAACATCAATACCAATTAAGACTTTCTTGTTTTACAAGCAACCATTCGAATAGATGTATAACACAACAGCAAATTTCAACATTTCATGAAGCTATTAGGCATACCAATAGGTGATTACATCTCTTTACTTAAGTGACCTTAATCAAACATATAAGCTTTCAATGTTATATACATCATTCGGTTAGTACCATATATGACCAAAGTGGTTCAAGTCTAAAGATGTGGATTACTACATTTACCTTTTGTTAAGTAGCCAATTTCAAGAGATCTATTCAACCATTACATGCATAATTCAACCATGGAAAATCTAACATTAGGCAAACAAGCATTCAAGATATATAAAGTGCATACATGCTCATATACTCTTTATAGATCATAGATGAAGTTATTATATACAAACCATAACTAAGAGATCATGAATATACATGCCTTAGGTTCCACCATCCTAGGAGAACTATAACAAGATAGAAACATACTTTTCAAGCAAAACGTGACTTGTACGAGCTTAGACTTCGGGATAGTATCCAATACAACCTGTATCGTAGAAATGAGACTTGAATAAGCAAAGCTTAGTGAATGAGTTAAAGTTACAAGGCAATCAATACAAAAAATCTCAACTACGAACCATCAAATAGATGGTATGGTTCCCCCATCAATAAGGAACCATTCGAACTAGGCAAACAATACTAGGTGCATTGCTTAATTTTGAATCCAATATCAATACAAGGATTGAAGTTTAGACATGTTTAATCATCCAATTCGGCTACTTTACGCATAACATATCCTTTGAACACAATCAATGTTTCAATACACAAGCAATCTCATAAGCAATGTTCAATAGTTCATGGCATTTGATGTTTTCTTTACAATCAAGCAATCTCATAAGCAATGTTCAATAGTTCATGGAATTTGATGTTTTCTTTACAATCAAGCAATCTCGTAAGCAATGTTCAATCTATGTTTCAATATCAATAGTTCATGGCATTCAATTTTCCTTTACTATCAATCACTACAATTCAATGTAGCAATAGGTTCAAGGTACATGAGTTATTAGTTCATTTTAGGTATAGCCTTGAGAATCGATTACTCAGTCTAGATACTCGAGTCTCCAACCAAACTGTCACCAATAACAATAGTCAATATGGTACCAAGTACCTAGTCAAATCCCTCCTACTATCGCCAATGACCAATAACAATACTTCCCTCCTACTGTCGCCAATTAGGGACCAATGTCCCAGACCATAGTCCACCCCGACAATGAGCTCTATAGACTCTATGGCATGCCAACTATATCTAAGAACGACTCGAGACCAAGGCTTACAATAGTTATCGCTTTCAATCAATTAGAAGCATGATTCAATTCAATGTGCACATTTTGTGCCAATATCCCCTTTCAATAGAATAGGGCTCAAGCCAATACCAATATCAATGTTTCAATAGTCAATGAAGGTGTGTCAATCAATATGTCATTAAACAATGAATTGAGTTACTTCTATCTATCACATCATGCTTCATTTCAATATAGTTCAATTAGGCAATAAGCATATCATATCAATCAATAGCAATTCAAGCATGCTTCACAATCAAGTAACGACTCAAAAGAGAACTTACCTTGCTAATGCTCCATAGCAAGCTCATTATAGAATTTATACTTAAGAATCAATAAGAAATACAAAGCAGAATTAAACTTGGAGAGGTTACCGCTGTAACACCCTAAACTTGGCCTAGGAAGGTTACCACAATATAAATTATTGACTAATTGAATATTGTACTAATCAAATTTAAGAGGAAAGAACATTAGCTATCTTTTAGATCAAATAAGTGAAATTGGAACCAAATTTAATTGAAATTAAAACTAGAGGGCTTAAATGGAAGGATGGAAATGTGAACATGCAAAGCTCTAGAGTTTATATGTAAATTGAATTAGAATTGGAGGCCTAGACACATGTTCTCATTTGATGAGAACATGTGCCTTGTGAGTCATGACTCACGGCAACAAGGTGGACAAAGAAGAACAAAATTTTGTTATCTTCTTCATCCCATATCCGAATGTTGAGAGAGAAAGGGAGGGGAGAAAACTTCATAGATCATCTTCAATTCATATTTCTTGATTGTGTTTTGATCAAATTAGCTTGGAGAAGGTAAAATGCTTGATTCCCACATGTTATAGAATGCTTGAATCTTGAAATTGTGATGATCTTGTTGCTTAAATTGAATAGGATGATTGTTATGCTTGAAATTTACCTTGAATGTAGTTGAATTGCCTATGAATTGAAAATAGGGATCATGGTTGAAACTAGTTTTAATTAGGGACTGTTTTGCTAGGTGAAAATGTGTAAATATGCTAATTGTATATAATGCCTTGATTTGGTCACATTTCTAGATGAATTGAGGCTTGAATAGAGTAAATAGCTTGCTGGAAATTGAATGCATATAATTGGATTAGTTAAAGCTAGGTAATGGACTGCTCAAATGGTGAATTAGAGGTATATTGTTGATCAAATGGATCAAATTGAACATAGCATTATAATACCCTGTTTTAAGCACATTGATAGGTGAATTGGACTGATCTATACATGTAAGAACATGAAAATAAGTTGAATTACATTGTTAGAATCTTGTTTAGATGAGTTATGAAGCTATAAACTCAACCTAGTGTAATCTGCCCAAAATACTCTGTTATGGGCAGTAACTTTGAAAAATCACCATAAATTGTATAAATGGAATTTAAGGCTGAAATTTATATGGTAGTAAATTAACATGTCTAAATTCATTAGGAGAAAACATAACTGAATTCTGGATTGTAGAATGAATTGTAGAGAAGAAACACTAGGGACAGTGCAAACTGTCCAGTGTTGTAAATTGCCTTTTCTTTAAGTTAAAAACTGTATTAATTGTAAGAGAACTAAAATGCAAGGCATATATGGTTAGAAATACAATTAAGTTATCTTTCCAACGGTGTAAACTAATTGAAATTCTGACGTATGGAATGAAAGTTATGAATGTTTAAGTGAGCAGAGTACATGCTGCCTAGTAGCAACCGTTTAGGTAATTGTACAAAGTATTGTGACAGTTTTGAAAACTGTTTTGTAAACAGTTTTGGGATAGTGGTTACTGCCCTATTTTACATGAATTAGAGTATAGACAAGTGTATTTATTTGTAGTAAAGAATATATACGAACATGTTGTCAGATTTGTATATGTTGTGTACTAGTAATATTGCCTTGGTTAAATGATTATGTGAACTTGTTTTAATATGTATTTACTTATGTAATGTGTTAGAACCATGAGTGAACTTGGTAGAATAGGAAAGGGTGGAACATCCTAAAGCTAAGAACAAAGGAGTGTGGATCCAAGACTAGCTAGCTTGGGGAGTATTGTGAGTGTAGTTTATTCTAGAGTTAGGACTAGGTCCTAACTAAAGCAAGCATGTCTGCATTCTTGTAATGTTTAAATGGACCTAATATAGACTTGGCCTAATAAGGGAAGTATGATTAAAGTAATACATGAAATTTGATCACATCCTTGAATTCATGTATAATTCGATTGCTAAGCATGTTTAAGTGGTAACATTGGTGCTTGTATGTGTGATATGGCATGTGATCGAATGCTTAAAGAAATTGCTTTAAATGTTATCCCAAATTGATAAAATGAACACTTGAGAATTACATGATATGTGAGCTATGGCTCAATTGGCCTAAGGGCCTAGTATGTAATGAACTTGTTGAATACTTGACATGATATTGAACTTGAAATACTTGTATAAATGGCTAAAATCGAACAACCTTGGTATAATCACTCATTTTTGACCGGATTTTAGTGTTATTAGTGTTATTTTAATAGTAATATTATTAATATAAAAATAAAAAAAAATTAATTAAATAAAAATAAAAGCAAAAAAAAAAGAAATTACGTGGTTTTTGGGTGGTCCACGTCACCCCTTGGCCTCCCCAATTGCCTATAAATAGAGGCATGGTGAGGGACAATTGGAGAGAAATGGGATCGGCAGTGGCAAGCCCCAAATAAGAGAGCTTGGCTCTCGGGTAGCCAAGGACCGAGGGCACTACCCTCGGTCCTAAACGGTTCGATCGGGGTCCTATTTCGGATACCGATCTAGTTAATTTTTGGAGAGGTTGAGGTAAATCTCGGTGGGGTTCAGTCAGGGTTCGTCATTCGAGCTCCTAGTTAGGTATATTTTCTTTCCTTTTTATTTGTGTTGTAATTTTTATGATTTAATGAAGTAGTAGTTAATTTAAAATTGTACTCTTTTTTATTTTGTATGTTTATTTATGTTTTAGATTAGTATTTATTATGTTTTAAAATTATGTTTTATATTAATATTTTATTTATGTTAGATTCGTTTTTATTTACGTGTTAGATTAATATTTATTTGTGTTTTAAATTAATGTTTTATTTATGTTATATTAATTTTTTATTTATGTGTTAGATTAATAATTATGAATGTTTTAGATTAGTATTTTATTTATGTTAGATTAGTTTTTTATTTTTGTGTTTTAGATTAATATTTATGAATGTTAGCATTTTATTTATGTTAAATTTGTTTTTATTTATGAGTTAGATTAATATTTATGTATGTATGTTTAAGATTAGTATTTTATTAGTATTCTATTATGTTATTATTTATTTGTATTGTATTTAAATTATTTGCCATATTTTATATTTTGCTCACTAAGTTTGCATATCGAAATATATAAAGTCAATGCGGTGTCCTTTTTATCCGAGCATAAACGGGGCCAGTATCAGGCGTAGTGATAGTGGTTGGGTGCTTACTCTCGGATAATGGGGCCTTTAAAATTTACTCGCACTTATAACCAAATTTTAAATTAATCGTCACTTTAATCCGGAAGGTCTAAATTAATAAATCGGTAATTATTAAAGTACCAATTTTGGGCGGTGTGGGGGTGCTAATCCTTCCCCATCTGTAACCGACTCTCGAACCCAATAGTTTTCGAATCTCTGGTTTTATGGTGTCTGGTCTACCTAAGTGGCCGGTGGCGACTCCAATTTCTAAATAAAATGCGGTTTTTTTAAAACCCCACGGAATAAATATTTTAATACCCGAAAAACCACAAACACTTCGAAAACCTGTTTTTTTAGCGAAACGGACATCGCTACAGATGGCGACTCCGCTGGGGATATTTTTTGTTTTTTAACAAAATAAAGAGAGTCAAGCTTTTTTTAAATAATTACCGCTTTAATAATATTAGAAGTTCTGGATTAAAGGACTATTAAATTAATATTCGGTTGTAATTGCGCGTTTATTTTAACGCATTTAAAATTTGGCATATAAACCTATTTTTTAAGTGGGGGGAAAACGCTAATGCTTTCGTGGAGATATCGTTCTCCCGTGTAGGCCTAGCAATTACCTTCGGGGCTCGAGTACCTTATGCTTTCGTAAGGATATCGTTCCTTCGTGTAGGCATAAGCGAATGGGTCCCCCTGAATTGAACCCGATTGAAATGAGCCTATAATAGGTGATCATCGGGGGCCTTGCTACTCTTAGTAGAGGACAGTAAGGACAGTTCGGGTACCTCCTAGAACCAAAACTGCATATAGAGAACATAGAAACCCACCCTGTTAGAGCCATGCAGATAACCTAGGTGTTTTAGACGAGATAAATAGGGTTGTTTTGTTTGTTTAATTTGCCCTTTATTTATGTATTTATTATTTTTATCCGGTACTAACTCATTTTTTGTGTTTTATTTTTATTTTACACATACTTTTGTTGCATTATCATTGCATCCACATTACATAGAGGAGTTGATTCAAGTGATTTGCTCGATTAGAAAATCCTTCATCATGGAAAAAAGGTGTCTTAAGAAGGACGATATTGATCCAGTTGTACGACATTGGTCAGAGATTAATCAACAGATCCGAGGTAACAATTTGCTGAGCAAGCGTATAGTGCCAAAGTATACACACGAGACCCTGATGGTGGACATTTGCAAGGCGTGTGAATGACTTAGCTACTAAAGCCGCGGCTCTCCGACCTTTCGTAACCCCGGACATGGAAGAAGCACCAAGACTTATCAAGTTGCCCAGAGCTATCAAGGAGCTAGGAGGTAGAGCTAGGGCTTATGTCTAGAACTTTGTTTTGTAATTAAGACTTTTTGTAATAGGGACTCTTTTTGTAATAGGGACTCCTTTTGTAATGGGGACTCTTTTTGTAATTTGGACCCTTTAATTCCCATGAAAGTCGTTCGAAAGGGTGATTACCAGCGGAATCAACGCCTTTATTTGCATTCATGTTGCATGACATGGTGTTGATTCAATAACATTTTATTAAAAGGCTTTCAAAATAGAAAAAGTTTGTTTTGTCGAAAACGATAATATTACAGTATCAAGTTAGGCCGAGCAAAGACCAATCGAGAAGGAAGACGGTACGATAGTAAGGCACGTGCGACGCAGAAGATTCAGCTAGGGTTGCAGAACCCCAATTTTAAATCTTCACATTTAACCCTTTTGTAAAAATCTCAAAGATTTTAATTTAACTCCTTTAAAAAATTTGAAAATATTATTTTGCTTTGAATCTTTTTCCTCCTAAAACTTTCAGAATAATAATAATAACAAAAAGAAACCTAAAAGTTTTTTTTAAGTAAGTTCAAACCTTTTGATAATAAAAATGGGGAATTTTTAAACCAAATGATCCTTGAAAATTTTAATTTAAACCCCCAAAAGTTTTAAAGTACTTCTCTAGGATAGATAGAATCCATCTCTGTTTAGACGTACCCATATCTACAGAAGAAAATATATTGTCTGGTGTCATTTTCAGAAGCCACAAAAATAATGATCATGACGTCACGAGTCCATAGAATAGAATAAGAGGAGAAGACGGAGTCATCCATCATCCTGAAGACGACGTCGAGACGTGGAGCACAGATTTTGCTTCCCGAAATCAAGGTCTCTAGAATAAATCCAACTGTTGCCTGTAATTCATTATTAATTTCTTGCAAACATACATTTTCTCTATTGAAAGTTTTTCAAAGACTGTTTGAGAATCAACACCGTATTTGCATGCATTCTCGCATTTATAGGGTATTGATTCCCGAAGTGGTTTCTCAAATCTCATAAATCGTTCATAATTGGCAAAGGGTCGTCTAGTCAGATATTAGAGGGCACAGGTCCAGGGTTTTGTCCCAGAACAAGATCGGAGGCAATAGAAGAGGAACCATCTGAAGACTTCAGGTCAGACACGGTAAGGAGACACGGTACTGGTATTGAGCAAAGTAAAGTGCAAGAGTTGAAAGAAGCAGAGGGAAGAAGTGATGAATCAGATGAATACTTTGACGGAAGGTAACCGATCCATCGAACCGAAAGAAGAATCGATTAAGGATCAGAATAGAGAGCGGGATAGTCAGAATTCTACCTCCAAGCCAGCCAAATACGACAAATTGAACCCTTTTGCGATCCACATCAATAAACAGGCGAAAGGTATGTCTAAGTCGGGCTTTCAAAAAGTAGAGCTCGGTCTAGAAGAAACCCGAGAAGCAAGTAATGAAAAGAAGTACATCTCGATTCCTGTGAGGTACACCGAACTACTCCTAATATTCATCGAGAAGAGCCTTATTACCTCGGTGAAGTCTCTAGCGAAGAGACCGTCTTATCCGAGAGTTTACGACACACGTTCTAGAGGCAGTTACCGTTTAGGAAGTTTGGGTCACGGTATTGAGGATTGTGGGGCCCTGAGGAACAAGTTCAAGACCTTATCACGATGAGAATTTTGGGTTTCAAAGACGGAGTTCCCCAATTCTATAGTAAGCTAACAATCACCCGAGGGGCAAAGTCGAGGAAGAATCAATATCCAGGACAAAGTTCAAGTAATGCCGAAGTGGGTCACTCAAGTGAGTTAAATTTGAAGATCGGAGATAGGGGCATCCCAGGGGAGGGATATTCTTTCGAGTTCAGCCAGCTCAGATAAGAGAGAGATAACTTTGATAAAATTGAATTTTTAGAATAATCACTCGAAGCTCTACTGAGTGTTTAAGTATATCAGATTGGGTCACCTTTAAAGAGTAAATGAACGGTGTTGTTCAGTTGAAGGACGACTCATAATATTGGAAGAAGAGAAACTAGTCAAGCAAGAATCAAGTTAGGTTGTTATCAGATAAGTTTGAGGAAATTGGGAATAGGTACGACAGTCTCCAGAGATGAGCTATAGAATAACTTAGCCATTAACAAGAGTTTTGGGAACAAGTTTACGACAGAGCAATGACAATCCAACACTCTTCAGTTGGAAAGTAAGTAGGACAACTTTCCAAGCTGCGAAAGACTAAGCAGGGGATAGATGAAGACCCGAAAATCGATATTACTCAAGTAGGTAAGGCGGCTCAACAAGGTGGTAGGATTAGTCAGAACATGGACCAAGTGTTGGACTACAGAGGCAAGCTGACCGGACTACTGGATGAAGTTAAGAAAGTATGCACTGAAGCTTATCAGTATCTGTAAATATCTAATATCTAATATAATGAAACCTTTTGGCCTCAATGGACGTTGTTCTTTGGGGATTACTTTTGGAATCAATACCTTATTGCATTCATGTTTATATTTTAGGATTACATTGCATTGCTTTGCACGATCCTGGCATGTTTTACATGACATTATCATTACCTTGCATTATTATTACCTTGCATAATTTTGATGAGGAGTAATTCAAAGACCAATTTGGGTTTTATCATGGATAAAAGAATCGAAGACACTAAAAAATCAAGATTCGAGCAGTTAAAAAAATGGGCTCGAGAGGAAAAAGAAAAAAAATAAGAAGTTTGATGCCTTTGATGCAAGAAAACTTTGTTTGAACCCTGATTTGGCCATTCCTCTGGATTTTAAAGATTCCCAGATTTTCGCATGATGACGGAACAAGCTGCCCCAAGATTCACCTGACCACGTCATGCAGAAAGATAGAGGGCTACATTGAGAATGACAAATTGCCGATCCACTACTTCTACGACAGTCTAGCAGGATCTACCGTGATATGGTACAACTATTTGAGTAGAGACCAAGTGTAGTCATGCGGAGACTTAACCGACGTCTTTATGGGTAATACAGATATGTTCTAAACCTAGCACCAAGTCGTCAGTATCTCCAGGGTACGAGGATGAAACCTGATGAAAGTTTCAAGGAATGTACTTTGAGATGGCGGAGGTTAGCCGCTCAAGTGCAGCCTCTCATTGCTGAAGAGGAAAGTGACTTCCGCGTCTTAAGCCATCTTCTATAAGATGCCCAGGAAATTGATGGGCAAATGTGATGACTTTATAGAATACATGATCCAAGAAGAAAAATTGAGTCTTAATTCAACGAACCAGACATGCCTAGGAGCAGAAGGAAAGAAAGAGATAAATGGGTACCACTCTTAAGGTTCTCGTAATCGTAAGAGAAAAAGACAGGCAGATTCCTCCGAATCACCAAAAAATTCCATGAACAAGTACATATTTAGAGATATACGGAGTATTCCATCTCGTACATATGGCCTCATCTGGTCAAGGGTTAGTACCTTACCTCCGTGCCGATAAAGATTACGCCAAGCTCATTTGCTCACAGTTTTGATCCATACAGTGCATGTGAGTTCTACACTAAGGCACCGGGGCATGAAACCAAGAAATTTGGGGTGGTTAATAGAAGAAATTAAGAAGGTGGTTGACGAGGGAGTCATGACAAGAATTGATCCAGCAAGGAAAAACAAGAGAAGTGGCACAAGTCTACACTACCTTGAAAGGGCCGGAATGAGTTAGTACCCTGGAGATAGTTCAAACGTCCCTGCGGTTTTCTCATCATTTCACAAAGAAATTCTCAACAAAAAACTCATTGTTTGTCAGAATAACAAATCACATTTCCATTTAGAAAACATTTTTAAATTTTTCTATTCTTTAAACATTTTATTTTTATGGGGTAGTTTTTGTTCTCCCATGTGCATATACACGCATTTTTAAATGGACATATGTATATATCATTTCTATACCAGGTCCTCGAATTTTGAATACAACAGTACATTTGCTTCAGATCCAAAGATCAACTCTAAGTTGCATATATTTAGAAGAGATTGAATGTTGTGGGGATACTGTAAATGTGAGTATCTGCTAGTTTACTTAGGCCAACAGAGGAACAAATTGAGTGTTTAGACAATGGGCATTTCCCATTTTAGGAATTTATCTTCTCAGGCGCTTTTCGTTTAAGATCCTTGAAATGAGAGTTGACCCTAAACCTCTACCCCTGAAGGCATTCTCAGGACATCTGTGAATTTGACAACGAATGGTATTCTTTTACTTTACCAGAAGACAGAGATAAGTCCAGACAGATTGGATATGAAGATCAGAAAATCATCAGAAGAAAGTGGTTGAAAACAAGGATATGTCCAAACGAAAAACCAAAGAAAAGAAGAGAAATGGTAATCAGAAAGCCGAAGCAATCCAAATCGAGTAAATATCAGAAGAGCTGCAGAGAGGCAAGTAACTTCGAGCAGAAGATAACATCAATACCCAGTATAGATACGTGTTGATTCGAGGATACATTCATAGACTCGAATAAGAAGAAAGAGATTCAATGCTAAAAACCCAAAATGAACAGTCTAAAAAAAGAGAAAAAAGGGAAAGAAAAAAGATAAGAAAAGAAAAAATAAAATAAAAAAGATGAAAATGAGAGAAAGAAAAAATAGAAAAAAAGGAAAAAGAAAAGAAAAAGGAAAAAAGAAAAAGAGAAATAAAGAATACTGTATATGCTTCACACACGGATCAAACAATACAAGAACGAGACTTCAACTAGGAGCAAGAGACACAAGGAATCCACATTTCAAGTAAATATCAGTTTTGAAAATTAGTATAGAAGCTCGAATTGAAGCCAAGTCAAGACAAGTCAGCCCGAAGATTGCCAATTTTGAAAAAGGAAATGACCTCTAGGGTGAAAACCCAAAAATGGGCAGTCTAGAGTGATCCTGAAAATGAAGAAAAAGAGTAGTCTGCCTGAGCATGTTGACATCAATATCCAACAAAAATACACTGATCGGAAGGTACAGAAGAAGGAAGTGACCTCTAGGGTGAAAACCCAAAAATGGGCAGTCTAGAGTGATCCAAGAGAAAAAATGAAAAAGAATAAAAGAAAAAGAAGAGAAAAGAAGAAAGAAATAATAACATTTCATCCGGGCGTGCCAATCACAAGAATTCCCATAAATGTATTCGTAGTCATTCAAGAAATCTCAGTTTCGAGGAGTATTGGAGGATCAAACATTATTGAACAGAAAACGAACATCAGTACATAGCCATAATGCAAGGCAGCCTACAGTAAAAAGAAAGGAAATGAACTCTAGGGTGAAAACCCGAAAACGGGCAGTCTAGAGTGATCCAAAAAAATTGAAGGAATAATGAGCATATCCAAGTTACACAAGTACATAAATACTGTTTCACTTAACCATAAACCAAAGGCCTACATTACAAGCCCCCAAAGACCATTCTGGTCATCCATAGATATCCAAGTTAAATGAGAATGTCTTCAGATTTCATTCCGCATATAAGGGTTAACTTTGCTTCAAGGAACGTCAAACTTCAAAGTGCTTGATCGACACCCAAATGAGGGAAGGATGGGGAATGGTGAGATAGTGAGATTAAGAGAGCACCTTAAACGGGGTAGAAACTAGGTAGGGTTGTTCCTCTCAAAAGCATATTAGACCAGAAGAAACTATACATTGGCATATATCTCCACAATGGTCAAGATCTTCTAAATATGCGCTTTATTAGAGTTGATCTCTGGCAACTTGAAGCAAATGCGCTATGGTGTTTGATATTTCGAGGGCAAACATATTTTAAAAGGTTTGACATTTTCTCCCAAAGTTTTGATGTTTACCATTTCCCCCAAACATTAGTTTTTAAAATGTTTGGCAATATACTTTGAATTTTGTTTACCATTCTCCAAACATTATTTTAAAAAAATCGGTCCTTAAAAAACGAAGAAGAAAAAAAGATGTTTACCATTTGTTCCAAACAATATTTTTAAAATGCTTGGTATCCACTCCAAGTTGTGATTTTCAAAATAGCTGTTATATTTTCAAACAATCATTTTTTTTTGAAATATAAACAAGTAAATTGCCTTTTGCATTACTTTAAAATGAATGATGATGGGATTTAAAGCATAGGGACCGGGAGTTAATTCTCGTCAAAATGCTACGAGAGGATCAAGGATGAGCTCAAGGGACGAGAGCATTTTGGCTCACCCTGGTGACTAGAAATAGATCAAGGCTCTGTATAATGGGTCAGAAAATTTAAAGCAGTGGAGCCCGTGGTTGAATAGGGGCAACACCAAGCGAAGAAGATGACAAGGGTTCTTATAAGAATAATATAAGAACCAAAAGATCATTTATGAAGATAGGTGATAACCCTAAAGACAAGAAAGCCTTTCGCACAAAAGGTTTGAAAGCATGTTAATCTATATTCGAAGTGATTGATCAAATGAGGATTTAAGAGCTTACAGTGAAGAAGTAAAGAGATGAAGAAATCTAAGGAACGACCTTTTAGGGTATAAGACTTTAGAACAAAAAGGGGCTGAAAGAAAAAAAAAGAAGAAAAAGGAAAAGAAAAGGAGAGAAAAAAAAGAGAGAAGAAAAAAGAAAAGAAAAAGAAAAAGAAAAAATAAGAAGAAATTGAAGGAAAAAAAGAAAAAAGAAGAAAAGAAAAAGAAAAAGAAAAAAGAGAAAAAGAGGAGAAAGAAAGCATTACATTGCATGCATCATATAGATAGGGGCATGTCAATTTTTGCTTGTTTTGGACAGGTACTTGAAGAATTATCAAAGAGTATTAAGAAGTGGATTTCATTAAAGAAAGAAAGTTTGGCAGCTATTTTTGGCGTGAGTCCCAAATTTGAAGAAGGTTTGGCGGCCATTTTCGGTGTGAGCCCCCAAATTTGAAGAAGGTTTGGCGACCATTTTCGGCGTGAGCCCCCAAATTTGAAGAAGGTTTGGCAACCATTTTTGGCGTGAGCCCCCAAATTTGAAGAAGGTTTGGTGGCCATTTTCGACGTGAGCCCCCAAATTTGAAGAAAGTTTGGCGGCCATTTTCGGCGTGAGCCCCCAAATTTGAAGAATGTTTGGCAGCCATTTTCGGCGTGAGTCCTCGAATTTAAAGAAAGTTTTGGCAGCCATTTTCGGCGTGAGTCTCCAAGTTTAAAGAAAGTTTTGGCAGCCATTTTCGGCTTGAGTCCCCAAATTTGAAGAAGGTTTGGCAGCCATTTTCGGCGTGAGTCCCCAAATTTAAAGAAAGTTTTGGCAGCCATTTTTGGCGTGAGTCCCCAAATTTGAAGAAAGGTCTGGCAGCCATTTTCGGCGTGAGTCCCCAAATTTGAAGAAAGGTTTGGCAGCCATTTTCGGCGTGAGTCCCCAAATTTGAAGAAAGTTTTGGCAGCCATTTTCGGCGTGACTCCCCAAATTTGAAGAAGGTTTGGCAGCCATTTTCGGCGTGAGTCCCCAAATTTGAAGAAAGTTTTGGCAGCCATTTTCGGCGTGAGTCCCCAAATTTGATTTGAAGAATGTTTGGCAGCCATTTTTGGCATGATTCCCCAAATTTAAAGAAAGTTTTGGCAGCCATTTTCGGCGTGAGTCCCCAAATTTGAAGAAAGTTTGGCAGCCATTTTCGGCGTGAGTCACCAAATTTAAAGAAAGTTTTGGCAGCCATTTTCGGCTGAGTCCCCAAATTTAAAGAAAGTTTTGGCAGCCATTTTTGGCGTGAGTCCCCAAATTTGAAGAAAGTTTGGCATCCATTTTCGGCGTGAGTCCCCAAATTTGAAGAAAGGTTTGGCAGCCATTTTCGGCGTGAGTCCCCAAATTTAAAGAAAGTTTTGGGAGCCATTTTCGGTGTGAGTCCCCAAATTTGAAGAAGGTTGGGCGGCCATTTTCGGCGTGAGCCCCCAAATTTGATGAAAGTTTGGCAGGCATTTTCGGCGTGAGTCCCCAAATTTAAAGAAAGATCGGTAGCCATTTTCGGCATGAATCCCCAAATTGAAGAAAGATTTCGGCAGCTATAGCAGCGTGAGTCCTAGAAAATTGGCAGCCATTTTCGGTGTGAGTCCCCAAATTTGAAGAAGGTTTGGCGGCCATTTTCGGCATGAGCCCCCAAATTTGAAGAAGGTTTGGCGGCCATTTTCGGCATGAGCCCCCAAATTTGAAGAAGGTTTGGCAGCCATTTTCGGTGTGAATCCCCAAATTTGAAGAAGGTTTGGTGGTCATTTTCAGCGTGAGCCCCCAAATTTGAAGAAGGTTTGGCAGCCATTTTCGGCGTGAGTCCCCAAATTTGAAGAAAGATTTCGGTAGCTATAGTAGTGTGAGTCCTAGAAGATCGGTAGCCATTTTCGGCGTGAATCCCCAAATTGAAGAAAAATTTTGGCAACTATAGTAGCGTGAGTCCTAGAAGATCAGTAGCCATTTTCGGTGTAAATCCCCAAATTAAAGAAAGCTTTTGGCAGCTATAGTAGCGTGAGTCCTAGAAGATCGGTAGCCATTTTTGGCGCGAATCCCCAAATTGAAAAAAGATTTTGGCAGCCTTAGCAGCGTGAGCCCGGAAAGATCGATAGCCATTTTTGACGTGAATCCCCAAATTGAAGAAAGATTTAGGCAACTATAGTAGCGTGAGTCCTAGAAGATTGGTATCCATTTTTGGCGTGAATCCCCAAATTGAAGAAAGATTTCGGCAGCTATAGTAGCATGAGTCCTAGAAGATCGGTAGCCATTTTCGGCTTAAATCCCCAAATTAAAAAAAGATTTCGGCAGCCTTAGCAGCATAAGTCCAGAAAGATCGGTAGCCATTTTCGGTGTGAATCCCCAAATCTAAAGAAAGGTCGGTAACCATTTTTGGCGTGAATCCCAAAATTTGAAGAAAGATTTCGGCGGCCTTAGCAGTGTGAGTCCAGAAAGATCGGTAGCCATTTTGGCGTGAATCCCAAATGTGAAGATAAAGGTTCTATATAGGAAGAATCCACCGCTCCGAGGCTTCAGGAGCCGAAAGTTTTATATAGGAAGGGCTTGTAGCTCTAGGGTGAAGACTACCAGTTCTATATAGGAAGAACTCCCACCCGAAGGAATTCACCCATGACACAAAAGGTTTTATATAGGGAAAACCCGTTGTGTTGAAGGCGAAGATTCCTATATAGGAAGGGCTCCGATCTTTACTGTCTTAGAGTGAGAGGTTCTATATAGGAAGAATCCGTAGCTCCGAGATTTCAGAAGCTAAAAGTTCTATATAGGAAGGACTGGCAGCTCCAGGGTTTGAAGACTAGCAGTTCTATATAGGAAGAACTCCCAGTCGAAAGAATCCGTCTGTGACACAGAAGGTTTTATATAGGAAAAACCCGCGTTGAAGGCAAAGGGTTCTATATAGGAAGGACTCCAAGCTATACCATCTCAGAGTGAAAGGTTCTATATAGGAAGAGCCCTAACTCCATGATTTCAAGGTAAAAAGTTCTATATAGGAAGAACTTTTAGTCCGAAGGATCCACATGAGAAAGCGAAAGGTTCTATATAGGAAGAGACTGTAGCTCCAAGATCGGAAGGCGAAGAAGTTCTATATAGGAAAGACTTACGAGCCTGAAGATTCAGCTAAGGAAGAGCGACGAGTTCTAGAAGAACACGTGATTCTGAAGCCAAAGACGAGGAAGTAGGTCAAAAATGAGTGCTTTTGATCTTTGCTTTGTCCTCGTTTCACAAGAACAAGCAAAGAGGGGCAACTATAATCACTCATTTTTGACTGGGTTTTAGTGTTATTTTAATAGTAATATTATTAATAAAAAATAAAAAAATAAAAAATTAATTAAATAAAAAAAGCAAAAAAAAAGAAAATACGTGGTTTTTGGGTGGTCCACGTCACCCCTTGGCCTCCCCAATTGCCTATAAATAGAGGCATGGGGAGGGGCAATTGGAGAGAAATGGGATCGGCAGTAGCAAGCCCCAAATAAGAGAGCTTGGCTCTCGGGTAGCCAAGGACCGAGGGCAGTACCCTCGGTCCTAACCGGTTCGATCGGGGTCCTTTGTATCCGAGCGTAAACGGGGCCAGTATCAGACGTAGTGATAGTGGTTGGGCGCTTACTCTCGGATAACGGGGCCTTTAAAATTTACCCGCACTTATAACCAAATTTTAAATTAATCATCACTTTAATCCGAAAGGTCTAAATTAATAAATCGGTAATTATTAAAGTACCAATTTTGGGCGGTGTGGGGGTGCCAATCCTTCCCCATCTGTAACCGACTCCCGAACCCAATAGTTTTCAAATCTCTGGTTTTATGGTGTCTCGCCTACCTAAGTGGCCAGTGGCGACTCCAATTTCTAAATAAAACGCGGGTTTTTTTAAAACCCCACAGAATAAATATTTTAATACCCGAAAAACCACAAACACTTCGAAAACCTATTTTTTTAGCGAGACGAACATCGCTACACTTGGTAGCTAGTTGGATTAGGTAGAAGGGCATGGCTTAGAGTCTAGAGCTTATTGTGTTAGGGTGGACTACGATCGAGGGCTAAGGCCCCTATTTGGTGACAAATAGAGGGTACGTATGTGGTCTTTGGCGACAGTAGAAGGGTTGACCAGCACTACGGTGCATCTTGTGGCGACAGTTGGTTGGAGACTCGATTACCTATACAAACTAAGTACCAAAGGGGTTGTTTAAATGATAACAAATGAAATAACAATCCTATAATACATGTTACTTGTCTTGAAAGTTATATAATGAATGTTACTTGACATGAAAGCCATGAATTGTATGTTACTTGTCATGGAAGCATGAATTGCTTGAGACTTGATATGAGATGTATTGTTGCTTGACATGTAAACCATGCAATGTTCGATATTTGGTATGTCAACTTGATTTACTTGGTAAATGTATACCATTCGATTGATTAGATAACACATTTCTTGGTATTGCTTGCCTTGTTACTCTAATAAGATATAATTAATGCCTATTGCTTGCTAGATTGTTCGAATGATATACATGCTTGGTGATTGTGATTCTTGATTGACTTGAAATGCTTATAAACTTTAGTTAGGTAGACTTGATAAATGGATAAATAACATGATAAATGGTTAAAACTAGTTACTACCTCACTAAGTACATTCTTGTACTTATCACTCTTGTTTTCATTCTTCCCAACCACAGGATAAAGGATTCGATTGTTGCTTGATCTTGAAACCTGATTTATTGAGCTCGAAGCAAGACACAAGCATAGGATAAATATGGTTCATACTTGTTTTGTACTCCCCTAGTTGGTGGCACTTAGATTCTATCTAGTGAACTAGTGCATGCATTTTGAATACTTGAATACTTGTACATATGTGTTCTTGAATGGGCCAACTATGTTATGAACTTGGTTGACAATGTGAAACAAGTATGTATTGAATTTAAATTACATGTAATGGAAGATGTTTTGATGTGCATATGGATATTTATATTGAATGTTTCGAAGAGATCGATCTAGCCTATTGTGTAATTCGAATGCCTTGTGAATCTATATAGTCACTTGCGTGAATAAACCATATTCTAAGTGTTTTATATGTTTGTATGGTAATTGCCGAATGGATAGGCTTGGTGTATGGCTTGATTGGAAACAAGTTACATGCAATTGTATCTTCAACAATCATGTTTAGTAAATTTAGGTATGAAATGTTACATGTATCAATCTAAGGAACATTGAAATGAAATGGAAGTATGTTTGCACACTTTGGCTATTCGAATTAGGGTTGTTATGATGTCTTGAAATCAAAATGTGAGATTGCTTATTTGTTAAGTTAAGTATGCTTGGTTGCTTACTAGTTAAGTAACTCATCTAATAGGGATGAGCTAATCTTTTCTTGCCTTGTTCTTGTTTGTAATGCCTTGTTCTTGCTTGGTTACGCTCCTGAGCCGGTTTGCTACTAACCCGGGGTAAGGGGTGTTACAATCTCCCTCTCCAAAATTTAAACTACACTCACAGGAATTTTTCGAGCTATTGTCGATCCTGGATTGTAATCCCTTTCCCTCGACTAGCTTGATGATCTAAGTGAGCCCATTTTCCCTCAATTTCCACTTAATCTAACATTCATACAATGCATAGTCTATTAGATACAATCCAACAACCAATTGAGTCATTATGTAACTCTATATACTCAAGCATTCAATTCAATACAAACATCAAGATTGTTGCTACCTGACAGCATGTGCACTGCTTGCTTAAATGTTCATATCTTTTATTCTGTGCATTGGAATTTCAAACCGTTTACACCATTAGAAAGCTAAATTAATTGTCCTTTTATCCATACAGGCCTTACAATTTTACTCATAGTGAATTAATACAGTTTTTTATTTAAAGGCAGCCCAAATTGTGTCACTGAACAGTTTGCAATGTCTTTAGAGATTAGTCTCTACAAACTGTTTTATAACTCGGAATTCGATTTTGTTTGTTGCATATGAAACTAGACATACACATGATTCTGTTCATATAAGATTTGCTCCCTAATTTGGTCTATGTGATTTTCTATAGATTTTCAAACACACTGCCCAAAATAGAGTATTCTGGACAGCTTTCCTTTAGCTAGATTCTAGCTTCTTTAATCACTTAGACAAGGATCCTAACATGATTGTTCAATATATAAGCTCATTCATACATGTCTAAGTCAATCCAATTAAGTGTCAATCCTATAAAAAAAGGGAAATTGTGCAATATTTTCAATTTGATTCATTAAGACATCAATTCACTAGAATTTCCAGCATCCACAATTTCAATTCACATATCAATCATCAATTCTAATCATCATCCAAATTTTCCAGCAACTAGCATAGCATTTCGCCATCAATTTGGCTATTGAAAACGTCAATTTCTCCTACTCATTCGAATGGCACAATCAATTTCATGTATTAATCAATCAATTAATCTTCTTAACTGGTTCATAGCATCAATTCACTATCTATTCATCAAATTCATGTAATTCAAGAAAGAACTCTAAATCTACATGCATCATTTGAATCTATAGCACATTAAGGAAGAGATTTTACCTTTCTATCAAGATTATATGAATTCTAGCAACTCTAATTTCTCCATATTCAAGCTTGAATCTATGATTATAGAGCTTTCTAACTCAATCCCCTTTTCTCTCTTCTTTGCTCTTTCACTCGGCCAACAAGAGAGGAAAATGATAATGGTTCATCAATCATTTCCTCCCAAATGACTAAATTGTACTTAATTATCCACTAATTAATGACATTTATAAGGGCATTTTAGGAATGTAAGAATTTTGCATGCATTCCTTTAATTTGTTACTTGTTTCGGTTTAGTCACTTATACATTAGGTTACCATTTTTTCATTTATAGCATTCTAGTCCTTAATAACTAGACCTAGTATCTTGTTTTCAATCAATTAGGGATCAAATGAAGGCATTGTAGTAACTTCTTTTATACTAGTTTTGAGGATATTACATGGATCAGATTCAAACTTTATAAAGTCTGATCCAAATCTGATCTATTTTCATCCCTAACTAGACCTATCCATATTTATGTTACAGTTTCTTTTCCTCATTTTATTACTAAAATTAATAATTAAATATGGTGCCAAAATGATGAGGCACCAAACTAGGGATGTGGAGACGAGGGACCAAGGTGGTTGTGGCAGATTTAGGCAGTTCACGCTCTATAGGCTTGGGTTAGTATTTGCATATTTCTAACTCATTTGCCTTTGCTCTAATTATTTGTGATTTTTTCATTTTGCTGCACTATCGTTGTACTGCTAATGTCACTATAAAAGCATTTCAGTATTGCAGCTAGGGTTGTCGTTGTTGTCTCGCATCTTTTTCATGTCATGCATTCATGTGTATATTTTTGTATACATTTTGTTTCCATGTAGATTAGGTATAACCATGCATACCAAACCACTAAAAAAATTTGCCAAGGCTTGATTGATCTGATAAGCATAACAACTAACATAGTTAGAGTTTGTACTAGTATACTTTGTCCGATGATGAAATTAGAATCTTTTGTTTGCATGCGCCACCAGGTTAGTAATTTCATGACTGTTTGGCAATTGATCCCCAGTTTAGGCAAATTAAGTCTCACTTAACACGTAGTATGCATCTAGTTCCCAAAACAAACTTAGGACTCTTGAAACTGAACTCAGGAAAAAAATAATGTCAAGGTAAAAAGAAAGAATAAGACAACAATGTTTTGCCAAAGGCACAAAAAAAATATAACTCTCTTCTGCCTTAGAGATAATAAGTAACTTGGGGCTTCGTGGTATGCTCCCTCTTAGTTCTCAAGCCAAAAACTTTAGGGTATGAGTATGATAAGTAAGACTAGTAATGTCTGGACTAATGTGGGGGTTCATGGTAAGCTCCCTCATACTTCTCACGCCAAAAAGTATTACGATGCAAGCCTAAAAATATTTCCAGCAAAAACCCTTGGTGAATAAAAGAAAAAAATAATTCAGAGTTTGGGTAGTAAATTTGACTAAGGGAGTTAAAGGATACTTGATGCATATTGCATGCACTTCATGACCTTAGACTATAGTTATATTGTTGCACTTAAATTTGTTGATCTGCTTAGCATTATTACGCTGGGGTATTTGAGGACAAAACTAGGACCAGATTCTGCTTGCTAGCATGTGTTGTTAATATGTAAAATTTTGCCAAGGTATTTTGTTTTATTTTATGTTGTCTTAGTTTTTAGTTGCATTACTTGAGGACAAGCAATGAGCTTGGTTTGGGGGAGTGTGAAATCCTCAAAAGTTCTATTTTCCTATATATATTGCCATGCTTTTGCTTGCCTTTGAGTACATATTCATGCATTTAGCTAGTAGAATCATGCATTTGCATTAAGGAGTTGAAGAATGGTTCTTTTACTAGAGTAAATGTGTATTTCTTTGTTGTGGTGTGCAAAATAGGTTTGACAGTGCGGAACAGGAGCAGTTGGTAGAGCAAAACCCGAAAACTAGTAGAGAAATGCTAGGTCGAGTTGGCAATGCAGGATGAAGTTTGCCAAACTTGGTTGGCAAAAGAATGAAAGTCGATGATGTCAGCCCTAGTCAAAACCTGATTAGCTCAAATTAAAAAAAGGATAAAGAGATAAATACGCTTATCCTATTGCACAATCAGATTTCAATTCTACACATGCCTACTTAAAGCCTGATGATGAGACAAAGAGATCGATCAGAATAGGCTACACCGTGTTGAAAAGGGCAACTTGTGGTTCGACGAGGCTAGACCGATAGCTTTAGAGCCATTGAAGGGCTTCATCTATGGACCCCCTTCTTTGCCCATTCTCTTTATTTTAGATCTAATTTTATGGTGATGTTCTTTGAAAATGATTTGGTGTTGATGATTCCCCCAGTCATGAACTAATTTCCTTAAGTTGGTTGAGGATGTTTTTTCGATGAAATGCTTAGCTATTTTCAACTTTTAATAATTGATTGCTTTGAGATTTTTTTTATCTTGCAAGTGCTTATTTTCTTAAATTGTTTGTCAGACGACAGTTAGCATTGCATGCATATCATCCCTTAATATCTTAACAGACTTGGGGGATAACGATTAGTTTCCAAGGTACTAAGATGATAAGCTTCGAAATAATATGTTCAAGTAGATTAGCTTACTTCGGAAGTGAGTCTACCCCTTGGGAATAAAAGATTAAAACTTAATCAAGTTGATTAAGGAGTAACATCACTATAAACATATAGGGGTTAATCATAATTAACTTATGGTATTACTATTGACAAAGGCAATACTACTTAAAATCTGCTCGAGAATAAAACCAAAGCTAAAGTTATTAATCACAAGCATAGCTAGCATAAAATCCAAGCATCCCTTGCCAATGCTCATTTCGATTTGAATACACTTGTTTGCCAAACTACTTGAAATTTTACATTATTTTTTCTTAGTTATTTTTCTTAATCTTAAATCCAACTTTCATATCAAAATCATTTGTTTCAAATCACAAGCAAAGATCCTTAGTAATTTCACTATATTACTTGCCACGATCTTTACTTGTGATTTAAAACAAATGATTTCGTTATGAAAGTTGGATTTAAGATTAAGAAAATTAACTAAGGAAAAATAAAGAAAAAGTTTAGGCAGATTTGCAAATAAGTGTATTCAAATGGTGATGAGCGTTGGCAAGGGATGCCTGGATTTTACGCTAGGTATGCCAACAATTAATAACTTTAGCTTTGGTTTTATTGTCGAGCAGATTTTAAGTAGTATTGCCTCTGTCGATAGCAATACCATAAGTTAAATACGATTAACCCCTATATGTCTATAGTGATGTTACTCATTAATTAACTTAATTAAGTTTCAATCTTTTACTCCCAAGGGGTAGACTCACTTCTGAAGTAAGCTCATCTACTTGAACATCTTCTGTTGAAGCTTCCCACCTTAGTACATTGGCAATTAATGGTAATCTCCCAAGTCTGTTAAGATATTAAGGGATAATATGCATGCAATGCCAACTGTCATCTGGCAAACAATTTAAGAAAATAAGCATTTGCAAGATAAACAAAAATGCCAAAGCAATCAATTATTAAAAGTTGAAAATAGCTAAGCTGTAGTATCCTCATTATAGAGCCTAGAACTTAAAATCAAGATAATTATAAAAGCCTTAATAGAAGTGAAGTATTAATTACATTAAGTAATGAAGCTAAATTGAATATTTAGCAAAATTAATAGCTTTTGTGGAAAGGACCACTTTGTGACTAAGCCAAATTAATAGGCTTGCATGCTAAACTAAAAAGACCAGTGGACATGTGAGGTGTCCTAATGAAATCAATCTATGTAGAAGGAAGAATGAATATCATCTTCCTCCCCTAAAGCCTTGAACCGAAACTCATTGAGTTAGAGAGAGTGTGAGGTTGATCAAAGGATTTAAGATGAATCTTGGCGGCTAGATTGAAATCTAGAACGTTAAATTCAATCAAAGTTTAAAGGTATGAATGTTCTCTTCAATTGTTTCCTTGCTTGTTCAGTTAGGATAGTTAATCAAATAATTAACTATATAGAGGAGAATCGGAAGATCTTCATGCTTGATTGTGAATTGAGAAGGGAACTAAGACTAGAAAGATTGTGAATTTAAAGTTTAAATTGTTAAGTTGTTGCATTTGAGTATATGTATATACATAGATTGAACTTGAGGCTTGAAGCTTTCGGTTTTGGTTGTTTTAGAAGAAATAATTAGATTCATTTTGATCCTTATTTTGGTT
This sequence comes from Hibiscus mutabilis, assembly GCA_019671005.1. NCBI lineage: Eukaryota > Viridiplantae > Streptophyta > Magnoliopsida > Malvales > Malvaceae > Hibiscus > Hibiscus mutabilis. Next base: position 18,591,902 of record CM033717.1, on the reverse strand, counting down.
AGACGAATTGAATGATATGGTGAGAGCAGGGGAGCTGTCCTATTTCGAGTATTAGATTAGGCTGCTAGAAAATGTGTTTTAAACAAAGAAACTAGATAGTTAGAAGAGTTCTAATGCATGATTATTGGGCTAAATGAGATACTATGATTCTAAGTTGGAAGAATTGGACTGTTTAATTAGAACCAGCATAATCGAAAGTGTTTTAGGTTGGTAAACCAACCGTTAATGAATGGAAGGAACACATAAGGATTAAAAAAAAAGAATTATACTACTTAGTTGAATAAAAAGAAATGGTACCAGTTAATGCTTTATAATATTATATATATATGTTTCTCGGACTATAGGACCATGTAATGAGTTGACAAATGTAGAAATGGTTTCTAAATGTGAATTAGATGTTTGGATGTCATACTTAACTACTGTATGTATAATTAATTTATAGATCGGGATGACCTAGAAGAAAAAAGAGCCTCGGTAGATTGAAACTCTGGAAAGCAAAAGGGGATAGTCATTCGAGATCCTCAATAGCTTGGAAATAATCTGTGAGTGTGGTTTTAAAGACTCGAAAAAGGAAAAGCAACCTTTCTGAGCATAGTTTTTAATTGTTATATTTTAAGAGTAGCATTTTATGTGCAAAATCATGCTTGTGGCTATGTTGCTTGGAGAACAAGGTAAGTATTTCCTTATGTGATACTTGTAGTGCATTGATTGATTGAGATGCATGGCTACTTTCGAATGGTTAGTCTAATGAGAATGCTTGATTTATTGAAATGATAAAGCTATGTCATGTGAAAAATTTGAAGAAGAAAACAAATGAATTGTGTGAAGAATAAGCATATATGTGAACTATGAATGCATAATGATCTTTAGAAAGCAATCAAGCATGTATGAATAAATGATGCGGCCATGGGCCTATGATATTAATGAATTGGGACAATGGTCTCAAGATGTATGTGAAAAGCCCCAATTTCGAAAGGTGTAATGGCACGTTGATGTGCATTGTATCAGGAGCTATGCTCAAAATGATTAAAGAGTGATAAATAAAGTAAGCCTTGGTTTCGAGTCAATCGTAGATATAGTTGGCATGCCATAGAGTCAATAGAACTTAGAGTCAGGGTGGACTATGGTCCGGGACAGTGGTCCCTAATGGGCGACAGTAGGAGGGATGTATATTGGTCACTTGGCAACAGTAGGAGGGATTGGCCGGTACCACTGGTACCTATTGTTTTATGGGTGACAGTTAGTTGGGGACTCGCGTATCTAGATTGGGTTATCGAATCACACAGCTAAGATATATGTATACTCTTAAATGAAATATTGATTATGCATAAAGAATTGAATTATCTTGACCATGAAGAAACTAAATAATCAACTAAATCACACATTATAAAAGATATTGAAAGCTACTTGTGAAATGTGATTGGAATGTTTACCTCAATGGTTATGTAGTCATGTTAGTTTGAATGTCAAGGTGTATCTGATACGTATGACTAGAACTTTTTCAATCGAACGTATAACCTTGTATTTACAAGCTTAGATATGTTTAAATGTATGATAGTAGTATTAGAGATTAATTTGGTTTCATCGATTGATTGTTTTAAAACCTCACTCACTAAGCCAATGCTTAATGAATCTCTTTTACTACAACTTCAGGTTAACTTCTGAGTACCTACATCGCAAGGAGCTTGAGCAAGTCACTACCTCGCAGAGAGTATGTTTTGTACTTATTTAAAGACTCCTAGGATGGTGGCACTAAAGTAAATGTGTGTAAATATTAAGCTAGTAATATTTTGGTTTGTAATACTTATTTGTGCTATGTTTGCTACCATAGAATTATGATGATGTTGAGTGATGATATATATATATATATATATATATAATTAGGCATAATTGCTAGAATTATCACTAGATACGATTATCATGAAGTATGCTCGATGGTTAGCTAGTGCTTAATTAATTTCACTCATAGTCCGATAAAAATGAATGTGTAGATAACTAGGTCTTTGTCTAGTCTTTATCCATATTTGATGCACATGAAGTATTTGTAGTATCCAAATGAAATGTACATTATCCTATAGAAGTCACACTTCTAATGAGTCCCAATATATGTATATATATGTATGGTTTAAATATCGAATGCGAGTTAAATAAATAGTTTGAAAGATTTCTGACATGATGTTAAATATGAATAAGATTAATGTTATCATTATTCTAGAAATGTTTGATTGTTACCTTGTTGAGTATAATAATGGTTCGGTTAAGCCTAGTCTTTCCTATTGATTTCTATAGTTTTTTATTGATGTTTGTTCACCATGATAAAATTTTGAATCTCTTCGGATTATGCATGATTGATATTCCCTATTTGTAGTTAATCTAGTTCTCCTAAACATCTTCTAATCGGTTGCCTTCTAGGCCCAGTTTAGGATGTTACAAATTGGTAATCAGAGCTATAGGTTGCTTGATCTTAGGGCCAAGTTAAGAGTTTAGACTTTTGTGGATTGCTTTAGTGCCACCTAGAAGTTAGACGAGTAACTGTTGTGACTTATTTTTATCAAGCTCTCTTATTTTTCTAATAGAATATCATAAACGAAGTTGGGAAAAGATAACGAAAGCCCAACTGGATCCTCCAACGAAGGAGGAAGTGTGAGGATGAATCAAGATCCTCAAAAAGCTGCTAAACCTCATCAAGTTCAACAAGAAGTCCCTGTTATTCATCCCATTCAACGAGAGTGTTTTTCGAGTTTAAAGGAGATGTTTGTCCAGTTGATTGTCTCCATAAAACAAAATCCTTCAACCCCTTCTAATCCTACAGTTGCGGTGCCTGTACGAGCTCTGATTGACAAGTTGGCTCAACACCAAGCCTATACTTTCACTGGAACTAATGAAGAGAAGCCTGAAGAAGCTGAATTATGGTTGGAAGCTACGATAAGAATTTTAACTAAGCAACTACATTGCTCGAATGAGCATAAATTAGATTGTGCTGTAGCCCTTCTAGATGAAGAAGCTCTCAGTTGGCGGGAAACTACAATCCTAACAGCCCCGGTAGAGTCAATCACATGGGAATTCTTCCTAAAAGAGTTTCAAAAAAAGTATATTAGTGAACAATATTTAGCTGAAAGAATGAAGCGTTTCTTGTACTTGAAGCAAGGTGGTAAGCTAGTGGAGCAATATGTTAGTGAATTTTGCAAATATTGCAAATATGGGTCTGAATTTATCAAGAAGGAGGAGGAAAAATGCCGAATGTTCATTGACAGACTCAATGAAGAACTATGTCCAATGGTCACTACTCTTTGGATCACCGATTTCCAAGATTTGGTTAATCGAGTGATTGTTACTGAAGCTAAAATGAAAACTTCAGAGAAGAAGAAATGGAATCAAACCAAGAATGAAAAGAGACCAAGGGATGATCATAAGCCTTATTGGCACAACAAGAAGCAAAAGCATCATGGAGGCAACTCATCTAATTTTGGTAATTCATCCAAGGGAAATTTCCTACCCAAATCGGAATGTGGGCCAGAATTTCACACCTTCTGTTTCGGTTAACAATACTGGAAATAATGGAAGAGAAATTCAAGTACCTACATGCAATATTTGTCAAAAGCATCATTTGGGCATATGCAGGAAGCAATCAAATGCTTGTTACTTAGGTGGAGAGACAACTCATTTTATCAAAGACTGCCCTCAAAACTAGAACAAGCTTTCTTCTTATGTGTCCAATAGATCAAATCATAATCAAATTTCGAAGTGTAAAGGATCTAAACAAGCTCATTCAGGGAATTATGGGAAAAATAGATGTTAAGGTTCGAGTGCTACCTATCAGGAATACCGGGCACCTGCTCGAGTCTATCATGTTCGTTGTAGAGAAGATGAGGATTCTCTTGATATTGTTGCAGGTACAATTTATTTTGATGTACACCCTATCTATGCTTTGTTTGATTCGGGTTCAACCTATTCATTTATATGTTCAACTCTAGTTGGAAAATTTTCAATTGAAACCTGAACTCATCAATTGTAAATTAGTTGCTACAAATCCTCTAGGTGATAGAGTGATTGTGAGTCAAAAATGTAGAAACTGTCCTTTATATATTCAAGGAATACCTTTTCCTACAAACCTTTTTGTCGAATTTGATCTTATTTTGGGCCTTGATTGGTTGGGAAAACATAAAGCCTAGATAGATTGTGCCAAGAAAAGATTGTTTCTTCTTGGATTAGGAAAGGAATCAATTACCTTAGTGGGAAAGGAATCAATCGAATCACCCCCATCCTTGCTCCTATATCAAGTTTAAATGATAATGAGCTCCCTCTTGAATATTTTGTAACTGTTTGTGATTTTCCTAATGTATTTCTTGAGGAATTGCCTGCGCTACCACCAACAAAGGAGGTCGAATTTGGAATCGAAGTTCAATCGAGATCAGCTCCAATTTCTATCGCTCCTTATCGTATGACCTCGATTGAACTCAAAGAGCTTAAGAAGCAATTGCAAGAATTTCAAGACAAGGGCTTTATTAGGCGTACTTCATCTCCATTGGGAGCTCCAGTCTTGTTCGTAAAGAAGAAAGATGGATCAATGAGGCTCTGCATTGATTATCGATAGTTAAATTAGTTAACTATCAAGAAAAAATATTCGTTACCAAGGATTGAAGATCTATTTGACCAACTAAAGAATGCCACCATATTTTCCAAAATTGATCTTCGGTCAGGTTATTATTAGATGAAAGTGAAAGAGGCTGATGTACTAAAAACGGCTTTTAGAACTCGTTACGGACACTATGAATTTCAAGTTATGCCCTTCGGTTTAACGAACGCTCTGGCAACCTTCATGGACCTTATGAATTGAGTGTTCAAACTTACTTGAATCAATTTGTTGTGGTTTTTATTGACGATATCCTTGTTTACTATAAGAACAAGGAAGATCATACCAACCATTTACGAACTGTGTTACAAACCCTTCGAGATAAGAAATTATACGCCAAATTCAGCAAATATGAATTTCGGCTTTCTGAGGTGACCTTTCTTGGCCATGTTATCTCGGCTAAAGGCATAAAGGTGGATCCAAAGAAGATCCACTCAATACTTGATTGGAGACCTCCTAAAAACATCAGTGAAATCAGAAGTTTTCTTGGTCTAGCTGGAAATTATCGAAGATTCATAAAAGGATTTTCGATGTTAGCTACTCCTTTAACGAAACTTCTTGGAAAAGATGTACCCTTTTCATGGTCGAAAGATCAACAACGAAGCTTTGATCAACTAAAACAAGTTCTTGTTCGAGCCCCTGTTCTGACCCAACCGGAATCTAGGAAAGATTATACAATCTATAGTGATGCTTCTCACCTTGGGTTAGGTTGTGTCCTTATGCAGGATGGCAAGGTGGTAGCTTATGCCTCAAGGCATATAACATACTCTAACCACACTAGTAGGATTAGGTAAGATACCACAATTTCAATCAATGATCCATTCAATTAAAGCTAGTGAGTTCAATTCGTTTTAAGTCTTTCTTGCTCATTAAGTAAGTAATCGAATAGGTGAGGACCCAATAGACAATGCATGATGCACCTATTAGATATATTAGGACCCATAATGCAATTAGTTATCATGATCAACACCATTTAGGACTTACTTGTTCTTCAAGCAACCATTCGACTAGATGGAAAACACAATAGAAAATTTTCAACATTCAATATAGCTATTATGCATACCAATAGGTGATTACATCATTTACTTAAGTGACCTTAATCAAACATACATGCTTTCAATGATATATACATCATTTGGCTAGTACCATAAGTGACCAAAGTGGTTCATGTCTAAACATGTAGATTACTACATTTACTTATTGTTAACTATCCAACTTCAATAGATCTATTCAACCATTACATGCCTAATCCAACCATGGAAATCTAACATTAGGCTAACAAGGATTCAAGCTCAATAAAGTGCATACATGCTCATATATACATACAATACTCTTTATAGATCATAGATGAAGTTAATATATACAAACCATTACTAAGTGATCATGAATATACATGCCTTAGGTGCCATCATCCTAGGAGAACTATAACAAGATGAAAACATACTCTTTCAAGCAAAATGTGACTTGTACGAGCTTAGACTTTGGGATAGGATCCAATGTCAACCTGTATCGTAGTAAAGAAACTTGATTAAGCAAAGCTTAGTGAGTGAGTTCAAGTTACAAGGCAATCAATACAATAAGTCTCAACTACGAACCATCTAGTAGATGGTATGGTTCCCCCATCAATAAGGAACCATTTGAAACTATGTAAACAATACTAGATACATTTGCTTAATTTTCAATCCAATATCAATACAAGGCTTGAAATTTAGACATGCTCAATCATCCAATTCGAATAACAATAGGCATAACATGTCATTTGAACACAAACTCAAGCAATCTTATAATAGCAATGTCTCAATATCAATAGTTCATGGCATTCAATTTTCCTTTACTATCAATCAATGCAATTTAATGTAGCAATAGATTCAATGTACATGAGGTATAAGTTCATTTTAAGTATAGCCTTGAGAATCGTTTACTCAGTCTAGATACTCGAGTCCCCAACCAAATTGTTTCCAAAATCAATAGTCAATATGGTACAAAGTACTGGCCATATCCCTCCTACTGTGGCCAATGACCAATAACAATACTTCCCTCCTACTGGCGCCAATTAGGGACCAATGTCCTGGACCGTAGTCCACCCCGATAATGAGCTCTATGGACTCTATGACATGCCAACTATATCTATGACCGACTCGAGACCAAGGCAAACAATAGTTATCACTTTCATTCAATTAAGAGCATGATTCGATTCGATATGCACATTTAGTGCCAATATTCCCTTTCAATCGAATAAGGTTCAAAGCCAATTTCAATATCAATAGTCAAGTAATCAATATACCCATAGTCAATGAGGGTATGTCAATCAATATGTCATTAAACAATAAGTTGAGTTACTTCTAATTATAACAAACATGCTTCATATCAATAGAGTTCAAATAAGCAAGAAGCATATCAAGGCAATCAATTGTAATTCAAGCATACTTCTCAATCAAGTAACCACTCAAAAGTTCTCAAAAAACACTTACCTTGCTAATGCTAAATAGCAAGCTCATTACACAATTTATACTAAGAATCATTAAGTAATTCAAATCAGAAATGAACTTGGAGAGGTTACCGCCCTCTCCAAACTTTAAACTACACTCACATGAATTTTCTGAACTATTGTCGATCCCGGATTGAAATCTCTTTCCCTCTACTAGCTTGTTGATCTATGTGATCCCCTTCTTCCTAAATTTCCACTTGATCTATCATTCATACAATTCATAGTTTATTAGGTAAAATCCAACAACCATTTGAGTCATTATGTGACTCCATACACTCAAGCACTCAATTCAAAACATCAAGACTGTTGCTGCCTGGCAGCATGTGCACTACTTGCCTAAATATTCATATATTTTATTTTGTACGTCAGAATTTCGAACCGTTTACAGCGTTAGAAAGCTAACTTAATTGTCCTTCTAACCATATAGGCCTTGCATTTGTATTCATAGTGGGTTAATACAGGTTTTTATTTAAACATAGACCAAATTATGCCACTAGACAGTTTGCATTGTCATTAGAGATTAGTCTCTACAAACTATTTTATAACTCGAAATTCTATTCCATTTGTTGTATGCGAAACTAGACATATACATGATACTGTAAATATAAGATTTATTCCCTAATTTGGTCTATGTGATTTTCTACAAATTTTTAAACTTACTGCCCAAAACAGAGTCTTCTGGACAGCATCTCAGTAGAATTTCCAGCAACAAGAATTTCAATTCACATATCAATCATCCATTCTAATCATCATCCAAATTTTTCCAGCAACTAGCATAACATTTCACCATCACTTTGGTTATTGACAACATCAATTTCTCATACTCATTCGAATGGCACTACCAATTTCGTGGATTGATCAATCAATTGAACTTCTTAACTAATTCATGGCATCAATTCATTAACTAATCATCCAGTTCATGTAATTCAACCAAGAACTTAAATTCTACATGCATCATTTGAATCTATAATGCATTAAGGAAGAGATTTTACCTTCCTATCAAGATAATACGAATGCTAGCAACTCCAATTCTTTCAATTTTCAAGCTTGAATCTATGAACATAGAGTTTTCTCACTCAATTCTTTTCTATCTTATTTTGTTCATCTTTTAGGCCACAAGGAAGAAGATGATAATAGATCATCAATTAATCCCCCCAAAATAACTATTTTGTCCTTGATTATCCACTAATTAATGACATGTGTTGTAATACCCTAAATTTTACTAAGTTGATTAAGGGTCATTTAGTACTAAGATAATAGCTTAAAAGCTAACTTAGTGACTGAAATGGCAAAAATGCAAATGTTAGGATTTCTTTAATTATGGGTTTTGGAAAGGAAATTTCTAAGGTTTAAAGGTATCATGTGATAGAGAGTGAATTGAATAAGGTATTATTAAATTTTGGTTGAATTTCAAAGAAAATTGGAATGGGAATTGAAGTTTAAATGCTAGTGACCAAAATGTAAATTCTAAAAAATTTATGGCTAAAGTATAAACTTTAGAAAAGTTTGGGGAATAAAGTAGTAATTTCCTAAAAGTTAAGGGTTTTTATTTCATAAATAAATTTATCACCTAAGGGTGTGGATCAAATGTGAATATTTTGGTTCGATTCGATATTTCGATTATTGGGAAAATTACAGTTAAAGTTTAAGTGAAATTTGGATACCCGGATCGAATTGGAAAATTTTGAAATTTTGTCATATGATAGATAAAGCTTATAAAAGTCATTTCCAAGTGTTGGAAATATTTTTAGTTTGATTCAAGATGAATCCTACAGTTTATTTCTAGGTAAAGGATTATACATCGGTATATTGGATCGAATGGAAATTTTGGAGATTGATCCAAAAGCTATGGAAAAGTCATAAAATGTTATTTTATGAATATTTTATTATGGTTGGTTGTATTCTAACTAGATTTTGTTAGATTTTAATGGAATGGCAATTTGGAAACAAACTAGTAAATAAAGACTAGTTGGAGTGCAAATTGGTCATTTGGCCCCAATGGCAATTTTGAAATATTTATAAAGTTATAAGGGAAATTTTGGAAAGATGAAATGGAAGATTAAATCTTGGCCCTTGATTGATGATAAAATCAATCTCAACCATTGGATAAAAAGGACAAAATTGTAATTTCACTATTAAATGAATTTAATATTCATTTAATAGATATATGTTTAGAATAATATTGAAAGGATGAACAAAATTCATCTTTTCCAGCATTGAAACGTGGAGAAAGAGGGGAAAGAAGAAGAAAATTTTCCAAGCTCGATTTAAGCCCTGAAAGTCAATTTGCATGTAATCTCTTCAACTACAAAGTTGTTCTACTCTTCAAGCTCTATCTTTTGATATCAATAATTCATGGAATACATGCTTGGTTGATGAGAATTTTCATGAGAAAGAAATTAGGGTTATGGATCAAATTGGGGCTTTTGAGATTTTATGATTCCATGATTGAATTCCAGTTAGAGTTAAGCTAGTATGATGTTAAAATCATGATATTGAGTTCGGATTTAAGTTTTACATGTTTTGATTTTTATGAAAATTATTAGGGTTTATGGATTCAAGTTTAATTTAGGGTTTGTGATGTTGAAATAATGATCTAGTAAGCTTGAATTGTTGTTTGGAAGCAAAACCCTAAGTTAAATTATGTAGGGACCATTTCGGCAAATTGAAAAGTTGAAGGATCAAATTTGAATTTTTAGAATTTGGAGTGTATTTATGTTATTAATGATGTTAGAGACAAGAAAATAAAGTTAGAATGCTAAATTGATGTTGAATTGAATTAGTGACCATTTTGACAATCTGTCAAAGTTAAGTGACCAAATCAAAATTGAAGTTTTGTATGGGGGCTAAATCTGATTTTTAGTTGTAATGATGGAATTAAGGTACTAATGTTCAATTGACGACTAATTTGCAAAGTTAAGAAGCTTGAATCCTTATCTTTGCATTTTAGTGACTATTTCGGTAAACAAGGAAAATTAAGCAGAATTATTGTGAATAATTATTTGATGAAGAAGGTCATAAGATGGTGGGTTAAAGCAAGTAATTGGACTAAATTGAAAAGTAGAGAAGTAAGGAGAAGTTAGTATAAAAGTTGAAGTTTTTTATGGAAGCTGTGTAGAAAAGCTGGTTTATGACAGTAACTTTGAAAATTCACCATAAATTCTACAAAAATGGTTAGATAGTGAATTTTATACCATGTAAACATTTGTTCGTCTAGTTTTGTGCCCAACAAACGGAATCTAATTTTGAGTTTCGAGTCAAAAGATATTAATTTTTAAGTGACGAAAGGTCAGAAAACAGAACACCAGTCTGTTCCAAATTTCAGCACTATAACTGACTTTGAAAATTCGCCATAAATCGTACATGTTGAATTTGGGCTATTAATTTATATGGTTGAAAATATTATCAAATATAATTTCTTTCAGAACAAATGGAGTCGAATTCCAAGTTATAGATTATTTTATAGAAATATTTCTTCAAAGGTACTGCAAACTGCCAGAAAATGAGAATTGATACACTTTGTATCTAAGGTTGATTAGTAAGCTTGAAAGGGGTTAATGGAAGTTCAAAGTGGTCAATAAGGACCATAATGAATTTTTGAACAATACAAGGAAGAAAGGAAAACGTTTGGAGATTTTGTATTCCAATGATTATTTTGGACAATATGTCTATCATATTGTTAGATTGGGATCTAACAAATATTTACTTATTTGAATTATGAAGTTAAATTCGAATCAAGTGAGGTTCAAGGTACAATGAAGGAAAGGATCAAAGAGGACTTAGTGAGGCATACTAATAAATGGTCTAGCTGAGTGCAATGCATACAAAACATTATACATGGATGTTTCATACATCACCGGTAGGACTTGCGATAAGTCTACCTGGTTTATATATTGTCATGATATTTATGTCATTGATCATATATTTGACATATTTTAAATATGTCAAAGTTTGAAAATAAACGCATTGATCACTAGTTATTGATGATGGTATAATATAAATGTTATTTCGGTTATAAACTGTTAAATGTTGATATATATTGATATATGTTGCCATTGATGACTTAAATGATGAAATAAAGCCCAATGTATGATATAGAGGTTCGATGGTATAGTTGGATATCCATAGGGTCATAAACAGCTGTATAAATATTCTAAGCACTTTAGGTAAAGTGCAAATATTATAAATACTCATTGAGGAGTATACTCATGCATGGTTTGAGTATACGGACTTACTACGGGTGCTAAACACTTCTGTGTAATTTCATAAAAACTCAATGAGGGATATATTGTATACTCCGGTAAGTATACAAAAGCACTTCGGTGGTAAGAACTCCCGGTAGAGTGCAAATAATACACATACCCAATAAATGTTGGGTATAGGGGGTGACTCGTGTACATAGAATCTCTTAATTCGATACCTTAGGCTAAATAAATTGAAAATAATAAAAAAGAAACAGGAAAATAAGCTTGAAAGCTTGCGGATAGAAATTGGAAAAAAGTATTGGTAAGCATTGAAAGCTTGCGGATGGAATGGCAACGGTATTGGTGAGATCTAATCTTATCACTTTAATATACATATTTATTTATGTTAACGAGCATATAATGGTAAGGTGATCATATGCATTGTTAATCATTAATATTGATATTATGACAACTGCACTTGAATTCAAATTATTGCCTCACTAAGTAAATACTTAGCGTGTAACTGTTTTATACGTAAGAAAGAAGAAATAGTTGGAGTAAGGAGCATAAACGGACAACATCAATCAATAACAAGTACATCAGTATCAGTAAGATATCTTTTGACACTGTTTGATATTTACTAGTTAGCATGTATATTAAAATGATAGGCTTGCTCTGATAGAATTTGTATTTTATGTGGTATCTGGATGAATTTTAAGTCAGTCAGTTTTTAGGCAGTTTCATTAATTATATAAAGTCAAATTAAATTAATAAGTTGCTGCCTGAAATTAAACTCGATTTGAAGATTAAAATATTATGTTTAAACTATACGCGATTAGCTACATTTATAAATAGAAACTAAATATATTGTAATATTTAAAAAAAATCAAAATTTTTACCAAGTTACAATTGTAGAGGGATTTACAAATATTTTGTGATATCTTTGACTCGTTTTCAGCTATGAATACAGGAATGGGGTATTACATTTATTGGTATCAGAGCTGCAGGTTTAGCCGATTCTCGGCCTAAATGGAAGTGGTTTTATGTTAAAAAGAGTATACATGCCACTAGGATATCAATATTACTGATCTGATTGATGTCGCTCGTTACTAATGTAAATTGGGAGGAATTATAAGAAATATTTGAGTCAAGAAAGCGTGATGAACTGATAAATTGGAATCTTTTGAAGGAATCAAGAGTATTAATAGTAAGGTTAATGATAACCTTTCGGATAAATCAGAACAAGAAAGGGGAACTAGTACAACAAGGAGTGCCTGTGCGGGATTAAGGAATTAAAAAGTTAAGAAACACCTGAATTCAAAGGAAAAGCAGATTAAGGTCCAGTGATCGTTGATTTATAACTGAATAACCTAAGGATTACACTGGACGGATTCCACTGTTTGGATACTGAGAAATTGGATGGAGTTGGATTGCTACTCCGATGTTAAGTTAAAGTCAAAACATTTGAAATTGATACGCAGCTAGAATTGCACATATCAGTCTGAGTTTATAACATCAGGACTGGTAAATATTGGGAGGATTCAAAAATCATAGAAGATACATCTCATATTTTGGATAAACCTGTATTGATCTTGATGGGTCCTGGCTTTATGCATTCGTTTATAAGTACAAAGTTGAATGGTGAAGGATATATCCTTTTAGAACCCATTTCAAGTAATATAGCGGTCATAAATTTGTTGGGTTGTAATGTAAGGGCGAGCTGAACATTGGAATTGCTCGATAAAAATATAAGAAATAATTTTCCCGATAAATTTAATGGAATTATCTTTCGAGGAGTTTAAGATGATGGTGGGCATGAATTGGTTACCTTCCTATCAAGTCATGATGAAATTTCGAATAAAGTGATTAGTATTAAAAAACACGAAAGGTACAAAAATACTAGTAGTTGATAAAAGGGTAAATCCCTTTTCCACTGTAATTTCAATTGTTTTATTAAAGAATTTGTTGTTATAAGGTTGTTAAGTTTTCTTAGAAAATGTAGTGGATACTTGGGCTGTTGAAGTTAAATTGGAAAATAACCCGACTGTCCAAAAATATCTGGATGTATTCCCAGATGGGTTACTCAGAATTACCTCTAGATTGAGAGGTGAAATTCAAAATAAAGATGATACCATGCATTGATCCTAAATTAATGGCCCCGTATAAAATGGCTTCGACGAAACTTTGGGATTTAAAGGTACAATTACAAGGAATGTTAGGTCGAGGTTTTATAAAGCCTAGTGTGCCACCTTGGGGTGCACTAGCGTATTTGTGAAAAAGAAAGTTTGATCTATGTGATTAAGTATAGATTTCCATCAGCTAAATAAGGTGACGATAAAGAATAAATATCTTATTTTGAAGATTGGTTATCTTTTGATCAGTTAAAAAAAGCACAGCTATGTTTTCCAAAATAAGCCTAGTTGAAGTTGTTTATGGAAGCTGTGTAGAAAAACTAGTTTATGGCAGTAACTTTGAAAATTCACCATAAATTCTACAAAAATGGTTAGATAGTGAATTTTATACCATTGTAAAGATTTGTTTGTCTAGTTTCGTTCCCAACAAACAGAATCTTATTTCGAGTTCCGAGTCAAAATATATGAATTTTTAAGTGACGAAAGGTCAGAAAACATAACACCAGTCTGTTACGAATTTCAGCACTGTAACTGACTTTGAAAATTCACCATAAGTCGTACAAGTTGAATTTGGGCTATTAATTAATATGGTTGAAAAGATTATCAAATCTAGTTTCTTTCAGAACAAACAAAGTCGAATTCCGAGTTATAGATTTTTTATATAAATATTTCTTCGAAGGTACTTCAAACTGCCAAAAAATGAGAATTGATACACTTTGTATATAAGGTTGATTAGTAAGCTTGAAAGGGGTTAATGGAAGTTAAAAGTGGTCACTAAGGACCATAATAAATTTTTGAACAATACAAGGAAGAAAGGAAAGCGTTTGTAGATTTTGTATTCCAATGATTATTTTGGACAATATGTCTAAGATATTATTAGATTGGGATCTAACAAATATTTTACTTATTTGAATTATGAAGTTAAGTTCGAATCAAGGGAGGTTCGAGGTACAATGAAGGAAAGGATCAAAGAGGACTTAGTGAGGCATACTAATAAATGGCCCAGGTGAGTGCAATGCATACATAACATTATACATGGATGTTTCATACATCACCGGTAGGACTTGCGATGAGTCTACCTGGTTTATATATTGTAATGATATTTATGTCATTGATCATATATTTGGCATATTTTAAATATGCCAAAGGTTTAAAATAAATGCATTGATCACTAGTATTGATGATGGTATAATATGAATGTTATTTCGGCTATGAACTGCTAAATGTTGATATATATTGATATATGTTACCATTGATGACTTAAATGATGAAATAAAGCCCAATGTATGATATAGAGGTTCAATGGTATAGTTGAATATCCATAGGGTCATAAACAGCTGTATAAATATTCTAAGCACTTCAGGTAAAGTGCAAATATTATAAATACTCATTGAGGAGTATACTCATGCATGGTTTGAGTATACAGACTTACTACAGTTGCTAAACACTTCGGTGTAATTTCATAAAAACTCAATGAGGGATATATTGTATACTCTGGGAAGTAAACAAAAGCACTTCGGTGCTAAGCACTCCCGGTAGAGTACAAATAATACACATACTCAAGAAAGGTTGGTATAGGGGGATGACTCGTGTACATAGAATCTCTTAATTCGATAACTTGGGCCAAATAAATTGAAAAGAATAAAAAAGAAACAGGAAGATAAGCTTGAAAGCTTGCAGATAGAAATGGGAAAAAAGGTATTTGTAAGCATTAAAAGCTTGCGGATGGAATGGCAACGGTATTGGTGAGATCTAATCTTATCACTTTGATATACATATTTATTTATGTTAACGAGCATATAATGGTAAGGTGATCATATGCATTGTTAATCATTAATATTGATATTATTACAATTGCACTTGAATTCAAATTATTGCCTCACTAAGTAAATACTTAGCGTGTAAATCGCTTTATACGTAGGAAAGAAGAAATAGTTGGAGTAAGGAGCATAAACGGACATCATCAATCAATAACAAGTACATTAGTATCAGTAAGATATCTTTTGACACTGTTTGATATTTACTAGTTAGCATGTATTTTAAAATGATATGTTTGCTCTGATAGAATTTGTATTTTATGTGGTATCTAGATGAATTTTAAGTCGTAGATTTTTAGGCGATTTCATTAATTATATAAAATCAAATTAAATTAATAAGTTGATGCCTGAAATTAAAATCGATTTGAAGATTAAAATATTATGTTTAAACTATACGCGATTAACTACATTTATAAATAGAAACTAAATATATTGTAATATTTAAAAAAATCAAAATTTTTACCAAGTTAAAAATGTAGAGGGTTTACAAATATTTTGTGATATCTTTGACTCATTTTCAGCTATTAATACGGGAATGAGGTATTACATTTATTGGTATCGAGATGCAGTTTTAGCGATTCTCGGCCTAAATGGAAGTGGTTTTATGTTAAAAAGAGTATACATGCCACTAGGATATCAATATTACTGATCTAATTGATGTCGCTCCTTACTAATGTAAATTGGGAGGAATTATAAGAAATATTTGAGTCAATAAAGCGTGATGAACTGATAAATTGGAATCTTTTGAAGGAATCAAAAGTATTAATAATAAGGTTAATGATAACCCTTCGGATAAATCGAACAAGAAAGGGGCTAGTACAACAAGGAGTGCCTGTGCGGGATTAAGGAATTAAAAAGTTAAGAAACACCTGAATTCAAAGGAAAAGCAGATTAAGGTCCAGTGATCGTTGATTTATAACTGAATAACCTAAGGATTACACTGGACGGATTCCACTGTTTGGATACTGAGAAATTGGATGGAGTTGGATTGCTACTCCGATGTTAAGTTAAAGCTGGGGAAACATTTGAAATTGATACGCAGCTAGAATTGCACATATCAGTCTGAGTTTATAACATCAGGACTGGTAAATATTGGGAGGATTCAAAAATCATAGAAGATACATCTCATATTTTGGATAAACCTGTATTGATCTTGATGGGTCCTGGCTTTATGCATTCGTTTATAAGTACAAAGTTGAATGGTGAAGGATATATCCTTTTAGAACCCATTTCAAGTAATATAGCGGTCATAAATTTGTTGGGTTGTAATGTAAGGGCGAGCTGAACATTGGAATTGCTCGATAAAAATATAAGAAATAATTTTCCCGATAAATTTAATGGAATTATCTTTCGAGGAGTTTAAGATGATGGTGGGCATGAATTGGTTACCTTCCTATCAAGTCATGATGAAATTTCGAATAAAGTGATTAGTATTAAAAAACACGAAAGGTACAAAAATACTAGTAGTTGATAAAAGGGTAAATCCCTTTTCCACTGTAATTTCAATTGTTTTATTAAAGAATTTGTTGTTATAAGGTTGTTAAGTTTTCTTAGAAAATGTAGTGGATACTTGGGCTGTTGAAGTTAAATTGGAAAATAACCCGATTGTCAAAAATATCTGGATGTATTCCCGGATGGGTTATTTGGAATTACCTCTAGATTGAGAGGTGAAATTCAAAATAAAGATGATACCATGCATTGATCCTAAATTAATGGCCCGTATAAAATGGCTTCGACCGAAACTTTTGATTTAAAGGTACAATTACAAGGAATGTTAGGTCGAGGTTTTATAAAGCCTAGTGTGCCACCTTGGGGTGCACTAGCGTATTTGTGAAAAAGAAAGTTTGATCTATGTGATTAAGTATAGATTTCCATCAGCTAAATAAGGTGACGATAAAGAATAAATATCTTATTTTGAAGATTGGTTATCTTTTGATCAGTTAAAAAAAGCACAGCTATGTTTTCCAAAATAAGCCTAGTTGAAGTTGTTTATGGAAGCTGTGTAGAAAAACTAGTTTATGGCAGTAACTTTGAAAATTCACCATAAATTCTACAAAAATGGTTAGATAGTGAATTTTATACCATTGTAAAGATTTGTTTGTCTAGTTTCGTTCCCAACAAACAGAATCTTATTTCGAGTTCCGAGTCAAAATATATGAATTTTTAAGTGACGAAAGGTCAGAAAACATAACACCAGTCTGTTACGAATTTCAGCACTGTAACTGACTTTGAAAATTCACCATAAGTCGTACAAGTTGAATTTGGGCTATTAATTAATATGGTTGAAAAGATTATCAAATCTAGTTTCTTTCAGAACAAACAAAGTCGAATTCGAGTTATAGATTTTTATATAAATATTTCTTGAAGGTACTTCAAACTGCAAAAAATGAGAATTGATACACTTTGTATATAAGGTTGATTAGTAAGCTTGAAAGGGGTTAATGGAAGTTAAAAGTGGTCACTAAGGACCATAATAAATTTTTGAACAATACAAGGAAGAAAGGAAAGCGTTTGTAGATTTTGTATTCCAATGATTATTTTGGACAATATGTCTAAGATATTATTAGATTGGGATCTAACAAATATTTTACTTATTTGAATTATGAAGTTAAGTTCGAATCAAGGGAGGTTCGAGGTACAATGAAGGAAAGGATCAAAGAGGACTTAGTGAGGCATACTAATAAATGGCCCAGGTGAGTGCAATGCATACATAACATTATACATGGATGTTTCATACATCACCGGTAGGACTTGCGATGAGTCTACCTGGTTTATATATTGTAATGATATTTATGTCATTGATCATATATTTGGCATATTTTAAATATGCCAAAGGTTTAAAATAAATGCATTGATCACTAGTATTGATGATGGTATAATATGAATGTTATTTCGGCTATGAACTGCTAAATGTTGATATATATTGATATATGTTACCATTGATGACTTAAATGATGAAATAAAGCCCAATGTATGATATAGAGGTTCAATGGTATAGTTGAATATCCATAGGGTCATAAACAATTTGTATAAATATTCTAAGCACTTGGGTAAAGTGCAAATATTATAAATACTCATTGAGGAGTATACTCATGCATGGTTTGAGTATACAGACTTACTACAGTTGCTAAACACTTCGGTGTAATTTCATAAAAACTCAATGAGGGATATATTGTATACTCTGGGAAGTAAACAAAAGCACTTCGGTGCTAAGCACTCCCGGTAGAGTACAAATAATACACATACTCAAGAAAGGTTGGTATAGGGGGATGACTCGTGTACATAGAATCTCTTAATTCGATAACTTGGGCCAAATAAATTGAAAAGAATAAAAAAGAAACAGGAAGATAAGCTTGAAAGCTTGCAGATAGAAATGGGAAAAAAGGTATTTGTAAGCATTAAAAGCTTACAGATGGAATGGCAACGGTATTGGTGAGATCTAATCTTATCACTTTGATATACATATTTATTTATGTTAACGAGCATATAATGGTAAGGTGATCATATGCATTGTTAATCATTAATATTGATATTATTACAATTGCACTTGAATTCGAATTGTTGCCTCACTAAGTAAATCCTTAGCGTGTAACTGTTTTACACGTAGGAAAGAAGAAATAGTTGGAGTAAGGAGCTTAAACGGACATCATCAATCAATAACAGGTACATTAGTATCAGTAAGATATCTTTTGACACTGTTTGATATTTACTAGTTGGCATGTATTTTAAAATGATATGTTTGCTCTGATAGAATTTGTATTTTATGTGGTATCTAGATGAATTTTAAGTCAGGTAGATTTTAGGCAGTTTCATTAATTATATAAAATCAAATTAAATTAATAAGTTGATGCCTGATATTAAAATCGATTTGAAGATTAAAATATTATGTTTAAACTATACGCGATTAACTACATTTGTAAATAGAAACTAAATATATTGTAATATTTTTAAAAGAATCAAAATTTTTACCGAGTTAAAAATGTAGAGGGTTTTACAAATATTTTGTGATATCTCTGACTCATTTTCAGCTATTAATATGGGAAAGAGGTATTACATTTATTGGTATCAGAGATGCAGGTTTAGCCGATTCTCGGCCTAAATGGAAGTGGGTTTATGTTAAAAAGAGTATACATGCCACTAGGATATCAATATTACTGATCTAATTGATGTCGCTCCTTGCTAATGTAACTTGGGAGGAATTATAAGAAATATTTGTGTCAATAAAGCATGATGAACTGCTAAATTAGAAGCTTTGCAAGGAATCAAAAGTATTAACAATAAGGTTAATGATAACCCTTCGGATAAATCGGAACAAGAAAGGGGCACTGGTACAACAAGGAGTGCTTGTGCCGGATTAAGGAATTAAAAAGTTTGGAAACACCTGAATTGAAAGGAAAAGCAGATTAAGGTCTAGTGATTGTTGATTTATAACTGAATAACCTAAGGATTACACTGGACAGATTCCACTATTTAGATACTGAGAAATTGGATGGAGTTGTATTGCTACTCCGATGTTAAGTTAAAGCTGGGAAAACATTTGAAATTGCTACGCAGCTAGGATTACACATATCATTCTGAGTTTATAACATCAGGACTGATAAGTATTGGGAGGATTCGAAAATCATAGAAGATACATCTCATCTTTTTGGATAAAACTGTAGTGATGTTGATGGGTCCTAGCTTTACGCATTCGTATATAAGTACGAAGTTGAATGGTGAATGAGATATCAATTTAGAACCCATTTCAAGTAATATAGAGGTCATAAATTTGTTGGTTTGTAATGTAAGGGCGAGCTGTACATTGGAATTGCTCGATAAAAATATAAGAAATAGAGTTCCCGATAAATTTAATGGAATTATCTTTTGAGGAGTTTAAGATGATGGTGGGCATGAATTGGTTACCTTCCTATCAAGTCATGATGAATTGTCGCATAAAGTGATTAGTATTAAAAAAACACGGAAGGTACAAAAATAGTAGTAGTTGATAAAAGGGTAAATCCCTTTTTCAATGTAATTTCAGTTGTTTTATTAAAGAAATTGTTGTTATAAGGTTGTTAAGTTTTCTTAGCAAATGTAGTTGATACTCGAGCTATTGAAGTTAAATTGGAAAATAACCCGACTGTCCAAAAATATCTGGATGTATTCCCAGATGGGTTATTTGGAATTACCTCTAGATTGAGAGGTGAAATTCAAAATAAAGATGATACCAGACATTGATCCTAAATTAATGGGCCCGGATAAAATGGCTTCGACCGAACTTTTGTATTTAAAGGTACAATTACAAGGAATGTTAGGTCGAGGTTTTATAAAGCCTAGTGTGCCACCTTGGGGTGCACTAGCGTATTTGTGAAAAAGAAAGATTGATCTATGTGATTAAGTATAGATTTCCGTCAGCTAAATAAGGTGACGGTAAAGAATAAATATCTTCTTCTGAAGACTGATGATCTTTTGATCAGTTAAAAAAAGCACAGCTATGTTTTCCAAAATAAACCTTCGATCGGAATATTATTAACAAAGATCAAGGAAGAATAAACTCTAAAGATAGCTTTTCGAACTTGATATGAATACTATGAGTTCGTGATGATGCCTACGACATTTATAAGCCTAATTAACCAAGTATTTTAATTTTGCTTGGACCAATTTTTGGTAGAGTTCATTGAGGATATTTGATCTATTTGAAGAAAAAGGAAGAACAAGATGCTCATTTTGCATTGTTCTTCAGACCTTTCGAGAAAATAAGTTATATGTTAATTTGTTAAAGTGTGAACTTGGTTGTCAAAAGCTATTTTATTAGTTATATGGATTTGGCAGAGGGGATAAGAGTATATCCCAAGAAAGCACAAACTGTAGTTGAATGGAAACCTCTAAAGAATGTTTTAGAAGTTCAGATTTTTTTTTATGATTGCATCCTCATTGACCAAGCTATTGAGGAAAGACATGCCATTCAATTGAAAAGATAAATGAAAATAAAACTTTGAGACATTAAGGAAGATCTTAATAGAAGCCACGGTACCAATACAACCAGAATGAAAAGTAATGGTCTATGCTTGAGACAACTTATGATATATGAGAGAAATTAACTTACTTAGGATTTGGAGCTAGCAATGGCTATATTTACATTACAAATATGGCGTCATTATTTATACAACGAATGATGCTATTTTTATATAGGTTATAAAAGTTTAAAGTATATGCTTACCAAAGAAGAGTTGAACTTGAGGCAAAGAAGTTGGATCGAGCTTCTTAAAGATTATGATGTGGTCATTGATTATCATTCAGAAAAAAGTTAATGTGGTAGCTAACGCTCTCAGTCGAAAGACACGTGTTGTCTTCAGAGCTATGAATGCAAGATTTGCATTAAAAGAAGATGGTGTTTTGATTGTCAAGTTAAGAATAAAATTTACCATATTGGATTAAATAAGCTATCTTTAAAGAAAGGATGAGAAATGTTGTCAAGGTTCAAGCAACTGGAAAAGAGTGAAACTGAAAACTTTGTATTATCAAGGAAGAATTTCTATCTCGATGATGGAAACTATATGTTAATCCTGAAAGAAAAGATATTTAATATGAAGTTAAGGATAAAATATTCCTTAAAAGTTTCACCTTGGAAGAAGGTGTTATGGTTTAGACAAAAAGAAAGTTAAGTTTAAAATTTATTGGGCTATAAGAAATCGGGAAAGGAGTTAGTCTGATAGTTAAGCTTAATAGCTATCTTTATCTTTGGAAATGGACAAGATTCATAATGTATAGATGCTCAGGAAATATTGATTAGACCCCTCACATGTTGTTATTCCGGAGAAAATAGAGATTCGGCCGAATTTAAGCTATGAAAAAGAACTGGTAAATATCCTAGCACATGGAGTCAAAGAACTAAGAAAACAAGACAACCCCATTTGTTAAAGTTCTTTGAAGAAAACATAAGGTTAAAGAAATGTCTTTAGAGAAATAAGAAGAAAATATAAGAAAATAGTTTCATCACCTTTTGGAACCAAGTACGTATTAAAAATTCGAGGACGAATTTTCTTAAGGGGGAGAATTGTAATACCCTAAAATTTACTAAGTTGATTAAGGGTCATTTAGTACTAAGATAATAGCTTAAAAGCTAACTTAGTGACTAAAATGACAAAAATGCAAAGGTTAGGATTTCTTTAATTATGGGTTTTGGAAAGGAAATTTCTAAGGTTTAAAGGTATCATGTGATAGATAGTGAATTGAATAAGATATCCTTAAAGTTTGGTTGAATTTCAAGGAAAATTGGAATGGGAATTGAAGTTAAATGCTAGTGACCAAAATATAAATTCTGAAAATTTATGGCTAAAGTATAAACTTTGGAAAAGTTTGGGGACTAAAGTTGTAATTTCCTAAAAGTTAAGGTTTTTTATTTCATAAATAAATAGATCACCTAAGGGTGTGGATCGAATGTGAAGATTTTGGTTCGATCTGATATTTTGATTATTGGGAAAATTGCAGTTAAAGTTTAAGTGGAATTCGGATACCCAGATCGAACTGGAAAATTTTGAAATATTGCCATATGAGAGAGAAATATTATAAAAGTCATTTCCAAGTGTTGGAAATATTTTTATTTTGATTCAAGATGAATCCTACAGTTTATTTCTGAGTAAAGGATTATATATCGGTATATTGGATCGAATGCAAATTTTGGAGACTAATCCAAAGCTATGGAAAAGTCATAAAATGTTATTTTATGAATATTTTATTATGGTTGGTTGTATTCTAACTAGATTTAGTTAGATTTTAATGGAATGGCAATTTGGAAACAAGCTAGTAGATAAAGACTAGTTGGAGGACAAATTGGTCATTTGGCCCCAAAGGCAATTTTGAAATATTTAAAAAGTTATAAGGGAAATTTTGGAAAGATGAAATGGAAGATTAAATCTTGGCCCTTGATTGATGATAAAATCAATCTCAACCATTGGATAAAAAGGGAAAAATTGTAATTTCACTATTAAATGAATTTAATATTCATTTAATAGATATATGTTTAAAATAATGGTGAAAAGATGAAAAAAATGTTCATATTTTCCAGCCTTGAAACGTGGAGAAAGAGGGGAAGGAAGAAAAAAAATTCCAAGCTTGATTTAAGCCCCGAAACTCGATTTTCAGGTAATCTCTTCAACTACGAAGTTGTTCTACTCTTCAAGCTCTATCTTTTGATATCAATAATTCATGGAATACATGCTTGGTTGATGAGAATTTTCATGAGAAAGAAATTAGGGTTATGGATCAAATTGGGGCTTTTGAGATTTTATGATTCCATGATTGAATTCAAGTTAGAGTTAAGCTAGTATGATGTTAAAATCATGATATTGTGTTGGGATTTAAGTTTTACATGTTTTGATTTTTATGAAGATGATTACGGTTTATGGATTCAAGTTTAATTTAGGGTTTGTGATGTTGAAATAATGATCTATTAAGCTTGAATTGTTGTTTGGAAGCAAAACCCTAAGTTAAATTGTGTAGGGACCATTTCGGCAAATTGAAAAGTTGAAGGATCAAATCTGAATTTTTAGAATTTGGAGTGTATTTATGTTATTAATGATGTTAGAGACAAGAAAATAAAGTTAGAATGCCAAATTGATGTTGAAATGAATTAGTGACCATTTTGACAATTTATCAAAGTTAAGTGACCAAATCGAAATTGAAGTTTTGTATGGGGGCTAAATCTGATTTTTAGTTGTAATGATGGAATTAAGGTCCTAATTTTGAATTGAGGACTAATTTGCAAAGTTAAAAAGCTTGAATCCATATCTTTGCATTTTAGTGACTATTTCGGTAAGTAAGAAAAATTAAGGAGAATTATTGTGAATAATTATTTGATGAAGAAGGTCATAAGATGGTGGGTTAAAGCAAGTAATTGGACTAAATTGAAAAGTAGAGAAGTAAGGAGAAGTTAGTATAAAAGTTGAAGTTGTTTATGGAAGCTGTGTAGAAAAACTGGTTTATGGCAGTAACTTTGAAAATTCACCATAAATTCTACAAAATGGTTACATAGTGAATTTTATACCGATGTAAAGATTTGTTTGTCTAGTTTCGTTCCCAACAAACAGAATCTTATTTCGAGTTTCGAGTCAAAATATATGAATTTTTAAGTGACGAAAGGTCAGAAAACGTAACACCAGCCTGTTCCGAATTTCAGCACTGTAACTGACTTTGAAAATTTGCCATAAATCGTACAAGTTGAATTTGGGCTATTAATTTATATGGTTGAAAAGATTATTGAATCTAGTTTCTTTCAGTACAAACGGAGTCAAATTCCAAGTTATAGATTATTTTATACAAATATTTCTTCGAAGGTACTACAAACTGTCAAAAAATGAGAATTGATAGACTTTGTATCTAAGGTTGATTAGTAAGCTTGAAAGGGGTTAATGGAAGTTCAAAGTGGTCACTAAAGACCATAATGAATTTTTGAACAATACAAGGAAGAAAGGAAGATGTTTGGAGATTCTATATTCCAATGATTATTTTGGACAATATGTCTAAGATATTGTTAGATTGGGATCGAACAAATATTTTACTTATTTGAATTATGAAGTTAAGTTCAAATCACGGGAGGTTCGAGGTACAATGAAGTAAAGGATCAAAGAGGACTTAGTGAGGCATACTAATAAATGGCCCAGGTGAGTGCAATGCATACATAACATTATACATGGATGTTTCATACATCACTGGTAGGACTTGCGATGAGTCTACCTGGTTTATATATTGTCAAGATATTTATGTCATTGATCATATATTTGACATATTTTAAATATATCAAAGGTTGAAAATAAATGCATTGATCACTAGTTATTGATGATGGTATAATATGAATGTTATTTCGGCTATGAACTGTTAAATGTTGATATATATATTGATATATGTTGCCATTGATGACTTAAATGAAGAAATAAAGCCCAATGTATGATATAGAGGTTCGATGGTATAGTTGGATATCCATAGGGTCATAAACAGTTGTATAAATATTCTAAGCACTTCAGGTAAAGTGCAAACATTATAAATACTCATTGAGGAGTATACTCATGCATGATTTGCGTATACGGACTTACTACGGGTGCTAAACACTTCGGTGTAGTTTCATAAAAACTCAATGAGAGATATATTGTATACTCCGGTAAGTATACAAAAGAACTTCGGTGCTAAGCACTCCCGGTAGAGTGCAAATAATACACATACTCAAGAAAGGTTGGGTGTGGGGGGATGACTCGTGTACATAGAACCTCTTAATTTGATACCTTGGGCTAAATAAATTGAAAAGAATAAAAAAGAAGCAGGAAGATAAGCTTGAAAGCTTGCTGATTGAAATGGGAAAAAGGTATTGGTAAGCATTGAAAGCTTATGGATAGAATGGCAACGGTATTGGTGAGATCTAATCTTATCACTTTGATATACATATTTATTTATGTTAACGAGCATATAATGGTAAGGTGATCATATGCATTGTTAATCATTAATATTGATATTATGACAATTGCTCTTGAATTCGAATTATTGCCTCACTAAGTAAATACTTAGCGTGTAACTGTTTTACACGTAGGAAAGAAGAAATAGTTGGAGTAAGGAGCATAAACAAACATCATCAATCAATAACATGTACATCACTATCAGTAAGATATCTTTTGACACTGTTTGATATTTAATAGTTGGCATGTATATTAAAATGATATGCATGCTCTGATAGAGTTTGTATTTTATGTGGTATCTTGATGAATTTTAAGTCAGGTAGTTTTTAGGCAGTTTCATTAATTATATAAAGTCAAATTAAATTAATAAGTTGCTACCTGAAATTAAAATCGATTTGAAGATTAAAATATTATGTTTAAACTATACGCGATTAACTACATTTGTAAATAGAAACTAAATATATTGTAATATTTTTAAAAGAATCAAAATTTTTACCCAGTTACAAATGTAGAGGGTTTTACAAATATTTTGTGATATCTCTGACTCGTTTTCAGCTATGAATACGGGAAAAGGGGTATTACATGTGTAGGGGTATTTAGGAATACAAGAATTTAGCATGCATTCCTTCACTTTGCTATTTGTTTTGGTTTGGTCACTTGTAATTTAGGTTACCACTTTCTCATTTATAGCATTCTAGTCCATATTAACTAGACCTAGTACCTTACTTTCAATCAACCTGGGATTAAATGAAGGCATTGTAGTAACTTCCTTTATACTAGTTTTGATGATATTACAATTCCCCCTTAAAGAAATTCATTCTCGAATTTACCTTAGGGCAATAGATGAGGGTACTACTTTATCATCATTGTTTCGGGTTCCCAAGTGGCTTCTTTTACATTGTGGTTCTTCCATAGAACTTTCACCAATGGCACAATCTTATTGCGAAGTCTCTTAACTTCTTTATCAAATATTTGAATTGGCCCTTCATCGTACGATAGATCAGGATTAAGTTCCACCTCGTCAGGTTCTAAAACATGTGAGGGATCCAATCGATATTTCCTCAACATTGATACATGGAAGATGTTGTGGATTCTATTGAATTCAGCAGGGAGTGCTAGCTTGTAAGCAATTTGACCGATATTTTTTAAGACTTCAAAGGGTTCGATGAATCGAGGGCTTAGTTTACCTTTCTTCCCGAATCTGAGGATTTTCCTCCAAGGAGATACCTTCAAGAATACGTAATCTCCCACTTGATATTCAATGTTTCTTCTCTTGAGGTCGGCATAAGCTTTTTACCTATCAAAGGCCTCTTTCTGTCTACTATGGATCACCCGAACTTGATTTTTGGTTTCATGAAGCAATTCAGGTCCTAAGACCTTGTTTTCCCCCAATTCAGACCAACATAGGGGAGTTCTACATCTCCTGCCATACAATGCTTTGAATGGGGCCATTTTGATAGAAGCTTGATGCCTATTGTTGTAGGCAAACTCGGCTAATGGTAGAGATTTCTCCCAGTCTTTACCGAAGTCGATAATGCAAACTCGAAGCATGTCTTCAAGCACTTGGATTACCCTTTTAGATTGTCCATCGGTTTGTGGATGGAAGGTAGTGCTAAGATTTAGCTTGGTTCCCATAGCTTGTTGAAGTGCCCTCTAGAATCGAGAAGTAAAACGAGAGTCCCGATCTAATATGATAGATCTAGGAACACCGTGATGTCTGATCACTTCTTTCAAGTACAATTAGGCTAGCTGTTTGAGGCTCATGTTCATTCGAACAAGTAGGAAGTGAGCCAATTTGGTGAACCTATCAACGATCACTCAAATAGCATCATTTTTCCTTGGCAATAAAGTTAATCCCAATACGAAGTCCATTGTTATATACTCCCACTTCCACTGAGGCAATTCGATGGGTTGTAGGAGTACAGTAGGTAGTTGGTGTTCGGCCTTCACCTTCTGGCAAGTGAGGCACTTCGATACGAAGTCAACAATATCGGCCTTTAATCCCGGCCACCAATAGACTTCCTTTAAGTCCTTAAACATCTTAATCACTCCCAGATGTATTAAAAAGGACTACTATGTGCTTCTTGAAGCATTTCCCTCTTAAGGATTGGATCATTCGGTACACAAACCCAATTCTTGAAGTAGAGCACACCATTCAATCGAAGTGAGAATTCAGTGCTCGGTTTGGAATCAATTTCTTTCAATATCTTCTAAAGTTCGGGATTATTTTGTTGAAGCTCTTTGATCCTCGAATTCAAGTCAGATTAAACTTGAAGTTCTGCCACATATCTTCGGTTCTTTAGGAGCTTAAAATGGGCATTGAAAGTAGCTGAAGCAATTGACTGTATCAGCCGCAACATTTGCGACTGAGCGCATCAGCCGCAACATTTGCGACTGAGCGCATCAGCCGCAACATTTGCCTTGCCCGGGTGGTAATCAATGATTAGGTCGTAGTCTTTTAGTAGTTCCACCCATCTTCATTGTCAAAGATTTAATTCCTTCTGAGTTAGGATATATTTTAAACTCTGATGATCCGTAAATAATCGACATTTCTCTCCATATAGATAATGTCTCCAGATCTTTAAAGCAAACACGACTACAGCTAGTTACAAGCCATGTGTTGGATAGTTCAATTCATGTGGTTTGAGTTGCCGAGAAGCATAAGCAATGACCTTGTCGTCTTGCATCAATACACACCCTAAACCGAGGTAGGAAGCATCACTGAAGACTGTAAAGTCTTTCCCCGGTTCAGGTTGGATTAGAATAGGAGCTTGAGTTAGGACTTGCTTCAATTGATCGAAGCTTCTTTGCTGGTCCTCAGACCATTTAAATGGAACATTCTTTCGGAGGAGTCGAGTCAATGGAGCTACAAGAATTGAGAACCCTTTCACGAATCTTCGATAGTACCCTGCTAAACTGAGAAAACTCCTAACCTCACTAACATTTCTTGGAGGTCTCCATTCGATAACGGTTTGAATCTTCTTAGGATCTACCTTTATCCCTTTGGCCGAGATAACGTGGCCAAGGAAAGATACTTTCGAAAGCCAGAACTCACATTTGCTTAATTTGGCATATAGTTTATTCTCTCTCAATGTTTGGAGTACAATTCGAAGGTGATTAGTATGTTCTTCTTTGTCCTTCGTGTAGACGAGAATGTCGTCGATAAAGACAACCACAAATTTGTCCAAATAGGGTTTGAACACTTGGTTCATTAAGTCCATGAAAGCCGCTGAAGCATTGGTTAGCCCGAAGGGCATAACTAGGAACTCATAGTGACCATAACGAGTCCTGAAAGCCATTTTGGGTACATCTGAGTCTTGTATTCTCATCTGATATTACCCAGATCGCAAATCAATCTTGGAGAAGACTTTGGCATCCTTGAATTGATCAAACAAGTCCTCAATCCTTGGTAATGGATAATTGTGCTTGACAGTGAGCCGATTTAGCTGACGATAATTGATACATAGCCTCATCGACCCATCCTTCTTCTTAACAAACAATACGGGTGCTCCTCAGGCTAAAGAGCTGGGTTGGATGAAGCCCTTGTCTTGAAGCTCTTGTAATTGCTGCTTAAGCTCTTTGAGTTCAATTGGGGCCATTCGATATGGAGTGATAGACACTGGATCACTCTTTGGTTGAACTTTAATCTTGAATTCGACTTCCCGAATAGGAGGTAACCCCGACAGTTCCTCAGGAAAAACATCAAGGAATTTAGAAACATTGGGAAATGAAGCTACACCGAATTCAATTTCATCTTGTTTAATCATAGCATCAAAGATACTAATACGTTTCTTATCGATCAAGGTAATGGATTTTTCTCCTAAGCCACGGAGAAAAAGTTTCCTCTTTTGGCAATCTACCCAAGCTTGATGCTTTCCTAACCAATCTAATCCCAGAATGAGATTGAATTCAACAAAAGGTAATAACAATAGGTTGGCTAGGAAAGAGATGCCCTGAATAAACAAAGGGTGATCCTTACATATTCGGTTCACTATTACATTGTCTCCTAAAGGATTGGTAGCAATTAAGCTACAACTAACATTTTCAGGCTTCAATTTAAGCTTTCAACTAAGGGAGATCTTATGAATGAATGGGTTGATCCCGTATCAAGTAAAGCATAAACAGGGTAAGTATTGAGGTAGATTGTATTTGTAATTATGTCAGAAGATTCTTCCTCTTCATGACCTCGGATATGATAGACTCGAGCAGGCGCCCGAGACTCCTGATATGTAGCATTAGACCCTTGGCCTTTGCTTTTTTCGTAGTTGCCTAAGTTAGCTTGCTTCGAACCCTTTTCCCCCGGTTAAGGAGCTTGATTCGACTTGTGAGAAACATGAGAAGGCAACTTGTTCAGATTTTGGGGGCAATATTTGACATAGTGAGTCGTTTCACCGCATAAGTAGAAAGCATTAGTTAGCTTTCTGCATACTCCAGTATGATTCTTTTGACAAGTTTTGCAAGCATGGATTTGGGTCTCCCTCCCGGTATTCCTGATGCTATCCAAGGACACCATAGGTGTTGAGGCTCTGGACATAGCTTGTGGCTTGGGTATATAGCTTACCTTAGAGAAATTTCCCTGATTGGAAGAATTTCCTCCTTGGTGCTTTTGTTTCTTATTGCGCCAATGAGACTTATGATCATCCCTCAATCTTTTGTTATCTCGGGATTGATTCTCTGATCGTTTTGCCGAAGTCTTCATCTTGGCTGTGGTAGCTATGACTCAGTTGACCAGTTTTTAGAAGACAGTAATCCCCAAAGTAGTGAACATGGGGCCTAACTCATCATAGAGTCCATCTACGAACATTCTACATTTGCCCTCTTCTTTCTTTATGAACTCCGACCCATATTTGCAGTATTTGCATAACTCGCTAACATACTGCTCGGTCGATTTCCCTTCTTGCTTCAGGTACAAGAACTTGTTTTTACGATCAGCAAGATATTGATCACTAATATACTTCTTTTTGAATTCTTTAAGGAATAATTCCTAGGTGATAGCTTCTTTAGGTACTGCCAAGGTAGTAGTCTCCCACCAATTCAGTGCCTCCTCAGCCAACAAAGCTACTGCACACTCCAGTTTGTGTTCATCTCAGCACTGCAATTGCTTAGACAAGATTCTTGTCATATTCTCCCGCCAGTACTCCGCTTCTTCTGGCTTGTCTTCACTTGTTCCAGTGAAAGTGTAAGCTCTGTGTTGAGCTAACTTGTCAATTGGAGCTCTTGTCGGTTTTGCTACCAGAGGGTCAGGAAGATTTGGAGGATTCTATCTCACAGAGACAATCATCTGATCAAACATCTCCTTCAGATTGGAGAAGCATTCTCGTTGAATAGGATGGCTCACGGGAACTTTCTGCTGAACTTGTTGAGGTTCAGCAGGCTTCTAGGGATCCTGGTTCATCGTTACGCTCCCTCCCTCATTGGAGGAGCCAGTCATGCTTTCATTATCCTTGCCCAATCTTGTTTCAAACATTCTATATATAAGGAATAAGAGAAGTCAAGCTCAAGCCATAATCCAATCAATATTCAAGTAACTCCTAGGTGGCACCTAAGTGATCAATAACAATAGCCTATTCATGCAATAGACCCTAGAATCATGCAACCTTAAAGCTATGATTACCATTCTGTAACATACTCTAACCACCCTAGTAGGATTAGGTAAGTTACCACAATTTCAATCAATGATCCATTCAATTAAAGCTAGTGAGTTCAATTCATTTTAAGTCTTTTTTGCTCATTAAGCAAGTAATCGAATAGGTGAGGACCCAATAGACAATGCATGATGCACCTATTAGATATATTAGGACCCATAATGCAATTAGTTATCATGATCAACACCATTTAGGACTTACTTGTTCTTCAAGCAACCATTCGACTAGATAGAAAACACAATAGAAAATTTTCAACATTCAATATAGCTATTATGCATACCAATAGGAGATTACATCATTTACTTAAGTGACCTTAATCAAACATACATGCTTTCAAAGTTATATACATCATTCGAATAGTACCATAAGTGACCAAAGTGGTTCATGTCTAAACATGTAGATTACTACATTTACTTATTGTTAACTAGCCAACTTCAATAGATCTATTCAACCATTACATGCCTAATCCAACCATGGAAATCTAACATTAGGCTAACAAGAATTCAAGCTCAATAAAGTGTATACATACTCATATATACATACAATACTCTTTATAGATCATAGATGAAGTTAATATATACAAACCATTACTAAGTGATCATGAATATACATGCCTTAGTTGCCACCATCCTAGGAGAACTATCACAAGATGAAAACATACTCTTTCAAGCAAAATGTGACTTGTACGAGCCTAGACTTTGGGATAGGATCCAATGTCAACTTGTATCATAGTAAAGAGACTTGATTAAGCAAAGCTTAGTGAGTGAGTTCAAGTTACAAGGCAATCAATACATAAGTCTCAACTACAAACCATCTAATAGATGGTATGGTTCCCCCATCAATAAGGAACCATTCAAAACTATGTAAACAATACTAGATACATTTGCTTAATTTTCAATCCAATATCAATACAAGGCTTGAAATTTAGACATGCTCAATCATCCAATTCGAATAACAGTAGGCATAACATGTCATTTGAACACAAACAATGTCACAAACTCAAGTAATCTTATATAATCAATGTCTCAATATCAATAGTTCATGGCATTCAATCTTCCTTTACTATCAATCAATGCAATTCAATGTAGCAATAGATTCAATGTACATAAGGTATAAGTTAATTTTAAGTATAGCCTTAAGAATCGATTACTCAGTCTAGATACTCGAGTCCCCAACCAAACTGTCGCCAAAATTAATAGTCAATATGGTACAAAGTTCCATTCAAATCCCTCCTATTGTTGCCAATGACCAATAAAAATACTTCCCTTCTATTATCGCCAATTAGGGACCAATGTCCCGGATCGTAGTCCACCCCGATAATGAGCTCTATAGACTCTATGGCATCCCAACTATATCTATAACTGACTCGAGATTAAGGCTTACAATAGTTATCGTTGTCATTCAATTACGAGCATGATTTGATTCATTGTGCATATTTAGTACAAATATCCCCTTTCAATCGAATAGGGTTCAAAGCCAATTTCAATATCAATAGTCAAGTAATCAATATACCAATAATCAATAAGGGTATGTCAATCAATATGTCATTAAACAATGAGTTGAGTTACTTCTAATTATAACAAACATGCTTCATTTCAATAGAGTTCAAATAAGCAAGAAGCTTATCAAGGCAATCAATTGTAATTCAATCATACTTCTCAATCAAGTAACCACTCAAAACTTCTCAAAAAGCACTTACCTTGCTAATGCTCAATAACAAGCTCATTACAAAATTTATACTAAGAATCATTAAGTAATTCAAATCAGAAATGAACTTGGAGAGGTTACCGCCCTCTCCAAACTTTAAACTACACTCACAGGATTTTTTCAAGCTATTGTCGATCCCTGATTGAAATCCCTTTCCCTCTACTAGCTTGCTGATCTATGTGAGCCCCTTTTTCCTCAATTTCCACTTGATCTATCATTCATACAATGCATAGTGTATTAGGTAAAATCCATCAACCATTTGAGTTATGTGACTCCATACACTCAAGCACTCAATTCAAAACATCAAGACTGTTGCTGCCTGGCAGCATGTGCAGTACTTGCTTAAATATTCATATCTTTTATTTCGTACGTCGGAATTTTGAACCGTTTACAGCATTAGAGTGCTAACTTAATTGTCCTTCTAACCATATAGGTCTTGCAGTTTTATTCATAGTGAATTAATAAAGTTTTTTATTTAAACACAGACCAAATTATGCCACTGGACAGTTTGCATTGTCCTTAGCAATTAGTCTCTAATTAATGACATATGTAGGGGCATTTAGGAATATAAGAATTTAGCATGCATTCCTTCACTTTTTATTTGTTTTGGTTTGGTCACTTGTAATTTAGGTTTCCACTTTTTTCATTTATAGCATTCTAGTCCTTATTAACTAGACCCAGTACCTTACTTTCAATCAATTAAGGATTAAATGAAGGCATTGTAGTAACTTCCTTTATACTAGCTTTGAGGATATTATAAGGAATTGAAACCACATGAAATGAACTATCCGACGCATGATTTGGAATTAGTTGTAGTTGTTTTTGCACTAAAAATTTGGAGACATTATTTGTACGAGGAGAAATGTTATTTATTTACCGATCATAAGAGCTTAAAGTATCTGTTAACACAACATAAGATGAATCTTAGACAAAGGAGATGCTTGGAACTACTCAAGGATTACAATGTAACTATCGATTACCATCCAGGGAAAGCAAACATTGTGGTTGATGCACTCAGTCGCAAGCGTACATTGGGTAAAACTCCAATCCAAGATCAATTGTTTTCCTTCTTTTTTTGAAACACCATACGCCCTTGGCATTTAAAGTAATTAATTGCTTTGTAGCTTTTGTGGCTATTACTGCCCATTTTCGATTGCAACAAGAGCAAGGGCAGTTAGCAGAACTTCAAATTCAATTCGAGTTTAATTCGAGGAGCAAGGGTCTTCAATAATCATATTTCGAGGTACAAAAGATTTTGAAGAAACTTAAATCTACCTCAGATTCTGATTTCTCTCTTAAACCAAATGGACTACTCTATTTTTGGAATAGAGTTTGTGTACCTAATGATCATACCCTAAAGGAAGAAATACTTTAAGAAGCCCATGGTAGTCCTTTATCGATTCATCCAGGATCAATCAAATGTATAAAAACTTGAGGGGAGTGTTTTGGTGACCTAAGATGAAAACCGACATTGTTGAATTTGTGTCTAAATGTCTAACTTGTCAAAAGGTGAAGGTATAACATCAAGTACCCTCTGGGTTTCTACAACCTACTGAGTTACCTCAATGGAAATGGGAACGGATCACAATGGACTTTGTGTCTGGACTACCTTTGTCACCAAAGAAAAATGATGATGTGTGGGTGATCGTTGATAGGTTCTCCAAATCAGCAACTTCTTACCTGTATGAATGAATATGAGAACGGATTAGTTATCCAAATTATACATAAAGGAGATAATTAGACTCTATGGTGTTCCTACTTCAATCATATTTGACTGGGATTCTCGATTTACATCGAGATTTTGGAAGACATTACAAAGAGCCTTGGGGACTAGACTAAATCTCAATACAACTTTTCACCCACAATCTGATGGACAATCTGAGCGGGTAATTCAAATTTTGGAGGACATGCTTCGAGCATGTGTGATAGATTTCGGGAAAATTGGGAAAAATCACTCCCTTTGGCCGAATTTACATACAATAATAGTTATCAATATTCTATCCAAATGGCACCCTTTGAAGCATTATATAGAAGAAGATGCAGAACTCTTGTATGCTGGTCGGAACTAGGTGAAAACAAAATATTAGGGCCAGACTTGCTCAGGGAAACTGATGAGCAAATTCAAGTTATCCATCGAAGACTTAAAGAGGCTTCTGATAGGCAAAAAGCCTATGTTGATTCAAGAAGAAAGGATATCCATTTTAGTGTTGGAGATGGAGTATTTCTAAAGGTGTCTCCATGGAGAAAAGTGTTCAGGTTTGGGAGAAAAGAAAAACTCAGTCCTCATTTTATTGGACCATTTGAAATTGTTGAAAGAATAGGCTCGGTTGCCTACCGACTAGCTCTTCCTAACGAGTTTGCCAAAATACATAATGTGTTTTATGTATCCATGTTGCGAAGATATCGGTCCGACCCATCACATGTGTTAGAACATGAAGAAGTTGAATTAAACCCCGATCTATCATACGATGAAAAACCGATCCAAATATTAGATAATGAGACCAGAAGGCTTCGAAACAAAATAGTACCTCTAGTCAAGGTACTTTTGAGGAATCATAAAAATGAAGAAGCTGTGTGGGAGCCTGAAGCAGTCATGAGGAAGCAATACCCACATCTTTTTCCTTCAGGTAATTCGAGGACGAATTCTTTTTTTAGGGGGAGGGAACTGTAGTATCCTCATTAAAGAGCCTAGAACTTAAAATCAAGATAATTATAAAAGCCTTAATAGAAGTGAAGTATTAATTACATTGAGTAATGAAGCTAAGGGTTAAATTGAATATTTAGCAAAATGAATAGCTTTTGTGGAAAGGACCACTTTGTGACTAAGATGAAATAATAGGCTTGCATGCTAAACTATAAAGGACCGATGAACATGTGAGGTGTCCTAATGAAATCGATCTATGTGGAGGGAAAAATGAATATCATTTTCCTCCCCTAAAGCCTTGAACCGGAACTTATTGAGTTAGAGAGAGGGTGAGGTTGATCGAAGGATTTAAGATGAATCTTGGTGGCTAGATTGAAATCTAGAACGTTACATTCAATCAAAGTTTAAAGGTATGAATGTTCTCTTCAATTGTTTCCTTGCTTGTTCAGTTAGGATAGTTAATCAAATAATTAACTATATAGAAGAGAATCGAAAGATCTCCATGCTTCATTGTGAATTGAGAAGGGAACTAAAACTAGAAAGATTGTGAATTTAAAGTTTAAATTGTTAAGTTGTTGCATTTGAGTATATGTATATATACATAGATTGAACTTGAGGCTTGAAGCTTTCGGTTTTGGTTGTTTTAGAAGAAATAATTAGATTCATTTTGATCCTTATTTTGGTTAGACGAATTGAATGATATGTTGAGAGTAGGGGAGTTGTCCTGTTTCGAGTATTAGATTAGACGGCTGGAAAAATGTGTTTTAAACAAAGAAACTAGATAGTTAGAAGAGTTCTAATGCATGATTATTAGGCTAAATGAGATAATATGATTCTAAGTTGGATGAATTGGACTGTTTAATTAGAACCAGCAGAATCAAAAATGTTTTAGGTTGGTAAACCAACCGTTAATGAATGGAAGGAACACATAAGGATTAAAAAAAGAATTATACTACTTAGTTGAATAAAAAGAAATGGTACCAGTTAATGCTTTACAATATTGTATATATATGTTTCTAGGACTATAGGACCATGTAATGAGTTGACAAATGTAGAAATGGTTTCTAAATGTGAATTAGATGTTTGGATGTAACACTTAACTATTGTATGTATAATTGATTTATAGACCGGGAGGACCTAGAAGAAAAAAGGGCCTCGGTAGATCAAAACTCTTGAAAGCAAAAGGGGATAGTCATCTGGGATCCTCAATAGCTTGGAAATAATCTGTGCGTGCGGTTTTCAAGACTCCAAAAAGGAAAAGCAACCTTTCTGAGCATAGTTTTTAATTGTTATATTTTAATAGTAGCATTCTATGTGCAAAATCATGCTTGTGGCTATGTTGCTTGGAGAACAAGGTAAGTATTTCCTTATGGGATAATTGTAGTGTATTGATTGATTGAGATGCATGTCTACTTTCAAATGGTTAGTCTAATGAGAATGCTTGATTTATTGAAATGATAAAGCTATATCATGTGAAAATTTTGAAGAAGAAAACAAATGAATTATGTAAAGAATAAGCATATATGTGAACTATGAATGCATAATGATCTTTGGAAAGCAATCAAGCATGTA
The DNA here is from genome assembly GCA_019671005.1 of Hibiscus mutabilis. Classification (NCBI taxonomy): domain Eukaryota; kingdom Viridiplantae; phylum Streptophyta; class Magnoliopsida; order Malvales; family Malvaceae; genus Hibiscus; species Hibiscus mutabilis. Next base: position 18,554,656 of record CM033717.1, on the reverse strand, counting down.
TGAATAAATGATGCGGCCATGGGCCTATGTTGTTAATGAATTGGGAAAATGGTCTCAAGATGTATGTGAAAAGCCCCAATTTCGAATGGGATAATGGCACGTTGATGTGCATTGTATCAGGAGCTATGCTCAAAATGATTAAAGAATCACAAGGCTAAGATATATGTATACTCTTAAATGAAAGATTGATTATGCATAAAGAATTGAATTATCTACGACTGACTCGAAACCAAGGCTAAGATTATGCATTGTAAGCCTTGGTTTCGAGTCAGTCGTAGATATAGTTGGCATGCCATAGAGTCTAGAGAGCTCAGAGTCGGGGTGGACTATGGTCTGGGACAATGGTCCCTAATGTGCGACAGTAGGAGGGATGTATATTGGTCACTTGGCGACAGTAAGAGGGGTTGACTGGTACCACCAGTACCTATTGTTTCTGGGCGATAGTTGGTTGGGGACTCGCGTATCTAGATTGGGCTATCGAATCACAAGGCTAAGATATATGTATACTCTTAAATGAAAGATTGATTATGCATAAAGAATTGAATTATCTTAACTATGAAGAAACTAAATAATCAACTAAATCACACATTATAAAAGATGTGTAAAGCTGCCTATGAAATGTGATTGGAATGTTTACCTCAATGGTTATGTAGTCATATTAATTCGAATGTCAAGATGTATCTGATACGTATAACTAGTACTTATTCAATCGAACGTATAACCTTATATTTCCAAGCTTAGATATGTTTAAACGTATGATAGTAGTATTAGAGATTAATTTGGTTTCATCGATTGATTGTTTTAAAACCTCACTCACTAAGCCAATGCTTAATGAATCTCTTTTACTACAACTTCAGGTTAACTTCTGAGTACTACATCGCAAGGAGCTTGAGCAAGTCACTACCTCGCAGAGAGTATGTTTTGTACTTATTTAAAGACTCCTAGGATGGTGGCACTAAATTAAATGTGTATAAATATTAAGCTAGTAATATTTTGGTTTGTAATACTTATTTGTGCTATATTTGATGCCCTAGAATTATGATGATGATATTGGGTGATGATATATATATATAATTAGGCATAATTGCTAGAATTATCACTAGATACGATTATCATGAACTATGCTCGATGGTTAGCTAGTGCTTAATTTGTTTCGCTCATTGTCTGATAAAAATGAATGTGTAGATAACTACGTCTTTGTTTAGTCTTTATCCATATTTGAAGCACATGAAGTATTTGAAGTATCCAAATGAAATGTACATTATCCTATAGAAGTCACACTTCTAATGAGTCCCATATATATGGTTTAAATATCAAATGCGAGTTAAATAAATAGTTTGAAAGATTTCTGACATGATGTTAAATATGACTAAGATTAATGTTATCATTATTCTAGAAATGTTTGATTGTTACCTTGTTGGGTATAATAATGGTTCGGTTAAGCCTAGTCTTTCCTATTGATTTCTATAGTTTTTTATTGATGTTTGTTCACCATGATAAATTTTTAAATCACTTCAGATTATGCATGATTGATATTCCCTATTTGTAGTTAATCTAGTTCTCCTTAACACCTTCGAATCGGTTGCCTTCTAGGCCCGGTTTAGGATGTTACATAAGTGTTTCATCGCAAAAACATCCTCAACCAACTTAAGGAAATTAGTTCATGGTTGGGGGAACGATCAACACCAAATTGTTTTCAAAGAACATCACCATAAAATCAGATCTAAAATAAAGAGAAATGGAAAAAGAAGGGGGTTCATTGATGCAGTCCTTCAATGGCTTCAAAGATCTCGATCTAGCCTGGTCGAACCACAAGTCGCCCTTTTCACCATAGTGTAGCTTCTTTTGATCAATCTCCTTGGCTCGTCATTGAGATTTAAATAGGCATGTGTGCAAACCCTAGATTGAGTTTAAATTTCAAATCTGATTATGTGATAGGATAAACGTGTGTATCTCTTTATCCTCTTTTGAATTTGAGCTGACCAGGTTTTGACTAGGGCTGCCTTTATCGGCCTTCATTCTTTTTCCAACCAAGTCTAGCAATTTTTGTCCTGCATTACCAACTTGACCTGGCATTTCTCTACTAGTTTTCAGGTTTTGCTTTACCAAATGCTCCTATTCTACACTGCCAAACTTGTATTGCACACCACAACAAAGAAATACACATTTACCCTGGAAAAAGAACCATTCCTCAACTCCTTAATGCAAATGCATGATTCTACTAGCTAAATGCATGAATATGTACTTAAATGCAAGCAAAAGCATGGCAATATATATAGGAAAAATAGTACTTTTGAGGAGTTAAGAGTCGCCACAGCTACCAGCTGTATAGAAGCTTCTACAAATAAGGACGGATGAGAATGAGCTATATAGTCTGTTATAACATATTTTATATGGAAAATAGAAGCCTAATTCACAAGAAGGACATGTGTCATCTTTGGATTGAACTAGAAATTGATTAAAGAGAAGAGAGAAAGTAGATCTGGGAAGACCACATTCTTCATTTCTTCCATTTTAATGCTTTATTCATGGAAGCTTGAGCTTTCTTTTGGTGAACCAAGGTGACTACGAAGCAATTAAGCTCTTAAGGAGAGGATCCGAGTTCAACCACAAGGGAAATTAGTAGAATCACTTTGAGACTATTTAGGAATGGAGGTTTCGATTTGCTTTCATTATTTTTTTTATTAAACGATGATGGTTTCTGTTTTCTTTATTAAGGTGTGGAAATACTTTTTATTTTTGACTCAAAGTTTGTTTTATGAAGCTTTCTTTCTTTTTTCAGTTATTGGGTTTGAATGTTATTATGCACGGAAGTGTGGAATTCAGCCATTGTCACTAGAAGGTGCAGTGACAATTCAAGTTAATGAGCACATCAAAGGAAGTTGAGTGACAACGCAAAGGAATTTGGTTCACTCGTTCTTGTGTATGCCTTATTTGCTATCATTGGAAGATGTGGTTGATTTGCATGTATAAGTCTTTAGTTGCGATTCAAAGGAAAATGAGTAAAATGAGCTTAATCTTCACTACTTAAAAGTCATCTATTATTATATCCTTGCAACACTTGGCAATCTACTAAATTTTACAGAGGGTATCCAATCTTATCATTTATAGATCTATCTTTAGTATACTTGTTATTATTGCTTTCACATCATACCTCACTATATTCTCTTCTTTAATTGTTTTGCACTGACAACTATTCTCACATTTATTCTTTCATTTTAGTATCATTGCTCTAATAATAGTAAACAACCAAAGTCACATACTCGTGGGATCGATATATGATAGGATTCAACCTATCAACTATACTTGCATCAACAAGTGTACGCTTGCACAACGTTGTGTCAGTTTACAGCCAATCAATCATAGACAATACAACGGTCATAGTTAAGAAGACAGGGAAGGAGGGGAAGGAGAGGGGAATAACCCTATTAGTTCAGTCTTGACCTAATACATGGTGTATCTCTCTCTTTTGCCCCTCCTTCAACGGGGGGATGAGTATTTATAGCCGTATCTAGCAATGTTGATGATTTTATAGTTCCAGACCATATGAAAACCTATAGATGGGTTGGCAGAGATAGGCTCAACTTCCAAGTAATAGACTTTACATGTTGGTCACGTGGATGTCGTGTAGTGGCACATGATTGTTTCCTTTCCCAATGTGTCTTGATAGCTCTAATCATGTTACTCTTCAAAATGGCCTATCTTTGAAGAACTTTTCATTTGGGGTTTATCTCTAGAGTTTATTAAACACAGGGCTTTTGAGGGTATTTCTATAATCATGTGGGGCGGAGAATTTGGGTGTAACACTAGAATTGTGCAGAGGTGAAAAGTTTAGGTGCACACTTGCCCCTTATAGCTAGAAGAGAACCATAATTGGTACTAGCTACGACCTTAGTCGGATGTATCCCTCATATTCTTTATGATGCCAAGAGGCAGTTGCATTAACTTGAATAATCATGATGATCCATCTTGTGTTTGTGAGCGGATACACGTATTACTTTAACGTTGATGCCACTTTGACTTCGTGAATCCATGATTCGTTCGGGGGGTGCATTTGCTGACTATAAATACCCTATAGATTTTAGGGTAATTTTCTAATCTTCGTTTCAATTTCAAGTCTTTCATGTTTTCTCTAAATTTTCTTATGATTCTTTTTTTAGTTGTAGTTCTTCATAAACTCCTTCAAAGTTTGTCGAAAACAATGGTGAGTGGAAAGAAAACTAGGAAGAAAAAGATCATTGCCAACCATTCTGAACAAGATATTGGTGTCTTTTTAATCTAAGTCTGATCTTGATCAGAAGATGGAGTTGTTGTAATGTTAGAGCTTGTTATGGGAGAACGACTTTGACTTTGAAATTCCTATTGGCACCTACCTTATAAGCGATTGTTTCATTTTTATGAGGGTTTGTCATGGTTTTACCTACTATTATATTGCCTGGAGAAGGGTTCCATCTTTCGCTGCACCCCTTTGTGGAGGATGTGTTGTATGAATACAATATTGCTCGAAGCCAACTCACTTGGTTGTCGTGGTGGTTTCCGATTGGTTATTTCTTGGTATGCAGAGAAGAAGGGTGGAAACCTTCCATTAATGTTCTGAAAAACCTCTTTTGTTTGAATGGAATTGGTCAGAAAACTTCGACTGGCATGTTCTACTTTTCTCAGAGATAAGAGAAAGGAGTCGATATCAAAGATTCCATTAAAGGATGGACTAGTAGGATGAAATTGGGGTCGGACCACACCAAATACCTGAAGGTAACAAGAAGGCTTCTCGGGGCCTTTAATTTCTCGCTTTGGTAGACGAGTCCTAGCAAGATTAAAAGGACTTCTATTAGTGGGTTATCGAAGCTGGAGACAGACCAATTTGATGAAAAGTCAAAGGGAGATTGTCCAGATGTTTCATAAGTTATCACATTCTAGAATGTCTTTAAACACTGCCTCATAGGGGATAATCCCAACGGGTAGAGGAAAATGGATCTAGTTCTTAGAAAGGGCCCTCTTCCAAGTGTGATTGGTTACTGGTTAGCCTGGCCCTATCAGGATGAATAAGATTCTGCAAAGATATTGTTTCCTGATGCCTCTTAGGAAAAGGATATCTTGTTGTCCTCGGAGGCCCTAGTTGTCCTCGGAGGCCCTAGTTGTCCACCAGGGCTATTGGCAAATCATTGAAGGGTTATAAAGCATCTCCTAATAACTACGAAAGTGAATATATGGTGAAGGAATTTGTAATGCCCGATTTTGGGCCTAGAAGTTTCTAGGTTGATTAGATGGTCCGATAGACCGGATTAGAGATTCGAGTCAAATTTAGGATTAAAATTAGATTATATACTTTTGGTGCGAGAAAAATATGGAAAATATCTAAAAATCATTATTTAATAAATTGATATTTTTGGTAAAGTCAATTTTATAAAATGGGATTTGGAAATTTGACATTTTGGCTAGTGACCAAAATGTGAAGAATGTAAAACTATTTTAGTGACTATTTTGTAAAAGGGTCAAAACTTTGAATCTTTAAGTAGCTATTTTCCCAAAGTCTAATATCAGATTTTTCTACTTAATTGGATATTTTAAAAAGGTTTTGGAAAATATAAATATATTTTGGGGAATTAATTTCATAATTAATTCCTAAGAAAATTTCACGTAACTAACTTTTCTCTAAAAGATTTTCTCTCAAATTTTCTTCAGCCAAGCACTCTTTTCTTCTTTAAAATCTTCAGTTAATTTCTTGATTCTTCAATCTTTTAATTTCAAAAGAGTTCTTAATTGATTTCTATCGAAACCTTATTGTTTTAATCTTATTTTCTCATGTAAATTAATACAATTAAGGAGGAAAGTCAACATTAGAGGTGAACTCCATCCTTCTCCTCTAATATATAGTTCTTTACTAAAATTCCCAAGTTATTGATCCTTTATATATGTTTTCTAATGAGTTTTGATGAATTAATTATGGAGAATTGGTTTAATCAATGTTTAATTGATGAGATTATATGATTTTCGAATTGGATCTATTTTTGGGGGGTTCTTGGTTGATTTTAATCATGATTCTAATGTTATATAATGTTAATAGATTTTTTTTAACATTGGAATTTTGAAACTATGTGAATCTCTAATTTCCTAGGTTGCTAGTGTTGTGTTTTTGGCGAGTTTTGGTTGTTTAATGAATGCTGGAAGTATAAGGATGATAATAGGTGGTTTTTGGATGTAAATTTAAGTTAATTGATGGATCAAACCTTTAGTTTTTGGCTGGCTTAATCTTGGAAGATGTTTGATATGGATTTCGGTAGTTTTTGAAAGGTTTCGGCTATAGCTTGTAGAAGATTGTTGTGGATTGATGTTGATGGGTTTGTAAATACATTTTGATGCATTGGATCCTCTATTTTGTGTGTTGAAATCAGGGGAGGTTGATCCTCATGCTTGAAGTGTTGCTTCGAAAGCTTTGGAGGGGTAATTCGCATTGACGAATGAGGCTTTGCGTTGTCAGTGAGTGAGAACGTGGATTTCAGTATTGAAATGGCTTAAAGGTTATATTGGGAGTTTAAACTTAGCTTGAAACTATGGTTTAAAATAGGAAGTAAGTAAAAAGAGATTTCTCCCTCGGTCGTGCTTTTACGAAATGGATTTTATGCACTTGTTTATGATTGACATGGTACTTACTGTTTAACCATGTTGTGAAGTATATTTTATATTTCTTTTGATCATACAATGATGATGGATGCATTTGGTAAATGATCCATGTAAGTATGTGGAATACTTGTTTTAAAGCATGGTTAGTTGCTTTGTAAATGGTTTGAATTGATGCATATAAAAACAGTGAGGTGCATGGTTGATAATGAATTATATTTGCAAGTGATGTGGTTTAAAATGTTATCAGATATAGTTGGTCGGCTATAGGATTGATAGTGCACTATAAAAAGTCACATCGGGTGTTGAGGGGTTGTAAGGTACTGAAAACTCCACCACGAGTAACCTAATGGTTGATGGGTTATATGGTACCGAAAACTCTCGTTAGTGGACTATGCATCTAACCAATGATTGGGTTGTGATTACCCTAACGATTGAGGGGTTATATGGTACCGAAAACTCTCGTTAGTGGATTATGCATCTAACCGATGATTGGGTTGTAATTGTACCCGATTTTGATTGCACCTTGAATTTTGGTTGAGATGGCATGAAGTGTTTAGAGGACACTTGTTGAATCCGTGTATCTAAGGTAATATTTTGGAAAGTGGAACTTGGTTTATGATCACTTGAAAGCCAATAGAATTGTTAATGTATCATTTTGATGGATGTTGATGTATAATGATGATTTATACATGTTTACTCTTTAAGCTTTGCATATGGGTTGTTATGCATGGGAAACCTTAAAATGAGGGTTAGCAAATGGGATTTGATGTTGATCAATGATATATATTACATATGGTTTAATATGGTGGTTTTTGAAAGTGTTAAGTGCATGGTTTTCAAGGCATGATGTTTCGAAAGATGATTTAAAATGTTGAACTCATGTGAGTTGGAAAATTGATTTTAAATCCATTGATGGTGTTGTGTTTTTGAGCGCTCCTCACTGAGCCTTGTGTGCTTACGCTGTCCTTGTCCATCAATGTAGAGAATTAAATGTTGGAGGCAATGAGCAAGAGAAGGAAATCCAAGGACTTGAATAATGTGAAAGTATGATTTTGAACTAGACTTGTAGTAATAAAGGCAATGGGGTTCAATGTGTTTTGGGAGGGTTTTTGGTTAAACTCCTTGTTTGAGCAAGTTTGCCATGTTGTTTTGGAATTGTAATTGGCCTTATAGGTTTAGTAATGCTTTGGTTTTATGTTTCGTATGTTTGTTAACCTGGTTTCTAGGAAGCATGCCTCTAGACTTTCGATTAAAGCATGATGCCATGATTTGATCATGATTTTGTATGTTTTGACATGGATTGGTCTCTAATATAGTTGGGGTTATGTTTGAGGCATGTTGGTGTGTGTTAAAATCCATGGATGTATGAAAAAACAGCAAAATTGGACATTTTAGGTCCAGGCGTATCCGTATGGGTTGAGCCGTATCGATACGGGTATGTGTATTTTTGGCTTGAGTATCGGTACGAGTAGAGGTGTATCAGTATGGGTTTAAGATACTGGAATTTTGTGAAATTGGTGTGTAACCCTTGTATCGATACGCCTAGGGACCGTATCAATACGCCCCACGTATCGGTACCCCTAGGGTTTGTATCGATACGCCCCCATGTATTTGTACACCCATGGACCATATCTATACCTACGGTTGTTATTTCTATTAATATGATGTTAAAGGTTTTAGATTCTTTCGTTTTGGTCCCTGATTGTTATGCATGAAATTAAATGAGTTTGGATGGTCATTTCGACCTAAAATTTGACAAGTGAGCATGAAACCTGACTAATTAAAGATCGGTAACTTCAAATTTAACTAAGTCCCTATAATTTTCTAGATTTGCAATTTGGTCCCTAAATTGAGCTGAAATTTTACTCGTTGCCAGTATGCACACCATAGGTTATAATGATGCATCTAGATAAGATAAAATAAAAAATGGAGCGTTTCAAGTTAAATCTTTTTGGGTTTGTTTCGGCAAACCTAATGTAGCTCGCTCGGTTCAGTTCAGTCTTGCGTCTAGGCTGGGTCAAGAGGGTTATATTTGGTGGTATCAGAGCTAGGTTTACGATAAGTGGGATGAGGTTATGATTATTGGAATGATGTTATTGATTAATTATTGTTGATTGTTAAATGCACATTGGTTGTTATATGCCATGTTGGGATATGTTTTAGGGACACATTGCCTTATTACTAAAGTTTGAAATGTTTTAATCTGAAATAGAAGTCTTGGATCCTTGCTTGAAGCTGAACTGATTGTTTTTGTTTTGATGAAAATTACCATGCCTTAGAAATAGTGTTATGTTACGACTGAGGAGAGAATTGAGGGCTATCTCAAATGTTGTTGTCATGGAAAAAGGGTTGAGTGCAAGTGTCTACGCCAACTGTTGTGCAAATGGGGTTGTCGTTGGAACATTTATGTAGCCTATGAGGAGTTGAGTTCAGAGGGTTGGCACCCAAGGCATCCGAGGGACGGATGGCCAGCATTGTTTGAATTTTGGAACAAATAGGGTGTAATGGTGCCCGTAAGCTGGGATGTGTTGTATCCCTATTGTAAGGGGATGTGTGTAGTTGGTGGACTATTGTGACTGCAGGCATGGAACCCGGTGATGTGACCTAGGAGTTCTTTTGAACTATCTTTAATAAGAAGTATATGGGAGTTAGGTACTTGTATGAAAAGAAGCACAGGTTCATGGCTTTGGTTTAGGGCAGTATATCCGTAGTTGAGTATGCGGTACAATATTTATGGTTGAGCCAATATGCTCCTAAACTGGTACTAGATGAGAGGCATCACTATGATAGATTCTGTTACGGATTGGTACAAGATGTTAAGACATATGTGTTGGTTTTTGACTATACTGATTTTGACGTGTTGGTTACACGAGTGAAGGGTATTGAGCAGAACCTGGGTTTATTGGTTTGTGTGGGAGGTTTTGGCTTTGGAAAGAGAGTTGCGAACTCTGGTTCTAGTGGTGGTTAGTTTAAGAAATATCATGATAGAAGGTATCGCCTTAAGTTAGAGGCAAGGCGGGGTCAGGGTACCCGAGCTAGAGCAGCACATAATACTTGCTGGGTTTGAGGATCACATGATCACATGAGGCGAGACTGTCCATGTTTGGCTCGTGAGGGACAGGCTCCTACAGTTGTTGTTAACTCTTGTTGGAGTTCTGAATTGAGTGGTCGTTTCAAAAATGTTAGATGTATGAATGGAAGTAATTAGTTTTTTCGTAGAAACTGTGGTTACAGAAGGGTTGTTTAGGAGATGTCCTTTATCTATTCAAGGTCATGTTTTTTAGGCTGATTTGATGGAGTTGTCGTTTTACGGTTTTGATGTAATCTTGGGTATGTATTGGATGACAAAGCATAGAGCTGTGATTGGTTTTGAAACCAAACGAGTTTTGTTGAAACTTGCTGACGATTATGAGGTAGTAATCGTAGGTGAGAATGTTAAGTTCTTGTCCAATGTTGTGTTGGCTTTGGAAGCAAGTCGAATGATAGATTTTGGTTGTCGGACATTCTTAGCTTATATTATGAATGTTCAGGACATCTGTATAGTATGGGAGTTCTGGGTGTCTTTTCCAGAGGAGTTGCTTGGTTTGCCACCGGATAGAGAGGTTGAGTTTAGTATTGAGTTGTATGCACATACAGCTCTGGTGTCTATTTCCCCTATCGTATGGCGCTAAAGAAGTTGAAGGAGTTAAAGATGCAACTTCAGGAGTTGCTTGATCAAGGGTTTGGTAGGCTTGGTGTTTCGCCGTCGGGTGCGCCGGTGTTGTCTGTGAGAAAGAAGGATGGCATGGTGCGGATGAGCACTAATTATCGATAACTGAACAAGTTGATGGTTATGATTAATTATTCTTTGTCATAGATTAATGATTGGTTTGATCATTTTAGATGTGCTTCGGTGTTTTCTAAGTTTGATTTGAGGTCTGGTATTATCAGTTGAAGGTAAATGATGTGAATGTACATTAGACTATTTTTTGTATAAGGTACGGGCGTTGAAAGTTTTGGTGATGTCATTCGGTTTGACCAATGCCTCAGTTGTGCTTATAAAGATGAATCGGGTGTTCCATGAGTTTTTTGATCAAATTATTGTTGTGTTTATTGATGATATTCTCATGTACAAAGGTACTGAGAATGTTCTTGATCGACAGGTATGAATGGTTTAGCAGGCTTATGTGGATAAGTGATCGATTGTTCTTTATTTGGGTAAGTGCGAGTGTCAGCTTGATGGAAGGAATGTTGGTTCCAAGAATGTTATTAGTAAGTGTGAATAGTTAAACATACATAGCGCGTTAACACTTATATGTATATATTTATATTTAAATATGCCAGTACATGCATACATTTGGGCATGACATTAGAGGTTTTGCATATATACACATAGACATCTGTGAGGGCATATAAGTAATCATGCATACATATGTTCACACTTACGGATGACTTATCGGGGAGTCGATGGAGTGATGGTGCAAGTAAGGTAGCTTATGTGAGTAGCTTTAATGATGTGGCTCTTTGGAGTTCTCAAGGTTTATAGAAGATGTTAAAGATTGATTTTTGGAAGGTTAAATTATGCTAGTTTTGAAGCAATCAAGGTTGGTGTTAGAGGTATGTGGATTTTCTAGATTCAGTGGATTAATATCGAGGTTTGTCGAGGAATCTTCTAAGATTGTTTTATTGCTAGAGAAGTTGTGTCTTATGCGTCTAGACAGTTGAAGGTGCACGAGCGTAATTATCTTACGCATGGTTTTGAGCTTGGTCGTGGTTGGGTTTGCTTTAAAATTTTGGAGGTTCTATCTCTATGGTGAGAAGTGTTGTGTATACGGGTCACAAGAGTTTGAAATATTTGATAACGCAAAAGGATTTGAATCTTAGGCAACGGAGATAGTTAGAGTTGATAAAGGATTATGATTTGTCAATTAAGTATCATCCAGGTAAAGTTATTGTTGTAACCGATGCTTTGAGTAGGAAAGTTGCGGTGGAGTTAAGGGTGATATTTGCATGGTTGAGTGTGGCGCGGGATGGAGGCTTGTTGGCCGAGTTGCAAGTAAAGCTATCTTTGTTACAGTTGATTAAGGAAAAACAACCTTATGATGATCGTTGGTATCGCACGTTAAGGATATCTTCCATGGAAATCTGATGGATTTTCACTTTAGTGATAATAGGGTGTTGTGTTTTAAAGGTCGGATAGTAGTTCCTAGTGATGATGAGTTGAGGCGTATCATCTTGGCTGAGGCGCATATTAGTCCTTTTGCTATGCATTCCGGTAGTACTAAGATGTATCAGAGGTTGAAGAAAGAGTACTATTGGGTTGGTTTAAAGAAGGATGTGACTGATTTTGTTGCAAGTTGCATGATATGTCGCGTGTCAAGGCTGAGCATCAGTTCCTTTTGGGTTGTTGTAACCATTGAGGATACCGAAATGGAAGTGGGATAGAATCGCCATAGCTTTTGTGTTTGGGTTGCCACTGACACCCACTAAAAAGGATTCCAATTGGGTGACTGTTGATCGGTTTATAAAGTGTGCACATTTTGTGTCGTGCATGTGATGTATACCTTACATAAGTTGGCAGATTTGTATATTGTTGAGATTGTACATTTGCACAGGTTGCCTAATTCTATAGTTTTGAATAGAGATATATGGTTTACAGCGTGTTTTTGGTTGTGTTAGCATCGAGCTTTGGGTACACAATTGAATTTAAGTACTTCGTATCATTCTCAGACAGATGGTCAGTCTAAACGTGTGATCCAAGTCTTGGAGGATATGTTGAGGTGTTGTATCATTGAGTTCCAAGGAACCTGGGAGAGGCAGTTTCCTTTGGTGGAGTTCACTTATAATAACAGTCATTAGTCTAGTATACAAATGGCACCGTATGAGGTCTTGTATGATAGGGAGTGTCGTACGCCTTTGCGTTGGGCTGAGGTTGGAGAAAAGCATGTTTCTATGCCGGATGTGTTGAAAGATACATATGAGAAAGTGATGCTTGTTTGTAATCATTTGAAGGCGGCTTCGGGTCGCTAGAAATCCTAGGTGAATTTGAAGGGTAGAGAAATTGAGTATGCAGTTGGTGATTGAGTGTTTTTTGAAGTGTCTCCTTGGAAGAAGGTGATGCGATTTGGACGTAAGGGTAAGCTTAGTTCGAGGTTCATTGGATCGTATGAGGTTGTGGAGCGTGTAGGTCTTGTTGCTTATCGTTTGAGGTTACCTCCTAAGTTGGAGAAGATTCATGATATGTTTCATGTGTTGATGTTACGGAGGTATCGGTCGGATCCATCGCATGTTATAACGGTGGAGGGAATTGTGTTGCAATTGGATTTGTCTTTTAACGAATGATCTGTTGAGATCCTTGATTCTTGTGGTAAGGTTCTTTGTGACAAAATGATTGAGCTTGTATAGGTGTTGTGGCGACATCGTGGAGTTAAGGAGGCCACATGAGAAAGTAAAGCGGACATGATGAAACAATTTGTGTATTTGTTTTCTTTGGATAAAATTTCAAGGATGAAATTTCCTAAGTGGGGGAGAGTTATAACTCCCCGGTTTTTGGCCTAGGAGTTTCTAAGTTGATTAGACGGTTTAGTGGATTGGATTAGAGATTCGAGTCGCATTTGGGATTAAAATCATATTAAATATTTTTAGTGCGAGGAAAATATCTAAAAATCATTATTTAATATATGGATATTTTTGGTTAAGTCAATTTTGGAAAATGGGATTTAGAAATTTGACATTTTGGCTAGTGACCAAAAAGTAAAGAATGTATAACTGTTTTTAATGATTGTTTTGTAAAAGGGTCAAAACTTTGAATCTTTACGGATCTATTTGCCCAAAGTCTAATATCAGATTTTTCTCCTTAATTTTCTATTTTAAAAAGGTTTTGGAAAATATAAAATGATTTTGGGGTATTAATTTAATTCCTAAGCAAATTTCATGTAACAAACTTTTCTCTAAATGATTTTCTCTCAAATTCTCTTCAGCCAAATACTCTTTTCTTCTTTAAAATATTCAGGTAATTTCTTGATTCTTCAATCTTTTAATTTCAAAAGGGTTCTTACTTGATTTCTATCAAAACCTTATTGTTTTATTCTTGTTTTCTCATGTAGATCAATACAATTAAGGAGGAAAGTCAACATTAGAGGTGAGCTTCGTCCTTCTCCTTTAATGTATGGTTTTTTACTGAAATTCTCAAGTTATTGATCCTTTATATATGTTTTCTAATGAGTTTTGATGAATTAATTATGGAGAATTGGTTTAATCAATGTTTAATTGAAGGGATTATATGATTTTCGAATTGGATCTATTTTGCTAGGTTCTTGATTGATTTTAATCATTATTTTGATGTTATATAATGTTAATAGATTGGTTTTAACATTGGAATCCCGAAACTATATGAATCTCTAATTTCCTAGGTTGTTAGTGTTCTATCTTTTGGTTGTTTAATGAATACTGGAAGTATAAGGATGATAATAGGTGGTTTTTAGATGTAAATTAAAGTTAATTAATGGATCAAACCTTTAGGTTTTGGCTGGGCTAAGGTTGGAAGATGTTTAATGTGGATTTTGGTAGTTTTGGAAAGGTTTCGGCTAGAGTTTGTAGAGGATTGTTGTGGATTGATGTTTCTGGGTTTGTGAATGCATTTTGATGCATTGGATCCATTATTTTTGTGTGGTGAAATCAGGGGAGGCTGATCATCAAGCTTGAAGCGTTGCTTCGGAACTTTTAGAGGGTGATTCGCATCGGCGAATAAGGCTTTGTGTTGTTAGTGAGTGGGAACGTGGATTTCAGCTTTGAAATGGTTTAAAGGTTATATTGAGGGTTTAAACTTAGCTTGAAAATCTAGTTTAAACTCAAAAGTAAGTAAAAGGAGATTTCTCCCTCAGTCGTGCTTTTACGAAATGGATTTTATGCACTTGTTTTTTATTGACATGGTACCTATTGTTTAAGCATGTTTTAAAGTATATTTTATATTGTTTTTGATCATACAATGATGATGGATGCATTTGTTAAATGATCTATGTAAGTATGTAGAATACTTTTTTTTAAATCATGGTTAGTTTCTTTGTAAATGGTTTGAATTGATGCACATAAAAACAGTGAGGTGCATGGTTGATAATGAATTATATTGGCAAGTGATGTGGTTTAAAATGTTACGGATATAGTTGGCCAACAATAGGATTGATAGTGTACTATAAAAAGTCTCCTCAAGTGTTGAAGAGTTATAAGGTACTGAAAACTTCACCATGAGTACCGTATCGGTTGAGGGATTATATTGTACTAAAAACTATGTTTAGTGGATTATGCATCTAACCGATTATTGGGTTGTGATTGTACTCGACTGTGATTGTACCTTGAATTTCGGTTGAGATGGCATGAAATGTTGAGAGGACACTTTTTGAATCCGTGTATCCGATGTAATATTTTGGAAAGTGGAACTTGGTTTATGATCACTTGAAAGCCAATATAATTGTTAATGTATCATGTTGATGGGTGTTGATGTATAATGTTGATTTATACATGTTTACTCTTTAAGCTTTGCATATGGGTTGTTATGCATGGGAAGGCTTAAATTGAGGGTTAGAAAATGGGATTTGCTATTGACCGATGATACATGTTGCATGTGGTTTAATATTATAGTTTTTGAAAGTGTTAAGTGCATGGTTTCCAAGGCATGATGTTTCGAAAGATGATTTAAATGTTGAACTCGTGTGAGTTGGAAAATGGTTTTAAATGCATTGATGGTGTTGTGTTTTTTAGTTCTCCTCACTAAGCCTTGTGTGCTTATGCTCTCTTTGTCTATCAATGCATAGAATTAAATTTTGGAGGCAGCGAACAAGCAAAGGAAATCCAAGGACTTGAATAATGTGAAAGTATGATTTCGAACTAAACTTGTAGTAATAAAGGCAATGGGGTTCAATGTGTTTTGGGAGGGTTTTTTGGCTGAACTCACTGTTTGAGCAAGTTTACCATGTTACTTTGGAATTGTAATTGGCCTTATATGTTTAGTAATGCTTTGGAGTTATGTTTCGTATGTTGGTTGACATGGTTTCTAGGATACATGCCTCTAGACTTTCGATTAAAGCATGAGACCATGATTGGTCTTTAATATAGTTGTGGTTATGTTTGAGGCATGTTGGTGTATGTTAGAATCCATGAATGTATGAAAAACTTTAAAAATTGGACATTTCAGGTCCAAGCATATCGGTACAGTTTGGGCCGCATCACTACGGGTAAGTATATTTTGAGTTGGGTATCGGTACAAGTTTAAGCTACTGGAATTTTGGGAAATTGGCGTGTAGCCCGTGTATCGATACGCGTAGGAGCCGTATAGATATTCCCTCGCATATTTGTACACCAAGGGACCGTATCTGTATGCATGGTTGTTATTTTTGTTAATATGATATTAAAGATTTTAGATTCTTCTGTTTTGGTCCCTGATTGTTATGTATGCAATTAAATGCGTTCGGATGGTTATTTCTAGTTGAAATTTGATAAGTGAGCATGAAACCTGACTAATTAAAGATCGGTAACTTCATATTTCACTAATTCCTATAATTTTCTAGATTTTCAATTTGGTCCCTAAATTGAAATTGCATACAATTGGATGTCGATACAACGCCTGATTCAGTTGAAATTTCACCCGCTTCCTGTATGCACACCATAGGTTATAATGATGCATCTAGATAAGATAAAAGGGAAAAATGGATGCATTTCGGGTTAAATCTTTCTGGGTTTGTTTCGGCAAACCCAATGTAGCTCGCTCGGTTCGTTCTTGCGTCTAAATCGGGTCAAAGGGGTTACAAAATTGGGTAGAGAGTATAGCGTGAAAGATGAAATAATAGTGTTAGACGATGCAGCATTGACACCTCTAGTGATTTAACAAGGTGTTCCTAGAGGATGTAGTTGGGGCCTCATGCGCTTTCTCAGCACCAAACACATGTAATTATTTTCCCCATAATGTCTTGTCATCAAAGAGTGGAACAGAGGGCATGCAAGAAGTTTTGTCCCCTTTGGAAGTCTCGTATCTTACTTCGTCCAATTCTTCATCATCCTCAGAGAGTGGAGGTAAGGCAACTTAGAAAGGTGCAATTCCTCTTGTGGTGTAAATTTCATCGAAATGTTTGTCTCATGTAGGTACGGAAAAACATTTATATGCTTTTAGGGCCTTAGTGGAGTCCATCATGGAGGTTAAGGTAGGAAAACCTACGAATCAAGTTGCTTCGAAGGATAAGCTTTCAGTGGCGACTGCTCCATTACCCTAGTAAAAAATGAAAGGAAGTCAACTAGGATTAGGATGTAACGTCTATGTGACATCTTCTTAAAAGCGGTAAGGAAAAGGAAATTTACTGTCCCTTTTGAGGGTATAGTGAAGAAGACCTTCTCTGGGGAGGATCCTGCTATTGTCGTTGTGATAAATTTAGCAGTTCCCCTACTTCTAGAGTCTCAAGGGCTGCTGGGTTGCCTTTTCTAAAATTATATTTCACCAATTCTATTTTTCAACATTTAGAGAAGTTGCGTGATTTTCTTGGACATATCTTTTATTCCAATGTCGTATCATAAGAAAGGTATGATATGATTTGTAATATCCCAAAATATAGTCCATAAGTATAAGCAATTTGTATTGAAATTCAATTTAGATTAAAAACATCCTTAACATTAATTATGGAATGAGTTAAGGACAAAAGTAGAATTCTTGAAGAGTTTAATAATTAAATTAGAATGATCATTCCATAAAGCTCGAATCCTTGAGATCTTGCATGTAAAGAAAATTAAAACAAGTGACCTTGCTAGGTGTCATGTGCATGGAAAAACCATGTGTTAATAGGAAAGATAGAAATGGCTAGGTGGCAAAGAAAAAGAAGAAGAAGACTCTTGTCTTCATCATTTGATTCATTGAATCTTAGCCGGAAACCATGGGAGAAGAGGGGGAAGAAATAGCTTGAAAAATAGAATTTGTTAGATAGAACAATTGGATCCCTATTCGAATAGTCCGAGAAAAAGGGTAAGTTTCCCTTTTTCCACTTCATTAAGCTAATTGGTATGTTGTTTTTATTTGAAGAAAGCATGCGTATATATGTATCAATGGATGAATGGATGTCTCTAGGAATGTTGATGAACCTTGAATGTCTATACATGTTGATTTGGTATGATTGTAATGTTTCGAATGAAGCTGAATAAATTGTTAGTTAATGGGAAATTGAGTGGTTAGAACATATAAATATGTTTGAAATAGAATTGTATATATATACATATAAAAAGTGACTGCTTTATGTGTCTAAATGTATGAGTATACTTGCTTCCCTATTAAGTGTTTATACATATAAAAATGGATTGCTTTGTGTGCAAATGTGTATAAGAATATGGTTGCCCTGTTTGGTGTATACATGAATATATGGTGCATTGTATTGATCATGTAAATGTGTGTATATGACCTTGGACTGTTTTGAATGCACATGAATATATCAAGGGCTGTTTTGAAATATATATATATATATATATATATATATATATAAGCATGCATACAAAGTGAATAGACTATTTCAAGTGTATATATAACTATGTGGATTGTTTTGTGTTAATACATGACTAAATGAGACTGTTTTGACATGTCTAAGTGTAGATATAACTATGTGGATTGTTTTGTGTCATTACATGATTAAATGGGACTGTTTTGACATGTCTAAGTGTATATGTGATATGTAAGCTGTTTTGTGTTCATACATGAATGTATATATATATATATATATATATATATATATATATATATATATATATATATATATATATATATATATATATGCAATGAATTGAATTGTTGGCTAAAATATCTATGACTATGTTATGAGTTGAATAGTTTGGTTTAGTTTTAATTACTTGCCGTTATGATTGAGGTACACACTTGACATGTGAATGGCTATGGAAGGAAGTAAATTGAGTTTAGTGGATCATGTATTCCATAATGTTGGAATATAAGGTGAGTGTAGTCACTTGAGTCTCGGGTAACGCGGAGTTATCCCGGTGTCTAATTTGTTAAGATTATGTATTGATTGATTATGAATGAGATGCATTTCATGTACATTATAAAAAGGCTCAAATAGAGCTAATTGATGATGAGCATACATTCATAGCATGGCATTCATGTTTTAACTTGAATGATATTGCAATTGTTGTGTTTAAAATGCCTTGCTATGCTTGAATGATTGGATATGGAATGTCTTTGATATTGATAAGAATTGTGTACTTATAATAAGCCTGGATTAACTTAGTAACTAATGGCACTAAGATTTACAAGAAAGACTAAATAGTTAACTCTAAGGAGTTAAGAAGTAAGGAAGCTTGAATGATGATTATAAGTTATTGAAATAAGGAAACAAGCAAGGTTACTTGTAACCTAAGAAATCCCTGTTAACTTAAAAGTAAAGCCAATTGTACAACAAGCAACTTCCTAAATATGAAAACTAAGATAAAACACATAAGTTTCCCCTGTAAATGGAAGACCTTGGATATATTGATTGATGCCTGAAATGTTTAGACTAAGGTCCCTTGTTATTAAGATCGAATGATCTTTTAGTACCTCTGGTACTCTTGTTCAAAGTATTACTCGGGGGACGCCCCATTGATATGTTTCAATGCCACTAATTACCATCGCTTGTTGATATAATTCGATATTAGCTATTGCTATGTGCTCTTAGCTAAGTATCGTCTGGATTCTTATTATCCATCACCAATAGTGATCCAAGGCAAACCTGTAAAAACATGTGAATTGATAGTTATTGAGCAAAGAATTTCAAAAGAGATGTGATCAAATATTTTGGTGATAGCTCAAAGTGAGCCCGATAATTAATAGCTCAAAATGAGCCTTGGAGTCAATAGCTCTTGGAGAGCATTATGTTCGACAGCTCTTAGTGAGCATTAAAAATGAGATAAACTATAA
Organism: Hibiscus mutabilis; assembly: GCA_019671005.1. Lineage (NCBI taxonomy): Eukaryota > Viridiplantae > Streptophyta > Magnoliopsida > Malvales > Malvaceae > Hibiscus > Hibiscus mutabilis. The sequence continues at coordinate 18,535,122 of CM033717.1, read as the reverse complement.
TAATTTGAATAAAGTTAAAGAACTAAAGTTATTATAGAAACTTAATAATCAAGTTAGGAGAATACTAACTTGACTTGCAAGAAAGTTATTGTGTGATTATGGTCTTAAATGGTTCAGCTATTTGATTAGTATTGTTTATCATTGTATATTATATGTTATGACTACCTTACTTAGGCTATGGAAGCCTAATGCATTTCATGATTATGCATTTGCAGGTTATTCAAGCATGTATCTCTAATATGTTTGAGAAATTGCAAGTTTTGGACCGAGATTTCTCTAAAGTTGGAAACAATCTTAGAGAGTATACTCCTAGGACGGTGGCACACTACTTGTATAATTATATCTAGATATTAGAATTTCGGCTTGTATAATCCCTTTTATGTTCGTCACAATTAAAGGAAATATTTAAGTATTAAGCGTTGCTTGATTTGTCTTGTAATTAATTCATGGGATGAAGTGCTTATTGACTTGTATGCTAAATACTTAACTATAACTGAGTTATTTCAATAGAAATTTAGAAGTTAAATGTTAGGTCAATAATGTAAGGTGATGCCTTGTACTGAAAGAGTTTGCATTGTTTGAACAAATGCTTATTGAATATGTTGACTATATGTAACAGTCGAACCATTAAGGAAACTAGATGTGATACAAGTCATTGGTATGATAAATGGAATAGTTTGTAATTAGGGTCACTTGAATATTGGACAAATAAAAGATTGTTTCTAAATTGATCAGTTGTTTATGGGACATATGTATATGTTATGGGTAAATATCTGGATAATTATATTGTGCAAGTTGATTTATTTGGACGACCTTGCATGGCTTACTAACTTGTTGTTGAATAGTTTATTGTTGTGAAGTTAACCGATTAATGGATGAACATAGGTAATAAACTGAAAACCATGTGTAAAGATTGTTATAAGTTTAAATAATACTTAATAGTAGATCTTGCCATGTTACAAGTTAATAGAAGGACTAGAATTTTACAATTGGTTCCTTATAATCGATCAATGTGGATAGAATGTTAAACGAATGGTTTTTTGGTGTACAAGTTACTTCTGAATTGTCATGGAAAGGTCTTTGATCATGTGAACTGTTTGTGAAGTAGTTGGGATAAAATGTGATCAAGTGAATTAGTAGAGTCTCTATTTTTCAATCAATAGACCCTGTGCATTTTATGTTTATAATGATTAAATACTTAAAAGGAAGTAGAATCCAAGTAAGTTTATAAATGTTAAGAAACCATTCTGTTATTTTATGACTAAGTTAAAAAGAAAATTTGAAATTTTCTGGTTCTCATTTTCAGTTTTCTCTACAGTAACGTTCTTAACTCTGGTTTTCTTTTGGGCCGAGTTTAGGACGTTACATGATTTCTAATTGACATTCCACATGTGATGAATTCATAAATGTTTAGTTAAATGATTTTTCATGAATTAATTGTGATTTAAGTTGGAAATGGGATTTTTGAGGATTTGTGAAGAAATCTTGATTTGATGTTGAAATATAATTGAAATTGGTTGGGTTATGATAATTCCTAATGGGTTAGATATAATCTAAACTCAATTTTGTGAAATTAATCTTGGAATAAAACTAATTGATTAATTTAAGTTAGGTGTTCTTGAATAGTTTGTGTTGATTGATGGTGATATGGATCTCTAAGTATTAGTAGCTATTAGTAAGAGATTTTTTTATGATAATTGGGATGATTTTAAGTTAGGAAGTGAGGTGTTATGATTGAATTGAAGTTAAGAAAGATTGGATAGTGATTCTTAGTGATTTTTGGTTTTAGAATGTGAACTGTGTTATGTTTGCTAGAAGTCTATGGCTGCATATTGATGTAAGAATGCATAATTATCGATTAGTAGAGCAAGAGGAATCGAATCCAGAAGTGTCAAGTTGAATTCGGTAGTTTTCAGCTATCGATGAGCTTTGACAAGTAAGCAAAATCTTGTTAGGGAGTGCAAAATTGTGTTTCACTTCCAACTCATGCTTGAAATCATATTTTGGGCGTTCGGTTTAAGCCTAAAAAGCTTTACCAAGATCGAAAATAAGTTCTTCTAATTTTACTTAAGTTGCTAAGAGCAATGTCTTTCATATAAATGTCGTTTGGATAATGCATATGAATAACAATAAGTAAATGTGAATTGAATGGTTATATTGGCTTGTGAAAAATAAAGTTTGATCTCAGATATATTTGGCATGCCATAGGATAAGAGTATTCTATATGTTTTCAAAGTTTTTTAATGGACTCTTCGAGTCTAATCGATCGATCGTCTATATGTGTATATGCCTCTCAAGGTCGGGTGACTATATCATTGATTCACAAGTTTGAGTGACTACATTCATGTGACAACTTGAATTTCCAAGTTAACAATCGGGTGTTGACCCAAGTTATGGACCTTCTTATTGGTTTGGGCCATTAGACCCATTGGGCCAAGATTGGGCCTAATTGGATAAGAATTTGGTGGTTGGGCTTGATGAGTGGCCATTTTGTAAAGGGGGAAAAGGTTGAGGGTTTATATTGTGTTTAGATCCCCTTTTTAAATGAATGTGGTTGATCACCCCTTTTTATTTGGTCTTTCACATGAAAAGAGAAACAAAAAGGGATATCGTCTTTTTCCTCTTCATCTTTCTTCTCCCACACATCCCACCATTTTCAAACTTGGTTTCAAATCTAAAAATACCACCTTTAGGCATCAATTCTTCCATCCAAGGTCCAAGATTCAAGTATGCTAATCTCTCCATCAAGAGCTTCAAGAAATGCATAATATTGAGGAAATAATGTAAGGTTTTCAAAATTGGGTTTTTGGAAGATCTAAGCTTGGAAAGATTTATGGAATTGTTCTTTTGTGTTGAGGGTTGTATTTTCGTAGTTAATCTCCTCCTTTGCGCTAGACTAAGCTTTGGTTCAGATTTCTTGTTTGTATGGCAAGTGTAAGGGGTTAGAGGACTTTTGCAAGCTTGAGACAAAGGGGGAGTCTAAGAGGGCTAGTGAAAGAGTTAATTTTGGGTTTCATGCTTAAGGTTAGTACATCTCTGACTCCTACTCTTCTTGAAGATCATAAAGTGATTGCTTTGCTTGATTTTGTGGTTTATGATTGCTTAAGTTGGGTGTTTGGTAGCTTAAAGCCTTGTTAATGGAAAAATTCAGATTAGTTGTTAATAATGTGTAAAAATAGTAGGAAACCACTTAAACTACCTTCCATAACTTGTAGGTTCAATTTGGGGTTTTCCATGAAGGTTTGAGGGTGTTGGGGATGATTTACGAGCTCCATAATGTGAATTCTAGGGTCGAGTACCAATACGGGGTGAACTAGCATCGGTACATTGTGTCTGGAATGACTAAATCAAGCTATTTGTACCCATTTCTTCACTCAAAAGGGCGTATTGGTACGGGCTTAGGCCGTATCGGTACCCCTTGCTTCACTCAAATTACAATAGCTAAATTGTGTACGATACGCTTAGAGACGTATTTGTACCGATGGGTTATCGGTACAAGATTATCGTGTATAGGTACAGGGTTTGGTTAAACCCTTTCTGCATATAAAGTTGTGTATCGATACACATAGGGTGGGTGTCAATACCAACAGGGGCGTATCGGTACACTTGGGTGGGTATCGATACCCACTTGGCAATCTACCCAAAAAACACATTTTGACTCCGAGGGGCTTATAATTCAAGGGCTATTGCCCAATGGGCTTCTAATGTGATAAAATGAACTATAAAATGGAGAAATTGAGTTTTAACCCTCATGGATGGGTGTATCGTGTAATAACTTAGTAAGTATGAATCGAGATAATCATATGGGTTAGTGTTATGCCTTAGGGCATTTGTGATGGCTTGACTAGGTGTCATTTATCTCTTGGTGAGGTGTATGAATGCTCATAGAGCATGTATGATATTATGATTTTTAAAAAGGAATCTGAATGTCCTAAAGTCAGCACTACGGTGCTTATATAAGGGGATGTGTACTTCGAACTAAGTGATCAAGTACATCCAATGTACCCACGGGCTGAGTGATCTGGGTGTAGTTAGAAACCTATCCATGGCTATGGTGATCCAGATAAGGTATAAACTCGATAGACTGAGTGAGCTCAAGTAACTTGATAGGCTGAGTGACCTCAGCTAAAGACTGTTTGTGGCTAATGTGATCCAAGTATGTCTAGGACATATTCGTGGCTATGGTGATCCGGAGATGGTCCATTTAACCCAAAAGTTGTGTGAACACGGGTAACCCGATGGCTGTGTGAGCACGGGTAAAGTAGGGCTTCGTTAGCCATTATGTATGGATATATTTATGTATGTTGTATAGATGTTATAGATGATAGGTTATGTACCCGATGGCTACATGATCAAGGTACGATATGTATTAACTCGATAGGTTGTGTGAGCTCGAGTATCTCGATAGGCTATGTGACCTCAAGTATGGCAAAGCTTTGCGAAAATATGTAAGACTTGTTGTAGGCTTACTGATGCCTAGAGATAGGTGATCTAAGAACTCTAGCTAGTGTAGGATAGATGATAACTCATAAGTAGTAAAACGTTATCTATGGTCTTTAGACTATATTATCTTACATTCTTATTTTATGATAATCACGAATTATGGTAGAGTATATATGTACCACTGAGCTTTGTTAGCTCAACATGCGGATATGTTGTTTTTCCATGGGGTGGTTGACTGGTCACCCTTTGGAGGAACACATCGACGAGGATTTCCAGCACCGTGTTCACTTCAGAGTACAGTACTTGTTATTTTAGTTTAGGCTAATGTATTCATAGGACCTTACCATTGTTGAGTCTATAACTTTATTTGAAATATTATTTTGGTATACGGTGTTTTAAAATTAGAGCTCTTGTTTTGTAAACTTATTTAAATGTTTATTTAATTACATAAATTTATGGATGATTTGATATTTTGAAAAAAGGTTAAACTTTTGTTTTAATGGAAATTTTGTTGGTCCGGTGTTGTAATGACCCAAATGTAGAACTTCGAATTCGGATCAGGATCGGGGTGTTACATTTAGTAGTATCAGAGCTTAGGTTTAGCCAGTTTTAGGAAACCCTATAGTGGTATAAAGGTCGTGGCAAGGTGTCTAGTGAATACAAGCCTCCAAACTTAAGTTGTACTATTCCAAGACTGGGAATCCTGATGATGTTGCCTTGTTTCCTTGTGTTTTAGAAAATGTTTGATGGCGGGTGATGTCAAAAACGACCATGAAAATTATGAAGAGAGCCATGTCTCTCAAGTGAAAGACATCGGTAAGGAGTATGTCCCAGACGATGGGACACGAGCCTTTCGGGAGGTACCAAAAATAGAGGGGCAAACCACCTCGATAATCTTACCTCTACTCTCTTGCAAGTGGTGCAAGTTATCCCGAGGCAATAAGAGATGCCTCGTAAGCCTCCTATTGAGAGGCTTCACCGTTATAGACCTAAATATTTCGAAGGTCTGGTGAGGATGACCCGATCTAGGCTAACTAGTGGTTAAGAGACACTTAGAGGATTTTGAGACAGGTGAGAGGAAGTCTGAATGATGACCTTGATTGTATTGTCTGCCTTCTTACTGGCAATGCACATGAGTGGTGGAAGACTATGGAGTTGGGACTAGAGCTTGCACTTCCGACATGGGATGTCTTCTTGGACGAGTTTAGGAAGAAGTACATCGGTGAGGTTTACATGGATGAGATGAGAGGTCAGTTCCTGCATCTAGTTTAGGGTCACCGGATAGTGTTTGAGTATGAGTAAGATTTTCTACGGTTTAGCCATTATGCCCTAGAGTTAGTTGCCACCGAGTAGCTGAGGTGTAAGATGTTTAGACATGGGTTAAAGGCTAACCTTCAGATGTACGTGACCTTGGGTCCACTTGGGACATTCCCAGATTAAGCTAATAGTGAAAAGGCAATTGAGCGACATTAGGATTCGACACCGAGTCATGTTGAGGACTCAAGAGACCATGTTGTAGGGACCCATGATGTCATAAATCTTTTTCTGGCTCTTTCTAAAAGGTTTCTTGCTCCAAGGGGTTCAAAGAGAGTTGCTTCAAATCAGATGTCGAGAGTCGGTCAAGGATCTAGATCGAGGGTTCGTAGGGGGTCCTTGATTTCTACTCTTGTAGAGAGTGCTGATGATTTAGCCAAAGTGTCGATACCACCGGCTTATGAGCATTGTGGTCGACATCACCTTGGGGTGTGCTTCTTGCTTCAAAGGGTTTGCTATAGGTGTCGGACACTAGGTCTATGGCGAAGGACTTCCCAGTTATGGATGATGGTACACATGTTTAGTCTCAAAGGTTGACTTCTTCTCGGCATGGTTAGAGTGTTGCTAGAGGCGGTTCTAGAGCATCGTCTGGACACCAAAGTAGAGGTACTGTGAGATCCACCTAAGAGTCGACGATCAAGCTGTTGCTAGACAGCTTTGCCACTGGTGACATGTTAGGTACCCATGTTCCATTTTGGTTTTCAATTGTTGCACTGATGGAAATTGACCTCTCGTTCATAGTATGGTTTTGGTTCTTGTTAGATAAGTGTTGTGATAAGATATAGAGGTTGATGTTGGATTGATTTTTGTTTTATTTGTAAGTGTTGGTAGGCAAGGTTTTTACTGTGGATGGTGAGTAGGGAATGAGAGCACGGGCCCCCATAGACTTGTTAGCTTTATTCTCTCCCTAGTTAGTGGATGTTACCCTTAGTATAGGTTGGTCGTGTAAGCACAACGTATGCCTTGGTTTTCAAGCAAAAGCCTCAAAGTTTCGGTGATCAAAATGAATCAAGTTGTTGATAATGGACGTGGAGAACAGTTACCTCTCTAGCATGAGTGTTGTGCTCATGTGATGTTAGTTTAAGGAGAGCATTGTATGTTGCAAAACGTTCTTGGCCCACGTAGTAGATACGATGGTTGAGAGTCCATCGTTTTGGAGTTGTAGATGTTTAAGGGGATGTTGAGGTGCTCTTGGAGGAATGAGCGATCTTACCTCTTGATCGTGGATTAGAACCCACGATGGCTGAGTGATTAGGGTACGGTATGTATTAACTCGATGGGTTGTGTGAGCTCGAGTATCTCGATAGGCTATGTGACCTCAAGTATGTCAAAGCTTTGTGGAAACAGTAAGACTTGTTGTAGGCTTAATGATGCCTTGAGATAAGTGATCTAAGAACTCTAGCTAGTGTAGGCTAGATGATAACTCATAAGTAGTAAAGAGTTATCTATTCTCTCTAGACTATATTATCTTGCATGCTTATTTTATGATAATCACGAATTGTGGTAGAGTAGATATGTACCATTGAGCTTTGTTAGCTCAGCGTGCGGATGTGTTGTTTTCCATGTGTAGGTTGATACGTCACCCTTTAGAGGAGCATATCGACGAGGATTTCCCAGCACCACGTTCGCTTTAGAGTATAGTACGTGTTATTTTAGTTTGGGCTAATGTATACATAGAACCTTACCACTGTTGAGTTTGCAACTCTATTTGAAATATTATTTTGGTATACTATGTTTTAAACTTGGAGCACCTGTTTTGTAAACTTATTTAAATGCTTATATAATTACATGAATTTATGGATGATTTGATATTTTGAAAAAGGATAAACTTGTGATTTTAATGGAAATTTTGTTGATCGGTGTTGTAACGACCCGAATGTAGTACTTCAAATCGGGATCGGGGTGTTACAATTCACTTGTTGAATTTAAATCGTAAGGTTGGGTCACTAATGGCTATGAGGTGTATAGTTTGATTTGATGGAGATATGGATCTAAGCCCATATTTTGATAAAGTTTGATTCGTTTATCCGATTGATTTTTTATTATAAGTAAGGTCAAAACTATGTTGCCAATATAACACACATATTTGATAAGTTTGATATGATTATGTAAGACTTGCAATGGTTTCGAACAAGTGAATCAAATCTAAAATTTTGGCCTAATTGAAGGAATACATATCAATAATGTTTTGGTTTCTAATTTGCATTGATGAATTCTTTTGAGCGCACTCACTAGGCATATAATGCTTATGCTCATTTTTTCATCTTTTTAGAATATTAATTGATTTTGGGGCTACACAATGAGGCTAGAAAATCGTAATCAAGACAAACGATATTTTGAGTATGTTTAGCCTTTTCAGCAAGGTTTTGTAATAAGGCAATAAGGGCTATTTGTATTTGGATTTTGGTTAAAGCTTTGTTTCTTTGTTGTCATTGTTTTCATGATGTGAATTACTAAACTTGTGTTTGTATGGATTTTTGGATTTTACATGTTTGATGCAAGTCATGTGTAGTTGTAGCATGAATGGATTGTTCTTGTTTCATGACTATATTTTGGTAGAATGTTTGTCTTATGATTTAGACAGGTTTCTAACGTCTTAAATACCATATACCTCTATTCTAGTTGGATTTCTAACCTTTGCTGCAAGTTTTGACCATTTGGTTCAAAATGAGAATGTGGTGGTTGATACTAGGGAACATGCCTCTAGATTCTTTGTTTCATAGCCATTGGTGTTGAAATTTGCCAGGTGGGTGCTTACTCAAGTGTGTTTTATGTTGGTTAATTAGTGGAAGCACGCTTAGGATGATTGATATTAATTTTTTGTGGTTCAAGCTAGTATTGCATATTCGAATATGCAATATTGGGCAGTGCGTACCGATACTTGCCTTTAAAATTGGGCATTTTGAGCTAGGGCGTACTAGTACACCCTGCTTGAGGATCGGTACGAGCCCCTTCATGTTAGTACAGTAGGTCATGTAGCGGTAGCGAAAGTGCCTACTAAATTTTGGTGAGAGCCCGCGTATCGGTACGAGTTCTTGTGTACTGGTACGATAGGTAGGTAATTCAGTTAAGGCTTGAAGCTAAGTTTTGGTTATTCACATTTTAGTCCATGAATGTTCATGCATCAATTGAGTGAGTTGTTGATGCCTGAATGATCTAAATTTTGACATGTATGGTTAAAATAAGTCCAATTTCAGAATGATGCCTTTAGTTTCCTGTAAGTCCGTAAAACTTAGTAATTTACATTTTAGTCCCTACATTTATTATGAGCTTAATTGGATAAGATTTAAAAGTCGGTTTGGCATGAAACTTAAATCGTTGCCTAATTAAAACATGTAAGACTTGATGATGCATCTATATCATGCAAAAGACTCAAAAATATTCATAATTTGATTGTTTGAGTTTAGATTCACTTTGGTGAATCAATTGGACTTTTGTCGCTCGAGTATAATCCTTCTAGATTGGGTGATGGGTGTTACACCCAACCAACATCGTACTTCTTTAAAATGAGAAGTTGCTTCATAGAGCAACTAGAGGTGATGACTTCCAATGTCCACCATGGATGCCCCTATTGTACTTTTCTGGAGGGCTTCTAGGTGTAGTTGAGGGAGGGACCTAGCTAGTAGCATGGGTCTTTTGGTGAGGCATAGCTTCTTTTGGATGGTTTATGTCATCACCGAATAATCAATTTTCACCAGCGGTCCTGGCGAGGAGTTGATATTCCGTCGACACTTTAACATAACCCTTGGACATATGTAGCGAGAAATTCTCAACTTGTCTTTCTACTTTCTTTCGATTGAGATCTAGAAAGAAAGGTTTTCATGGAAACTATGACGCTTTCAAAGTTCATTGTTGCCATCAATTTGCCCATTAACACCGTCGATTGTATATATCTAGTGTGCTGGGAGTGCCACCATGGCTGGTTTTCTTGTTCGGGAGGATTTTCACGCTCGTTACAACAATTGTTAATGCCAAAATGAGGAGACACCAAACAAGCGGTTCACCCATGTAGGATTGGGGCGGAAAGCCGCATACAATACGACAGTCATAGTTGATAATACGAGAGAATGAGGAGGAGGAGGAGAGGGAATAACCCTTTTAGTTCAGTCTTGACGTAGTACATGATGTATCTCTCTCTCCCATCTTTCATTGGGGGCATGAGTATTTATAGCCCTCTCTAGCACTGTTGACGATTTGATAGTTCCACACTCTATGACACCTTATAGATGGGTTGCAAAGATAGGCCCAAATTTCGAGTATTAGGCTTTTCATATTGGTCACGTTGACGTTGTGAAGTGGCGCCTAAAAATGTCCTTTCCCAAGGTGTTATGATAGCTCTGGTCATGTTACTCTCCTGAAGAGCTTATCTTTAGCGAATTTTTTGTTTGGGGTTTATCTCTGGAGTTTATCAAATGTGGAGATTCTGTGGGGTATTTTTAGACTCATGCGGGGCAGAAATTTTGGGTGTAACAATGGGATTGCGCGGAGGCAAAAATTTTAGTTGTAATAATTATATTACTATTTCATGCATCGGCGGAGGAAAATAAGTTTTCTTCATGCATATTTAATTTAACTATAAAAATTAAAATTCAAATCCTTAACCTTAAATCTTAAACTCTATCTCTTACACTCTAAAACCTAAATTCTAAATCTTAAAATCTAAAGGCATAAACAATAACCCACAAACTAAACCTTTAACTCATAAAATGAACACATCTGGGGGAACAAACTAAACCCTTTAACTCCCAAAATGAAGACATTTGTTGGGGGGGAGGGGGGGGGGAATTACTACCGATATAAGAAACATTCTCTCTAAAGTATTATGAAATCATTATAATAAATATTTATATATTTTATAATTAAATAAATGAAAAATATTATAAATCGATAATGAAGCTGGTAGAAGGTGTTATAATTTGACGCGGTAGAAGCCTACTCAGCAAAGTTTTTCAAAAGCTTAACTACACGTCCAAAATATATGCTTACGTTAAAAGTTGCCCCCAAAATTTTGAGGGTGTAGAATTTTAAATTTTGAAATTATTATATGTTTTAATTTTAGGGGTAACTATGGAAATCAATTAAAGGTGATTTTCTAATAAAAATTAATGATAGCTTAATTATATGGAGATTAGCCAGAGACGCGTGAAAATTGATTTATAAAATTCGGAATTGATTTAAAGAATAATTTATTTGTTAATATCATGATATTTTTTGGTTTCGATTTATAATATATTTTGTATAATTTTTCTCACAATAATACAATGTTTTAAATGAAGTATTCATGATATATTTTAATTTTATATTTTGTAAACTTTATATGATTTGTTACAAATTAACAAATCATTTGAAGTAAATGTTGACTTTTTTGTGTATTCAAAAAAAATCGCCGTTGTTTTGCTTTTTCTCTCCATAATTTCATGTTCTTATTATTTTCTATTTTTGTCAAATTCATTACATAACTGGTACAGTTTTAATATAGTAACACAATTTTAACCCTAAATTTATTTTTTAATAATTAAAGTTTATATGCACTCTCGGAGGATGCGAGTATGAGTGAACTTAAGCATATAATTATCAAGTGAGAATAATAAATTAGGAGTCGAGAATTAAATGTAGATTTGGGAATGTATTAAAAATTGAGATTCATTAATAGAGATAATAGTTAAAAATATATATGTTGTCACATTTTATTTGAGTTCGAACTTTAACGTTTATATTTAAAATGTAACTATTATTTTGACAAATATTAAATCTAATCTCAATCTACCTAAAAGGAAGGGGAAGGGGAAGGGGAAGGGGGCTCTACAAGAAGGAATGGAGTGTTTTTCGTGGGTCTAAAATTTATGACCTAAAGAAGTATGAAGGATTAAAAATGAACAGCTTGACCAACCGACCAAATAAGTTTGCTCAAAAAATTAAATTATTACATTAATAGTACGCCCAACATAAATATTAAGTTTAATTAAAAGAATAATACAATCTTACGAAGCATAATGAACGACCGTATTCCGATATCTAAGAAACCGCCTTATTCTTCTTCAAATACAAGTTGTCTAAAGCCAAAGCAAGTGATCTCGAGTGTTCATTTTAGTGATATTTTTTGGGTAAACTACCTGGGTGGTCACCCAACTATTATTCTTTTTTAGTTTTGGTCACTCAACTAAGTTTTTTTGTCAAAACCATCACTAACGTTTCGTTATCGTTTTGGTCACCAACCATTAAATATTTAACGGAGATTGTGATATAGCATGGTTTAATAACAATTTTAGTCCCTAATATTGTTACATTATATCAGTTTAATCCTAATACAAAACAACTCATCAAATATTTGGACTAAACCCCAAATTCCTCATCCCCTTTCTTCTTCCTCTACAACACTACTCTAAAAATTAATTTGCCAACTCTCTCTTCATTTCTCTTGCGTCTTTGAGCAACCTATTAAGTTTCGGATTATAGAAGACCACTTTATTTTTATGATTTGTTCTTTTGAAATCCAATTTAGCTTCTTCGACTTCCCCCAAACTACTCACGTACACCACTTTATATTAGAGTATAATGTGTATTTAATATTCTGTTATAAAAATAGTTGAGTTGTTAGCCAAGCTGTTGGGCTGTTAGCCAAGCCATTAGAATATACTCTGGGCTATAAATACTGGTATTGGGCCTTGTATCTAATAATGGAAAATTATCCCCAAATTACTAAAATTCTCTCAATAGTTCATCTTCTCTTTTTCTCCCGATTCACTCTGATTATCTTTTAACAGAGAATCAATCTCATCTTTTTTAATCTTCTTTGATCGTTATCATCTCCGTCACCAGAATTCCACATGGTATCAGAGCCTTACCGATTGATCATCGTAGTTTGGGTAATCGTGTTGAGATCGATGGTGATGTACCAAGAAGAAGGGTTCAATTGCGCAACCGTTGGTGAGATTGCTTAATGTGATCTCTTGGTGAGATTGTTTCTTTTTGAATCTAATCATTGCTATCTTGTTTCATCTATTTGTGTTGTTCTTGTTGAGATCATATGTCTCTGTCATGTGATTCTGTGTTTTTGCCTTGTTGAGATCATATGCTTCTTATCAGAATGGTTTTTTGGTTAATCTGAGCTTGGTTTTTTTATCTTCTTCATCATATGTTTTTGGCATGTTTTCTGTGCTAGCTTTGGTCGTGTCTCTTGGTTTTTTGTCTTTGAACTTAGTTTCTTTGACTTTCTATTATGGGTCCTAAAAATACTGTTATCACTGACACTTCTACTCATGCTCAAGTCGCTAATACTACTGCTATTGTATTTGATAGTTCATCTCCTACTACTAGTAAATTGTTCTCAACTAAAAAGATCAATGTTACTTTGGATATCACAACTACCTGTTGTGGCATCAGCAAGTATATTTGACCATTAAAACTCATAGACTTTTAAGGTACATAGATAGTAAGGTTTCCTCACCCTCACAGTATGTAAATCAGAATGGTATTGTTAGTATAAATCCTGAATTTGATGTCTTTGAGAAACAAGATGGTGCTTTAGCTACTTGGTTATTGTCCACTGTAAGTGAAAGTGTTCCCCCTCATTTGATTGGTCTCAATATTGCTTTTGATATATGGAATACATTGCATAGCTTATACAGTGGAAAAACAACCTCCAAACTAATGTCATATAGGAGAATGCTACATTTTCAGAAAAAGAATGATTTTAGTATGAGAGATTTTTTGATGAAGGTTAAGTCAATTTGTGACAACCTTGTTAATTGTGGAGAAGTGATATCTGAGAAAGAACACATAACAACCATCATTAATGGTCTACCACCAGAATATGACTCTGTAATAACTGCTAGTCCAACCTTCTCTGACTTAACCTTTGTGAGCTCTTTTCTTTTAGATGCAAATGATAGGAAGTCTATCTTGATGAGCCATGTTAATGCTTTAGCTCATATTACAACTGTCACTAGTTCATCTCAATATCAGTATGAATAGACTGCAACCCCTGCAGGGTTTAATCCTGGTAACAATGGTTATTATACGGACCATAATGTTTAGGTTGCTCAGCCTGGGTACAACTATAACAATAGAGGGAGGGGAGAGGCAGAAATGCTCCCAACAGACCTCAATGCCAAATATGTGGAAAATTGGGCCACCTTGTGGAGAGATGCTACAACATGTTTAATATAAATTTTAAGAATGATTCTGTCAAGTCTGATTCAAACAATAGGAATTTTACAAATGCTCAGGCTCAAACTACTGCTTATAGTACTCCTAGCACTGTTATTGTACCTTACAACACAGGCTATTACAATTCTCACTCTTTGCTGCCTCATGTACAACATGTTAATAATTTTTCTCCTAGTCCTAGTTTTTCTAAGATGACACTACAAGTTTCTACTACAGTGATGAGTCTAGCACAATCTCATTTGGTTCATCCTGTTACCACTAGATCATCTGGTCCAGCTTAACCTCTCTATATATAGATGTTGCCACAGTTTAATGCCATTGCAACATCTATCAATAGTGTGCCACAACAATTAGTTCCACAATATGCCAGCATTGCTATGCAACCAGCTCAAACAACTATTCCTCAAGTTCATCTAGCAACCACTGATATCCTAGATGACAATGCATGGTACCCGGATTCTGGGGTATCACATCATCTTACAAATGACATCAACTCTCTACAAATTGGCTCCACTCATTCTGAAATAGGTAAGGTTCAGGTTGGAAATGGTAGTTCTCTTTCAATTAAATTTACTGGTCAGTCATGTTTACTAGCTAAGAGTAGAAATCTACACTAAATAATTTATTTTTTGTTCCCAACATTACTAAAAGTCTTTTATCTGTGTTTAAGCTTACCTAGGATAATCAAGTCTTAGTTGAATTTTTCCTAAGCTTTTGCCAGGTTAAGGATTTGGTCACCAGACAAGTGTTGCTGGCAGACTATGAGTTTCAAGGATTGTATAGATTTGATACTTTGCATAATAAAGTTGTAAATGCTACTGGTAGTAGTTCTATGTCTTCCAGTCCAACTAGGTTCTCTAGTTTCAATTCTAATTGTTTAGTTGTTGTTGCTAATAATGTGTCTCTGGTTAAATGGCACAATAGATTAGGTCACCCTTCTACAAAGGTTTTAAATAAAGCCTTAAATCACTATAATGTTCCTTTTCATGCTAATAAAACAAACACTTTATACAATGCTTGTGAACTTGGCAAGTCTCACAAACTTCATTTTTCAGAATCACACACTAAGTACTCAGCACCTTTATAATTAGTTGTTGCAGACGTATGGGGTCCTGCCCCTCTATTATCTAACAATTTTAAGTACTATGTTTCTTTTACAAATGCCTATTCTCGGTACTCATGGATTTATTTCTTGAAACATAAGTCATAAGTGAAGGATGTTTTTGTATGGTTTCACGAACAGGCTGAATTACAACTTGGTGCAAGGTTGAAGGTGCTTCAGTCGAATAGAGGAGGAGAATTCCAAGCATTGGATGCTTATCTAAAAGATTTGGGGATAGTTCATAGGCTATCATGTCCACATAAGTCTGAACAGAATGGGATTATGGAGAGGAAACATAGACAAATTGTTGAAGTTGGCTTAACTTTGCTGGCACAAGCATCGATGCCCCTGAGGTTCTGGAATGATGCATTTGCTAGTGCAATTTTTCTCATCAACAGAGTTCCTTCCACAATATTATCAGGTATTTCTCCATATGAAAAGCACTTTAATAAAAAAAAACCTTATTACAGCTTTCTTAGGTGTTTTGGTTGCTTGTATTATCCTTGTCTTAGGCCCTATAATAAAAATAAGATTCAGTTTTGTTTTGCACAGTGTGTTTTTCTTGGGTATTCACTTGTGTATAAAGGTTATATATGCATGTCATCTAATGGTAGGATCTATATTTTTAGGCATGTGAAATTCGAGGAGAATGTCTATTCTTTTTCAATAAAAAGTACCTTACAGTCTATTGTCAGTCCTTCCATTTCTAATTCTGATTTTTCTTCAGTTTTTATATCCTACATATTAGAATTATCAATTTACTAATTCTTCTCATATTCCACCACCTTTATCTCATGTGACTAGGTCAAATGGTTCCTCAATAAATCCTATGATTGTATTTGATGGTCACATTGTTTCTTCTGTGAATCATGTGTCTTTAATTAGTGGTCCCAATGTTTCCTCTGAGAGACCTGTTAATACTAGTGATTTGACACCCTCTCATTCATCCATGTTTTGTCCAGTGGACATCATACACCTTCCTCTCTTTTGAGAGTGTCTTCAGATTATCTTCATGTACTCCCACCTTCATCTTCTACCTTCTCTCATCTTCTATCTTTTACAACTTCAAAAATTGCTACACATCCATATTCACAACCATCTTCTACCATCATTCATCCTTCATCTTCCATTATTACAGATCGTGCTATACGACCATCTTCTACCATAATTCACCCTTCATCTTCCATTGTTACTGTGAGAAAGTGGCCATGGTGGCCGGAGAAGATAAACGCTGGTGAACAATGAACAACGAAATATGAAAAGCTACAGTTTAACGATAGAACAAAAATAATATTTTCAACAGAGAACAATGTGTTTCTCTGTATTTTCTCTTATTCTTCTTATTCAAATGTGTATAAGGTAAGCCTTTAAATAGGCAATTACAGAGTTTTAGTATAGCCAAAACTATACTTTTATCTCTAATTTAAATAAGACTTTATCTCTAATTTAAATAAGACTTTATCTCTAATTTAAAGAAGACAAATAAGACTTTATTTCTAATTTAACGAAAGTTCTAGTAAATCTAAACTAAACTACTAGTTACTGACTTAGAATAAACTCTAATTACTTACAATCCACACTCCCCCTCAAGCTGGTGAGTAAACGTAGTAGAGAACCAATTTGGATCTTGGATGCGTTGCCTAGTGCAAAGAAGAAGAAGAAAAAACCAGCAATTTTATCTTTGCTGATTTTTTTTTACAATTACTCAAACTTCACGTGTTGTTCTTTAGAGAAAAATGCCCCTCTTCCTTGAGAGTCTTTGATTTGATTGATGCATCAGTTGGAATATCAGGATTCTCCACTGGATGCTCCACAGGATGCTCCAAAGATGCATTTACGATTGGATTTACGATCGAAAGATGTAGGTCAGATGACAGAATTTACACTCCCCCTCAAGCTGGTAGTTACACATACTAAAAACTCGACTTGGATCTTTGATGTAAATTCTTTTTCCTATATTTTAAAATGGATGGCTAAGATAGAACCGGATAGTTTTTAAGGCTAAACTATAACATTTCCTTATCTTTTACAATGGATGGCTAAGATAGAACCATTAAAATAACACTATCAGGCATCTTGTGATTGAATGAAGGTGAATATCAGATGAAGTAATTAGGCATTCTTCACTGGACAAATCTGATGATTTGTCAGTAGCAGAAGAAAAAATAGTTTCATGACCTTCGGTAGCAACGAAAGAGAACCGACGTCAGGATCGTCTGTGGCTCTGATACCATGTGAGAAATGGGCCATGGTGGCCGGAGAAGATGAACGCCGGTGAACAATGAACAATAAAATATGAAAAGCTACAGTTTAACGATAGAACAAAAATAATATTTTCAACAGAGAACAATGTGTTTCTCTGTATTTTCTCTTATTCTTCTTATTCAAATGTGTATAAGGTAAGCCTTTAAATAGGCAATTACAGAGTTTTAGTATAGCCAAAACTATACTTTTATCTCTATTTTAAATAAGACTTTATCTCTACTTTAAATAAGATTTTATCTCTAATTTAAAGAAGACAAATAAGACTTTATTTCTAATTTAAAGAAAGTTCTAGTAAATCTAAACTAAACTACTAGTTACTGACTTAGAATAAACTCTAATTACACGGTTACAATCCACAGTTACTAAGTGTGCTATACAGTCACCTCCACCATCATCTTCTACCATCATTCATCTTCTATTGTTACAAAGTGTGCTATACAACCACCTCCACCACCATCTTCTACCATCACTCATCCTCCATCTTCCACAACTACAAGAACTACTATACAACCACCTCCACCTCCATCTTCTACCATCATTCATCCTTCATCTTCTATTATTACAGATTATGTTATACAACCACCCCCACAACCATCTTCTATCCTCACTCATCCTTCATCTTCCACAACTACAAGAACTACTATACAACCACCTCCACCACCATCTTCTATCCTCACTTATCATTCATCTTTCACAACTACAAGAACTGCTATACACCCACCTCCACCACCATCTTCTACCATCACTCACTTTCCATCTTCCATTGTTCAAGCAGTCATCCTATGGTGACTAGAGTGAAGGCTGGAATAGTCAAACCAGAGGTGTTTCTTGCACATGAAGCACTAGTAGAGCCAACCTCTGTTTTTGAGGCATTTCAGCAGCCTAAACAGAAAGATGTTGTACATGCTGAGTATGAGGCTCTTTTAAGGAATGACACATGGGAGTTACATCCACTATCTTCTTCCCGCAAAGCAATAGGGTGTAAGTGGTTCTTCAAGGTCAAAAAAAGCCTGATGGATTTGTAAATAGGCTTAAAGCACGACTTGTAGCAAAATGTTACTCACATATTACTGGGAGTGATTTTTGAAAAACCTTCAATCTTGTGGTTTGAGTAGCAACAATTCGAACAGTCTTAGCTATAGCAGTGCTTGAAAGGTGGACTATTTGCCAAATTGATATAAATAATGTTTTCCTATATGGTGAACTAAATGAAAAAATCTACATGACTTAGCCACCTGGTTTTGAAAAATAGGGACCTAATAGGGAATCTCTAGTCTGCCATCTTAAAAAACCATTTATGGCTTGAAGCAATTCCCTCGAGCTTGGTGGTTTCTCACACTCAAGTCTCTTCTTAGTTCTAAGCTTGCTTTTGTAGCCTCTAAAGTTGATAGTTCCTTGTTTGTTAGAAATACAACAGAATCAAATTTGTTGTTAATAGTGTATGTTGATGACATCGTGCTAACGGGAAGTAACAAAGATGAAGTGGATGAAGTAGTGCAACAAATAAATTCTGAGTTTTTACTCAAAGACTTGGGTGAGATTGAGTTTTTTCTTGGCATGAAAATTCAACAATTTGCTGGAGGCTTATTTTAAAATCAGTAGAAATATATTAGTGATCTACTCAAAATGACTGATATGTGTCATTCCAGTTCGACTCCCACACCAATGGTTGTCACTGCAAAGTTACATGAGGATGATATTCAACCTTTTTCTAATCTACATCTGTATAGAAGCATCATAGGAGGTCTTCTGTATGTGTGTTTGACCAGACCTGACATTGTCTTTGTAGTCAACAACACAAGTCAGTGTATGAACAATCTCATTGTTACACATTGGAGGGCAGTGAAACGTATACTTCGATATCTCAGTAGGATGATCAGTCATGGGCTTTGTTATAAGTCTTCAGGCATGTTTGAGGTTGTTTGTTATTTCGATGTTGATTGGGCAACATCAATTGAGGATAGACGTTCGACAATTGGATATTGTATCTATCTTGGGGATAACCATATAGCTTGGTGCTCCAAGAAACAAAGTGTTGTTTCCAAATCTACTTCTAAAGCAGAGTATCGAAGCCTTACCAATGTTGTGTCAGAACTTATGTGGATAGAACAATTGCTTACTGAAATAGGGGTTAAGTTGGTGGGGACACATGTAGTTTAGTGTGATAACACTTCTACAGTTTCTATGGTAGCCAATTCTACTCATCATGCTCGCATCAAGCATGTTGAGATTGATATGCATTTTGTCTGTGAGCACGTTCTTGCTGGAAAATTAGTAGTTAATTTTGTTCCCTCTTTTGAGCAAACTACTGATGTACTTACAAAGCCCATTCCACCATCTCAGTTTGAGAGATTACGCTAGCAGCTCGGAGTTGTAACCTTGCTAGAAATTCAAAGAAGCAAGGAAAACCAGGAAGATAGTAGAGTATAATGTGTATTTAATATTTTGTTATTAAAAATAGTTGAGTTGTTAGCCAGGCCGTTAGAATATACTCTGGGCTATAAATACCTGTATTGGGCCTTGTATCAATGAAAAATTATCCCCAAATTAATGAAATTCTTTCAATAGTTCATCTCCTCTTTCTCTTCAGGTTCACTCAGGTTATCTCTTAACAGATAATCAATCTCATCTCTTTTAATCTTCTTTGATCGTTATCATCTCCGTCACCGAAATTCTACACTTTAAACTCATCCTCCAACTTTATATTAAGCTTCTTAGCCTCCCTAGTGAGAAATGTCATTTTAGAATTGAGATTTATATTGTTCTCCTACTTCTTTTTATATCAAACACTTTTCCACTGTCATTGTTACTTTTCAAGAACCTTTTTGGCTTAAATGTCATGGGATCCTCCCACCCATTTGATCCCACCCCATATCTGCCACCATGAAATTAATTGTTTTGTTTTTTGGGACCAAATATTCTCCAAGTACAGTGTCTTCGTTCACACGATGGGGAAGCACAAAGTGCCCTAGTGGGTGCCTTCTTAACCCTTCAAAAATCATTGCTTTGAAATAAGACATCTTCTACAGATCATCTTTTTTTATTTCCTCTTCATTTCCCACAACCTCTTTGATTTCAAGCAATAACTTGTCTTCAATTTAAGGGTATTTCACAAATTAACAGAACAATAACAACAATTATATAGACGAAATTAAAAATGCCATCCCCTCTCTTTGGCAAAGATATAAGTGGACCAACACACGCATGCCAAAGCTCCAAACAAACTGAACAACTCAAATCAGACGTAGAACCAGGAGAACTTAACCCGGAGGCTGAAGATGAAGATGAAGATGAAGATGGAGATAAAGAACTGAATGATGGCGTTTCATCGTCTTTCTTCAGATTGATTAAACCTCCCATGGGTATTAGAAAAGGCTAAAAAATAAGTGGATTTTTTTTAAAAAAAAGTTAAGTAGTGAGATACAGACTATTTCATGACTGTATTTCTAGAGCTTAGAAAAAAGAGTTTTTTTTTTTATGGAAAATTTAGCTAAATTTTTATAGTAGTGTTGTAAAGGAAGAAGAAAGGTGATGGAGAATTTTCTGTTTAGTCCAAATATTTGATGATTTATTTCGTATTAAAATTAAATTGATATAATGTAATAATTTTAGAGACTAAAATTGTTATTAAACCATGCCATGTCACAATCTCTGTTAAATATTTAACGGTCGGTGACCAAAATGATAATGAAACGAAACGTTAGTGACGATTTTGACAAAAAAATTAATTGGGTGGCCAAAATAAAAAAAGAGTGATAGTTGGGTGACCACTCATGTATTTTCCCTATTTTTTTATTGAGATGACGGATAAAGCAAACGTTGAGATTCAAATTCATATAAGATAAAACAACATTAGTAGTTTAGTCACTCGATCAGTTAGTGAATCTCTCGGTCAGTAATATTTCTTTAAACACACCGGGATATTTTCTTCGGTCAGTAATAAAATGATGGAAATATTCATTCACAATATTTATATGTTATAACCGTTAATTTTCAATTTACTCAAAAAAAAAACTTTAATTTTAAATAAAACAATACATTTTATTATTTATTCTAATTTTAAAAAAATAATATTAAAAGATTTATTAATTAATTTAGTGATTAAAAATATTTATATTATCTCGTTATACATAAATTCAAATTCCAATACAATAATATAATTGCTATATTTAATATAAAAAAAGACTGATTCAATGCTATTGTTGATTTCTTGAATTTCTTGAATCTCAAGACTGATTCAATGCTATTGTTGATATTCAACGTCTAAGAATTTCTTTAAAAAACGAGCTCGTCCTTGGACTGTCGATTTCTTGAATCTCAAGACTGATTCAATGCTATTGTTGATATTTTTGTCGGACTATCACCAGTCCTCAACAAACCGGAATAACCAGCAGATTATAATCTAACAGTTCTCGTTATCTCCTTTAAGTCTAATGTATCTTTTCTTCTATTTCATGACCAGGGAAATCTTAAAAATGGAACGAACCTCTATGTACATTGCAACGAACAAGAGAAAAACCCATAAGACATCAACATCTTAGTTCCAGCCAATAATGTCTTACCACGTGTTGCCCTAGTATGCATCTTATGGGACTCTACTTCCTTAACCTCCTACACATAACCACACCCTATTATTCTCCTCCCTCCTCCGGTTTTCCATCACCGGCGAGATTGTACCGCGCTCTCACCGCTCCGGCATCGAATAATATACTTTGCAACCTAAGAATCTCCGGGGTCACACCCTCGAGTTCTGATCCATTCAATCTTCTTACAAGGAACAAGTAAGGAATAGATTGAGGAGAAACTACAGAGGTTGAAGGCGATGAGGGGCAGTTTTCCGATTAGCCGTCGATTGGTTTTCAAGTTGCGTCAAGTCGGTAACGGGACACTTGGATCGGCGAAGAGCAAGGTCCTTATCTTAGGTTGCGTCGCGTTAATTATACTCGCCATCTCCAACCGAAATCGCGATGGCTCTTCTTCGTTTATGGGATGGACTGGTGACGTTGAGCGCGCGTCTTCTCCAAGGTGCGTTTCACTATTAGTATATGAGAACTCTTTTTCTAAAAAAAAAATCTTATATTTCCACTTAAATTTTCTTATTAGATTTTCTTTTAGATTTTTTTTAGTAGTTTCAACGTTTAGATATAAAGCTAACGAACCATGACTATAAAAGCTCCGCTCCTTTTTGGAAACTTCAAGTAAATTTATCATCTAAGATTCTAAATTAGGATTTTTATTGAAAAAAAAAACCCATCAGGTTGTTATAAAGTTCTTTAAAATGTTTTTATTTATGGATATTTAATTGTTTCTTAAGGTATAACAACAGATAGGATCTGGGACTTAACCATTTTCAGCTGAAATTATTTAGAAGTGATGGATTATTTAAACTTAAACCTAAAATTCTTTTTTAGTGTTTATTCTGTTAGATCTTTAAAGAAGGTTTTCGTTTAGGATTGTCAAAGATCTTTTGAAAGTTTTTCCCCCTGAAGGATTTTGAACACAAACAAAACAATTTTGAGCTTAAATTATTATAAAAAATGGTAAAAGATGATTGATATTACAGTTGAAAATTGAAATCTATTGAGGGCATTTACTGACAAATTTCCCAAATTTGATTATAAAGTGATGATGTTCACTACCGGATTGTGTAATCTTTTTTTTTTTTTTTTATAGGGGAAGATACTCAATTGTAATGAATACTTGGAAAAGATATGATCTCTTGAAGAAGTCGATTTCCCACTACGCCGCATGTCCAAAGCTCGATTCAATACATATTGTATGGAGTGAGCCGGATCCTCCATCCGATTCACTTAAGAGATATCTTAGCCATGTTGTACGGTTGAACTCTAGAAAGGATCAACAAGTTGAGTTGGTGTTTGATGTCAATAAAGAAGATAGCTTGAACAACAGATTTAAAGAAATCAAGGATTTGAAGACGGATGCAGTTTTCTCGATTGATGATGATGTTGTATTCCCTTGCTCGTCCGTAGAGTTCTCCTTCACTGTTTGGCAAAGTGCCCCAGATACAATGGTGGGATATGTCCCACGTATGCATTGGGTGAATCAAAAGGTACGCTATGTTACGCTCTTGCATTGCATATTCATAGATTTCGATTTTAGCCTTGTCGTAGCCTCTTGTTTCGGTTTTCCTTTGTCAAGTTTCATGGTCATTGAGTTTCACACCTCTTGAGATATGCCTATATCTGGCGCCAACCTTCACATTTGTTGCCAATGTTCTTAGTTAGAATTTCATGTCAACATGTTACTATGTGCATTGACTAAAAGTCTAAAACTCATTCTTCTAATTGATTGAAATGGCTGAATGTCATAGAACTTGAAGTTTCCATTTATCTGATTTTACACTGATTGATAAAGTTCCTTTATATGTTGAAAACTTTAGCTTTTAGCTTTATCCATATCTCTAATAGCATATACAATTGATTGAAACTTTTACATGCATCAACTAATGGATTGAATTCCGAGACTTGTTAAACCCTTTTTTTGTTCTATGAGGATCATATGCAAATCACTCAATAGAAGCACCATCTTGATTTGTTCATCTTTATGCAGAAAGGAAATGATAAATACAAATATGGTGGATGGTGGTCCGTTTGGTGGACTGGTACATACAGCATGGTACTCTCAAAGGCTGCCTTCTTCCACAAGAAGTATCTCAAACTTTACACTGATGAGATGCCAGCATCAATTAAAGAATACATAACCAAGAACAGGTCCTTTTCATTTACTACTATTGTGGACCTTTTTAAATGGTTTCATCGTTTTATGCATCTTACATGTTTATTACTATATTAACTCCTCCAATTCTGAATTCACCAGGAATTGTGAAGATATTGCGATGTCATTTCTTGTCGCAAATGCAACAAGTTCTCCTCCCATATGGGTGAAAGGTAAAATTTAAATGAGTCATCATCTATACTTTATTTCCCTCTCTTTTGTGATCCTCGTGTTCTGTATGTTAAAATAATTGTGGCGTATACATTAAAAGAACCGTTAAAAAATAGAAACTAGCAATCGAGATGCTGCAGCAGTAGTCGCACACTAGATAAGTCATAGTTTAGTTAGACGGACATGCCATTATTGCCTGTTTGAATAATCATAAATGCTGCATTTTAGTTGCTCGTTTAGAAGCCGTATGAGTGAGCCATACGTATAGAAAAGAACTCAACTGATTTTGGCAAACGGACGCTAAAGTCTGCATGTTTGTGTTTCCTTGTAGCTCCATCATTTAATGTTAAATTAAATTCAAGTAAATTCGTGTGCTCCAATGGTAGGGAAAATATTTGAGATCGGTTCAACTGGCATTAGCAGCATGGGAGGTCATAGTGAGAGAAGAACCGAATGTGTTAACAAGTTTGTCGACGAGTTTGGAGGAATGCCATTAACGGCAACTAATATGAAGGCTGTTGATTGCCGCAACAGTTGGTTTTGGTGAATCCACGGTTCCAAAATTTCCACTCATTTATAGCTCAATCTGCAGGTTATGGTCAATCCAACACTTCTTGTTTAAATTATGCAGAGTTGTATAATATTTGAATTTTGATGTATGCCAATATGTTTAGAGAATATTATTGTATTTGTCCTGCTTTTTGTGCATTCTCACCATAATTTATGTTAAAACTACACGGCATTTCACCATTTGAGATTGGATTTGACTTCTGTTCTCCAGATTAATGATTTCCATTGTAGACACAGATATGTTCTTTTGCTTTTTCATCGTTGATGTTCATTCTATGCTTTCACATTGTTCAAAACTAGTTCTAGCCGATGCTAAAATATTTAACCGATTGAATTGAAAATTGACGTTATTCGGATATACAGAATATAAACCAGAAAATTTCTTAAAATAAAAAAGGTTGAACTAGTAAAAACCTACAAAAAAATGATAAATCCAAGACTATAAGTTCTGTTTAGAGATTAATAAAAATGTGCATAAGCTTAATTTAACTCAAAACCATATTTTGAACGGTAATTGTTTGGGGATTTTTTTTTACACAAGTGAGTAATTTTACTCAAAAAAAATTAAAATTCCAGACTACAACCCGTAAAACTTAAATTATAACCCTAAACAATAAAATTATACCCTACAACCCACTTGTGAAAAACAAGTTTTCCACAATATTTTCCCTATTTCTAATGCAATAACTAAAACCAAGATAAACCAACCAAATTGCAAAAACACTACATTGACGTTTCATAAGCTAAAGTATTTCCAAAAACTTTAAGAAGCAATCAGAGTGCAAAAGAAAAGTGAAACTATGAGAAACAATATATGAACTGCAATCGAAAGTCTTGGGTATGCTAAATCTTTAATACTATAAAAGGAAAAAAAACTTAGTTTAGTCAAAGAGACTGAATCCCATATCGTCATCAGACTCTTCTTCAGGTTCTGGTTTCTTCTCCTCCACGGCAGCAGCGGCAGCCTGAGCAGCACTGGTATTAGCAGCAACAGGTGCAGCAGCGACGGCAAATTTGCTTGGATCCTGAAAGCAAGCAACAATTAATTAAATCTCAAGAGGAAAGGAAGGGAAATTCTGAAATACATAACCAGTTAAGAGTATTGATTCCATACCGCCAAATACTCTTTAACTTTATCAGCCTGAGGGAAAGAATACTCAGATGCAACTGCAACAGCCAAAACATTCTTGTAGGCATTGATGAACATGTGTGGTGCAGCAGCAAGGGTTGGGTATGAGATGGCAAGGGACAGTGCAGTAACCATGGAGACGCCGGTAGCAAATTTCTCAATCAAGTCATCTTCGGTAAGATCCAACACCTCGGGGCTAAAAACTGAAACCATTGTCATAAACAGACAGGACAACAAGACCATATGAGAAGGGCCTAATTCCAAGCTTGGCAAGAAGTGCAGCCTCGGAAGACCCAACCTTATCACCCTTCCTGATAAGCTCCACCGGAGTGATAATTTCAACAGTACTCTTGTTAATCTTGGTTGGGATATTGAGTACCTGAAATGTAACAGATAATTAATGATGCAAACCGAGCAGCAATTCAAACACATAAAACTTGAATTCGGTTTTAAATATAAGAACTGAAACACACAGTACCTGAAAGAAAGATGTTTGAGAAGGGTCAAGCCCAGTGTTGCCTGGTGGAACAACATCAATGGGTGCAACCAGACCAACACGAGCAGGAGCTCCGACCTGTTAAAAATAAAATATGATATTAAATCCAAGCACTTCGAGCAACCAAACAAAATATTTAGCAATCAACAACCATTAAATGAAATGAAATTGAACTCTACATAACCAACAAGAATTTCATGATAGTCTCAGATTCAAAATATGAAAAATAAGTTCTAAATACTAAATGGAAAGAACAGTGAATAGGACTCCACAAACAGATTGGTCTTGAATCAATTGGTTAATAGCATAAGAGTTCAACTAAACAATTAAAATTGTAAACGAAGCAGACAAACACAGTATATTGGCAAATGAGACCAGCAGCAAGGAATGAGTTCCAAAAGTATATACATATGAATAAACATTTTACCATCAGAGCGCCAATGCTAAAAATGGGATTTCTGCTGTATAAAAAAGCTAAATTATTTGCTATTCAGTCAACGTGAAAGATCAAAACCCACACGAAATAATCAAATTACATAACAATAACCTCAACATCCTATCAAGTACAAAGCTTGCATGTCCTTAATTCAATTTAAGAAATGAAAGGGAAAAAATAATTAAAATATCAAATATTCCAAATCTAATTAAATAATAACAAACCTTGTACTTGGCAACCTCCTCACTAACTTCCTTCAAATCACCCTTAGTAAAAATCAAACCCACATTTCCCTGTTTCGGAAAAACGAAACCCAAAAACAAATACTTCATTGATCAATATTAGGAAACAAACAAAGAACCAAATATATACCGTATAAATAATAAAGATTTGAACTTTAATGAACCTGGAGCAAGGGGATTAGGTTAAGGAAAGCCAGGTTTCCGGTTTTCTCAGCATGCATACGAATGGACCTTTTCATCATTGTATTCTTACCCATGAGAACAATCGAGTCACCCCGGAGACCTTTGCGAATGTTCTGGAGCTGATTCGAACCGACATTGTCGGCTGCCGCGATTAAGATCTGGGTGTAATCGTCTAAGAGCTGGCATAGTTTAGCATCGTAGGCGACTTTCTTGTCGGCTTTGGGTGGTTTCACTGCCATTTTGAGAAGGGGGGGGGGGGGGAATAAGGTTAGTAATAAAGGTACAAACTTGAAGGGTAAACAAAGGGCCAGGACGATGCGTGATGCTCGATCAAGGCGGACAGCAAAATAGTGCCGTCACATTAACCTAAACGATTGAGAGGCTGGTGAAGATCCAGATTAGGATTATATAGTAGGAGGAGAAAATGGACAGGGGGATCAGGGTTTTAGGGCTGTTTTTGATCGGACGTTAGATATTTTCCCCACATTTTTATGGTGTTTGGGCTTCATATTCGACCCGTTTAGCAAATCGTAGGCAGTTGGGGGCCACAGTCCCGTGCAAGGCAAAGTCTGACAGAAATAGAATCCATTAAATCTAAGGCTTCGTTCACCAAAGACTTTTTTAACACACGTCGACCTGAACGCCCGTTTGAGAAAAAAAAATTAATTTTTTTAGCCACGGGAAAATGTCTGTTTGAGCACTAAATTCAGGGGAAAAATTCTCAGAATGCGCGTTGCTTGTACCTTTTCAGCAGAGAAACATTGCTGAACGGGCCTTAATACTATGTAGGAAGAAAAGGGCGATGATTGCTTGAATCAGACCTCCACCGTTGACCATGATTTTGAAGGTGAATAGATCCTTAATGAGTACAAACTATATCCAGCTCTTTGGTGCCGCAAGGTATCTTCAATTTCCATAGTTTTTTCATGTGTTTTTTATATCGAAGATATACCAAAGAAGAGCTAAATAATAAAGATAATGATAACAAACAAAGAAAAAAATAAACATCAAAATGTAGAAAACACAAACAAAAAAATTACAGGTAGAAGATGTTAACTTTTACTATGGGGAAGAAAAAAATTACTAATTTGTGTATTTGTGGAGTTTTTGATATACTCGTTGTGTCTTATCTTATGTCTAAAATCTTAATTTCTGGTATTTCTTTATAAAGACAAATTACTTTTAAACTAGAGATCAACCAACTTTCATTAGAACAATCAAAAACAGGAGAAACAAAAATGAAAACTAGAGTACAAGGAGAAAGCATAACAACCAACAAAAAAGGAAAAACAAAAAGCAAAACAAACAAGATCACATAACAAAGCAAAAATGCATAAACAAAGTAGGGGAAGCTCGACAAGACACCAAGTTCGACGGTGAAATAGAGATGAGCAACGGAGCCAACAAATCCAGATCAACCGCTATCAATCCATCAAACCTTCACTAACGGAGAATAAAGAACCCAAACCAAACAACAACTCACATATCCGATCCACCATGAAAACATAAACAGAACGATGAAACCGTCAAGGGAGAAAACATAAGGAAAAAGCATCAGACTGAGCTAGAAGATGTCGGCCCTCCTCCTTGCAACAGAACCCTGATCTTGACCCATGACCATAGGGCTCACAAGGAGCTAACGAGACAAACAGAGGGGAGCACCAGAGAAAACTAGAGGTGGAGGAAAGAAAAAATTGGATGACACAACAAGAACGGGTGGGAAACATAAAAAAAAAACAAAAAAAAGAAGGCTAGTCTTCGGCGTAAGAAGCGACTGGCCACCCAAAGTAAAAAACAAAATAACGTTTTATTTTTGAGTAGAGAGATGAGAGAGCATTCAAAAAAAAAAGGAACATAGAGATAAATTACTTGTTTACAAAGGAAAATTGCATAGAAAATAATTGGCATAAAGTCAAAAAATGCCCCTAATGTTTGACTAAATAGTCATTTTGGCCCTTATTCTTTTTTGAAACAATTTAACCTGCAACGTTTTATTTTGGGTCAAAATGACCCCTATGTGGGTGAAAACTGTTAGTTAACTAACTGTAAATAGCTTGAAATGATTTGAAAGAAGAACACGCCAACATTAAAAATAATTTTATATTTTATATAATTTTATAAAATTATTTTTTGACTGATATGACATTCTTTTAAGTTAACACTTTTGTTTATATGACACTGTCATGTCAGCGTGCACTTCCATGTATATTTGTCACGTTATTTCAAGCTATTTATCGTTAGTTGACTAAAACAATTTTTATCTGCATAGGGTCTATTTTGACCCAAAATAAAAGGTTAAAGGTTAAATTGTTTCTAAAAAAAAATATAGGCCAAAATGATTATTCAGTCAAATGTTAGAGACAATTTTACATTATGCCAAAATAATTCAACTCAACATAGTTTTCATACCTTTAACTAGTGTAAAGTAAAAGAAATCTCTTAAAAATAAGATTCTCACTTTAAACCAAATCTTAAAAAAAATTAGGTCACAAATCTAACAATTTTTCACCTTGATACAAATTCTTTATTGAATAATATATCTCGAAATCTTCTACAAAACCTTTTTGAAAGGGGTAGTCTTTAAAAACACACTACACCAATTTTGATATATAGAGGCGTTTTTAGATTAAACAATGAATAACAAAATTTACAGCGTTTTTTAAATAAACGTCGCACAGGTCTTTACTTTTACACAAATGTATAGCTTTTAGAGGTGTTTGTACATAAAACACCACAAATGTACAGTTTTTAGTGGCATTTGTACATAAAACACAACAAATGTACAATTTTTAGTGGTGTTTGAGGAAAAAATGCCGCAATAGTTCACCGTTTCATTTTAGAGATATACCCCTCACTCTCAGTCACTCTCCCTCACCCGATCCCCAAATCAAACCCACAATTTGGACATGAGTGCCCTTTCTCAAATCGTCGACCATTCAAATTTCCCCTCTCTCAACCATGCTTCACCTTGTCTTGTGTCTTCATGGTGGTTTCTAAGCTCTATCTATGAATATGGGTTTCTGGATTTATCTAAATTTTGTTGTATCATCTTCGTTGAATCTTTTTTTTGTTCATGTTTTGGATGCTTGTTGTGTTCTATTACTAATTCATTTCGATCTTTTGCATAGTTTCTTAAAGTTGTGAGCTTTTGATATAATCTTGGCTCCATTAGTTTCTTATAGAATCGAACATCAAAGAATTAAACTTTTCTAGGTTTATCTTTCATGTTCTGTTTTCATGTTCTTCAAACGCCCAACTATTGTGCTCATTCCAAAAATCTGAATAAGGCCTTTTCAATCATGGTTATTCTTTTGACATGAAGGATTAACAAGTAAATGCTTTAGTTTCCACCATTATTCCTCCATGTGTAATCTAGTAGAAAAATGCAAATTGTAGTTCCCATGGTCAATATTTGGTTATTTTCTAAATTATTGAAATCATAAACATATTCTAGAGATTAATGAAAATTTTTAAAGGTTTCTCCTTGTAAGCTACCACTTGTTTTTCTCTCAATAATGTATCTGGAATCTTAACATCATTGGACAGCTATCCTATTTACAATTCAGGAAAATTAAATGTGTACAAGAAGAATCTTAAAAAGGTATGCCATTGCACATCAATTATTCAATCGCTTTCTTACTCTTCATTTCATATTGCCCTTGAATGTAGATTTGTTTTTTCCTTTTGTTGGGTTGTTTTCTTCCTTTTCCAGCCAATGGAATCACCAAATTTAGCTAAATGTATCATTAGGAGCTGAATATTGAGAATCCATGTGTTAGGTAATAGGTAGCCATAGAACTTTCTGTGCCCTGTCAATTTTCAGTAGCACTGATATAAGCATGCTGCTTGTGTTGAATGTTGATGGCTTTTCAGCACTGGTTTTGGTTTTATCTTGATCCTAAGTGCGATTCAGATGGTCTTTAATCCTGCCGTACCATGATTAATATACGTCGGACACGATCACTTCGTGAAAAATGAAGAACTTTAGCAACATATATCTAATGATAACTTTTGTTTTCCTTTCAGAGTTTGCATTTCCCGGTTCAAAGATTGCCCGTTATGTGGATCTGACATAGAGAAATTGGAAGCTGATGCCAATCTTCAAAGCATGGTTTACAGATTTATCGAAGGGTGTGCTAGGATCAAGAGAGCACATGTTGGCATCAATAATGAAGGAGAGCAAGTCTCGCATGAGAATGGCAACTAGAAGGTAATTTATGAGGATGTCTCATTGGACAAAGGTGTTTTCTTGGTGCAACAGGTATTGAGGGTAAGTTTTGTGCTCGTTGCTTTATTTATGTACTTCAAGCTGCATGTTTCAATTGTGTGAAATTAGTGTATACTTGCTTTATATAGACAAGGGTTTGTGTTGGACACATGTGTGAGTTTGCAATTCCTGGTACCCAAAACACCATTGTCCTTGTTGTGGATTAATTAATGGTCAATATATGTTTATTCCTAAAATTAGCTCCGGTGAACTAGCATCTAACATTTTTTGTAGGACTACAATAATAAACTGGCACAACTTCGGGATGGGAAAAGCAGCAAAAGAAAGCTTCTGATTGCTAAATTCAAATCTGAAGATTCATTGAATCCACCATTGTAACACCCGACCCAGATGTTACAATTTTGGCCTCAAGCCCAAACTAAAACCATAAAATTTCTCAAACTGGGTTTAGCCCAAACAAGTTATTTTCCTAAAATATTTAGATCCAACAGTTGAAAATATAAATAAACAATTTAAATCGATACAAATGAGCTCCACTTTAAATTAAAAACTTTAACATTCGACTTGATAAATACAATTTCAAAAGTAAGAATTACATACTCGACCACGTAAGGCCTTATAAATACATAGCCTACTAAACACAAGTATCGTACTCTGAAAACCTCCACAAGTTAGTATCTCGCACTGACAATGCTCTTCGAACCCACGATTTGGCGATTAACCTACGCATGGAAACAACAATTCCGAACGCTGATCTTACAAAGTTCAGTGGTACACATCTACTCTATTATACTTCATGCTAATCATAAACATAAGCATGCAAGCTAGTACGAGCACTAAGGATAGATAAATAAACATGTGACGCTACCACTAGTCGCCTAAACACATGCTCTCAACATAACAACACATCATACATGGCACACAAGGCCCAATCATATTCAGGATCTCACCAGATCAATAGAGCGAAAACACACCAAGTCATACCACAAACCTGGAGTGAGGCCCGATGTCACACCGTCTAAAAAATGTACACTCTCTCTAGGTGCCCGGTATCACACAGACTTGGGAACATACACCCATACTTGACATCTCTCCTCGAGTATCATCGAATGAGGCCCAGTGTCACACAACGTCAGGAACGTACATTTGAAATATCTAACCATGGTGTTGCAACACTCTTTCTCTGGGTATTCAGATCCCATCAATCAAAGGTGACTCAACCAACCAAGTGTCCAAACTGCACACAACATTGACACGACCACCATACAACACACAACATTACTCGATCCACCAAGGATCTCCTATGGTTGTTATTACCACAAGACACCCAATTAAGTTTACCAACTTGTTAATACATTATGGAAATGTACCTTAATCATCTTCATTAATTATCTCTATTAATCTATGATGCTTGTCGAATAGTGATACACTTTAGAGCAAGTATACTCATCGTATCAAGTAATAAAGTGAGAGTAGAGTGTCGAACCCATGAGGATTGGATTATTAACTACGAAGTTATCGTACTTAGGAATGGGTTTGCAAGTATTGGTGAAGTTCGATTTAAGTAAACTAAATTAACTAATCTAAAGATAACATCAATAAAGACAAACAACTACAGTGACTTAACAATTAATTATGGAGGTTGGGATTATTGTTAAGGATATATGATTGATTACCTACCTCGATGCTATAGCGACATGTAATACATGTCTGCATAAACCCTAAGGTTCTTCATCTATTCGACATGATTTTCTAATAAACTTCTGACTCTTTCGATGCCTAAAAGTTAATAACATTGTAATTAAGGTGATACATGTCTGTGTTAAACCTATCTACTATATTATTTGTTTAAGAACTCTATTTTAGTCATTGAAATCCTAAACTTATGTCTAAACTGGATTAAGACTACGTTGACAGCTTAGCCCTATTGTTCATGTTTTTATAACATAACTCTCTCAAATATTAAGCCACAGATCAATAGTTAACCGGCCTTTCTCGAATAGCTCCTGCGATTAACTACGCATTAAGCAAATGAACATAATAGATGAAGATAAAACAACTAAAGCATTGAAATATAATAATCAAAACATAAAATCCTGGGACACAATAATCCCAAATAAAGAATTTAGCTTATGTCTGAGTGTAAAGCAATAGTAATTAAAAGTATAAAGTACGAAATTTTATCAAGCATGAAAAGAAATAAGCCGAGCATCCTCGACAAAACTGCCTCCATGTTGTCCAACTGTGTTGCAGGCCTCCTCTCCGTCAGCCTCTCTTGATGGCTTCATTCGATGAGGAGAATCGTCTAGCTTCGCCCTGATGGTTCTCTGCAAACTCAGACTAGGACAGTCATCTGAGTTGTGATCTCTATCAATCAATTTGTGTCTTTGAGAGCGTGCAAGTCTTCTTTATATAGGCGGTGAAACTAGGGCTTCAGTACCCTAAAGTTACATGGCTTCATTAAAGAAAGCCAATTGTTTCCTACTTCATTGTATGTTGTGTATCTGGGAGAAGTCTACGTGGACAAAGATAGATTCATCTCTAACTCTTTATGCCTTGTTAGCTTCAGCCATGCAATATGCTCCTTTCCTTCTCCACCAATCCTCTAGTATCCACTAACATCCTGTACATACACCACAAAACACCACCTTTCCCGTGAAAAGCACCAATATATATGACAATTTAAGCACATGCGGTGTAACTCCTATCTACATGCAAATATGTATATTCTGACCTACATGCGACCTAAATGAGCTTGAAAACATGCAAAAGATAAGGATTAAGGGTATGTAAAATAGGTCTTATTATGCACACGCCAAATACCACCAAACTTGAATTGTTGCTTGTTCTCAAGAAATGCAAAATGGATACAAGAAAAAAAAACAGAAAATAAGAAAAGTAAACAACCCATAAGTCTTAAGGTTCCACTAAGCTATAATTATAGTAATTCCAAGTTATGCTACAATAGTAATTCATTCCTCAGCTCTGTTGATGATGAGCAAGTGCATTAGAGCTTACATTTTTATTCAAAAGATTAAATCTACTGTAAGTGCAGTGTGTGCTCGGTTACATGCATCCATCACTTAATAGTCTTACAAAAGCTTAAGGGTTGCTTTCTTTTTATGTCTCGGTATATTGTTTTTCCTTTTTAGTACAATTTCACTCCCTGTTCTTTTTATGTTTGAAAATTGTATCCTTGGGGCTTCAACTCATCACACTAACCCTTCGGTACCTAAAGATGGAGCAGAGCAAACAACCCGTCCTCGAGCCCTACAAGCAGTGTCATCCCGTGAATACTTGCATTCACTATTTTCCAGTACTATCATTCCTACCAGGGAAAGATAAATAGAGCAAACACAACTCACCTAGTGTACTAAGATAGCAAGATGCAAGAAGAGTGTCCCTCAACAGTTTTGTTTAAATTATCAAGTCTTGATTTCTTGATTTTTAGGGGTGTTTAAGCCTTTGTTTTGCTATATTATGCATTTAAGTTCTTTTTCTTTTGATTCATGTGTAAGCATCAGAAAGTCGACCTAGAGCATCCTTAAGATTTCTAAGTGTTTGATTGCATGCAACTTGTGGGTTTAAGTGATGCAACAGATTTATCATTAAGTTCAAAGACTAGAAAGCTCTTAACACCTTGCAAAGCATCAACCTATATTCATCATAGGAAGTCATGATCAATGCAACTACAAATTTAGAATCAAGGGAATCATAACAAAGGGAACCTATCAGATATATTAGGCTATTTACAGTTCTAAAAAAATATATTTTTTTTAATTTTACCTAAATTTAACCTAATATATGTATGGGTATGTACTCCCCCACACTTGAGAAGAGCATTGTCCCCAATGCAAAAAGAAAAGAAAAAGAAAACAAATCAAAAAATATGCAAATGATTAAAAATAGTATAAACTAAATTAAAAAAAAACTAACCCCGAGAGTTACTGGGGTGGTGGTGCATGACAATCCTAGCTTTTTGTTTGTTTTCCAGTGTGAGGCGCATAAGGGGTAGGTGCTGGTGGTGACTTTTGAATTGTAGAGGATGCGGTAGGTGTAGGGGCACCATTGTTAATAGGGGAAAAGTGGATGCAGAGGAACTGGAGGTGGTCGAGATTGGAGGTTGATTCCCCAAATGTACTTGTAGCTCCTCGATGAGCTCAAGGACTTAGTCAAAAAATCTTGGTCCGAGGCTTAAGAGTGGTAGCAATTGGAGTCGTGACGTTTGGACAAGAGAGAGTGGCTTGGCCGGTTGGTCATTGCACCTCCATAGAATCATCGCCACCATGTGTACTGGGCTAGCATGAGTGGATGGGTCGGGGTACATGGGGTCTTTTCCTTTGTCCTAAGTTCTCGTCTTCTTGCTCATTCAGCGGAGAGCAGATGTAACATGACTCTTCTTCCCCTTTCTTGTCGTGGCAGTAGTATTAGGTTGGCTAAGGGGAGTTTCTCCTTCTTCTTCGTTGTTTGTTTGTTCGTCCTCTTTCTTCTCTTCATCCTCTTTATTTTCTTCATCGTCTTGTTCCTTCTCTTTTTCTTCTTCTTCTTCTTCTTCTTATCTTGCTTCTTCTTCCTCATCTTCGTCTATATTGTTGTCTTTTTTGGGTGTTCGGTTAGCAAGAAACTCAACAAAATACTATTTTAGAGACGCTAGGAATACTTCAGCCAACCTTGGGGACAATTGATTTAGCACAACTCTCATAGCCAGATCATGTGCTCGGATATATTCAAAAAAATGGCCAAGTTGTTTTTGCCATTGCATCCATCAAAGCAATGCACAGTGAATTCGTAGCAGTGGTACTGAAGGGCGTTGAGCTAGACACCAGTCCCTTGAGCTGACGTATTTCCTTTGGGAGCATCCCTGTAGAGGCTTCTATGATCTCATCATTTGGGTCGATTCAAACTCGTGCCTTTTTGCATAGGGCAGTTATTAGGCTGGGAAAAAGAGTATGATCCGTTTCTTGTCAGAGGAAATTGCTCTTTTAACAATAGATTCATGGGTTATCTTGTCAATGTTTATCTGTCAGCCTATCATCATCGAGTGAAGGAGGAGCATTCTCTCGGCAGGGATGGTAGAGTGGTGTCCGGTGGGCCCTATTATTGAGTTCATGATGTCGATCCAGAACTTAGGGTTTGGTTTTAGGTTGACCCATTTCACAATCTTGTGAGTGGTAGATTGCCACGTCCATGCAGTCCCTAGGATGTACAAATCTCGTAAAACCTCGTCATGGATGGCGTTGGTTGTCGTTGCCATGAAATCCTCATGGACATTCTCTGTAATATCAAGGTCATACAACATATTAATTGTTTCAACAGAGAAGTTTACCGTCTTTCCTCGGACAAATGCGGTGGTGTCTGTCGCTTTGGTAACGTGAGTGTAGAACTCCCATACCCACGAGACATTGATTCGCCCAGTATGTATAACAAACTCTTCCCATCCATGGGACTCGATCACCAAGCGAATGTTCTTATCAAATTTGGTTCTATATATGCCTATAAACTCCAGTCCTTCCTTTGAGAGTAGCTGTTGATGAAAGAAGGTAGGACCAAGTATTTTAGGGTTTTGGAGAGGTTTGTGTAGCGTGTTGGAGGAGAGAAAGATTTTAATGGTGTGTGATTGATATAAAGCTTTTAGCGGTAAGAGAAAAGTGTGTAGGGGAAAGTGAACATGTTGGATTGGAGTAAAAGTGCGGTAAAACCCTTATCTCGATTTCCAAGGAATATACCCTTTTATCAAACGCTATCCTTCTACTATTCGGAGGGCCCCGCAAATAACCTTGCTTAATAGCTGCCAAAAATTATTAATGAAAACTTTTAAAAGAAAGTGAAATCTAAAAATGTGGAAATTAAAATAAAATTGTATAAAAGTAAAAAGAGTGAAAATGAGGATGTGTTAGGTATCCAATGATAAGAGCTTGATCTTATCACGTAAAATCGATGCTCCCTTAAAAATGGTTAACCATTGCAACAACCCGTTAAGTTCGCCCAAATTGGGAAGTCGCAAATGATAACACTGCCAGGAAGTATCGAATATGAATCCCTCATGCCATTTGATAATCTCCAATTCATCCACAGTTCTTCCATTTGGAATGAGCTTCCAATGTTTTGTCATCTTTTTGTTGCAATTAACTCTTCCTTCAGCATCAGGTGTAGCCTTATCAAAGTTAGTTTGTTTATTGGATCTAATCATATTGTTGTCACACATCTCTAACGAGCATTCCTTAGTGTGAGTCTTGTTGTTGCGATTTGTATTCCCTACGTAGCATCCAGATTCTTGTTGTTGAGGATATTCACCAACTGGTGTTCCTCATCACACAGTGCTCACAAGTATATTGCACAACCTTTGCCTCTCGGACATTGGATGGTCCCAACATGTTCTTGAGCAGATTGGTGATAGTCGAGAGTTGAGCTGCTCTACCTCTAAGTGAGAGTAGACTTGTTGAACTCATGAATCTAAAGATAACATCAATAAAGACAAACACCTACAAATGACTTAACAATTAATTATGTTGGTTGGGATTATTGCTAAGGATATATGATTGATTACCTACCTCAATGCTATAGCGACAAGCAATATATGTCCGCATAAACCCTAAACTTCTTCATCTACTCGACATGATTTTCTAATGAACTTCTAACTCTCTCGATGCCTAGAAGTTAATAACTTTGTAATTAAGGTGATACATGTTTGTGTTAAACCTAAATACTCTATTATTTGTGACGAACTCCCTTTTAGTTGTTGAAACCCTAAACTTATGTCCAAGCCAAATTAAGACCAAGTTGACAGCTTAGCCCCACTGTTCATGTTTGTATAAGTTAACTCTCTCGAATATTAAGCCACAAATCAATAATTAATAGGCTTCTCTCGAACAGATCTTACGATTAACTACGCATTAAGCACATGAACAGAATAGATGAAGATAAAACAACTAAAGCATTGAAATATAATAATCAAAACATAAAACCTAGGACACAATAATCCCAACTAAAAGTTTAGCTCATGTCTGAGTCTAAAACAACCATAATTAAAAGTATAAAGTACGATAGTTTATCAAGCAAGAAAAGAAAGAGGTCGAGCATCCTCGACAAAACTCCCTCTGTGCCGTCTAATTGGGTTGCGAAACTCCTCTTCGTCAGTCTCTCTCGATGACGTCGTTCGTTGAGGAGAATCGTCTAGCTTCGCCTCGGTGGTTCTCCGTAAGCTCGGACTAGGACTCTCGTCTGAATCGTGCTCTCTATCAATCCGTCTCTCTTTGAGTTGTGTCCAAGTCTTCTTTATATAGACGGTGAAATTAGGGCTTCAGTACCCTAAAATTGTGTGGCTTCATTAAATAAAAGTCATTGATTTCCCACTATATTTAATGTTGCGTATCTGGGAGAAAGTCCACGTGGGCAAAGATAGATTCATCTCCAACTCTTTATGCCTTGTCAGCTCCAACCATACGATCTGGTCCTCTCTTGCTCCAGCATTCCTCTAGCATCCACTAACATCCACAAAACACACACCACAAAAAAACACTACTTTATATATATATATAAAGCACCAATATATATAACAATTTAAGCACAAGTGATGTAACTCCCTATCTACATGCAAATATGACCAATCTAATCTAAATGCAAGCTAAATGAGCTTGAAAAATGCAAAAGATAAGGATTAAGGGAATATAAAATAGAACATTTATTATGCACTCATCAAATACCACCAAACTTGAATTGTTGCTTGTTCTCAAGAAAATGCAAAATGGATACAATAAAAAAAAAATAGAAAATGGTACCTAAAGATGGAGCAGAGCAAACAACCCGTCCTCGAGCCCTACAAGCAGTGTCATCCCGTGAATACTTGCATTCACTATTTTCCAGTACTATCATTCCTACCAGGGAAAGATAAATAGAGCAAACACAACTCACCTAGTGTACTAAGATAGCAAGATGCAAGAAGAGTGTCCCTCAACAGTTTTGTTTAAATTATCAAGTCTTGATTTCTTGATTTTTAGGGGTGTTTAAGCCTTTGTTTTGCTATATTATGCATTTAAGTTCTTTTTCTTTTGATTCATGTGTAAGCATCAGAAAGTCGACCTAGAGCATCCTTAAGATTTCTAAGTGTTTGATTGCATGCAACTTGTGGGTTTAAGTGATGCAACAGATTTATCATTAAGTTCAAAGACTAGAAAGCTCTTAACACCTTGCAAAGCATCAACCTATATTCATCATAGGAAGTCATGATCAATGCAACTACAAATTTAGAATCAAGGGAATCATAACAAAGGGAACCTATCAGATATATTAGGCTATTTACAGTTCTAAAAAAATATATTTTTTTTAATTTTACCTAAATTTAACCTAATATATGTATGGGTATGTACTCCCCCACACTTGAGAAGAGCATTGTCCCCAATGCAAAAAGAAAAGAAAAAGAAAACAAATCAAAAAATATGCAAATGATTAAAAATAGTATAAACTAAATTAAAAAAAAACTAACCCCGAGAGTTACTGGGGTGGTGGTGCATGACAATCCTAGCTTTTTGTTTGTTTTCCAGTGTGAGGCGCATAAGGGGTAGGTGCTGGTGGTGACTTTTGAATTGTAGAGGATGCGGTAGGTGTAGGGGCACCATTGTTAATAGGGGAAAAGTGGATGCAGAGGAACTGGAGGTGGTCGAGATTGGAGGTTGATTCCCCAAATGTACTTGTAGCTCCTCGATGAGCTCAAGGACTTAGTCAGCGAAAATCTTGGTCCGAGGCTTAAGAGTGGTAGCAATTGGAGTCAGTGACGTTTGGACAAGAGAGAGTGGCCTGGCCGGTTGGCTGTTGCACCTCCATAGAATCATCGCTGACCATGTGTACTGGGCTAGCATGAGTGGATGGGTCAGGGTACATGGGGGTCTTTCCTTTGTCCTAAGTTCTCGTCTTCTTGCTCATTCAGCGGAGAGCAGATGTAACATGACTCTTCTTCCCCTTTCTTGTCGTGGCAGTAGTATTAGGTTGGCTAAGGGGAGTTTCTCCTTCTTCTTCGTTGTTTGTTTGTTCGTCCTCTTTCTTCTCTTCATCCTCTTTATTTTCTTCATCGTCTTGTTCCTTCTCTTTTTCTTCTTCTTCTTCTTCTTCTTATCTTGCTTCTTCTTCCTCATCTTCGTCTATATTGTTGTCTTTTTTGGGTGTTCGGTTAGCAAGAAACTCAACAAAATACTATTTTAGAGACGCTAGGAATACTTCAGCCAACCTTGGGGACAATTGATTTAGCACAACTCTCATAGCCAGATCATGTGCTCGGATATATTCAAAAAAATGGCCAAGTTGTTTTTGCCATTGCATCCATCAAAGCAATGCACAGTGAATTCGTAGCAGTGGTACTGAAGGGCGTTGAGCTAGACACCCGTCCCTTGAGCTGACGTATTTCCTTTGGGAGCATCCTCAGAGAGGCTTCTATGATCTCATCATTTGGGTCGATTCAAACTCGTGCCTTTTTGCATAGGGCAGTTATTAGGCTGGGAAAAAGAGTATGATCCGTTTCTTGTCAGAGGAAATTGCTCTTTTAACAATAGATTCATGGGTTATCTTGTCAATGTTTATCTGTCAGCCTATCATCATCGAGTGAAGGAGGAGCATTCTCTCGGCAGGGATGGTAGAGTGGTGTCCGGTGGGCCCTATTATTGAGTTCATGATGTCGATCCAGAACTTAGGGTTTGGTTTTAGGTTGACCCATTTCACAATCTTGTGAGTGGTAGATTGCCACGTCCATGCAGTCCCTAGGATGTACAAATCTCGTAAAACCTCGTCATGGATGGCGTTGGTTGTCGTTGCCATGAAATCCTCATGGACATTCTCTGTAATATCAAGGTCATACAACATATTAATTGTTTCAACAGAGAAGTTTACCGTCTTTCCTCGGACAAATGCGGTGGTGTCTGTCGCTTTGGTAACGTGAGTGTAGAACTCCCATACCCACGAGACATTGATTCGCCCAGTATGTATAACAAACTCTTCCCATCCATGGGACTCGATCACCAAGCGAATGTTCTTATCAAATTTGGTTCTATATATGCCTATAAACTCCAGTCCTTCCTTTGAGAGTAGCTGTTGATGAAAGAAGGTAGGACCAAGTATTTTAGGGTTTTGGAGAGGTTTGTGTAGCGTGTTGGAGGAGAGAAAGATTTTAATGGTGTGTGATTGATATAAAGCTTTTAGCGGTAAGAGAAAAAAAGTGTAGGGAAAGTGAACATGTTGGATTGGAGTAAAAGTGCGGTAAAACCCTTATCTCGATTTCCAAGGAATATACCCTTTTATCAAACGCTATCCTTCTACTATTCGGAGGGCCCATAAATAACCTTGCTTAATAGCTGCCAAAAATTATTAATGAAAACTTTTAAAAGAAAGTGAAATCTAAAAATGTGGAAATTAAAATAAAATTGTATAAAAGTAAAAAGAGTGAAAATGAGGATGTGTTAGGTATCCAATGATAAGAGCTTGATCTTATCACGTAAAATCGATGCTCCCTTAAAAATGGTTAACCATTGCAACAACCCGTTAAGTTCGCCCAAATTGGGAAGTCGCAAATGATAACACTGCCAGGAAGTATCGAATATGAATCCCTCATGCCATTTGATAATCTCCAATTCATCCACAGTTCTTCCATTTGGAATGAGCTTCCAATGTTTTGTCATCTTTTTGTTGCAATTAACTCTTCCTTCAGCATCAGGTGTAGCCTTATCAAAGTTAGTTTGTTTATTGGATCTAATCATATTGTTGTCACACATCTCTAACGAGCATTCCTTAGTGTGAGTCTTGTTGTTGCGATTTGTATTCCCTACGTAGCATCCAGATTCTTGTTGTTGAGGATATTCAGTCAACTGGTGTTCCTCATCACAGTGCTCACAAGTATATTGCACAACCTTTGCCTCTCGGACATTGGATGGTCCCAACATGTTCTTGAGCAGATTGGTGATAGTCGAGAGTTGAGCTGCTACAGTCCTAAGTGAGAGTAGACTGTTGAACTCATGAGGATTGGATTAGTAAAAGTCCTAGTGATGCAATATACTCGTCGAATAGTGATGCACTTTAGAGCAAGTATACTCATCGTAATAAAAAATTTAAATGCAATAAAAATAGAAGTCCTAAGTGCAATTACAACGTAATTATCAATTGCCAATCCCTAGCAACTACGCCAAAAACTTGATGTTTGTCGAATAGTGATGCACTTTAGAGCAAGTATACTCGTCGTATCAAGTAATAAAGTGAGAGTAGAGTGTCGAACCCATGAGGATTGGATTAGTAGCTACAAAGTTATCGTACTAAGGAATGGGTTTGCAAGAATTGGTGAAGGTCGGTTTAAGTAAACTAAATTAACTAATCTAAAGATAACATCAATAAAGACAAACACCTACAGTGACTTAATAATTAATTATGGAGGTTGGGATTATTGCTAAGGATATATGATTGATTACCTACCTCAATGCTATAGCGACGGGCAATACATGTCTGTGTAAACCTTAAGGTTCTTCATCTACTCGACAGGATTTTCTAATGAACTTCTAACTCTCTCGATGCCTAAAAGTTAATAACTTTGTAATTAAGGTGATACATGTCTGTGTTAACCCTAACTACTCTATTATTTTTTAAGAACTCCCTTTTAGTCATTGAAACCCTAAACTTATGTCAAAGCCATATTAAGACTAAATTGATAGCTCAACCCCACCGTTCATGTTTGTATAACTTAACTCTCTCGAATATTAAGCCACAATCAATAGTTAACAGGCCTCTCTCGAATAGCTCATACGATTAACTACGCATTAAGCACTTGAACAGAATAGATGAAGATAAAAAAACTAAAGCATTGAAATATAATAATCAAAACATAAAATCATGGGATGCAATAATCCCAACTAAAGAGTTTAGCTCATATCTTAGCGTAAAGCAGCCATAATTAAAAGTATAAAGTACGATAGTTTATCAAGCAAGAAAAGAAATAAGCCGAGCGTCCTCGACAAAACTCCTTCTTTGCCGTC
The DNA here is from genome assembly GCA_019671005.1 of Hibiscus mutabilis. Taxonomy (NCBI): domain Eukaryota; kingdom Viridiplantae; phylum Streptophyta; class Magnoliopsida; order Malvales; family Malvaceae; genus Hibiscus; species Hibiscus mutabilis. The sequence goes on along the minus strand of CM033717.1, from coordinate 18,491,637 downwards.
CAACTGTATTGTAAGCCTCATCTTTGTCAGCCTCTCTCGATGGCTTCATTCAATAAGCAGAATCATCTAACTTCGCCTCAGTGGTTCTCTACAAGCTTGGACTAGGACTGTCGTCTAAGTTGTGCTCTCTATCGATCGGTCTGTGTCCTTGAGTAGCGTGCAAGTCCTTTTTATATAGGTGCTTTTCATTGAATGTTGCGTATCTAGGAGAAAGTCCATGTGGGTAAAGGTAGACTCGTCTCCAACTCTTTATACCTTGTCAGCTCTAGCCATCCGATCTTCTCCTTTTTTACTCCACCAATCCTCCAACATCCACCAGCATCCTACACATACACCACAGAACACCACATTTCCCGTGAAAAGCACCAATATATATGACAATTTAAGCACAAGCGGTGTAACTTCCCATCTACATGCAAATATGTACATTCTAACCTATATGCAACCTAAATGAGGTCGAAAACATGCAAAAGATAAGGGTGTGTAGAATAGGCCTTATTATGCACTCGTCAATCTATATTATCTCATTAATATCTCAAGTCAATTTTCATTTTTTTATTAGCATTAGTAATTAATCCACTCAGTGGGTACCGATACTCGAACCCAAGTATCGATACGGTACCCTAGGTATCGATACTCACACGTGTACTGATACAAATATAGCTTAGTGGAAATCATTAATTTCCATATGTACCAGTATGGGTCAACCCGTACCGATACGGTCCCTAATTGTGTACCGGTACGGCCAAAGCTCATACCGATACCTTATTCACGAGTTCATACCATTTCCTTGAATTACGATTTTACAACACTTTATTCGATCCCTAAAGCTTATGAAAGTCATTAGGGTTTGTTTGCTAGCACATTTAATCAATTAATACTACTTACCAGCTTCATGATCATTTACTCGAATATTACCAATTATCAGTCCATCTAGTATAATCTCCATCGAACATGCCAATTCATATCTCAAGCACTCAAACAACGCAACATGTAAATCAACCAATAAGATAATTATATGAATATTCAAAGACCCCACACAAAATTTCTAAAGCTCATAATAGTTTAGAATATTCTCAAACTCATCAGGTATCTCAATATTTACCAAGTCTCGTAATACCAGTCTCAACACATGCTTATCTATCATCAACCTATTTTGCAACCACTAACAAGCAAGCCACTTATACTTATGATGCTCATGAAATATTTCAGAGTTCAAAGTGTACTAACCTTAAGCCAGAGCGATAAATCCTCATATAAACTTCATGATTACTCCACTTGGTCTGATATTCGATCCTGAATAACCCTCATATAAAAATGAATACGAAAATGCATTAATTTCATGTATCCCTTATTCAATTTACAAGGTCAAATGTGTAAAAATAGCTTATTGGGTTTGAATTTGGAAAAACGGACTACGCCAACGAACTTAGAACATAAAAAAACCCCTAGGTAAGGTCCCATAGAAAAAGTTAACGGCCGGTCAATAGTTGGTCAATAACCCTGGTGATCTGGTGCGACCTAGGTGTATGGGAATATTGGTGCACCCCAAGTATATGATCTAGTGCGCACATGTGCACTTTAGCCTCGGTGCACCCACAGGGCGTGCTCCTGTGCAGGTGGGTGCAGTGCACCTGGTGAGCTTGGTTCGATATGGCATGGTGAACCATAACATGGTGCACCCAACTGGGCAGATCCACAACCACCCCCATAAGCGACGCGTGGAGCATAATTTGGTGGTTAGACGACGGCGACGAGCTCCAAATCCACTCTTCTCCATCTGGTGAGTCCCATGGTGGCGTTAGTTTCTGGAGAAAAATAGCGGAGCATGGTGCTTCCAACTAGGCTGAACCTTTTTTTATCCCACCTCGGTGAACAACGATGACTTTAGTGAGGTGAGGACCACTGTTGGACTTCTTTCGATGAGCTGAAGATGATGGTAGCGATGGTGAAACGAATGACATCGTGGACGGTGATAAAATCCCCATTGAACATATCCCATCTCTAAAAACCCATTTACTCTTCCACTCTTTCTTTGCTCCCCCCATCAAATCACTTTTTACTTTTTCCCTCTTTCCAACATATAATCCCATTTTCCTCTTATCCTTTTCCTTTTAAATTTCAAAGCTTCTTCCTCAAAATAATGTGCCCAACATGACCACCTCAACTTGGGCTTCAAAAATAAAGACCCATAAACCGGGTCTGGAACCTGATTCATTAACCTAAAAATTCAGGTCATTATAACTCTCCCCTTCTTAAAAGAAATTTTGTCCTCAAAATTTGTACCCCTAAAACAAAGAAGATGCTAGAGCCTTTACAACTCTTTGACGTCCTCGAAGATTTCCCGCTACACTACTATCATCTCTCACAACACTTGCCAATTATAACTCTTGCCTTCTAACGATACAACCATAGACTCAACTGATTCTTTCCCTTCAACGAAATCCATCTTCACTCGGTACATTACAGACAACAAGCAAAATCCAACGGTACCCTAGACAAATGGGCACACGAATACGTCATCAAAGAAACTTAAATTATGTTGTAGAACTCAAAAGATTGTTGCATACAAAATCCTTTCACCACTCCATGTGATCTAAAAGGACACGAGGTTATACAACCATTGCAACTAAAACGAAACGATCCCTCTCGCGGTGACTCCCTAAAGGAGACTCTAACTCTAACTCTGACGACATCCCTTATCAATATCATTGCTTTCCCGATACAAGACTTCTGAGAGCAAAAGACGTCTCTACCTCTCTCAAGCCTGACCTTAGATCTCGGTGTATTTACATCATCGACAACTAAAATAGCTCTCACTAGCCCGGTTCACACAAGAGTCTTACATTCCAACCCATAACGTGTTTGGGAAATCATGTCATCTATACCAACACTTAGATCTGTCATCGCCTGGAATCCCACCAAGGGATATGGTTCCATCAAAAACCTCGAATCTCACGTCAAAAAGTAACGTGTACACACCATAGTGTCATACAACTCAACTTACAAACAAACCAAGCAAACTTTCTATTTCGATCTTACCTTTTTTTTGAAAATATCAAACGGCACCTACCAAGGACTATATCATTACTCAACGTAATCCTACTGAAACTCTGCACTCTCAAATCCTTTACAAGACTCACAATCATCTATTTAAATCCCATCGATAAATATCGAAGCATCACAACAACTCTGAGAAATTCAATGTTTGACTCTCAATTGATGGAAAGTCAAAGACTTATCACTATCTCAAACACACCACTCCATACTGACTCCCAAAACACGAGGTAAAAATTTGGTACAAACTGTCGCTCTTATTGTTCACCATATAGTGACCATTGTACTATATGAGAAGAATCTCTTTCCTTGACATATTCTTCTCTAAAATACCCACAACAAGATCTCCAAGTCCATCAGAAACTATCATACCTAAACTCAATCACAAAACTGTATCCTTTTTAATTACAATAAGATGCTACTTTTCACGGCTTCCAAAGTTACCCAATCCTCAACTTGGTGTTAATCAAAACATATGGGTACTGATAATAACCGATCAGTACAAACACTAGGTAAATCGAGTATCGGTACCGCACTGAGCTAGCGTCGATACACCCTTACACGACCATCACTTGCGATCTTTGATTGCCCTACATAGAACTAACTTCTTACAGTCCATCACTTATCAAGTTCACTTTACTTAGGTGGTGACCGATCACACCCGATCAACAACTCTTAATTACTTCGACTCATGTCATTGTCCAAAGCTCCAATTCTTTAAAGATCAAGTACCCAAAATTTCACACTATTGAGGTGAACACAATATTCCCTCTTCTATCACAAAAATAAATCCTTGACAAAACAACAAAACATCATCGAAGGTCTCGAGATCGTACTTGACTTAATTGAGTCAGCACCACTATCACAGAAAAGGTTTCACACAGCTCGGATCTCCACCAATGTTCCACAGCTTGCCTTAAGGAAAATGTGATACCAATCAAGAGCATTTATGAAGTCTCAAATCGTTGCCTCCTTAACTGATTACATGGCAACCAACCTTTCCCACACACAAGGTCATTATCTCATCAATGTTCATATTTCCATATTCCTTATACATTCACACGTGTCACGCTAAGCATCAAAGTTACATTCGAGAGACAATATGAAGGCCCTCACCTTATCATAGCTAAAACACCTCAACGTCATTGAAGTCATTAAACGTTACCACAACATGTCTTAAAGAGAGAAATCTTCATTTCAAAATTCATTTTAAAACTACTAGCTTCCAACACTATAAATATAACCATCTTATTCTCAAACCAATCCCGGAAAACACACGGGTACTTCACAATCGGTTAAACGAGTCATCCACCTTAGAAGATAAGTAATGGTCTACCACAGTCACATAACAAGCTATCAATGGTTTAAGCATCACCTCAACGAACCAATTCCTTGCTAGCGAACAAACTTAGTTCTTCCTTGGGTGAAACACTTAGGCAAAAGAAACCTCATTCTTAGTGGTATAGATCTACTATACTATACTTTATGCTAATCATAAACATAAGCATGTAAGCTAGTAAGAGCAATAAGGATAGATAAATAAACATGTGGTGCTACAACTAGTCGTTTAAACATATGCTCTCAACATAGCAACACATCATACATGGCACACAAGGCCTAACCATACTCAAGATCTCACCAAATTAACCGAGCGAAAATACACAAAGTTATACCATAAACCTAGAGTGAGGCTCGGTGTCACATAGTCTCAGGAACATACACTCTCTTTAGGTGAGGCTCGGTGTCACGCAGCCTTAGGAGCATACACCCATACCAGTATCTCTCCTCGAGTATCATCGAATGAGGCCTGGTGTCATACAATGTTAGGAACGTACATTTGGCATCTTTAACCATGGTGTTGCAACACTCTTTCTCTGGGTATCTAGATCCCATCAATCAAAGGTGACTAAACCAACCAAGTGCCCGCACCACACGCAACATTGTCACGACCACCATACAACACACATCATTACTCGATCCACCAAGGATCTCCTATGGTTACTATTACCCCAAGTCACCCAATTAAGTTTACCAACTTGTTAATAAATTATGGAAGTGTACCTTAATCATCTTCTCTAATTATCTATATTAATTCATATTATTTCAATAATATCTCAAGTCAATTTTCATCTTTTTATTAGTATTATTAATTAATCCACTTAGTGGGAACTGATACTCGAGCCCGAGTATCGATATGGTACCCTTACGTATTGGTACTCACACGTGTATCGATACAAAAATAGCTTACTAGAAATCCTTAATTTCCACAAGAATCGATACGGGTTGAAACGTACTGATATGGTCCCCAATCGCATACTGGTACGGCCAAAGCTCATACCGATACCTAATTCACAGGTTTGTACCATTTCCTTGAATTACGATTTTACAACACTTTATTTGATCCCTAAAGCTTATAAAAGTTATTAGGGTTTGTTTACAAACGCATTTAATCAATTAATACTACTTACCGACTTCATGATCATTTATTTGAATATTACCAATTATTAGTCCATCTAGTATAATCTCCATCAAACATGCCAATTCTCATCTCAAGCACTCAAGAAAAAAGTATGTAAATCAACCAATCAGATAATTATACAAATATTCAACGACTCTATATGGTCTCTAAAGCTCATAAGAGTCTCGAAAATTCTCAAACTCACCAAGAATCTCAATATTTACCAAGTCTCGTAATACTAGTCTCAACACATGCTTATCTATCATCAACCTATTTTGCAACCACTAACAAGCAAGCCAATTATACTTGTGATGCTCATGAAGCATTTTGGAGTTCGAGGTGTACAAACCTTAAGCCAGAATCTGATTACTCCACTTGGTTAGATATCCGATCCGGAATAACCCTCATATAAAAACAAATACGAAAATATATTAATTTGCATGCATCCCTTATTCAATTCACAAAGTCAAATGTGTAAAAATAGCTTACTAGGTTTGAATTTGGCAAAATAGACTATGCCAATAGACTCAGAGTGTTGAGAAACCCCCACATAGGGTCCCCTAGAAAAAGTCAACGACTGGTCAACAACCTTAGTGATTTGGTGTGGCATTGGTGCATAGGAGGCTCGATGCACCCAAGTATATGATCTAGTGCATGCAGGTGCATTGTAGCGTCAGTGCACTTGCGCGGTGTGCTTCTGTGCAAGCGAGTGCACGCGCACTAGTGAGTATGGTTCGGTGTGGCACGGTGCACCGCAACATGGTGCGCATGCTTGGGCAGATCTATGCCCACCCTCACAGGTGGCGCGTGGTGGCACGTTGGGCATGCTCCGATGGTTGGACAACGACGGCGAGCTCTAGATCTGCTCTTCTCTAACCTGTGAGTCTCGTGGTGGCATCAATTTTTAGAGGAAGACGGCGGAGCACGATGTTTCTAACTAGGTTGAACCTTTCTTTCTTCTACCCTGGCAAAAGGTGACTGCTCTAGCGAGACGAGGACCACCATCGGGTTCCTCTCGAAAAGTTGAAGATGATGGCCATGACAACAAGATGAACGTGATGAAAACCCCCTTGAACATATCCCTCTCTAAAAACCCATTTACTCTTCCACTCTTTCTTCTCTCTCCCCCCTATCAAATTACTTTTTACTTTTTCCCTCTTTCCAACGTAATATCCCCCATTTTCTCATATCCTCATCCTTTTAAATTTCAAAGCTTCTTCCTCAAAATAATGGGCCCAACATAACCACTTCAACTTGGACTTCTAAAATAAAGGCCCATAACCTAGGTTCGAGACCCGATTTATTAACCTAAAAATCTGGGTCGTTACAGCCATCTTAGTTATTTTTTAGGTTCATGGTTTGTTTATTCTAGTGAACAATATTTAATTACATTACATTTCCCTATGATGTTTATAGACTTTGATTTATTTTTGATGTTAAATATTTCTACTTGATTTGTGCCGTAATTAAATTTCATGTTCTATTTTATTGAATAATGTTACACGTTAATTTTAGGTAGTACAGATTATAAAATGATATCTACAAATCAGTCAATCATAGTGACATTTGTGAAAAAATGTGTAATATCCCAAATCATGCCCTAGTTGTAATGTTAATTTGCATGTAATTTTAATTTGAGTATAAATATTTCTTAGAATGAGCTTTTGAGGCTTTAGGGATCGTATTGGAATGTTAAGCAAATTGAGAAGCCTAGTTTTAGAAGGCTTAATTGATCATATAACAAAATGGGGGGATTGCATGAAAAACAATCTAAATCTTTAAGGACATGGACACATGTCCATGTAAGATCAAGCATGAAAGTGAGTGGGGTGACTAGGCATGTGGAAAAGGAGAAGAAAGCCAACATTCATCATCATCATCTTCTCCCATAAGAAAAAAAATCGAGAAGAAATGGGGTATAGAGAGAGAAAGGAACTTAGACGAATGGTAGAGGTTTGAGTTGGTTCGAATAGGTTAATAAAAAGAAGAAATCTAATAAGAAAGGTAAACATCTTGCTTTCTTCTTTGTTTTGGTTTATGCATTCGAATAGAAGAGATTTGTATGTCCATGATTTTGAGTTGCCTTTGGTATTTTTGAGTTGGTTAGTAGAGGAATTGATGAATACATGGGCTGATTGATTATAAAAGGGTTTATTATACAAATGCATGTAGCCTTGCTTTGAGAAATTAGGTGAATCCATCAATGTTTAGAATCAATTGTGAAATGTAGGAGTCAATGTAAAAACTGTTATGTATAGAAGTAATTTTAGGGGCTGATCTTGATGTGAAAATGTATGATTAAGCCCATAACTGCCCTGTTTGAATATGTGTTACAATTGGTAAATTGATGAGCTTGAATAAGCAAGAAGATGTAAAATTTTAGGACTGGTTTGAGCTTAAGAGAATTAGGGGACTGTCATTGCTTAAAAAAGGGGCTGCTTATGTTCAACTAGATTCAGTTTTGTAATGAATGAAAAGGTTTTAATCTAAAAGAAGTTGAATGTGACTTTTAAGTAATATGATATGTTATGTTTTCATAGTTTGTTTGAAAGAAAACAAGGGAAATTGTTTAGACACTGAAATCTGCCCAGAAATTCTGTACTGGGCAGTAAGTTCAGTAAATCACTAGAAATTCTATAGATCGAATTAGAGAATCAAATTGATGTTTAAAGAACCTTATATGAATCTAGTTTCTTTTCAACAAACGGTGAACGATTTCGAATTGTATGTCAAAAGATATGAAGTTTTGAGTATAGGAATGTCAGAATTTGGACAACTAATTGTTCTAAAAATCTGCATTAGTAGTAACTTTGAAAATTTGCTATAAATTGTACTGGTTGAATTGGAAGCTATAATTTATATGGTTAGAAAGCTTATCCTGTCTAGTTTCATTTAAAACAAGCGAAACTGAATTTCGAGTTATATAACAGTTTATAGAGATGATTCTTTGGGGACAAAATAATCTGCCCGGTGGCAGAATTGGGCGTATCTTTAGACTAAAATCTGTATTAATTCATAAGGAGTAAAAATACAAGGCTTATATGGTTAGAAAGTTATTTGAATCAGTTTTCTAACTGTGTAAACATTTTGAAATTCTGACATACGGAATGGAAGATATAAATTTTTAATTGAATAGTGCATAGTGTGCCTGGCAGCAGCTCTATAGGTGACTTAAAATATCATTGAAAGCTTAAGAACAGAATTATAAAAGTAGAGGGGCTGAATTAATAAATTAAAACAGAGGAGTTTTAATTGATTCAAGTTCTGTTTGAACATAAATGAAAGTGTGAGGGCTGATTAGTAAATATGTAAGAGTATATGTATGAAACTGGGACTGTTTTTGTCATGAATCTAAAGGCTTGTGGACTGTTTAAAATGTGTAATTTGTTTCATAAAATTATATGTAAAATTCTGCTTGTTAAAGGACTGAATCGCGTTAAAGTAAATGTAAATGGGCTGTTTTAAGCATAATTATTTATGTGATTATGAGTATAGGGCTGTTTAGGACAGTTGTGAGGTTGGTTGGACTGCTTGAATGTATATATGTACGTTTGGGGGCTGTTTGTAAGCTGATTGATTTTGGATGGATTGTAATGTTTTGTTATTTTTACTTGAGGTATATATCATGATTCAATTGACTAGAAGATAAGAGTTAAAGGAAGCTAGGAGTAATTGTGGTTTAGGTATTCCATAGCTTTGGAATATAAGGTGAGTGTAGTTTATGCATTCAAGGTAACATGGTGTCATCTTGATTCTTGTTTTATTGAATATTATGTTGAAGTTCATATTCATGAAAGCATTGGCTCATTTAGAGCACATAGGTTGGAACATGTCATGGCAACATCTAAGTAGATTTCACGGTTAAGAGATGCACGCATATTCATCATGAATGTAATGCATACCAAGTTTTGATACGTTGTTATTGTTAAATTAAATTAAATAAGTTTTGTCTTGATTTTGATTTGAATCTTAAACTTCTTATATCTTAAGACACTAAGAAATGTTCTCAAGCCTTAAAGCTAACCTCTATGAATCAAATTGTCTCTTTGATGCCATAAGATATCATAAACATTGACATTGGAGCATAAAGCTCACTTTCCATAATACAACTGTTAAAGTATAAAATGTATAAGTTGCCTATACAATGGAAGCCCTTAGACACATTGGTATGATGCGTGGTATACTTTTTGGGACTGCAGTCCATGAGCTACGGCTCAGAGGACGCCCCATTTATATGTGATATGTATATTGGCGATAGTAGGAGGTAACGGGGGAGATGTACGGAGATTGACTACAGCTTGGTTCGATAGTTGAGAAGTTAGGATTGTTATGTTTCCGATACTAGCCATTGCTATGTACTTTGGGCTGTGTATTGCTTGGACCATTACAGTCAAACATGGACCAATGTTATTCATGACCAAATGTGATCCAAGGCGAACTATGTAAAAGACATGAACTTATAAGAAAACAAACAAGGGTTACAAAAGAACCTTGAATGTGTTATGGAATCTTAAAAAGATTCTTGGTGAGCATGAACCACGAAAAGGCTCTTGGTGGGCATGAACCTTGATAAGGCTATTTGTGAGAAAAAATAAACCCAGTCTAATCCTTGAAAGGAATTTTGAATAGAGTATGAAATATCATAAACTCAGAATAAGGTTTTTAACAATAATAACGTTAATGCTTAAACTAGCAAAACTATAATGTAATCATATGTTAGAATTTCTTTGATGTCTAATAAATATCTTGAATGTTATGTTTGCTTTTTGACATTACTACCTCACTTAGGCTATATAAGCCTAATGCACTCATTCTCATGCATTTTAGGTCGATTAAAGCCTATGTGTTTCAATCGTGTTTGGGTTACAAGTCTTTGCTCAAGAATCAAGTAGAGCTTAGATTCTTTCTTAGTTAGCATACTCCTAGAATAGTGGCACAAGGTTCTAGTTGATGCATGTAATGCGTCCTTTGACATGTATAGTCTTTAAATGTCTTATGTTATATGTATATGAAGTTGTATTTATAGAATTTGATTGGTTTCTTGGAGTTAAAGCTATGTAAGTTGATGTATGATCAATAAGTTAATGATGGGATGTTGTTATAAGGTTTGAAAGTTGATTTGCAGGATGAACCATGTGTTAAGGATGATTGAATGTTTACTTGACTATCAAGTAACGGGGATTGTAAATGACATTTGTTTTACCTTGTTTATTCATAAAGAGGCATTTCCATTATTATTTTTAGTTACAATTCTACGTGCATAAATAAGCTGAATTATAATAAAGTCCTTAGAATAATATGGTTATTCTAAAATGTCCTTAGTCGAGTGTTATTGTGAGCATGGACAACAATAATGCATTAAGACTAATATGTAGTTGATTGATGACAAAGTGTTGTCATTGACACGGAGATGTCAAAATGAATACATAAGTATGTGTTAGAGAATGACATACTGGACTGACCCGCTATGAGCATGTTTCTTGGATTATTATGTGACAGTCACAACATTGCTCATAGTGATAACTACATGTATGATCCTTAAACTAGAGATCATCATTATTTTAACATCGTGAGTGACATATTTTGATACGATCAAACATGTGTCATAACTGACTAATCTATAAAGACTGATATTGGATATGTCACAATCTATGTAGTGGAATATGGTTGATCAAGATAGGATTTGTCCCTCCTACATAATAGGAGTAATATCGTAGGCCACTTGATTGAGTAAGACTAGAAATGCATGGCCATTCTTGAATAAGTTGATATGAGATATCATAGTTATTTGTTTATAATAGTCTACTCAAGATATCAAGAAGAATTAGATGGACTATACAAGTGTGACTGTTCCAAGACTTGTGTCCAAACTAGATATAAAAGACAAAAGGATGTAAAACATAAATAGAGTTAATCACGAAAATGTTATGTCGAATCATGATTTCTTGTAACTTAGGTGACAATGACATATTGCTAGAGGTCACTCATTGTTTGTAATATTAGAAATGTTCTAATATTTAGTACTAACGTTACTTGAACCTACATGGTCACACCCACAATTGAAATGAGCATATATTAAACGAATTATATATGTACAAATTTGTTGTACATGGATTTAGTTAAATTAATATATATTTGATATATATAATTTAACTATTGGGTAAATATTAAAAGAAAAATAATTATTGTAATCATGACTCTTTTAATATATAAATAATATAATTCGATTTAAATCAATATATATATATATTGATATCCTAGTTGAGTTGAATTGAGATTATATATATTTAATATATATTGAAATCCTAATTAAAGTTGAATTGAGATTATATATACTTAATATATATATTGAAATCCTAATTAAAGTTGAATTGGGATTATATATATTTAATATATATATATATATATATATTGAAACCCTAATTAAGTTGAATTGGGATTATATATTTAGTATATATAAATATATTGAAATCCTAATTAAGTTGAATTGGGATTATATATATATATATATTTATTATATATATATATATTAAAATCCTAATTAAAGTTAAATTGAGATTATATATATTTAATATATATATATTGAAATCGTAATCTGAGTTGAATTAGGATTACAAAGGCTATATAAAGGCATGAGAGATCTAGCAATCATTAATGCTTTTTGGGAAAATCCCTCTAAATAGTTTAGAGAGTTTTTATATGTATGTTCCCTTCTAAATGGATTAGAGAGTTTTTATATACTCGTTTCAACTTGGTGAACTACGTAGAGGTCGGAGCGTTATTGTTGTGGCTTAAGAATCGACATCGTGGAATCGTGATTGAATATCTATCTCCTTCAAACTTATAATTCTAGATTTTAAATAGGTAATTCTTCACCCTTATTCACCCTGATTTGTTCCTCGTACATGGATCTCTGGTGGTAATCGCTGGATAGTTTTTCTGCTACGCCATGGGGTGTACCGGCGTGACCCAATAGTGGCATCAGAGCCACTTGTACAATACGGATTCGAGTTTTAATTACTTGGTGATGTAATTGTATGAGATACATGTTATTTTTTATTTATTTAGCGAATATATGATATTTGTACGAGCAAATCTATTCAATCACGATTAATCTATTAATCCAATTAAAAGATGTTCTTAAGATTGATGATTAAGAGTTAATCATCAGGATCTTTGTCGATAGGTTTTAAAATATTGTATGTTAATTGTTAACATATTCAATATGGAGTTTTAAGGTTTTAGATGTTAAGTGTTAACATACGCGAGTTATAGTTATATATTAGACTAATGGTTAGTTTATAGATTTTGTGCAAGGAAGTAACAAGAGTTGTTCCAGTAAAACCTCGTAGATTTTGAAATCCTGAAAAAAAATGCGATAATATTGATGAAAGTTACCAAATCGTGAGATTTTTACACATCAATTAAGATGTTGATCTTAAAAAAATCACCACCGCTGACCGGGCAAGGGTAACCCTGCTAGCAGCTACAAGCCTGCCGAAACCCTACAAGGGGGCTCGACCCCTGTGTAGGAACAATCTAGAAAGACCTCAATTACAAACATCGTCGTTACTATGTTTGTTTATGCACAGTGTTTGGAATGCATGGTTATAGCCTAATAGCCCATTTAGTTTTATTTATAAGGTTTGATAAATATAGCCTACTTGTCGTGTCTTTCTCTACTTCTATTGTAATTCTCTTCTCATCTTACTCCCTGAAATGTAAAACGAGTTTCTAAAATTGTAATCTATATGAAGAAGCATGGACAAGAGGAACAAAAGTGTGGGCCCATAGAAAGATGCTTGAGAAGTGCTTTATCCTTAGAATAATTTGGTTCTCCCATTGGCTTGGGATGGGCCACCTTAGGATATGGGCTATAACTATTGCATTCATATTTACTGCTTTTCATGTATATGATAAAATGAATGTATGAGATGCATGTTAGTTAATTGATAAGATCAAATGTTAAATGGCGAGATAATATTCACAAAAACCCTCCATATTTAATTAAAATTAGTCATCCAATATTAGCCCTCATTAAAACCTCGATCGATACTATGTAGGTTTTGCCAAAGCAAAATACTTAGATCTATCTTGGTTAAACTCGAAGAATAAGCAAGTGATATTCAGTGGTAGTAATATTGGTTAAACTAGGTTTTTCTAATAAGATTAGAAACCTAAAGACTAATGATTGTTCAAGAACTTTGGTGATTGGAAAACAATACGAAAGTGCATGTCTAGGATTGGTTCTTTGAAAGACTTGATATTTAAGCGTGCCCAGTACACCACCTCTCTTTTCATAAGTTACCTACCTGGTGAACTGTTCATTATTGTTCTTTCTATTATACCATATGAACTTTTGTTTTGGATATATAGTTGTTCATCAAATATAGGAATTACATGAGATGTAATTAGTAAGTGTTACTTACCTAAATAATTGAATTCTAGGAGTCAAGCCAAAGCTGACTTAGAATGAAATGAAACATGAATCCTTACCCACTAGAAATACTTTTAGCAAGTTTTTCGATTTTAAGGGTTTTTAATAGTGGGAATGTTATTACTTTGTAAACATGATAAATAGGTACTTATAAAAGCATATTTTATTGTTGTAGACTTATTATACAAATTTGTTATCATTGTGATCGGTCCTTGAGAAGGACAAGTTGAACGGTGTAAACTACCTTGACTGGTCACTGGAAGGAAAAATGTTTCCATTAGTAACAAGACATGTCATTGTAAAAGGAACTGCCCCATTTATCTTGAAAAGTCAAGAAGGCAAATGAAAGCAGAGCGTCCGCCTTGAATATTTATGTTATTGATATTAATTTATCAACACCTACTTCTTGGGTGTTAGATACCAGTTGTGGTTCTCATATTTGTACATTTGTATAAGGACTACAAAAGAGTAGAAATCTGAGAAAGGAAGAGGTGGACCTATGGTTTGGTAATGGAGCAAAAGTTGTTGCATTAGTTATAGGAACATATACTTTATCGTTGCCTAGTGGACTTAATTTATGTTTAGAGGATTATTATTTTGTGTCTAGTTTGACTAAAATAAATCATTTCGATTTCTTGTTTAGACAAGATTGGTTTTGAGATAATTATTAAGAATAATTGTTGTTCTTTTATCTCGATAACATTTTCTATGGTGTGACACAATTAATAAATGACCTCTATATTTTGAATCAAGAGAATTCCATTTACAACATAAATACGAAAAGATCAAAACAAATGACTCTAATCAAACTCATCTTTGACATTGTCACTTGGGTCACATAAGTGAAAAACGTATTTCAAAGCTTCATAAAGATGAATTTTTGGATTCATTTGTTTTCGAACAACTTGATGTATGCGAGCATTGATTATTGGGAAAGATGAAAAAAGCTATTTTTAATGGTAAAAGTAATCGAGCAAGTGATTTATTGGGATTAATACATAGTGATGTATGTGGACCAATGAATACAAATGCCAAAAAAAGGTTTTCAATACTTTATTACTTTCATAGATGAATTCAGTAGAAATGGGTACATTTACCTAATGCATCATAAATCTAAAGCCCTTGAAAAGTTCAAGGATTTAAAAATGAAGTATAAAACCAACTAGGAAAAAGCATCAAGGCTCTTCGATCAGATCGAAAAGGAGAATACTTAAGCTTGGAGTTTGGTGACGTTCTTAAGGAATGTGGAATTGTCTTACACCTCATGGTACTCCACAATGGAATGGAGTTTATGAAAAAAAAGAAAGCAAACACTGTTAGACATGGTTCAATCAATGATGAGTCACGCTAATCTTCTAGTTTCTTTTTTCGACATACGCTAAAAATTTCTTCTTTCACACTAAATTGTATTCAATCTAAATCAGTTCAAAAGACACCATATGAGATATAGATTGAGAAACGTCCTAGTATGTCTTTTATGAAAATTTGGGGATGCGAAACTTATGTTAAACATAAGTTGTCTACAAATCTTAAACCCAAATCTCATAAATGTAATTTTGTGGGTTATCCTAAAGAGACAAAAGGATATTATTTCTACAATCCTACCGAGAACAAAGTGTTTGTTGCTCAAACATGAATCTTCCTAGAAAGATAGTTTGTTTTCCGAAAAGGAAGTGGGAGAAATATTGAACTCAATAAAATTTGAGGTCAACCGCATATCATTGAACAAGAGATTGAATAACAACAAGTTCCACAAGTTGTTGAGGAACATTCAACAGTTTTGAAAACACAGCCACTGCGAAGATCTTTAAAAGAATGCATACGCCTGGGAAATATGGATTTCTTGTCACATTGCATGGTGATGTTCTCTTCATGGATCAAGATGAGCCTAGAACTTATCAAGAAGTAGTGACGTGCCCAGACTCTGAGAAATGGCTAGAGGCCATGAAATTCGAGATGGATTCCATGTTAGAAAACCAAGTTTGGACCTTGGTAGACCCACCTCTAGGGGTTAAGCCCATAGGGTGCAAATGGGTTTTCAAAAAGAAAACTGACATGGATGGTAATGTACAAGCATATAAAGTGCGATTAGTCGCTAAGGGTTTTGGTCAAATTCATGGAATAAACTATGATGAAACCTTTTCACTTGTTGCTATGTTTAAATCCATCCGAATCTTACTTGTGATAGTTGCATCTTATGATTATGTGATATGGAAAATGGACGATAAAACCGCTTTGATTAATAGAAAACTAGATGAGGATGTGTACATGACATAACCTGAAGGTTTTGTCGATCCAAAAGATGGTGAAAAAATATGCAAGCTACAAAGGTCCATTTATGGATTCAAGTAAGCTTCTCGAAGTTGGAATCTTCGTTTTAACGATGCAATCAAAGAGTTTGATTTTATCAAAAATGAAGATGAGTCATGTGTTTTCAAGAAAATTAGTGGGAACCCTGTCATATTCTTGGTAATGTATGTGGATGACATACTGATAATAGGAAATGACATATCTAGCTTACAGTTTGTGAAAACTTGGTTAAGAAAATGTTTTTCCATGAAAAACTTAGGTGAGGAAACATACATATTAGGAGTCAAGATCTATAGAGATAGATCAAGATGACTTCTAGGACTGAGTCAAAATACATACATAGAAGAAGCACTGAAAAGATTCAGTATGGAAGAATCCAAAAAAAAAGGGTTCTTACCTATAAGACATGAAATTTCACTCTCGAAGGAAATGTGTCCTTCAACATCTTAAGAAATAGAGCAAATGAGTAAGATTCCATATGCTTCAGCAACTGGATCTATCATGTATTCCATGTTATGTACTCGTCTAAATGTATCACACACTTTAAGTGTGACAAGTCGATACCAGGTAGATCCCGGTGAAGGTCACTGGGTCATAATTAAAAACATCCTTAAGTACTTAAGAAGAACTAATGATACATTCCTTATATATGGAGGTGAGGGAGAGCTAAGTATAAAAGGTTATACTGATGCCAGCTTTCAAACTGATAAGGATGATTCACGATCACAATCGAGTTTTGTGTTATGCCTTAATGGAGGTGCTATGAGCTAGAAAGGTTCAAAGCAAGATACAATAGTTGATTCTACAACAGAGGCCGAGTATATTGTAGCATGCGATGCTGCAAAAGAGGGTGTTAGGATCAAGAAGTTCATATCTAAACCAGGGGTTGTGCCAAGCATTTCGAATACTATAGATCTACGTTGTGATAACAACAGGGCTATCGCACAAGCAAAGGAACCCATATCTCACCAATGATCCAAACACTTACCTAGGCGTTATCATCTCATTCGAGAAATCATAGATCGAGGAGATGTGGAAATATGTAGGGTACCAACAAATAATAACATTGCCGATCCACTGATAAAGCCTCTGACGCAGCAGAAGCATGATCGTCACACTAAGTCACTTGGTATTATATACATTAGTGATTGGTTTAGTGCTAGTGGGAAATTGTTAGAGTATGCCCAAAGACCAATCATAAGATGATTGTAAATGACATTTTGTTTACCTTGTTTATTCATAAAGAGGCATTGCCATTATTATTTGCAGTTACAATTCTATGTGTATAAATAAACTGAATTATAATAAAGTCCTTAGAATAATATGGTTATTCTAAAATGTCCTTAGTCGAGTATATTGTGAGCATGGAAAACAATAATGCATTAAGACTAATATATAGTTAATTAATGACAAAGTGTTTTCATTAACATGGAGATGTCAAAATCAATACATAAGTATGTGTTAGAGAACGACATATTGGACTGACCCGCTATGAGCATGTTTCTTGGATTATTATGTAACAGTCACAACATTGCTCATAGTGATAACTACATGTATGATCCTCATACTTGAGATCATCATTATTTCAACATCGTGAGTGACATATTTTGATACGGTCAAGCGTGTGTCGTAACTGACTACACTATAAAGACTGATATTGGACATGTCACAATCTTTGTAGTGGAATATGGTTGATCAAGATAGGATTTGTCCCTCCTACATAATAGGAGTAATATCGTAGGCCACTTGATTGAGTGAGACTAGAAATGCATGGCCATGCTCGAATAATTTGATATGAGATATCATAGTTATTCGTTTATAATAATCTACTCAAGATATCAAGAAACATTAGATGGACTATACAAGTGTGACTGTTCCAAGACTTGTGTCCAATCTAGATATAAAGGACAAAAGGATGTAATATATAAATAGAGTTAATCACAAAAATGTTATATCGAATCATGATTTCTTGTAACTTAGGTGACAATGACATATTGCTAGATATCACTCATTGTTTGTAATATTAGAAATGTTCTAATATTTACTACTAACATTACATGAACCTACAGGGTCACACCCGCAGTTGAAATGAGCATATATTAAACGAATTATATATGTTCAAATTTGTTGTACACGGATTTAGTTAAATTAATATATATTTGATATATATAATTTAACTATTGGGTAAATATTAAAAGAAAAATAATTATTGTAATTATGACTCTTTTAATATATAAATAATATAATTCGATTTAAATCAATATATATATTAAAATCCTAGTTAAGTTGAATTGGGATTATATATATTTAATATATATATATATTGAAATCCTAATTAAAGTTGAATTGAGATTATATATATTTAATATATATTGAAATCGTAATTAAAATTGAATTGGGATTATATTTATTTAATATATATATATTAAAATCCTAATTAAGTTGAATTGGGATTATATATATATATATTTAAATCCTACTTAAGTTAAATTGGGATTATTATATTTATTTAATATATATATTAAAATCCTAATTAAAGTTAAACTGGGATTATATATATTTAATATATATATTGAAATCCTAATCTGAGTTGAATTAGGATTACAAAGGCTATATAAAGGCATGAGAGATCTTGCAGTCATTAATGCTTTTTGGGAAAAACCCTCTAAATAGTTTAAAGAATTTTTATATGCTTGTTCCCTTCTAAATGGTTTAGAGAGTTTTTATATACTCGTTTCAACTGGGTGAACTACATAGAGGTCGGAGCGTTATTGTTGCAGCTTAATAATCGGCATCATGGAATCGTGATTGAATATCTATCTCCTCCAAACTCAGAATTCTAGATTTTAAACAGGTAATTCTTCACCCTTATTCACCCCGATTCGTTCCTCGTACATGGATCTCTGGTGGCAATCGCAGGATAATTTTTCTGCTGCGCCATAGGGTGTACCGGCGTGACCCAACATGTAATGCGTCCTTTGACATGTATAGTCTTTAAATGTCTTATGTTATATGTATATGAAGTTGTATTTATAGAATTTGATTGGTTGCTTGGAGTTAAATCTATGTAAGTTGATGTATGATCAATAAGTTAATGATGGAATGTTGCTATAAGGTTCGAAAGTTGATTTGTAGGATGAACTATGTGTTAAGGATGATTGAATGTTTACTTGACTATTAAGTAAAGAGGATGTGTTAAATTGAATAATAATAGTAACTTGGGATTTAAGACATATATGGAATGTCTTACTAATATGTTTTAGACAATTGATGTTTTATGACACAAATAAGGACTTATATGAGTACCTTATGGCATAAATTTGTTGGTTCCAATAACCTTAGTTTGGTCATTATAGTCGTTTATTGTTAAAAAGATCAATAAGTTATTTATATATTTTTGTGAATTTGATATCTTATATATATTTGTGATTTGGTGATTAAAAAGAAACCATGCATGATAGCTTGTCAAGGAAGAGCTTAGTTGGTTAGAAATTATTTTAGTTTGAATGTGTGCATTAGGTGTTTTGTGATCACCCTTTTTGGTTATGAAACAATGAATACATCCTTAAATTCATGCTATGGTAACCGATTTAACATGTCTCATAGAAGTTGGCCAACTACCTCAATGAAGTTTACATCCACTATCTTAGCTAGCACACTAATGATTTCAAAAATTCACAAATTTGTTTTTCCTTTTAGGAGAAGGAGATAACCTTACACTTATCACCTAGACTTATACCCCCAAAGTCTAGTGAACCCTGTCCTAAAATTTGATACAAATGAACAAACTAAGAAATCCCTCAAGAAATATGTTTGTAGAAAATTAAGATCACTAAAACCCCAAACACATGACAAATAAAGATTACACGGAAAACTCTCTCAAGTGTTTACAAGAAATTTTGCAATGAAGCTCAAATAGACTTTTGGATTTGATTGAATGTTTTGGAATAATTGTCTTGTTATTGAAGAAGTTTTGGAGATATGTTTTTATACCATATTATTGATTTCTAACCGTTTGGATTGTTGGATACTTGATTATAGCCCTTGGGAGGTGTTTTTCTCGCATTAAATGTTGTTTGACAATTGTTGGTATCGGTACTCGAAGAGTCATATCGATGCTTGTTCAAAAATAGAAATAGTCGTTGTCTAATACAGAGCATAACGGTACTCAAACTGGGCCTATCAATACGGGACATACTGTAAGCTCACTGAAAAATTTTAAAACGGGGAATACTGGTACTCAAAGGTATTGTACCGGTACTGAGTTGACTCAACATCGGTACTGAGAGCAGTACCAACACTGAAAGAGCTTACTAGATTTTAAAAAGCAAATTCATACCGGTATGCATTCAAGCCGTAACGGTACTCAATGGCCAAAAAGGCTTTTTGAGTACTTTTTAAACTTGTAAAACTATTTCGAAAACTTATCAAATGACTTGGATAAAATTTGACTACTAAAACACTTCATTTGATCAATTTGCTCTTGTCAACTCCGTATTTGTGAGTTATTTCAAGACTTAAATATTTATTTAAAATGTTTTGAATATTAAAACTTTTGTTATATCAAAACCAAGATACATTAATTCAACAATAAGCTTTGAACAAGTTCAAGCATTGCTCAAACAATCATTATTCCTACGGAGGACCTTAATGAACATGTGAAGTTGATGCTTGGAATCGTATTGTAACCTTTTGCCATTAGTCTTGCTTCGTCTCTAGGTTCTTGGACTTTCTAAGTCTCATTTTTCTTTTGAAAAACGCATTTACCACAAACAACCCTTTTAAAATTAAGAAGCTTCGCTGGGTTCCGTGTAATGTTCTGGTACACTGATTCCATTTATTTTTTCACAACAAACATATGTTTGCTTTCACCTTCACGAAAAACTACCTCAGTATAAGCCGATGGCGTTCGACTTGGATCTACATCCCCTAACACGTTCAATACATTAGTCACTAGATCAACCTCTACATACATATGTGGATATTTAATATCCCTTCTAGGTATGTCCACCAGAATAGAATATTGTGGTTATATCTGGGTTAGAGGAGTTTATGGTAGAGGAGTAAGGCTCTACCATGATGTACTATTCTACGAAGATAAGTATGGTATATATCGTGTCTTTAATCTATCATACGAAGTTGACTCTGCATCTCTGGCCTATTTTGTGAAGATGTCTTTGACACACTCTTTGCATCTAAACAAATTTGCAAAGATGTCTCCATCGAAGATCTTGTAGAAACCTGAAGCTCCACCTTCTTTAGAGATGTATTTAGTTTATATTGGTCTTGATTGGTTGACTTTTTGAGGGGCGATGGTCGTAACATAACAATCTCATCAAAAGTAACATTTATACTAAAAAGAATTTTCTAGTCATTGAACACTATAGCTTATACCCTTTTACACCAACTTTGAAACCCAAGAAAACAAATTTAATGGACATCGACTCCAATTTCCCATTATCAACAACATACGTGGGGACTACAAAACATCTTTATGTCAGTACAATCTGGAGGACTTTCGAACCATACCTCATGAAAAGCCTTCTTCTCAATGCCAATTGATGGAGACCTG
Source organism: Hibiscus mutabilis (assembly GCA_019671005.1). NCBI lineage: Eukaryota > Viridiplantae > Streptophyta > Magnoliopsida > Malvales > Malvaceae > Hibiscus > Hibiscus mutabilis. The sequence continues at coordinate 18,469,803 of CM033717.1, read as the reverse complement.
TTAATTAATAAACATAGTGTGGAGGAAACTTCTGCCCAAAAAGTGTAGAGTGAAAAATCAATTGATAGAGGCCAAGATGGGGTTAATTGACAAATTAAAATTTGTTTGAAACTAATTGCAAAAGAAAGAAATTTCCAATGATATTTAGAGTGACCCAACTCCCTTAACAGATTTTATATCCATTACCTTAGTTATTGCACTAAGAATTTCACAAATCCACTAATTTGTCTTTCTTTTTAGGAGAAGGGGATAACCTTACACAATTCAACAAGATTTATACCCAAAATCTTGTGAACCATTTTCCAAAATTTAATACAAATGAGAAAACTATGAAACCCTCAAAAGGAAATTGTTTGCAATACTTAAGCTCACTAAGTTCCCAAACACTTGATAATCAAAGGTTACAATTAAAGCTCACACAAGTGTTTTACAATAAATATGACAATATCAATCTAAAATGTTTTGAGATTTGATTTAATGTTTTTTGAATGTTGTCTTATTGTTGAAGAACCTCTGAAGACTTGATTTTATACCCTCTCATTGATTTTCAACCGTTGTCGTTATTAGAATCATAGTTATAGTCATTGTAGGGAGTTTTTCCTACATTAAATGCACTTCTAAAATAGTGGGTATCGGTACTCGAGCTACAATATCGGTACTTGCTCAAAATAGAAATAATCATTATCTAATAAGGGCATACCAGTACTCGAACAAGTAGTATTAGTATGAAGTAAGGGGTACCGATACTGATGGGCATACCAATACTGAAATAGCTCACTGGAATTTTGACAAAGCTTAGGGTATCGATACACTAAGTATTGTACCGATACTCATTTTGTGTTTTTGAAACTTAGCTCGAGGGCGTATCTCTATGCTATGTACCGTACTAGTACTGTATAAGCATTAATTATTTTTAATTTAATGTCTGTACTGGTACTCAAAGGGCCGTACCGATACTTTATGCCCAAAATTATCTTTTTAATACCTTTTAACTTAAAGAGCATTTAGAAATAAGTTTGTATTGACTTAAAATAATTTGACTTATTAAAATAAGTCAATTTTTATTAAAACCTTTGTCAACTTAAAATATTGTGAGCTTTTTCAATTTACCTTAAAATTTTATTTAAGAATAATTTAACACTTTTAAATGTTTGTTATGTCAAAATCAAATACTATTGGTTTAAAAAGCTCCCTTTTTTGATGTAACAAAACCAAATAAAATTTTAAAACCCCCATTTGTTTTTACAACTCACTTCTCCCCTTTCAGTTATGTCAAAATCAATGATCATAATGAGAAACAAGTACAACACATAAAACTCCAAAAATAAAACATTAGTTTATTCAACTAGAAATATACAAAGTATCAATGCATAATATCCAAGTCATAGAAATAGAAATGAAATACACAACATAGGTGTAAAAACATAAACTGGAAATAAAAAATAAGCAATAAGTCTAAAACCAAATATAATAAGCAATAAGTCCAAATATATGATATGCATGAAGAAACTAATAGAAATTAGATAGCTAAAGAAGCATCATCATCATCATCACCTCCACCAATACCATGAGTTCTCAACTCATGGTGGAATCCGATAAGAGAGTTCTCGATGCTAGAGATTCGGGTCTCGAACTGTGTCTCCATAGAGGTGAGCCTAGAATCAAGAGTGGCAAACTTCCCATCAAGATATGCGATCAAAGCATCCTAGGAAGAATGAAAAATCGGTAAGGCAGGAGGTGGCTCTACATGAGTAGCCAGAGCATCATCGTCATCATCATCATCATCTCCACCAACGACATTTAGATCTCTCAACCATTCTCCATTGTTAAAATGAAATATGCTCTTACAAAGAAACTTGGCATTGATAGGGTCGGTAAAAGAAGATAGAAGATCAACAGAATAGTCAATGTTTTCCTTTAAGAAAAGATGACTTAAGACACAACCATAGGAAAAAAAGATTTGATGATCTTGATTCGATGGTGATTAACGGTGTGGACAATCTCAACAAAGATAATTTGGGAAAGGTTGATTCTAACACCCTTATGAAAATAGTGAAGCCAAAAGCATTAACATTACGGATGAATGACCATTTCCACCGAATGGTCGAAACCACCAAGTGACTACAAGAAGAAGGAAATGATCGTAGGGATCAAGAACGATCACTAAGGAACATGAGGTATGGGTGGAAGGGAATTGGGTCTCATCATCTACACCCTCACCATCAAGACCTAAGTGAGTTGCAATAGTAGCCGTATCAAGAATGATGTTCTTACCCATGAGGTAAGACTCAATGACAATGGTCTTGGTTTTATCGGCACTAATGAGACACCTAGCATCAGAATAAAAAAAAGTCCAAACAAGGGTTTTATAGACAACGGGTTGAATGGTATGCATATCAATGAACTTCCATTGCCTAAGCAAATCTAGATAATGGAATTTAAATGCTTTGAAACACATATACTCAAAATCCACAACTCGCTCACGATGGATACTGAAATTTGGTAAAACTTAAAATTAGCGAGTTGGTTTTGATGACCTCATTCATTTATGCTTTTTGAGTACATGGTCATGAAATTTGGTTGAGGAATGTTACGATAAGCATTAGATGAATCAATCCTAAGTCTTTTAGCTTTGGGAGCCATCTTAAAAATAAAAGGATTTAGGATTTAAAACACCTAATTTGTTTCTAGACGCAACTCAAAACTAAGAATTACCTCACGCAAAAAGTTCAAGGTAAAAAAATATTTGTATATTTATTTTAAACATTTTTTATACATATAAAGAGTATAGTTTTAATCTTATAATAGTTTATATATATAATTATGGATCCTAAAAAATTTATACAAGTGTGTAATATATATAATTAAAAAAATTCAAATATTTATATACAAAAAGTTAGTAAATATAAAGAAATACATACAATGTATGTCCTAAAAACTAGATTCAAACCTAATAAACTAGGAACAAGAGCAAGCAAATTAAAAAAAATAAAGAAAATTGGAGTTTACCTTGAAAGATGGGTGAATTGATGGATGAGATGATAATTTTGCACTAAATTGATTAAGAGGAGGATGGGTTCCATATTTAGATGAAGAAACACAACCAAATTTGACAAATTTTGATGAAAAAATGACAAATTTTGGTTTAAAATAGGGATAAAAGACTAGTTTTAGGGTTAGGTTATTTGAAAATTAGGGAAAACTGATATAACGACCCTATATATAGCCTATCAACCTCACATATTGGTAAGATATATGCACGTTTCGGTGCCATTCATATCGGTATCATTACTAATTCCCCCGAAGAACACCATACTGGTACTAGACGAGCAGTATCAATACTCTCTGCACCAAATGGTCACGTTTGGCAGCAAAGTACCTAAAACATCACCAGAAAGATTCCAAATGTATGTGTATATGAGAATACAAACTCACCCTAACTTTTGGAATGCAAGGACCAAGAAATTACTCAAAGCATGGATCTCACACAAATTCAAGCAAGCGTAAAAAATATAAAAGACACTAAAGTTTAAGGAAGTATGGTAAGACCTAGTACCCTTTTAAGAGTCCAAAAGTGTTGCTTATCTAAAGGTTTCGTAAAAATATCCATTGCTAGATGCAATGTATCTACAAATTCTAGAACTACATCTTCTTTTAAGACGTGATCTCTAATAAAAAGATATCTTATTTCAATATGTTTGGTTTTAGAATGTTGGATGTGATTCTTAGTTAAAAAAATAACTTAAGTGTTGTTATACTTAATGGGAATGATACCAACATCAATTCCATAGTCTAAAAGTTGTTCCATTTATAAAACCCGAGCGCAACAACTACTGGCCAAACTATATTCCTCATTGGTGGTTGATAATGCTACATTATTTTGCTTCTTTGAAAACCATGAAATAAGCATGTTTCCTAGGAATTGACAAGTACCGAAGGTGATTTTTCTATTTATCTTAACACCTCCATAATTCGCATCCAAGTAAGCATGCAAACTAAAATAGCTTACTAGAAGTTTGACAAAGCTTTAGGTATCGATACGCTAAGTACCGTACTAGTACTCACTGTGTATTTTTTTAAAATTAGCTCTAGGGAATATCAATACGCTACGTTTTATACTGGTACTGTTTGAGCATTCGTTGTTTTTAATTTAAAGCTTGTACTTGTACACAAAGGGCCGTATTGGTACTGTATGCGCAAAATTGTCGTTTGAGTTCCTTTTATTTAAAGAACATTTAGAAATATGTTTGAATTGATTTAAATAATTTGGCTTATCAAAACAAGTTATTTTTTTATTAAAAGATTTTTCAACATAAAATTTTGTTAGTTATTTCAATTTACCTTAAAAATTTGTTTAATTTAACACTTTGAAATGTTTGCTATGTAACCCCCTCGACCAGCCTAGTCGCAAGACCAAACCGAACGAGCTACATTAGATTTGCCGAAGCAAACCGCGAAGATTTAACTACAATTTGTTTTCTTTCATATTATCTAGACACAATATTATAACCTATGGTGAGTGATTAGGCAGCGGGTGAAAACTCAACTCAATCGGGCATCGGAACGACATCTAATTGCACTCAATTACAATTTAGGGACAAAATTGCAATTCTAGGAAATTAGAGGGAATTATACTATTTTGAGTTTACCAATATTTAATTAAGTCCATTTAAAACATAAATATGAAACTTTATCTCAAACTGAGCTCGTTTGCATCATCAATTAAGCATTGCCAAAATTTAGGGATCAAAACATAAAACTACAAAACTATAAGGACTTACTTAAAATTAGATTTACCAAACCTCAATTAGTTAGGTTCCATGCATACATGTCAAATTTCAGCTTAAAATGATAATCCAAACTCATCCAATTGCATACATAACAACTATAGACAAAAATATAACTTTTGAAACTATTTTACAACATAACGGATGGGTCACCGCGATAAATATCGAAACCATTCAAGGTTGTTTTGAAACCTGCACTCTAGTAACCAAAATTGGCTTGCTAGTTTCAAAACCTAGGGGCTAGTTTCGAAACCTGCCTGGAGCAAAATGCCCCATGGTTTCAAAACCTACTGCCAGGTTTCGAAACCTGCATATAGGATTATAAAATCTACACATTCGAAACACTTTAGAGCCTCCCTAAACACATACGAATTAACCCTCAAACATCATTTAACACCAAGCATCATACCACAACAACATACAAACTTCATATCAACCAAAGACCTCTCCAATACAATAGCATAGGCATTACGACAACAAAGGTAGTCCTATAGGCATAATTTCTACCCAACATGCTTATATTTCCACAAAGCCCCAAATCAAAGCTTAAATCATCATGCCAAACAATCACAAAACTTATAAGGCCTTTTACGACTCCAAAATAACAACATAAACTTGCACAAACAGGGAGTTTAACAAAACACACTCCAAACAACAATGAACCCCATTGCCTTTATTACTACAAGTCTAGCTTGAAACCATACTTCCTCATTATTCAAGTCCTTGGATTTTCCCATCTCTTGATAGCTACCTCCAACCTTTAATTCTCTGCATTGATGGACAAAGAGAGCGTGAGCACACAAGGCTTACTGAGGAGCACTCAAAAACACATCATCAATGCATTTAAAACCATTTTCCAAAACCACATTGAAATCACCATTTCAATCATCACACAAAGCATTCAAAAACCAGCATATTAAACCATATGCAACATGTATCATGGATCAACAACAAATCCCATTGGTAACCCTTAATTTAAGCCTTCCTATGCATAACAACCCATATGCCAAACTTAAAAAGTAAACATGTATAACCCAACATTATACATTAACAATCATCAACATGATACATCAACAATTATATTGGCTTCCAAGTGATCATTAAACAAATTCCACTTTCCAAAATTTTACATCGGATACACGGATTCAACAAGTGTTCTCTCAACACTTCATACAATCTCACCGACATCTCAGGGTTCACACACGAGAGTTTTCGGTACACATAAACCCCTCAACCTTTGTGACACCCGTGGTGGAGTATTTGGTACACCGTATAAACCCCTCAACACCACTCATCGATAGATGTATAACCCACTAATAGGAGTTTTCTGTACCATATAACCCCTCAACCGTTAGGGTACTAGGATGGAGTATTCAGTACACAGTATAAACCCCTCAACATCCAATGTGACCTTTTATAGTGCACTATCAATCCTATGGCTGACCAACTATATCTAATAACATTTTAAACCACATCACTTGCCAATATAATTCATTATTAACCATGTACCTCACTGTTTTTATATACCACACACCGAACCATTTTCAAAGCAACAACATGCTTTAAAACAAGTATAACCCAGACTTACATAGATCACTTACCATATGAATCCATCATCATTTCATGATCAAAACCAATATATAACATACTCAAAACATGCTTTAACATTAGGTACCATGTCATTAAAAACAAGTGCATAAAAACCATTTCGTAAAAGCACGATTGAGGGAGAAATTTCTTTGTACTTAATTTCTATTTTAAATTTATGTTTCAAGATAAGTTTAAACTACCATAAACCACCTTTTAAATATTTCAAACCTAAAATCCACGTTTTCACTCACCTACAACGCAACGCCTCGCTCGCCGATGCGAAACACACCTCCAAAGCTTCCGAAGCGACGCTTCAAGCTTGAGGATCAATCGCCCCTGGTTTTACCACACAAAGTAGGGGATTCAATGCATCAAAATGCATTCACAAACCCAACAACATCAATCCTCTACAAACACTACCTGAAACCTTTCCTAAACTACCAAAATCAACATCAAAAACCTTCCACACTTAACCCAGCCGAAACCTAAAGGTTTAATCCATCCATTAACTTCCATTGAAATCCAAAAACAACCTAACAACATCCTTATACTTCCAGCATTCATTAATCAACCAAAACTCACCAAAGACACAACACTAGAAACCTAGAAAATTAGTGATTCACATAGCTTCCGGATTCCAATTTTAAAATCAACTTATTAACATTTTGAAAAATTAAAATCATGTTATAATCTAATCAAGAACCCATCAAATTAGATCCAAAACAAAGATTAATCAATTTCATCAATTAAACTTTAACCAATTTTCCATAATTAAATAATTAAAACTCATTAGAAAATATATATAAAGGATCAAAAAGTCAGGAATTTTAGTAAAGAACCAATCAATAGAGAAGAAAAATGAACCTTACCTCTAATGAATGAATTTCCTCTCAATTGGACGTTTATATTCTTGAAAAACAAAAGATAACATTGAGATTTTGTAGAACAAGATTAATGATTCCATTAGAAATAGAAGGCTTAAAAAATCAAGAGTGTTACCTCAACTTTTTGATGAAAAGGAGAGTGTTTGGCTGAAAAGATTTTCAGAGAAAACTTAAGAGAAAGCAAGTTACGTCAAATTGGTTTTTAAGAAATAACCACTTCACCTTTTATTAAATTCATTTAATCCTTAATTAAAACTCATTAAAATTATCCCAATTGAGTGGAAACTCTGATAAAAACATTTAGGTAGAATATTTCCTTAAGGATTCTAAGTTTTGATCCTTTTACAAAACAGTCATTAGTTTCCAATCTTTACATTTCGGTCACTAGCCAAAATTTCCAAATTCCGAATTTCATTTTTCAAAATTGACTTTACCAAAAACATTCATATATTAAATAATGATTTTTATATATTTTCCCAAATATTTTCTCACTAAAAAATATTTATTCTGATTTTAATCCCGAATCTGACTCGAATCTTTAACCCGGTTCACCAGACCGTTTAATCAGCCTATAAACCGCTAGGCCCATAACCAGGGCTTTACAACTCTCCCCACTTAAGAAATTCCATCCTCAAATTTTTTCCCGAAGAAAACAAGTGCAGAAACTGTTCCATCAAGTCTGCCTTACTCTCCCACATGGCCTCCTCAACTCCACAGTGTAGCCACAACACCTTCACAAGTTTAATCGTTTTACCATGTAGAACTTTACTATACAAATCAATGATCTCCATAGGTTCCTCATCATCAAACAAATCCAGGAGCAACTCATTGCCCTCCACCAGCATAACATGCGTTGGATCCGACCGATACCTCCACAACATCGACACATGAAACATATCGTGAATCTTTTCCAACTCAGGAGGCAACCTCAAATGATAAGCAACAAGACCTACAAACTCCACAACCTCATACAGTCCAATAAACATCAGACTAAGCTTACCCTTACGTTCAGACCGCATCACCTTCTTCCAATGTGACACCTCTAAAAACACATGATCACCAACCACATACTCAATCTCCCTACGTTTCAAATCTGCGTAGGATTTCTGGCCTTCAAGCGATCACTAATGAGCTTCACTTTCTCATTCGTATCTTTCAACACATCCGGCAAGGAAATATGTTTTTCCCTAGCCTTAGCCCAACACAAAGGTCTACGACATTCCTACCATACAAAGCCTCATACGGTGCCATCTGTATACTGGCCTGATAACTGTTATTATAAGCGAACTCCACCAAAGGAAATTGTCTCTCCCATGTTCCTTAGAACTCAACGATGCTACACCTCAACATATGCTCCAAAACATGGATCACGCGTTCTAACTAACCATCTGTTAAAGGATGAAACGAAGTACTGAATTTCAAACGTGTACGCAAAGCTCAATGCAAACACTCTCCAAACCTCACTGTAAACCACTAATCTTAATCTGATACCATGGACTTAGGCACACCATGCAAACGCACAATCTCAGTTATATACAACTCTGCTAACTTATCCAAGGTATACGTCGTATGCCCTGGCACAAAATTTGTAGACTTCGTAAACTGATCAACAATCACCCAAATGGAATCCTTTTTAGTGAGCATCAACGGCAACCCAAACACAAAATCCATGGTGATTGTCTCCCACTTCCACTCCAGTATCTTCAATGGTTGCAACAACCCGGAAGGAAACTGATGCTCAGTTTTTACTCGGTGACATACCATACACTTAGCAACAAAATCAACCACAACCTTTCTTTAAACCAATCCAATAATACCCTTCCTTCAACGCACGACACATCATAGTACTACCGATATGTACAGCAAACGGACTAGCATGCGTCTCAGACAAAATGGTACGCCTCAACTCATTATTACCAGGCACCATTATCTGATCCTTGAAACGTAACACCCCATCATCATTAAAGCGGAAATCTATCAAATTTCTATCCATGATATCCCTAAATGCGGTACCAACGCATCTTCATAAGGTTGCTTTAACAAGGATGGTTTCACTTGCAACTTGGCCAACAAACCTCTATCCTGCGTCACACTCACCCGTGCAAACATCACCCTCAACTCTACTTTAACCTTCCTACTCAAAGCATCGGCTACAACATTAGCCTTCCATGAATAATACTCAATTGTCAAATCATAATCCTTAAGAAACTCCAACAATCCATGTTTCCTAAGATTAAAATCCTTTTGAGTCATTAAATATTTCAAACACTTATGATCCGTGTACACAACACACTTCTCACCATAGAGATAGTGTCTCCAAATCCCCCAAGCAAACACAATTGCACTCGTGCACCTTCAACTATCTGGATGCATAAGCCACAACTTTGCTAGAAACACAACAATCTTAGAGGATTCCTTAACAAACCTCGATATTAAACAACTGAATCTAGAAAATCCACAAACTTCTAACTCCAACCTTGGTTACTTCAAAACTAACACAAATCAAACTTTTGAGAACCAATCTTTAACACCCTCTTCAACCCTTGAGAATTCCAAAGAACCACATTACCAAAGCTACTTACATAAGCTACCTTGCTTACACCATCACTCCATCGACTTTCGAACAGTCATCCGTAAGTGTGAACTCATGTATGCATGATTACTTATATGCTATCATATATGTCTATGTGTATGTATGCAAAACCTCTAATGTCATGCCCAAATGTATGCATGTAATGGCATATTTATATATATACATATAAGTGTTTTTGCACTGTGCATGTTAAACTATTCACACATACTAATAACATTCTCAAAACCAATATTCCTTCTAACATACCAGAAACTCACACTTTCTTAACTACAAAGCAAACATTCGCTTCTCCACAAAAACCTGCTAAACTATTCATACTTGTCGATCAAAATCTTTCTCGGTACCTTTGCACACGAGAAGATCATCAATAAATACAACAAAAAACTAATCCAAAAACTCATGGAATACCCGATTCATCACATCCATGAACACAACCGGTGCATTGGTTAAACCAAACAACATCACCCAAAACTCACAAAGTTTGTACCTCGTACGAAAGACAGTTTTAGGCACATCCACATCTTTGACCTTCAACTAATAGTACTTGGAACTAAAATCAATCTTAGGAAACACTGATGCACCTCTAAATTGATCAAACAAATCATCAATCCATGGAAAAAGAATACTTGTTCTTAATCGTCAACTTGTTTAGTTGTCGATAATCAATGCACATCCGCATCGTGCCATCCTTCTTTTTCACAAACAAAAATGGCGCACCCCATAGTGAAACACTAGGCCTAATAAACCATCGATCAAGCAACTCCTAAAGTTACGTCTTTAACTCATTCAACTCTTCCAGAAAAACACCCAAAAACTTACATACGATACGGATGTCCTGTACACATACTTCTTTCAATCTCGATTCCATAACATAGGCTAGGAATGCCTGACATCTAAAATCCATCAAACGACTCGCTCCTAGAGCTGAAACAACATTAGGCAAAAGCTTAGCATTCTCAGTCATGATTCCACCTCATAATCATCAGCAAGTTCAAGAAAACTCGCTTAGTTTCATAATCAACCACAACCTTATGCTTAGTCAACCAATCCATACCCAAGATTACATTAAAACCGTGAGATGGAAACTTCATCAAATCAACCGTAAACACATGACCTTCAATAGTCAAAGGGCATCTCCCAAACTACATTCTCTTAACGACCATCTCACCGAAAGAACTATTTACTTGCATACCCATAACTCTACACTAAAACTACCATCAGTCACGACCAAGACCTCTCTGTGGTGCAACCATAGGTATCTTGGCCTGTCCACTCGCCAACAACGGACAATCACATCTCAAATGATCACTCGATCCATAATTCCAACAAGAATTAGCAACAACAGGCGCAAGAGCCCATCCCCCACGAACCAAACATGAGCAATCCCGCCTCATGAGATCACGCGATCCACAAATTCAATAAGTATTGTGCGCTACTCTAGCCTGGCTCTGATACCAATCATTGTGCTGAGCAAACATCAAAAATCAACCAATTACAACATTTCAACAATCATAACATAATCCCACTTATCACAAACGTACCCCACTTATCGCTAACCTAGATCTGATACCACCAAATGTAACCCCCTAGACCTGTCCTAGTCATAAGACCTAACTAAACGAGCTATATTAGATTTTCCGAAGCAAACTGCGAAGAATTAACTGCAATTTTTTCTTTTATCTTATCTAGATGCAATATTATGACCTATGTGAGTGATTAGGCAGCTGGTGAAAACTCAACTCAATCGAGCATTAGAACAACATTTACTTACACTTAATTACAATTTAGGGACCAAATTGAAATTATAGAAAATTAGAGGGACTTATACTATTTTGAGTTTACCATCTTTAATTAAGTCCATTTAAAACATACATGTGAAGTTTCATCTCAATTGAGCTCATTTGCATCATCAGACATTTCAAAAATTCAGAGAACAAAATGTAAAACTGCAAAACTATAAGGACTTACATGAAATTAGAATTACCAATCCTCGATTATTCAGGTTCCATCCATACATGTCAAATTTTAGCTTAAAATGATCATCCAAACCCATCCAATTGCAAACATAACAACCAGGGACCAAAATATAAATTTAGAAACTATTTTTCAACATAACAGATGGGTCCCCACGGTAAATATCCAAACCATTCAAGGCGGTTTTGAAACCTGCACTATAGAAACCAAAATTGGCTTGTTGGTTTTGAAACCTAGGGGCTGGTTTCGGAACCTGCCTGGAGCAAAATGCCCCATGGTTTCGAAACCTGCCTCTAGGTTTACAAAATCTGCACATTCGAAACACTTTAAAACCTCTCTAAAAACATCCAAATTAACCCCCAAACATAATTTAACCCTAAACATCATACCACAACAACATACAAACGTCATATCAACCATAGACCTCTATGATGTAAGAGCATAGGCATTACGGTAACAAAGGTAGTGCTATAGGCATAATTTCTACACAACATGCTTATATTTCACCAAAGCATAAACCATCATGCCAAACAATCACCAAGCTTATAAGACCTTTTACGACTCCAAAATATCAACATAAACTTGCACAAACAGGGAGTTTAACAAAACACACTCCGAACCCTCAATTTAAGCCTTCCCATGCATAACAACTCATATGCCAAGCTTAAAAAGTAAACATGTATGACCCAACATTATACATTAACAATCATCAACATGATACATCAACAATTATATTGGCTTCCAAGTGATCATTAAACAAATTCCACTTTCCAAAATTTTACATCGGATACACGGATTCAACAAGTGTTCTCTCAACACTTCATACAATCTCACCGGCATCTCAGGGTTTACACACGAGAGTTTTCGGTACACATAAACCCCTCAACCTTTGTGACACCCGTGGTGGAGTATTTGGTACACCGTATAAACCCCTCAACACCACTCATCGATAGATGTATAACCCACTAACAGGAGTTTTTTTGTACCATATAACCCCTCAACCGTTAGGGTACTAGGATAAAGTATTCAATACACCGTATAAACCCCTCAACATCTAAGGAAACTTTTTATAGTGCGCTATCAATCCTATGGCTGACCAACAATATCTGATCACATTTGAAACCATATCACTTGCCAATATAATTCATTGTTAACCATGTACCACACTATTTTTATATACCACATACAAAACCATTTTCAAAGCAACAACATGCTTTAAAACAAGTATAACCCAGACTTACATGGATCACTTACCATGTGCATCCATCATCATTTCATGATCAAAATCAGTATATAACATACTCAAAACATGCTTTAACATTAAGTACCATGTCATTAAAAACAAGTGCATAAAAACCATTTCATAAAAGCACGACCGAGGGAGAAATCTCTTTATACTCACTTTCTGTTTTAAACCAATGTTTCAAGGTAAGTTTAAACTCCCATAAACCACCTTTTAAATATTTCAAACCTAAAATACATGTTTTCACTCACCGACAACGCAACGCCTCGCTCGCCGATACGAAACACACCTCTAAAGCTTCAGAAGAGACGCTTCAAGCTTGAGGATCAATCACCCCTGGTTTTACCATACAAAACAGGGGATTCAATGCGTCAAAATGCATTCACAAACCCATCAACATCAATCCACAACAATCCTCTACAAACACTAGCCGAAACCATTCCTAAACTACCAAAATCAACATCAAAAACCTTCCACACTTAACCCAGCCGAAACCTAAAGGTTTAATCCATCCATTAACTTCCATTGAAATCCAAAAAAAACCTAACATCATCCTTATACTTCCAGCATTCATTAATCAACCAAAACTCACCAAAGACACAACACTAGCAACCTAGAAAATTAAAGATTCACATAGCTTCCAGATTCCAATTTTAAAATCAACTTATTAACATTTTGAAAAATTAAAATCATGTTATAATCTAATCAAGAACCCAACAAATCAGATCCAAAACAAAGATTAATCAATTTCATCAATTAAACCTTGATTTAACCAATTTTCCATAATTAAATCATTAAAACTCATTAGAAAACATTTATAAAGGTTCAAGAAGTTGGGAATTTTAGTAAAGAACCAATCATTAGAGAAGAAAATGAAACTTACCTCGAATGAATGAATTTCCTCTCAATTGGATGTTTATATTCTTGAAAAACAAAAGATAGCAATGAGATTTTGTAGAACAAGATTAATGATTCCATTAGAAATCGAAGGCTTAAGAAATCAAAAGTGTTACCTCAACTTTTTGATGAAAAGGAGAGTGTTTGGCTGAAAAGATTTTGAGAGAAAACTTGAGAGAAAGAAAGTTACATCAATTTGGTTTTTAAGAAATAACCATTTCACCTTTTATTAAATTCATTTAATCCTTAATTAAAACTCATTAAAATTATCCCAATTGAGTGGAAACTCTGATAAAAACATTTAGGTAGAATATTTCCTTAAGGATTCTAAGTTTTTATCCTTTTACAAAACAGTCACTAAAAATAGTTTCCAATCTTTACATTTCTGTCACTAGCCAAAATGTCCAATTTTAGAATTCTATTTTTCAAAATTGACTTTACAAAAAATATTCATATATCAAATAATGATTTTTAGATATTTTTTTCCAAAATATTTTTTCACTCAAAAATATTTATTTCGATTTTAATCCCGAATCTGACTTGAATCTCTAACCCGATCCACCAGACCGTCTAATCAGCCTATAAACTGCTTGGCCCAAAACCGAGGCGTTACATGTTATATCAAAATAAGAAAAATATTGTTTTAACAAAATGACTTAGGTACACCATCATTGGAAAACATGCAGTGAACCTTCTTCATTATGGTTTTGTTCATCCGTTTAGCAACTTCATTTTGTTGTGGTGTGTTTTGATCTGACATGTGTCTCTCTATCCCCTTCCTATTGCACAACTCATCTAATTCATTAGAACAAAATCTAAGACTTTGTTTGTATGGATATGTTTACTTGTATCACATTTTGTTCATCGATCATAGTCTTCCGATCTATGAATATGAAAAATAAATCAATTTTATTCTTTAGGGAGAAAGTCTAAACCTTTATGGAAAAAATCATCTATGATCCTCAAGATGTAATTGGAGCCTCCTCCAAAAGACACCCTAGATAGTCCAGAGGTCAATGTGAATTACTTTAGAGTGCCTTTCAGATTTTGGGTTCCCTTTGTGAAACTAACTTTCTTTTGCTTTTCAAATCGTAATGCTCACAGTGCTTGAGTTTACAGATCCCTTGGTTTTCTTGGAGTTGTGTCTACATAAATCTATCATATTGTTTTCACTCATATGCCCTAGATACATATGTCAAAGTCTTGTATTATCCTTCTACGTCAAGGAAAAGGTAACGACAAGTTCACCTATGACAATGGAACCCTACAAGACATACAGTCTACCAGGCTTCTTCTAATCTTTCATCATGACAAGGGAGCTCTTACTACCCTTTAGAGTTATCTTTCAGTGGAGTACATGTACCTCTTTTATTTAAGGGTACTTAATGAAATAAGATTCCTCTTCATATTTGGTATGTGGTGTACATCATTGAGGGCTATAACAATACCATCGAAGATCTTGATTTTAAAAATGCCAAATTTAATGATTTTGCATGAGGTGTTATTTCCCCTTACTACAACTCATATATGAACTTCCTCATAGGTTGTAAACCATTCAGGTTTGGGACAAATATGAAAGAAGCATGTGGAGTCAAGAAACCAATCATCGCTTGCTTTGTGTTACCATTAAAAGCTACCAAGAGTTCTCTGCCATCATACTCCTTTGTAACATCCACTTTGGCTTCTCTAGAATTTTGATTTTTAGCCTCTCTGTTTATCTTATTCTGGAACTTGTAGCACTGTAATTTAATGTGTCCTTTCTTTTTGAAAAAAATTAAAAATCTTACTTTTGTTTGAGGACTTTGATATGCTCATGTGCTTACATTTGGAGTTATGATCTTGTTTTTCGCGACTAGTACTAGTCGATCGATCAACAAAATACCCTCTGTCCTTCTCTTGAATACAAGTTATCATATAACTCTTTATGAGTAATGTTTCGTGGCTGTATAAGGTGATGCTCTTGAATGACGAGCATGAGACGGTAGTGAACACAATAGAAACAAACCGAGGTCTTCTTGGTCATACTTCACCTTCATTGATTCCAAAACTGAGATGATCTCTTTAAAGATGGCTAGGTAGTCTTTAAGACATAGATCTTCTACCAATTTATATGACTAGAGACATTGTTTCAGGTTCAACTTGTTGGTCAAAGCATGCAAAGTTGCTCCAAACTTGCCCATAAAGAAACAAACGTACTCTCTTCTGTCACCTCTTATAAAAAAATGTTTGATAAGTACAAGCGAATTTGAGATTCAACTTTCTGATCCCTATGACATTTTTATACATTCAACCATTGTGGTGGTATATTATCAAACCCTACTAACACACGTCTAAGTTCATCTATGCAAATATATCTTGAATCTTCACATGACATAACAAAAACTTGATATTGTGATTGATGCTTGTCGAATAGTGTTGCACTTTAGAGCAAGTATACTCATCAATCAAGTAATAAAGTGATAGATTAGAGTGTGGAACCCACGAGGATTGGATCAATAAATACGATGTTATCGTACTTAAGAGAGTTTGACCAAGTATTGGTTTGACTACTTATTTCAATGCTAGAGCAACTAACAATACATGTCTGCGTAAATCATTAAGATCTTTATCTTCTAGACAAGATTTTCCAATAAACTTTTGACTCTCTCGATGCCTAGAAGTTGATAACATAGAAGCTAAGGTAATACTTGTCTACGTGAACCCTAACAATTATATTATCTGTTTACGTTCTCCTTATTAGTCGTTGAAATCCTAAACTTATGTCTAAGCCAGATTAAGACCAAGTTAATATCTTAGCCCACTTTTCACGTTTGTTTAACATGACTCTCTCAATATTAAGCCACAAATCAATAGTTAAAAGGCCTCTCTTGACAACTCTTACAATAATTACGCATGAAGAATTATAAACATAATAGATAAAGGAAAAGAACTATAACATTAAAATAAAGTATTCAAAACATAAAATCTTGTAAAGTAATAAACCCAAATGAATTATTTAGCTCATGTCTGAGCCTAAAACATCCATAATGGAAATTAAAAACATAAGCAGTTTATCAAGCAAGGGATAGAAAAGGGTCAAGCGTCCTTGATGATCTTCTCCAAGCTTTCTAACATTTGATGCAAGTCTCACACTCCTTCAACCTCTGTCGATGGCTTCCATCATGTGGAGACTCCTCTAACACTTTGACTCCAGTGATTCTCTAATAGCTGAAGACTAAGGACTATCGTCTATGATCGAGCTCCCTTTAATTGTCATCCAAGTCTTCCTTATATAAGAGGGGAAGCTAGGATTTTGTAACCCTAAAGCGCGCACATTCTCCTTTAAAAGGATCTTGCTTTCATGCTATCTTTAATGAGTTCCATAACTAAGGAGAGTCCATGTAAGAAAAAGGTAGATTTGTCTTCAACTCTTCATGCCTTGTCAGCTCCAACCGAGAGATCCGCTACTCTTCCGCTCCAGGATTCCTCCAGCTCTAATGTTTCCTGCGCATGCACCATAAAACACTACTTTTCCCATTAAAAGCACCAAAATATATAACAATTCAGCACATGTAGTGTAACTCCCTAACTAAATGCAAACTACTCCTAATTGAAACTAAATGAACTTAAAAACACGCAAAAGCCAAGTAAAAAGGGAATGCTAACTTGAACTGTTGCTTGTCCTCAAGCAATGCTATCTAAACATGAAAATAAAAAAATAAACTTAAATAGCCCATAGTTTCCAAGGTTCCAACTGAGCTACGATAACAAAAATTTCATGACATGTTGCAGCAGTAATTCATTCCTCAACTATTTTAAAGAAATGCAATACATCATAGCTCAGTTTTTTTCCAATGATCAATTCTATTGTAGGTGCAGTGGGTGTCACATGCATTCATCATTTAATAGCCTTAGAAAAATTTAAAGATTGTTCTTTATTGTTGCCTCGACATTTTCTTTTTCTTTTAAGCACAATATTGTACTCTATTCTTTCTTTTTAAGTTTAAAAACTGTATCATGAGGGCTTCAACTTATCACTACTACTCTTCAGACTTGAAGATGGAGTGGAAAAAACAACTCATCCTCGAGCCCTACGAGTAGAGTCATCTTGTTAAGACTTTCATTCACTCTTATGCTAGTAATATCATTCCTACCAGGGAAAGTTAAATGGAGCAAACACAACTCACCTAGTGCACTAAGGTAGCAAAATGCATAGAAGAGTGCCCCTCAACAGTTTTGCCTATGACATCGAGTTTTAATTATTTTCTCAAATTTTCAAGATTTTAATTAAGCCTTTAATTGCTACATTGAGCATTTAGTTCATTCAAATTAATTCATTATGCTTTGGCATCAGAGAGTCGACCTAGAATTTCCCTAAGGTTTCTTATGCTCTTTAGAAGGCATGCAACATATGAATTAAAATCTACAACAATTTTAATACTAAGTTTAAAACATGAAAGCTCTTAACACATTGCAAAACGTTAAGAATATATTAATCATAGGAAATCATGATTGACGTAGCAGCAAATTTAGAATTAGTGAAATCATAACAAAGGGAACTAGCAAAAACAGATTAGGCCATTTACATACATTTAAAAAAATTAAAATTTTACCTAAATTTAACCTAATATATACATGAGATAGTAATCCCCCAAACTTGAGAAAATAATTATCCCTAATGCAAAATGGGAACAAGAAAAAGTAAAAAGAAACAAAAAGCATGCATATGCAATATGAAAAAAACTAAAAATAGAAACAAAAGAAAAGTAAATCTAACCCAAGGAGTTACTGGGGAGAAGGTTCTCAGATGAATATGCCCTTGCCTTTATCCTGGGAAGGCTTTGAATTTTGGTAGGGCGAGAGGAGGCACCAGCATTTGGTCGGTGTCTCCTTTAAGGCTACATGGTGGGTGGTGCAGGTGCGGCAGGCGTGGCGGAAGTTGAAGCGGCAACAAAGAGTTCATGAGTCATCAATGGTAACTCCTCCGGTGAGTTGGGGAGGAGTTTGACGAAGTGTGATCGCTTAGCAATGTCTCTTGTTTGGACATATTGGAAATATTATTCTAAAAAACTGGCGCGGTGGGTGTCATGAGCAGGGGCGAAAAATGTGCCTTCAGGATTTCCCAGACTTTTCATAGCCTAGAATTGGTGGGGGATCTATCCAGTGAATCACTTAATAATCTGATCGTCTTCCTATTCTTCGACCCTAACCCTCTAACACATGGTTGTGATGAGATTTGGGAAATGTAGATCCTTATATTTCTGTTTTGAGGTCGCTCTTTCATTATGGATTCATAGATGAGTTCAAACGGGTCAACTCCCCTTCAACTCAGCACGGAGTGGAGTAGCAACAATCGTCACCAAGAGACTGTGGACCTGTTTCAGTTGGGAGAATACGGTTGTTGATAAAATGCATCTAAAACTTGGAATCCGGTTTGAGCTGTTCCCAGAGCACAATCCTCGCATTGGACTCCTTCCTCAACAATGTAGTGCTTGTGATAAGTAGTTTATTTGATTAATATT
The DNA here is from genome assembly GCA_019671005.1 of Hibiscus mutabilis. Classification (NCBI taxonomy): domain Eukaryota; kingdom Viridiplantae; phylum Streptophyta; class Magnoliopsida; order Malvales; family Malvaceae; genus Hibiscus; species Hibiscus mutabilis. The sequence goes on along the minus strand of CM033717.1, from coordinate 18,450,334 downwards.
TTATCTTTAATTATGTCTTAAATGATTAGTTCATGTTGCTGATTTGGATGTTTTTGTGCATTTTCTATGCATGACTTCAATTCTGAAGATTGCACTTAAAAGCCAAAGTTCTGTAGTTTTATTTTTTGGAATCAAGGCTGGGCTATTGGGCATGAAGCATCTAGCGTGACATCTAGTCAACAGCTTCTAGAAGGTCCAGTCAGTAGCTTCCAAAAGGTCTAGTCAACAAGGACGGACGAACATGATCAACTGCATTTTAAATTCAAATTAGAAAGTATCTTTTGTTTTTAGGATTTAATTTGAATATTTTCAAGAATTATCTTTTACCATTTCTAGGTTATTTTTAGAGTTTTGGAAAACTATAAATACCCCATCGGGGTAAGCTAGAAATATATATCATTCTTAGTTTTGTTCTTGCTTTCTAAGTTCTATAAAATTCTCTTTTCTTTACGTTCTTATTTTTAAGTTTTCATTTATTTTCTTTTAAAATGCTGAGTATGATTTCTACCTTAATCATGCTTAGCTAATTTTCCAACAAGCCAAAGGCTAAAGCAACAACTCAATTCTGATCATGAGAATTGAAAAGCACTTTATATCTTCGAATATATTTCTCAATTTTCTATAAACTTGGATTGGCAATTAGACTTTCCTTTTAAAATCCTTACACTTTCAAATTCAAAAAGGGCCCGCTGGTTTGAATGTTGTTTCGATTTATAGTTGGGAGGAAGGATCGGCTTGTAGCATATTCGACTTCCTATGAACACACTTAGCGGCGGTCCGCTAAGGGAAGTTGAGATCATATTTGATTCTCACTAAGAAAAAATAGTCTAAGTCGGATTTTTCCAGATTTTAAACTATTTTATTCTAACGACGATATTCGTGGTTAGTCTAGCTAGAAAATTGAAATTCAAAAATTGATTTTGGATTATCGGTTTACCGGAGAGAAAAACAAGTTACAAGGGTTGGGTCTTGTAGACTGTAACCGACATTTATTCAGAGTAAAATCTTATTCGATGATCTATTGGAAATAAGTCAAAGTGAAGCTTGAGGCTGTTTACTTAAACTGAATATCTTCTTAAATTTACTCTCATTCTTAGATTTAAATTTTCCTTTATTCATTTTATTAAACTCTTGCGATTAACCCCGAATTACTTTATTTTCTCGCTATAGTCAGAATCAAAACATCCAGATATTAGAAGCTCCTTAGTCCTTGTGGATTGAACCTTCTTCTCTTTACTACGCTTATTAGTTATTTATTTTGAGATTAAGGATAATTATTTTGACAGTTAACGACTCTTGTCAGCTAGAGACACAGAGGTCGCTCAGCACTTGATCATATGTCTCAGCAGTAGCGGTTGCCACTGACCGCCGCTAAATTTTAGTGGCAGGCAATCACCTAAGCCAAGAATTCCACTTTCTTCCTCAAACGTAGACCCATCTGTGCTCGATCTGTCCAGCATGAGTGTAAAACTCATGTACCAAATCAACTTTTACCTGCCTCGGTTGACGAATGAAATTCTCCCATCCATGTGTTGTGACCACGACATGTATAGAAACTTCAAATTTGAAGGGATAATTTGGAGTGAACTCTAAACTCTCTTCCAATATGAGTTCTTATTTATTCATATATTTGCAATGTCCCTTAAATGGGTGTTCTAAAGAGAACATGTGGAGATTAAGATCATCAAGCTCTATAAGGGTTGTATGGCCAGAAACTGTCATATTTGAATCGATTGATGGTGGAGATGAAGTAGAAGATGGAGGCTAGGTTTTCTTTCAAGGTAGGGAGGTTGTTGTTTGTGATGAGTTACCTTGAGTTATCTGACCATGATTGCACAGTAAAAGCGGAGGAAGACGAGTCAGAGGTTTTAGCGTTACAAAGTGAGAATTCTGGCATTGTGTATTCTGGGAAAGTGGGGTTGCTTTCCTTTATATGGTGTGTTAAGGGAGAAGGTGAAGAGATGGAAAGGCAAGGATTTAGGTTACCATAGAAGGATTATCAACATTTAATGTAGAAATTCTTGTTAAGCAAGAAAGTGAAGGTGCATGCGGTGTGATGAATAGGGGAATAATGTGTGGCAGTTGATGGGGAAGAAGTATATGTTAAAGTGATAGACAAGATATGGTAGCATTATTAAGGAAACAAAAGCATATATTGAGACTCTAATTTCTCTCCCCTCATCCCAAGTGGCTGTCAAATATTCCTACGCCAAGTCAATTGAGTTTTCTCCGAAAAGAATTTGTATCCTTAGGAAATAAAACTACGTGTTTGAAAAGAATATGTGCAAAGTTTCTCCAAAGAATTGTATGCTTTATAACTTTCAAAATAAAAAAATATTAAATAAACCTAAATTCTAAAATAAAGCAAAAACAAATAATAAAATTATGGTAAAATAAAGTATAAAAAGTAAATGAAAATGCATAAAATAAAAAGATAGATCTGGATGTGCTAGACATCCAGTAATGTGACCGAAGATTTTTCCATATGAACTGGTGCTCCTTTGTAGGCCTTCAAACATTGTCCATTGACTTTGAAAATTGGGCCATCTTTGAGATCCTTGATGTCCACAACACCATGTGGGTACACCTTAACAACTTGGAGTGCTGATCAACGAGACTTCAATTTGCCCAGGAAAAGCTTCAAGAGAGAGTTGTAGAGTAGGACTTTTTGGTCCTCAACAAAATGTTGGGGCATCAGCTTAGCATCATGGCATCTTTTGGCCTTTTCCTTGTAGATTTTAGCATTTTCATAAGCATCCAAGCGATACTCCTTTAACTCGTTCAACTTGAGCAATCTTCTTTCTCCAGTTAATTGGTGGTCCATGTTGATCTTCTTAATAGGCCAAAAGGCTTTGTGCTCAAGCTCGACCGATAGGTGACATTCCTTGCCATAGACAAGTCTATAAGGGGACATGCCTAGGGGTGTTTTAAATGTGGTCCGATAGGCCCATAAGGCTTCATCTAGTTTCAAGGACCAGTCTTTGCGGTTTGGCTTGACCACTTTCTCAAAGATCTTCTTTATCTCTCGATTGGACACTTCATCTTGTCCATTTGTCTGTGGGTGATATGCCGTGGCGATCTTATGGTGGACTCCATACAATTCAATGCCTTGGAAATTAGCTTTTCATTTAAGTGTTTTCCCTCATCACTAATAATAGCTTGAGGTCTCCAAACTGAGTGAAGATGTTCTTGTGCAAAAACCTCATAACGATATTTGCATCATTCTTGGTTGTAGCAATAGCCTCCTCCCACTTGGACACATAATCAACGGTAAGCAAAATGTATAGTTGTCCATTGGAGGGTGGTAATGGTCCCATAGAGTTAATACCCCAAACATCAAATAGTTCAATTTCAAGGATGACCTGTATAGGTAGCTCATTACGTCGAGAGATGTTCCCCATTCTTTGACATCTATCTCAAGCCTTGTAATATGCATGGGCATCTTGAAACAAGGTTGGCCAATTGAATCCAAACTTTAGGACCTTTGCTACAGTCCTTTGACCTCCAAAATGTCCTTCACATAGAGTGGAATGGAAATGGCAGAGGATGTCTTCCTGTTCTTGCTCGGGTACGCATCTCTAAATCATTTGATCAACATATTTCCCAATAATAGTAGTGTGCATCGTGCTAGAATTTCTTTCTTCCCTGGCTGCTAAAATCACTAGGAAAAATACCACTAACAAGAAAGTCAACAATGTCAGCATACCATGACAGCGTCGTGGCTATCAAAAGTTTCTCATCAGGGAATTCCTCCTTAATATCACATGCAACATCAGTATCACATACATTCTCCAACCTAGAAAGATGATCAACTACTTGACTTTTAGTACGTTTTCTATCTACAACCTCAATGTTAAATTCTTAAAGTAGTAATATTCATCTAATAAGTCTAGGTTTAGCATCCTTTTTACTCATTAAGGGTACGACTAGCATAATCTATGACATGAAAAACCTTATCTCGACGCTGACCAAGAACAGTGCCAATAACATATTCGCTAGCATCACACATAAGCTCAAATGGCTGTAACCAATCGAGGGGTACTACAATTGGTGTAGAAATAAGTTCCTTCCTTAAGGTTTTGAATGCTGCACAAAATTGTTCATCAAACTTGAATGATCTATTCTGCTCCAACAACAAGCATAAAGGCTTCAAGATTTTGGAGAAGTCTTTAATGAATCTCTTGTACAAACAGGCGTGGCCAAGGAAGCTTATAATGGCTTTGAAATTAGCAGGGGGTGGAAGCTTCTCCATGACTTCAATTTTGGCTTTGTACACTTTGATGCCTTTCTCAAAGATATAGAGGCCTAGGACAATGCCCTCAGACACCATGAACTGGCACTTTTCTTAGTTTAGCACAAGGTCGATTTCCTCACATCGTTTCAATACTTTGGTCAGATTTCCTAATCACAGATTAAATAAATCTCCAAAGACAAAAAATCGTCCATGAAGATCTCTAGAAAATCATCCACCATGTTTGAAAAGATGGCCATCATGCAATGCTGGAATGTTGCTGGAGAAGTGCATAGGCCAAAGGGCATTCGGCTGAAGACATAAATGCTATATGGACACGTGAATGTTGTCTTTTCTTGGTCCTCTAGTGTGATAGAAATCTGGTTGTACCTGGAGTAACCATCTAGGAAGTAATAGTAGGGTTTCTCTACAAGCTTATCGAGCATTTGGTCAGTAAACGACAACGAGAAATGGTCATTTTTGTGGCCTTGTTTAGCTTCCGATAATCTCTACAAATGTGCCATCCAGTAATGGTTCTGGTCAGGAGGAGATCATTGGCATCATTCTTGATCACGGTTGTAACCCTCTTGACCCGACCTAGTTGGTAGAATCGAACCCAGAAGATCGCATTAGGTTTTCTGAATCAAACCTAAACTATCTTATTCGAATTATGGCCCACTTTTCTCTTTTAACTTGTCTAGATGCATTATTAAGACTTAAGGTGTTCATACAAGCAACAGTTCAATTCTCATTCAATTTGAACATTGATAAGGCACTCAATTGCAAATATAAGCATTCTCGGGACCAAAATGTAAAACTGAATAATTATAGGTACTTACACCAATTTTAGGTTACCCATTATTAATTAGTCATATTTCATGACAATATATCAAAATTTCAACTCCCACGGATAACAAATAAGCATTCAATTTAGCAAAAATACAAAATTAAGAACTAAAATGTAAAACTATGAAAATATAGGGACTAAAACGTTTATAAAAACTTCTTACAACAATTAGATACATTTAAAACATGCTTGCAAAATATCATGTCAAGCGGACATCATTTTCCTATTCAATTAATGCGACGACATACGGTGACCAAGATGCAAAGAATCCAAACTTGGTAAAATCCATTAACTGAATTAACCATCAGCCATACCGATACACAGGCTGCACTAAAATGCATTTTGTGGATTCGAATCCCAACTTAAATTTATCCACTATTTACGAACAAAATTGGCATGCTTCTAAAATTATATCACCATTAAACACATAAACTCAAATAATCACATACCAATTATTCAACACAATTCATATTTATACAAGTAATCTAGAGCCATGATTCCTAACAATATAAAGCATTATCCAATAAGCAACAAATGGTCAAGACATCAATGTCTGCTATAGATTAATTAAGGAATTAAAGCATATGATCGTAAGTACTCATTGAACACAAGTTATCAATCCAATCGTTATTTAAACCATTTATATCATTTGATCATAACTATCAAGTATACAAAGCATTAAAATAAAACCAACATATTAATCATTAAATACAACCATCATCTAACGTAATATAAAATCAATCAAGTTATCATTCCCTAAATAAAACAATTCATCCCAATATTCTACCCACATTGCCTTATTACAAATAATAATAATACCGTAAACCTACTCTTTTAGTACGTTTGTCTTGGAATCCACCTTACCTTGGACCACAACCCCGCACTTGCTTTATTCACTTCTTTGACGGGAGAAAAGAGAGTGCAAGCATATAATGACTAATGAGTGCGCTCAAAAAGTAAAACGTCAATGCATTTTCAAACTAAAACCAATGATAGAAACTCAGATCGAAGTAAGCCAAATTCGTCATTTCCAAAGCATTTAAACAAATGTATAAAACCAATCTTTGTAACTAGAAGTTCATTTGCAAAAACTTTTCAAATCATTTACACAAACCCTTAAAACATTTTACATCAAATGCATAATCATGTATCATAGATTGCAAGCATTATCCCATATGCAAAACCTCAATTTAAGCTTCCTTATACTTGATCATTTTATTTGCAAAGTGTTGCGCGTAATAAGTGCTCCGCAATTATGCAAGTGTACACATCGCAAGTTACAGTATAAAAGATATCGTCTCCACAGGGATTGGTGCCACTTCAAGAATCTAGTCTCTTGCACTATAAAAAGTAAAAGAACACAAGTAGAGGATTGTAGGAGTTTAAAGTAACAACTAAAGTAAAAGAGCAATAAAGTAAAAGAAGATGTAATCAAAAGAGAGGGAATAGGCCAGGTTATCGTGAGTTGAGGTGTGATAGCCAATTGGATCGTCTTAGTAAAAGAGTGCAAGGGCAACTCAGTTGCCGTGGAAACTTACGCAGCTGGGTTGCCTTGGCAACTAATCGAATGGTTGGCTGGGCAACTGTTTGGGCGGCTGGGCAACAACTTCAAGGTTTGGTAGAGCATTCTTCAATGGTTTCTTCTTATCCCTAAGTCGAAACTAGCTAATTGTACATGCCTTGACAATACATCCCTGTGTGAATCAAGGGTGAACTACAACCAATCTTGCGCTCCTCTTAGCCGTTGAAATCCTTAACTTATTTCTAAACCGGATTAATCTTCACCAATAGATTGAATAAAGACCATACTCATTCGTTTCATGAATCTAACTCTCCTGATATTAGATAAATAGATGAAGTTACGAGATCATCTCCTAATTCACTCGCAAACAAGAAAAAAAACCAAGAATGAGTAAACCTTAAATTGAAAGTGCAAACTCTTATTACCTAAACAAAATCCAATTGTTTCTCACAACCACAAAAACACAATAACCTTAGCCAAATAGATTTAGTTCATGGCTAGGTTCAAAAGAAACACAAAACAAAGAATCCCTAACATAAACCTAATCGAACAAGAAAGAAAAAGAATGGTTGAAAGCTTCTTGCCGATTTTTCTCCCCTTTTGCACCCCTTGGAGTTGACAGCTTGGTCCTCAATTTATAGGGCTAGGTCAAAGTCTTTCTTAAGGAAGAAGTTAAGTTGGAATTAAATACTTCTAAAGAATATAATTCTTTATTATATTTAAATTCCTTCTAGATCTTCTCCTATCTTCTTGGGATTTAATTTCTCTTTAACCTCTTCATGGAAATCAAACTTCTTTGGGATTTAACTTTGGTCTACATCATCTCGGGTTTATCTAGTCATCATTTTCAGCTGCCATATCATCTTATCCCTTATCGACAATTGCCCTGGCAACTAGCTCGGCATCTCCTTCATGCACTGCCCTGGCAACTAGCTCAGTATCTCCTTCATGCACTGCCTTGGCAACTGGTTCCAGCCTTGCTTAGGCAAGTGATTCTGCACACTCACAAAAACAACTATCGGCAGCACCCTTTTCCCACAAAATTAAGCAAAATATGATATCAAGCTTAACCACCAAAGAAACAATGCAACCATGCATGAATGGCTAATAATCCAACTAATATGAGCCTAAGTCTAGCAATAATATGAATAAAAAGGGTGAATAAAATAGTACTTTTAGACACTTAACACACCCCCAAACTCGAACTATTGCTTGTCCTAAAGCAATGCAAACTAATAATTACCCGCCAAGACTTCAATTTTTACAAACTTAGCTTTGAACTTGATTTCAATCCTCAAAACCGTGGCACAAAGTATGAGTGGCTTTTCATTTTTTGAAAAACTTAGGAGTTACTCGGAATCAAACTATAATGCTTGTGAGCGTATGCGAAGTTGTGTACAAGTTGATTTTTTAGATTCCATGCAAACAAGAGGTTTTCAAATTACTTCCTTGGGTTCTTTTAACATGTTTTAACTAGAGCCAGTTTCGGGCACCTCTAGTATTTTTTAGTTTTCTTAAGTTAATAATTTTTTTGTTTTTTTATTCGACTAGAGTCAGTTTTGGGCACCTCTAGCGATCACTTTTAAGCACATACTAGAGCCAATTTCGGGCACCTCTAGCATTCATCCAATTTTTATTTTAATCCCCCAATTTTTTAACTATCAGCCTAAGTTTGCTAGAATTCCTTAAATCAATCAAGCCACAATAGTGTTTCATCAAGTTTAGCATCATAGTAAGATTCTAAGTGTTTCTACGGTTATCCTAGAATAAAAAATTCTATCAATTAAGTGCATTGGCAAAGTCATCATCAGATATTCATAAAGTCTAGGCAATTCTTGTTCCAACTAAAGGCATGGCAAGCAATTTATGTATCCTAAATGCAATACTTAAGATGAATGCAACTAAACATGATAACTAACTAGTAACAATCCCCCCCAAACTCGAGCGAGGCATTGTCCTCAATGCATATAAAGGAAAGAAAAATGAACATAAAAAGAAAAAAATAAAATGCAAACGATTACTTACTCTGAGAGCTCGTCATCGTGGATGATTAGTTTCCATTTGGCCGGTGTCTTGATTCTTTTGCTTGAACGCGATGGTTGCTTCCTTGTTACCGATGGTGGAATCGATCCTCGTACAAGGGTGTCCTCATCGTCCTCATCATCCTCTTCCTCAATGTCATTGGCTTTTTGCTTGGGCTTGGAGGATTCGATTGGTGTGGTTTCGTTGGTGCAATGGAAGACTCGTCAGAATCTAAAAAATTGGATAATGATTCAGTATAAGTTGATTCAGGCATAGGCGCTTTACCTTTGGCTTTTGCAGTGGTTGTCGGGGCGTCTTTAGCTTTGGTTTCTGTGACATCTTCAGTGTTGGTTGTCGGGGCAATTGATGGGGCATGCGCTGTGTAGGTTGCCGCGGCATTATCTGTTGCTGTGGCAACTGCTTCATTTGTTGCCATGACAAGGATTTCAGTAGGAAAGATGGGGAACGGCACGCGGCTGTCCGGGTACTTTTCCAGGATGACTTGGGTGATGGCATTGTTGTGATCCTTCATGTACCGTATGAACATTAGTTGTTGGTCTTCAATTTGCCTAAGGCGGTTCGCCAATGGTTGTAAGAGTTCTTCAAGTTGTCCTGGGGTTGTTGTTCGAGTTGCCGGGGCATCAATTACCTGGGCGTCAGGGGTTGCCGAGGTAGCAGGAGTTGCCGCGGTAACCATAGGCGTTGGGGATGTTATCAGTGCCTCTCCCATTAGCTTTCAGATTTGTGCTCGATTCCAACCGGACTTTGGTAGGGCCTTTTCATCGGTGGACTCACTTAGGACATGCATCTCCTTGCAAAGATTAGAAACTAAGCAAGGGAAGAAAAGAGAACCCTTGTCTTTTATACTACATACAAAAATCTTATCACAAATAATTTTTCCAATGTTAATGATGCGATTATGCAAAATAGAATGTATGAGCAAAAGACGAGGTGTATCAATGGTAGTATTGTGTGTAGTGGGCATTAAAGAAGTTTTAACAAACTTGTTCCATAATTTTTCCTCGGGTTTAAGTCAAAGGTGATTTACCGTGCCCTTATACTTACCGTCGTTCCAATGAGTTCCCGGTAGAGTGAGTTCTTGAAGCACCTTGTCGAGTTGCATGGGCGTGAGTTGATCAACAATGGCTTGATGCTCGTCCTTCTCAACGTAGAGCCCGTAAAAGGTGTTGATGCTTTCGAGGCTCATGAGGATAGCCTTGTCATGAACAAAAACATAAGGATTATCCGGGTTAGGCGAGTGAGCATAGAATTCTCTTACCCATGAGATGTTACCCAGTTTCGATTGAAGGCAAAAGATTTGCCACTTTTGATGTGCAATCCTTTGGAAGATGAATGGTTCAAGGCTGAAATCTTGATGAGAGTTGGAGTATTCAAAGCCTTATTCTTCGCAAATCTTTCGACTTTCAAACTTGGAGTGAAATCATTCTTGAACCGCCAGTGTAGCAAACTTCTTGTAGCTTGGTTCTTTGGAAGAGCTTGGGTGCGCCAAAAACTTGATTTTGGATGCCATGGATGTTCTTGGTTGTGAGATGAGTAGAAACAAAGGAAAGAAAGCAAAAGAAACTAAAGAGTTGCAAGGTTAAAAGTAGGAATAGGTTTCTTGGAAGTTAAGGGTGATGGGTTAAATAGAAAAGATGTGTAGCAAATATGGTGGGTGGGATTGTTTAGAAAGAAAGAAAGCAATGGTTTTAATTGGGGGAAGGGGCGGCAAAGGGATTTGGGGAAGGGGAAGGGTTTGGCCGGCTAATAGAGTTTATTTAGGGTAAATTGGAGGCTTAATATAAGCCTTAGGTTTAGCCATTAGTTTCCTTGTTGAAGAAACTTCCTTCTTGAATCAAATTCCTCTCTATCTTGAACTCTTTTCCTATAATTCAAAACAAATAAAATAAGAATTAAAATTAAAATTAAAGATAAACTAGTAAATAAAATAAAAAGAAATAAATAAAGATGTGCAAAGAAATTCTTAAACCTAAAATTCAAAATAATTAAATAAAGATGAAAGAAAGATGTACTCTTAACCTAAAGCAAATAAATAAATCTATCCTAAGAATAACCGAAATAAAATAAAATAAATATAAACCAAAATAATAAGTCGAAAAAAATAAAAAGAAAAAGAAAAAGAAAATATCGAAAGGAGAGCATGATCATGCATCTCCTAAGGTGACCACTTCTTTGTTACATTCCACATGGGCACCGTTATAGTGCTTCAATCTTTGTCCATTAACTTTGAATTCATGTTCGTCAGTGGTGGACTTGATTATCACGGCACAATGGGAAAACGGTTTGGCAACTTCGAATGGTCCCGACCATCTTGATTTCAGTTTTCTCAGGAAAAGTTTTAGCCAAGAATTGAATAAGAGAACTAGTTGCCCTAGCATGAATTGCCACAGCAATAGTTTCTTGTCATGCAACTGCTTTGTTTTCTCCTTGTAGATTCGTGCATTGTCATAGGCGAGTGCACGAAATTCTTCTATCTCGTTGAGATCTAGTAAACGCTTTTGTCCAGCACTCTGTCAATCCATATTCACGGTCTTGATTGCCCAATATGCTTTGTGTTCGATTTCCACCGGTAAGTGACAAGTCTTTCCGTAGACAAGGAGAAATGGGGATATTCCCAAGGGTGTTTTGAATGTAGTTCGGTAAGCTCAAAGTGCTTCATCTAGTCTTGAAGACCAATCTTTTCAAGAAGGATTGACAACCTTCTCGAGGATATTCTTTAATTCCTGTTTAGAAATTTTTGCTTGCCAATTAGTTTGTAGATGATATGCTGTGGAAATTTTATGTGACACGCCGAAGCATTGCAACATCTTGGCAATAAGTCTGTTGTCAAAGTGCTTGCCTTCATCACTGATAACTACTCTCGACATCCCAAACCGTGTAAATATATTTTTCTACAAGAATCATTGCACGATCTTGGAATCGTTGGTGGGAACTGCAACTGCCTCAACCCATTTAGAAACGTAGTCGACGGTAAGTAGAATGTAGAGGTTCCCGAATGAAGATAAGAAAGGTCCCATAAAATCGACCCCCTATACATCAAACAGTTCCAACTCGAAGATGTTTTGGAGCGGCATATCATGTCGTCTAGAGATATTGCCCGTCCTCTGGAAATGATCACATTGCTTGTAAAACTCTTGGGCATCTTTGTACAGTGTTGGCCAATACAAACCGGATTATAAGACTTTGACCGCGGTATGTGTTCCTCCAAAATGTCCTCCATAGGGTAAAGAATGACATTGTCGAAGAACATTCTGTTGCTTCTCTTAAGGGACACATCGGCGTATAATCTGATCTGCATATTGTTTAAACAAAAGAGGCTCGTCCCAGAAATAATGATTAGCATCATGGCAGAACCGCTTCTTTCCTTGGTGAGTAAGGCCATAAGGTAAAATACCACAAACAAGGAAATTAACAAAATCTGCATACCAGGGTATTGTCGAGGCATCCGTGGTTACCGTGGCAACTACTTTCATGGTTGTCGAGGCGTGCCCGTCTAGAGTTGTCGCGGCATGCGCGTCAAGGGTTACCGAGGCATGCGTATCAATGGTTGCCGAGGCATACGCGTCTGGAGTTGTCGAGGTGTGCGCGTCAAGGATTGTCGAGGCATGCACGTCTAGAGTTGCCGAGGCGTCGAGGGTTGCTGATGCGTCAAGGGTTGCCGAGGCATGCGCATCCATGGTTGCCGAGGCATCAGTTGCCAAGGCAACTAATAGTTGCTCATCCAGGAATGCATCGCATATCTCTAAATCTGCGTCCTCCTATTTATTGCCTTCTAAACGTGATAAGTGATTGGCAACTTGATTCTCTGTTCTTTTCCTATCCTTAATTTCAATGTCAAACTCTTGTAAAAGCAATATCCAATGAATCAAACGAGGTTTGGCATCTTTTTTAGCAAATAGATACTTAATTGCCGAATGGTCCGTATGAACAATTACCTTTGTACCAGTCAAATAGGATCAGAACTTGTCAAATGCAAAAACTACGGCTAATAACTCTTTCTCCGTTGTTGTGTAATTCACTTGAGCACTATTAAGAGTTTTACTAGCATAGTATATCACATGAAAGGCCTTACCTGTGCGTTGGCCTAGGACTGCCCCTGCCACAAAATCATTTGCATCACACATTAGCTCAAAAGGTAGCGTCCAATCGGGTGGAACGACAATAGGTGCGGAGGTAAGCTTTTCCTTTAGGGTTTTGAATGCTTGAGCGCAAGAATCATCAAAGTTGAAGGTTTTATCCTGTTCAAGCAAATTACAAAAGGATTTAGTAATCTTAAAAAAATTATGAATGAATCTCCTGTAAAAACTTGCATGTCCAAGAAAGCTTCGGATTCCTTTAACCGAACTTGGTGGGGGTAATATCTCAATCACGTCCACCTTGGCTTTGTATACTTCGATTCCCTTGGATGAAATCTTGTGGCGGAGCACAATTCCTTCATCTACCATAAAATGGCACTTCTTCCAATTATGGACTAGATTGGATTCTTCACATCTTGCCAACACCTTCTCTAAATTGCCGAGGCAACTATCGAAGTCATTACCAAATATTAAAAAATCGTCCATGAAGATTTCAAGGAAGTATTCGACCATGTCTGAAAAGAGTGACATCATGCATCTTTGGAAGGTTGTCGAGGCATTACACAATTCGAACGGCATTCTTCGAAAAGCATAAGTACCATATGGGCATGTGAAGGTTGCCTTTTCTTGATCTTCTGGTGCTATGGCAATTTAATTGTAACCTGAATAACCATCAAGAAAACAATAAAAGGGTTTACCTGCAAGACGGTCAAGCATTTGATCAATAAAGGGTAATGGGAAATGATCTTTCCTAGTGGCTTTGTTTAGCTTTCGGTAATCCATACAAACCCTACAATCGGTCACAGTCCTGGTTGGAATGAGTTCATTGTTTTCATTACTTACCATTGTTATACCTCCTTTTTTCGGTACACATTGTACCAGACTTACCCATGTACTATCAGAGATAGGGTATATGATGCCAGTGTCAAGCCACTTGATGATTTATTTCATTACAACCCCTTTCATGGCATGATTCAGTCTTCTCTGGCCTCAATCGAAGGTTTGTGATCATCTTCCAATAAAATCTTATGCATGCACACTACCGGGCTAATTCTCTTCAAGTCGGCAATTGTCCATCCTATTGCCTTCTTGTGTAGCATTAACATGTTGATCAGCTTCTTTTCCTGCTCATGCTGTAACTTAGAGGAAATAATTACTGGCAATCTATTATCGGTTCCCAAGTAAGCATATTTTAGTTGCCCTGGCAACTGTTTCAACTCAAGAATCAGTGGTTGTTCAATGGAGGGCTTTTCGAGTTTACCTTCCTTACCTGAGTAATCCAATGGTTCAAAGTATCTACCTGGTCGATTGACTAACCAGTTTGCCTCTTCTTGTTGTTCTTCATTGATCAGTTCTTCATATTCTTCAGGTTCCTCTAGATCGGCAATGTAGTTGCTGAGGCAACTGATCTCCTTGTCGAAGTCAAACTCTGTCATGGAGTGAAGAAGTTGGCATTCTTCTGGATCATCGGCATGCTTTTGTATTTGGAACACATTCAGTTTAACTTGTTGGTCATTCACCCTCATTGTGAGTTCTCCCTTTTCAACATTGATCAAGATTCTCCTTGTTGCTAGGAAGGGTCTCCCGAGAATGATAGGTGCATGCTCATCTGTTTCACAATCCAAAACAATAAAGTCAGCGGGGAAAATAAATTGATCAACTTTTACCGGTATGTCTTTGATTTTTCCCTCTGGATGCACATAAGATTTGTCGGCTAGCTGTAGCATAATTGTTGTAGGTCTTGCCTTCTCGATTCCTAGTTTCTGGAAAACTGATTTAGGCATCAAGTTTATGTTTGCTCCAAGGTCACATAATGCTTTCCCGATATAGTGGTTTTTGATAGAGTATGGTACTGTGAAACTTTTAGGATCTTTCAACTTGGGTGGCATGCGATTGTGCAACATGGCCATGCATCCCTCTGTTGCGGCAACTATTTCAATCACTCATAACCTTGTTCTCTTGGACACAATGTCTTTCAGAAACTTGGCATAGTTCGGCATTTGTTCAATTGCCTCAACCAATGGCAAGTTGATATGGTGGTGGAAGTCGGATATCTTCAATCCTTTAATTGGTCTGGAACCTGATTGACGGCATTGCCAAGGTAACTGGAGTTGCCGAGGCATCATCAACTGGGGTTTCCATGGCATCCTTATCGATGGTTCAGGAATACTTATCGTTGGTTGCTGTGACATCGTTAACTGGGGTTGCCGTGGCATTTACTGGTTCAGCATCTGAGGCTTTGCTGCTGAGTTCATCTTGTTCTTTTTGTGGAGTTTTGTTTGATGAGCGAGCTTGAGCCTCCTTAAGTTGTCAGCCACTTTTAGTGGTGATTGCCTTACATTGCTCGTGGCCAATTCCTCTTGCGAACTTCAGTATCGCTGGGTAAACCTCATTGCGGTCTAGTATTTAGGTTTTGAGCAAATTGTCCGACTTGAGTTTCCAATGATTTGATTGCCACCTCTTGGTTTTGCAATCTCATCTCGGTCCTATTAATAAAAGCATCGGTTCTTTTTATGAAGTTACTATTTTCAGCCATATAAAATTCTGTTTTCAACATAAAAGCATTGAGAGAATTTTCCAAATAACTAGATGTTGTCGGTTGTTGCTGCGGCAACTGTTGTCGTGGCATATTCTGCTGGAATCCCGATTCTTGTGCATTCTAATTGTTCTGGTTTAGAGCATTGTTGGGATTACTCCATGAAAAATTTGGGTGCTTCTTCCAAGCTGGATTATATGTGTTGGACATGACATTGTTGTTCCGATTGTAATTCCCCACATAAAAGCTGGATTCTTGATTTTGCATACATTCAAAAGAATTATGGTTACCACCACATAACTCACAAAAGGAGTCTACTACCTTGACCTCATGTGTGTTGTTTTGTTTCTGCATGTTCTGGACCATCTTGGTTAGAGTGGCCAATTGTGACGAAATTGAATCTGATGATCCCAGTTCATGTATTGTGGCTTGGCGTCTAACTCCTCCTCTTCTAGCAAATGGGAACTGATAATCATTCTTGGCGAGCTTATTTAGAATTTGCATTGCTTCCTCCGGTGACTTATCTAGGAGTATGTCGT
Source organism: Hibiscus mutabilis (assembly GCA_019671005.1). Taxonomy (NCBI): domain Eukaryota; kingdom Viridiplantae; phylum Streptophyta; class Magnoliopsida; order Malvales; family Malvaceae; genus Hibiscus; species Hibiscus mutabilis. The sequence continues at coordinate 18,434,540 of CM033717.1, read as the reverse complement.
TTGCCGAGGCATCTAGCATCATCCTTGTTGGTGTATTCACAGTGTTGTAAAACATTGTTACTTGTGTCCACATTGGGAATCCGTGTAGGGGGCATTTGTGTAGAAGTTCTCTATATCGATCCCAAGGCTCGTACATGGATTCATCATCTGCCTACCGAAAAGAAGTAATTTCTTTTCGAAACTTATCAGTCAAATTTGTAGGATTAAATCGAACAAGGAAATCACGACAAAGATTGGTCCAAGATCCTATTGATTCGGCAGGAATACTATTCAACCATGCTTTCTCCCTATCCCTTAGTGAATAGGGGAATAATCTTAGCCGTAAAACATCTGGGGTGACTCCTTGTATTTTGAATGAGTTGCAAATCTCGAGGAAAGATTTAAGATGTTGTCGTGCATCTTCAGTTGCTGAGCCGCCAAATTGACCAACTGTGTTGATCATATTGAACATCACTGGTTTCAACTCAAAGTGGTCGACTTCAATTTAAGGTGTGACAACTCCTGGATTAAGTCCTTCAAGATCTTCCTCTAGATAGTCTTGAATAGTTCTATTTCGTGCAAAAATCACTCCTCCTCCTGCTGGAACATCCTGATTCATATTGATGTCTTGATTAGCCATTGCTACTCTTAACCTTTGTCTGAGTCTTTGCAAGGTTCGTTCGATTTCTAGATCAAAGGAATATTCTGGTGTAATCAGTCTCGCCCTGGTCATATACCAATGCAAAACCAAAGTTTGTTAACCCTTCGAATCTTAAACAATAAAAATAAAAAGTTCAAGAAAATAAAAAACAAAGTCGCTATTGCCAATCCCTGGCAACGGCGCCAAAAACTTGTTACGCGTAATAAGTGCTCCGCAATTGTGCAAGTGTACACCTCGCAAGTTATAATATAAAAGATATCGTCTCCACTGGGATTGGTGCCACTTCAAGAATCTAGTCTCTTGCACTGTAAAAAGTAAAAGAACACAAGTAGAGAATTGTAGGAGTTTAAACTAACAACTAAAGTAAAAGAGCAATAAAGTAAAAGAAGATGTAATCAAAAGAGAGGGAATAGGCCAGGTTATCGTGAGTTGAGGTGTGATAGCCAATTGGATTGTCTTGGTAAAAGAGTGCAAGGGCAACTCAGTTGCTGTGGCAACTTGCGCAACTGGTTTGCCTTGGCAACTAATCGAACGGTTGCTTGGGCAATTGGTTGGGCAACTGTTTGGGCGACTAGGCAGCAACTTCAAGGTTTGGCAGAGTGTTCTTCAATGGTTTCTTCTTATCCCTAAGTCGAAACTCTAGCTAATTGTGCATGCCTTGACAATACATCTCTACATGAATCAAGGGTGAACAACAACCAATCTTGCGCTCCTCTTAGCCGCTGAAATCCTTAACTTATTCCTAAGCCAGATTAATCTTCATCAATAGATTGAATAATGACCATACTCATTCGTTTCATGAATCTAACTCTCCCGATATTAGATAAATTGATGAAGTTACGAGATCCTTTCCCAATTCACTCACAAACAAGAATAAAAACCAAGAATGAGTAAACCTTGAATTGAAAGTGCAAACTCATATTACCTAAACAAAATCCAATTGTTTCTTACAACCACAAAACACAATAACCTTAGCCAAATAGATTTAGTTCATGGCTAGGTTCAAAAGAAACACAAAACAAAGAATCTCTAACATAAACCTAATTGAACAAGAAAGAAAAAGAATGGTTGAAAGCTTCTTGCTGATTTCTCTCCCCTTTTGCACCCCTTGGAGTTGACGGCTTGGTCCTCAATTTATAGGGCTAGGTCGAAGTCTTTCTTGAGGAAGAAGTTAAGTTGGAATTAAATACTTCTAAAGAATATAATTCTTTATTATATTTAAATTCCTTCTAGATCTTCTCCTATCTTCTTGGGATTTAATTTCTCTTTAACCTCTTCATGGAAATCAAACTCCTTTGGGATTTAACTTTTCTCCATGTCATCTTGGGTTTATCTAGTCATCAGTTTCGGCTGCCATATCATCTTATCCCTTATTGACAATTACCCTGGCAACTAGCTCGACATCTTCTTCATGCACTGCCCTGGCAACTAGCTCGGCATCTCCTTCATGCACTGCCCTGGCAACTGGTTCCAGTCTTGCTTAGGCAAGTGATTCTGCACACACACAAAAACAACTATCGACGGCACCCTTTTTCCACAAAATTAAGCAAAATATGATATCAAGCTTAACCACTGAGGAAACAATGCAAACATGCATGAATGGCTAATAATGCAACTAATATGAGCCTAAGTCTAGCAATAATATGAATAAAAATGGTACTTTTAGACACTTAACACAAAGCTTAAAGAGCACTCTTTGAAATTAAGAGATCATTTGCTAAACTTTCCAAAAGCATATTGATAAGTGTTCAAAAGTACTATTTTTATTACCCTTTTTACTCATATTATTGTTAGACTTAAGTCATATTAGTTGCATAATTAGTCATTCATGCATTAATTCATGTTTCTTTCCACCGTTGAGCTTGATTACATAACTTGGTGATTTTTGTGGAAAAAGATGCTGCTTTGGTGTGTTTTTGTATGTGTACAGAATCACTTGCGTAAACAAGGCTAGAACCAGTTACCAGGGCAGTGCATGAAGAAGATGCCAAGCTAGTTGCCAGGGTAATGCATGAAGGAGACGCCGAGCCAGTTGCCAGGGCAATTGTCGACAAAGAATAAGGTGATATGGTAGTCGAAATTGATGACTAGACAAGCCCAAGATGATGTGGAGCAAAGCTAAATCCCAAAGGAGTTTGATTTCCATGAAGAGGTTAAAGAAGAATTAAATTCCAAAAAGATATGAGAAGTTCTATAAAGAATATAATTATAATAAAGAATTATATTCTTTAAAGATAATTTAATTCAAACTTAACTTCCTCCTCAAAGAAGGACTTTGACTTAGTCCTATAAATAGATCACCAAGCCGTCAACTCCAAGCAAGAAGAGGGAAAATTTCGACAACCCCATAGGGCAAGAGGAGAGAAATTTCGACAAGAGAGCAAGGGGGAGAGAGTTCTATTTCTTCTTCTTCTTCTTTGCTTCCATTAGATTCATGGTTTGAGGATTATTCTTTGTATATCTTTTGAACCCAACCATGAACTAACTTGATTGGTTAGGGTTATTGTGTTTTGTTGTTGTGAAAAAACAATTGGATTTTGTTTAGGTAATAAGAGTTTGCACTTTTAATTCAAGGTTTACTCATTCTTGGTTCTTATTCTCGACACACATGATGCGACTTATTATTGTGCACTTTAAACCCTATGACTAGCTAACTATATCCGATAACTTTTAAGCATTTTCACTTGCCAAAATATTCAATTAAAGCATATTACTTCACTATTTTACATATGCATCAATCAAACTAAATTTTCCAATACATTAAACCATGTATTTTAGCATTCTCTAAATCCTTTCGCAAACCATTTTCCAAACCTCATAGGCATTCATTTATAACACCATTTACAAAATATTTCACATGGAAAATCGTGTATAAAACAATAGATAACAAATCATGCTCGAAATTAAATCGTATAAATTAATACTCATATCAAACCGATATTCAAAAGGCGAAATAGGAAAAAACTTACTTCTGAACTTAGTTAAGCTTGCTAGGCTAAAACCAAACCTTAGTTCAAACCTTATTTGAAGAACTAAATTATAGTTGCACTCACCAACTTGATATTGCCTTAACGCTAACGACTCGACGCCAACGCAGAAAAACGTCCGAATACTTGTCATCTTCCACAAGAAAATACAACAGTTATTATAAATTTGACCACACTAAAGTAACCACTTTATTATAATACCCCCACAACATTCAAAACCCTTATCGTTCTAACTAAAACACAACTCCATGCAAAAAAACATTGTACTGATCACACACTGCCTTTAACCCCTTCAAAAAAAAATTTTAATTACCACGCACTGCTCTGTTCCATCTAACCCTCCATATCTCTTTTTTTAATCAAACAACATGAAAACATAATGGAATAGCAGCAGCACCTAAAGCCCCTTTAACCCCCTTTTTTCCACACAATAGGTTCACGTAAAAGAGCAGGCAGCAGTAGCACCATGACCTGCTTGCGCCACTGCTTTATTGCGCTATGCCCTGCTTCGGGGCCTTCAATTCCCACTTTCATTTCCCTTTTAATTCCTTACGTTATTTCAACAAACACCTATAGAGCAACCTCATATTTCATCCAATAATTAAATCAACACTCTACCAAAATCCCAATCCAAAAACTCTAATCTAAATTCAACTAATTAGATTAATTCCAGGAATTAAATTACAAAATTAACAATTATTATTACCCATGCACAAAACATTAGAACTCCATAGAAATCATTAGATTATTATAATCTAATCGAGATTTATGAGCAAATTCATTAAAATCCAATAATTTCATTAGAAATTAGTTTTAATTATCCTAAAGCATGAGAAATCATAGATTAAGAATTAAAAACATGTAGGACATTATTGAAGAGCATTTTCTCACCTTGTTTGATGAAAAACCAACTTGAAGATGAACTCCCTTCTTGATTTCCAACAAGAAAAATAGTGGAGATGATGTAGAAATTAAAATCCTTAATCTATAATTGTTTAGAAATAAATGGAGAAGAAATTGAAGCTGAAATAATTAAGGAATCAAGAAATCCCTAAGTTTTGATTGAAAGAAAATGAGAGAAACTTAGAAATGTCATTCTTATCTTTTAGAAAATTACAACTGTCAACTTCTTTTTGTAAAAGTAAGTGGGAAAAGATATTTCTTTTATTTAATCAAACAATCCCATAAAATACTATTTTAGTCCATTTTTATAAAAATGCCATTATTAATATTTTATAATCATTTTTGCAAAATAGTCATCATTTAATTAATATTAAAATAACCCATTTAAAATTACACAAACTCAATTTCATCCGTTATTAAATTTATTAAATATATTTTTCACAAATACTTGCCACGATAAATTTATGGGAAAACAATTTAATTACCCAAATTATTTTCTATAATTAATTAATTAGCTAAAGCCTAACAAAAAATTCCAACTCGATTCCAATAATTCACCCGAATCTTCTAGCCCATTTTCCAGGGTGTTACAACGGTCATGCCTCCTTTCTTCGGCACACATTGGATAGGACTCACCCATGACCTATCCGAGATAGGATAGATGATTTCGACGTCGAGCCATTTGATGATCTCCTTCATCACCACAGTTCTCATGATTAGATTGAGTCTCCGTTGTGGCTCTATCGAGCTGGTGTGATCATCTGCAAGCAAAACCTTATGCATGCACAAAGTAGTGCATATACCCTTCAAGTCAGCAATAGTCCAACCAATAGCTTTCTTATATTGGGATAAGACATGCAACAATTTATTTCTTGGTCAGATGTTAAGCTAGCATATATGACAACATGAAGCGTATTATTCTCCTCTAAATATGCATATTTCAATTGTAGGGGAAGAGGTTTAAGATCAAGTACCGGCGGATGCTCAAGCGATGGCCTGGGAGATTGAAACTCAGCATACTCCAATGGTTCAAAAGATGTACCTGGCCTGGTAAGAACATCATTAGATTGTTCAATCTCCTCCTTAAATTCTTCCTCAGCTTCTTGCATGGCCTCGTCGAAGTCATATTGCTCTACAACACTAAGCACATTGCTACATAATATTTCTTGAAGATTTTCTTCGACTAGGGTTTCCTTTCATTGCACAAGCTGGCATTCTTTATAATCATCCGCGTACTTGAGAGCGCTAAAGACTTAAGTGTGATCTTCTTGTCATTCATCTTTATTATAAATTTACCGTTCTTACAATCGATCTCAATTCGCTTAGTGGCAAGGAATGGTCTCCCGAGGATGATGGAAGCATTCTCGTTGGCTTTGCAATCAAGGATGATAAAATCTATTGGGAAGACAAATCTACTACCTTGACTAAGACATTTTCAATTATACCTTTAGGTCAAATTTGAGAATGATCGGTCAATTGAAGGATCACAGATGTAGGCTTAGCTCTTCCCATGCCCAATCTTGTAAGCGCTAATTTCAACATTAGATTGATACTTGCACCAAGATTGCATAAAGCACAGCCAGAATAGTTATGGCCCGTGGAACATGGAATTCTAAAACTGTCAGGGTCTTTCATCTTTGGTGGTAAATCACTTATCACAGCTATACACTCGGCCATTGTATCAATGGTTTCAACTTCACCCACCATCCTTTTTTTGGTCACAATATCCTTTAGAAATTTTGCAAATATCAACATCTGATCAATGGCCTCCATGAATGGGACATTAGAGTGCAACTATTTGAGCAGATCCAAAAACTTCTGAATTGGAAATCTTGTTTACGATCCTTTAATCGTTGTGGAAATAGAGGTGGGTGTCTGGGATCATCATGTGGTTTACTAATTTGGTGGCATCCTTTGTCTTGTAATCATTGCCATCAGCCGCAAGGTATCTCACTTTATCATATACAAGAGTAGTATCTCTCGGTGCTAGAGCATTGGTGGATGGCTTGTTTGGAGTGGAATCAACAAGGGAACCTCCCCCAAACTTTTCATCTTTGGTCAACCAGGTGCTACTACATAGTGTGATGGCATTGCATTGCTCTACACTAAAAGTTTTAGTGACTTCAATAGCATTAGGAAAATCGCCTTATGGTTACATCTTTAAAACTTGGGCAATCTGCCCAACTTGTGACCGTAGGGAAGTGGTGTGGTTATGTAGGATGGATTGTTGATTTTGCAACATAGCGCCTTGCATTGTGAACATGTCACTATGACTCTTTAAATATGTTTATCGATCTTGCATAATAACTCGGGTAATATCCATAAAATACCGATAAGAAGAATCAAAAGTATTAGGGTTGGAGTTAGAAACTCTCTGGTTATGCCTCTGAGTTTTCTGTTCGGATCTAGGAGGTTCTATTGTAGCATTCTATTGTGCTCCTGAATTAGTTGTGTTACCTCCCCAACCAAAGTTTAGATGTTGTCACCACTCTGGGTTGTAGGTGTTCGAGTAGGGATTGTTGTTGCGGTTAGCATTCCCTACATAGCATCCAGATTCCTATTTTTGAGGGCATTTATTCGAATGGTGTTCCCTATCACTATGCTCGCATGTATTGAATTACCTTAGCCTCTTGTGTGTTGGATATTGGCTGCATGTTCTCGAGTCGACTTGCAATAGTGGAGAGTTAAGCTGCCACACTTTGGGAATCATACAACTAGAGTGTTCTAGAGGATTTAGGGTATGGCCTCAATCTCCATCTAGGAAACTAGTAGTTGTTATTGGCCATCTGATCAAGTAATTCGAAAGCTTCTTCAGGATTTTTTTCTTGTAAAATACCATTGGCTGAAGAGTCCATTATCATCATTGTCAGTTCATTGACGCCATTATAGAATGCATTAACCGTATAGCAAGTCATGGAATTGAAGAATCGAGCACTTGCACAACATATCTTTGTATCTGTCCCAACATTCATACATGGATTCATCATCTCATTGGGTGAATGCTATGATCTCCCTTCGCTTCTGATTTTGCACGTTCGATGGATCATATCAGTGCAAAAATTTATTGCACAAGTCATCCCAGGATGTAATAGATCCTAAGGAAATAGTCTTCAACCATGCTTGGGCTTGATCTCGCAAAGAGTAGGTGAATCTTCTGGTTGTTTAAAACAATCACAAACTTCCAAGAAAGCTTGAATGTGTTCTCTAGCGTCCTCATTTGTTGATCCTCTAAATTGTCCAATGGAGTTGAGCATGTTAAACATAATGAGCTTTAGCTCAAAGTGATTTGTTCCTTGATCTGGAACAATAATCGATGAGTTAAAGTTGTTGATTATAGGTTCAATGTTTTCACGAATGGGTCTTCTAGGTATGGGTTGTGGTAAATCAACTGGCCTTTCCTGACCTCCATTAAATGATACATTTTCAACAACCACTACCGGTGGTATGCCATCTTTACAAAAACCTTGATTGTTCAGGCCATTCACTTCGTCCCCTTCTACCATTGTCCTTCATTCTTTACGTAAGTTTCACAAATTCTTTTTGATCTCGATGCCTAGAAGTTGATAACATGGAAGCTAAGGTAATACATGTCTACGTGAACCCTAACAACTCTATTATCTATTTAAGTTCTCCTTATTAGTCATTGAAATCCTAAACTTATATCTAAGCCAGATTAAGACTAAGTTAAAAGCTTAGCCCTACTGTTCACGCTTGTTTAACCTAACTCTCTCGATATTAAGCCACAAATCAATAGTTAAAAGGCCTCTCTTGATAGCTCTTACAATAACTACGCATAAAGAATGATGAAAAATAGATAAAGGAAAAGAACTATAGCATTAAATAAAGTATTCAAAACATAAAATCTTGTAAAGAAATAAACACAACTAAAGTATTTAGCTCATGTTTGAGCCTAAAACATTCATAACATAAATTAAAATCCTAAGCAATTTATCAAGCAAGGGATAGAAAAAGGTCAAGTGTCCTCAACGATCTCTTCCAAGCTTTCTAACTGTCGTTGCAGGTCTCACACTCCTTCAACCTCTCTTGATGGCTTCCATTATGTGGACACTTCTCTAGCACTTCGACTCTGATGGTTCTCCGATAGCTGAAGACTAAGGACTATCGTCTATGATCGAGCTCCCTTTAAGTGTCGTCCAAGTCTTCCTTATATAGGCGGGAAAGTGTAGATTCTGTAGAAGAAGTGTGTTATGAATGCTGGCAAAATGGGCAAAATGTATGTATTAGTAAAATAGTGCCAAGAGTCTTTTCCATGCAAGTATACATGGTTTGCAAGTAATACAGTAGTTAAGTTGAGTATCGATCCCACAGAGATTGACTTGGAATTCGATTGTTTGATTGTTACTTGCCTTAGAAGAAAAGATGTTTGTCTTGAAAGTTTGTTTTGGGAATACTTAAAAGAAAAAAAAATAAAAGTGAAGTAAAAACGTTGGCAAGGAAAGTCTTTTAATGAGTGAAGAGCGTTGGCAAGGAATGCATGGTTTCTATGCTTTTCATGTCGTGCCAGCCTTTTGTAACACCCCCTACCCCGGTTTAGGATTAAACTGGCTTGAGAGCGTTACGGGGCACTGGATACACGAGTCGTTTAAAATTTTCTAGAACTCATCACTAATCGATGAGTTGAGCACTAGCAAGGCCTTTAATCATTCATAAATAATCATCCGAGCAAGGACATGTTTATCATGTATGGAAATCGAATTGCATACTTAACCTAATTATATTCACTTCGAATAACATTATATATATATGTGCAGCTTAACCATCTTATAACAACAATTAATTGGTATACTGTGATATGTTTAATTCGAGTTATTGAGTGTGTCTTCTAGGATCTTACATTCAAAACATGTAAGCAAATTATGTAGGTTTAACTTAACATGTTCATTTGTGTATACATTTGAACCATAACACAAGCAAGAAATGTTCAATTCTTTAATCATTATCTTCCGTGGAGATATTCATCACATCCTCATCTGGGAAATCAAAGTTTAAGGGCTCATAATCTTCTAAAGCACGACTAACCAAGAAATCTGCTATTGCACTTCCTTTTATTGCTTTCTGACTTACATATGCAATATCGAACTCCGACATCAACATTTGCCAATGAGCCAATCATCCAGTTAAAGCTGGAGCTTCCATCAGAAACTTCAATTGATCAAGGCGAGATATCAACCAAGTAGTGTGGTATAGCATATATTGTCTGAGTCTACAAGTTCCCCAAACCAAAGCACATCATATCTTTTGAATTGGTGGGTACTGTACTTCACACTCTGTAAACTTTTTACTCAAATAATAAACGGCTCGTTCTTTCTTTCCTGTGTCATCATGCCCCAATACACATCTCATTGATTCATAGACCATCAAGTAAAGGATGAGTGGTCAATTTGGAGTTGGTGCCACTAGAATTGGAGCATTTGACAAATATTTCTTAATCTTGTCGAGTGCCTCTTGGCATTCCCCATCCCATTCACCCGGATTATTCTTCTAAAGCAATCTGAAGACTGGATCACATTTATCAGTCAACTGTGAAATGAACCAAGAAATATAATTCAATCTCCCGAGGAATCCTCAAACTTCTTTTTTCAAACGAGGTGGTGGAAGATTCCGGATTGTTTTCACTTTGTTTAGGTCAATCTCAATTCATCTTCTACTAACGACAAAGCATAAGAGTTTTCTAGACGTAACCCCGAAGGTGCATTTGCTTGGGTTGAGCTTCAACTGATACTTTCTCAACCTCTTGAATAGCTTCCGCAAATTTTGAATGTGCTCTTCCTCGGACTGGGACTTGGCGATCATATCATCCACGTACACTTCGATCTCTTTGCGCATCATGTTGTGGAAAAGAGTCACCATAGCTCGTCGGTACGTTGCCCCTGCATTCTTCAATCTAAAAGGCATCATTTTGTAACAATAGGTACCCCACAAGGTTGTTAATGTTGTCTTTTCCCTTGTCTTCTGGGTTCATCTTTATTTGATTATAGCATGAGAAACCATCCATGAAGGAGAACCATGAATGTCCTGATGTATTGTCAACCAGAATGTCAATGTGAGGTAAAGGAAAGTTATCTTTTGGAATCGCTTTATTCAAATCTCTATAGTTCATAAGCATGCATATTTTTCCATCTTTTTTCAGCACTAGGACTATGTTAGCTACCCACTCCGGGTATCGTGCTACTTCAAGGAAGCCTGTGTCAATATCCTTTTGTACCTCTTATTTGATCTTTAGCAGCATCTTCGGCCTTAACCTCTTGAGCTTCTGTTGAACCGGTTTGCATTCCAGCCTTATGGCCAGCTTATGTACCACTATGTCTGTATTTTGTCCTAGCATATCTTGATAGGACCAAGCGAAGACATCTTTGAACTCTCGCAACAAATCAACCAACTCTTGTCTAACTTTTGGCGAGAAAGCAGTGCTGATCTTCACCTCTCTTCTAACTTCATCTGTTACAAAATTTAGAATTTTTATCTCCTCATTGTGAGGCAAGATCTGGTTGTTTTCTTTTTCTAACAACCTCAGTAATTCGTTAGGGATTTCACATTCCTTCTCATCTTCACACTCATTGAATACCATTAGACACTTTGGCCGCTCAAAATCTATTTCGGGATTAGGTTCAGGATCATTCATGCAATTAATAGTTGAAGACCTGAAAGGAAAATGATAATATACTTGGAAAGGATGCAAAAAAAACAAGAAACGTGTTTGCCATTTGAGAAACATCATGAAAGCATATTTATTGAAGTAAATTTTCCATAATGGCCCTTTATAGATAATCCTCTATACTCGCAGGAAAAGGTATAGGGTGGTTCATGGCAATTACTCTATTTTATTTTTAAAGACTAGGGGAAAGTCCTCGATGGTCTAGTTGCTAAGCCCTTCGCCAGGGAAGCATGGACGAATTCCCTCTATGAACCTACCAGGCTGGGATCCCTCAAATATACCATTGACGTACAACCCTTCCATGATGTTCCCAAAAATCTCATCTTCATACAGATTTACAGTTTTCAAATTATCATTCTCAAGTTGCTTTTCCACGTTTTCAAACCCACGTGACTTGAAAATGCAAGCAAGGTCAAATAAAGCCATGGGTTTAGAATGAGCCCCGGTTCCCAAAAATTGGGCCCTCTTTTTGTCTTCTATATTTTTTTAGGTCCTTCTACCTTTGTTGAATGTTGAGCTTAAATCCAAGTCCAAAGAAATCTTTCTTCATGATAATAGGCTTCGAACGCAGACATCCCTAAAGATGTTTTCCAAGCCTTTTCCTATTTTTGCACCTCTGCCAAGTGTTTCACGGACAGACATCTTGGTGCAGTTGGATAGCCTTAGTCGAGTTATTGGTTTTACCTTAACAATAAAGGTCGCATTTATGAACTCCAGGGCCCTGAATGAACAATTAAGAGCATTTTCATTTGCTTCGATGTACAGGGCATCAGTTGTTACAGAAGCAATAATATCTTCCTCTGCTTCAACACAAACCAGCTTTCCATCTATCACAAATTTTAGTTTCTGATGCAAAGATGAAGGTACTACGCCAGTAGAATGAATCCATGGTCTTCCCAACAAGAAATTATATGTTGGCTTGATATCCATTACCACAAAGTCAACATTGTAAATTGCCAGCCCAATTAACAGTGGCACCTCGATCTTCCCAAGCACATATCGAGTAGTACCATCGAAAGCCCTCTCAGTTTTCTTGTATGCTTTCATGTGTGAATCATCTATTGGCAACCTTTACAAGGTAACCACTGGCAAAACATTCAATTCCAAGCCATTATATATCAATACTCCGAGAAAAACATGACCCTTGCAATGAGTCGTGATGTTCAAAGCCTTGACAGATCCCATTCCACCCTCTTGGATCTCGTCATCAGTGAAGGTAATGTAGTTGTCTACAGTAATATGGTTCAAAATTCTGTTCAGCTTGTGCACTGATATATCATTTGGCACAAACATTTGATTGAGAACCGTTATCAAAGCATTGTGGTGCCCATCTAAACTCAACAATATATTGAGGACAGCTATTCTATCTTGTTGTCTCTTCAACTGCTCAACTATATTGTATTCATTATGCTTCAAGAACTTCAAAAACTCTTGGGCATGTTCTTCTGTAACGGGCTCAGTTATTTTGGGAGCAGGCTCCCCCCAAAAGATCCTCTCCGGTGTAGCAACATTTTTCCCTCTCTACTTCTTTAGATGTTTTCGGGTGAAAAACACCTTCCACTCCTGGTGAAGTGCCCCATCTCATTTATCGTCTTTGAATCAAGCTTTTCATCTTTCTTTTCTTCCTAACCACCTTTGTCTCATCTAGTGGCTTTACTTCCTCTTGGGGCTATGTCTTCTCCGGTAAAGACATAGTGGCAGCATAATTCCAACGAACCTTGCGGGAATTCTTGAAAGCAAACAGGGTTGGTGGAGTAATCACAATCTTAGGAATCACAACCGGATTCACATTGGCTAAAGAGCCTTCTATCTTTGACCTAGTAGAGATGATCAACGGCCTGTTAACCCTATACTTAACCCCCTAAGATTCAGAGGAACATACTTCAGCTTCCTTTCTTCCACCAGTCTTTTTGAAGAACTCAATTTCTTTATTGTTCATAATTCCCTGAATCAAGCACCTGAACTTAGCACAGTATTGAATTTTGTGGCCTTCTTCATGGTGATATTCATAGTATACACCTGACTCCACTTCTTTCTCAATTTTCATCCCTATCTGTATTATTCCAGCATTATACAACTATTCAAATACCCATTTCAGAGGAGAGTTGATCTCAGCCACATCAGTCTTTAACTGCTTGGCCTCGTCATCTTCCTCTATCGCATTCACACCTCATCCCCCATGATTAGGTAACGAGTTGGCTGCAATATTGGGTTCATCAAATTTCAACACCTCAGTATTGACCATATTCTGAACTACTTTCTTAAATGCAATGCAATTCTCAATTGTATACCTAGAGATCTTGGCATGATATTCACAATGAGCCTTCGGGTCATACCATGGAAGGTATGGGGGCTGAAGAGGTGTGAGATAGTAAGGTCTCACCAAATCTGCATCAAACAATTATGGGTATAGCTCAGAGTACGACACCAGTAAAGGCGTGAAGTTCACCCTATCTTTTCTTGGCCCCCGAGAATCATTCTTGTTTGAATTTTGTGAATTTCATAATGCATCCCCAAGTGATATAATTGTAACATTCTTCGGTGCCTCATATGCACTCGTATTATTCACTTTATTATCCCTCCTCTTAAAATTCTTGCGGGATCCTTCTCCACTTTCTATTCTTCCACTCTTGATTACCGCTTCAATCAATTCACCACTCATCACTATGTCAGCAAAGGTATGGGTGGCACTGCCAATTAAACATTCAAAGAATAGCCCCCTTAGAGTGTTCATGAACATATGAGTGATCTCGCTCTCTATTATCGCTGGTTGTACTTGTGCTGCCATCTCCCTCCATCTTTGTGCATATTGTCATAGACTTTCAGTAGGTTTCTGCTCCATGGCTTACAGCATGACCCGACTAGGAACCATTTTAGACACGTGTTTATATTGTTCTTCAAAAGCTCCAGAAAGGTCCTTCTATGTCCTTATGTTTACTCTGCTTAGTTGGGTGTACCATCGTGCTGCCGAGCCAGTCACGCTGTCTTGGAAACAATGAATCAGCAATTTCTCATCCTTCAAGTATGCAGCCATCTTGCGACAATACATAGTAAGATGTACTCTCAGGCAAGTTGACCCATCATACTTCTCGAAATCCAGCACCTTGAATTTAGGTGGCAGGACCAGGTCAGCAACAAGACTCAAATCAAGAACACTAGACCCCGCTCTCATTCGCCTTTTGCATCTCCAACAAGCGGTCCTCCAGAGCTTTGCAGTGCTCTTCATATTTCCTCTCTATTTTAGCTTGGGTCATTTCAATTTCATTGACATTATTCAAGTTTGGGACTTCATCACCACTCCCAAAATTTGCTCTAATATTGACCGGATGATTGGTAGTCGCCCCAGCTAGATTGATATAGACCTTCTTCACAGGAGGAGGTCCCTCAGGCTACTCCCTTATGTGAGATGTAGTATCACCTTGTTCATTCATTTCATTCGATCCATCATGCGCCTTGCCCTTTCCAAATTCCTTTGGTCCCAGCAAAGCAGTTAGCTGATTGTACTTGTGCTGCCATCTCCCTCCATCTTTGTGCATATTGTCATAGACTTTCAGTAGGTTTCTGCTCCATGGCTTACAGCATGACCCGACTAGGAACCATTTTAGACACGTGTTTATATTGTTCTTCAAAAGCTCCAGAAAGGTCCTTCTATGTCCTTATGTTTACTCTGCTTAGTTGGGTGTACCATCGTGCTGCCGAGCCAGTCACGCTGTCTTGGAAACAATGAATCAGCAATTTCTCATCCTTCAAGTATGCAGCCATCTTGCGACAATACATAGTAAGATGTACTCTCAGGCAAGTTGACCCATCATACTTCTCGAAATCCAGCACCTTGAATTTAGGTGGCAGGACCAGGTCAGCAACAAGACTCAAATCAGTAACACTAGACCCCTGCTCATTCGCCTTTTGCATCTCCAACAAGCGGTCCTCTAGAGCTTTGCAGTGCTCTTCATGTTTCCTCTCTATTTTAGCTTGGGTCATTTCAATTTCATTGACATTATTCAAGTTTGGGACTTCATCACCACTCCCAAAATTTGCTCTAATATTAACCGGATGATTGGTAGTCGCCCCAGCTAGATTGATATAGACCTTCTTCACAGGAGGAGGTCCCTCAGGCTACTCCCTTATGTGAGATGTAGTATCACCTTGTTCATTCATTTCATTCGATCCATCATGTGCCTTGCCCTTTCCAGATTCCTTTGGTCCCAGCAAAGCAGTTAGCTGATTGATTATCGCCCTCTGTGCTTGGGCTAATTGGTCTTTCATGGACTGTTCAATTCTATCAAATCTGTTATGCACTTCAACATGGTCATTATCAAGACTGGTAATCATTTCCTCTACTGCCATGGTTATGGAATGCAGGTGGGTTCCGTATGAATGTGGTATAATTGCGGTTTAAAAAACTGCCATAAAACCTTTCTTTATTAAGCCATTTATTTTGTGAAAAAAAATATGAGGCTAGTACATGAATGTATGAATGCATGAGTGCATAAATGCATGAATACAAAAGGGTATCGAATTTGAAAACCAGTTATTAGAAAAACATCCATTAGCTAGAAAAGTCAAATACGTGAAATAGATAATCTCAAATTACACAAAACTACTAGCTCTAATTCCTAAGTTAATTAATTCATGTAGTAATCGCGTGATGGCTTCCCCATGCTCGAGCTTAATATCTGGCCGTTCTAACAGACTTGTGGCTTGTTTAGACAAGATCTGGATGTATGCAGCGATACTCCTTAATTGTTTCTTGAAATTGACCAATTCGTCATTCTGGTTCTGAACAGTGCGTTGTGCTGCTTCATACTTACTTTTCCATACTCCACTTTCTTGGTACAATGCTCCTTCATAACTTGTAAGCTTTTCCTTCAAGCTTTGCACTGCACTTTCCAACTCTGCCACCTTCTTTTTTAGTCCTCCATTCTCTTGCTCTGTCCTAACCTTGTCTTCGTTGTGGTACTTCGTAATCATTTGTTCCAACTATGATACTTGAGTTGTCAGCTCGAAATTCTGGGCTTGTTCTTCCTCTAACTTTTTATTGGCTTTGCTACTTGATTCTCTCCATTCATGGGCCTTTTTCTTTGACGCACTTGTGGCTTCTTCGTACATCTTCTTATAATTATCCCTTTCCTTTTCGTATCATCCAGCTGCTCCGACAAATTTTGAACCAATCTACTTGTTCCTCCCTTTTGTTTTGCCTTACACCCAGCGTGAATTTCTTGTAGGTCTTTTAGTTTTTGGTTAACTTCTCGGTTCTGCCTGGTGAGTTCGTTTCCTTGACCCTTTTGTACCTCCACCTCTAGTGTTAACATGGAGAGTTTATGCTTTAGTTCACTAATCCTCTTTTCATATCTCTTCAGCTCTTTCTCATGATCATGCTTTAATTTCTCTACCACTGATGGTGCACTTGTTTCCCGATCATTAGTCGACTGAGCATTACCTAAGTCCTTCTGTGGGATTCCGTCATTGATCCTTTGAGTTCTCCATTCTATGTAATTTGGCATAACCCCTGTTTCTATCCTGAAGCTTTACTCTTCTCAGTAACAGTGAAGCGTCCAAAGTGTCTTTCACCTTTATCTTATACCCTTCTGTCCTATGCATGTACTCAAACCCTTCCATACCAGCAGTGGAGGGAATAAACTGTCTTGATCTAAACTAACGAGACACTAACAATGGACAGTAAGTCGTTCCTCCCCAAACCCCCAATAATGGGACCTAGTTGAATTTTCTACACCGGTATAGGTAACTGACCAGATTCAACCAAGGCACCTTCCAAATAACATACGAATCCTTCATGTCTAAGAAAAAGACTTTCCACTCTTCTTCTGTTTTCTTCTCAGGTTGGTACACAACTAGATATTCCTATAATGGTGAATAGTCAACACAGCATCTAAGAGCTTTGTAAGGTGTAACCTATCTATGTCCCCTAAACCAGACCTCCAATAGTCGAGAAACACCCCAAAGTCTCCTATCTCCTGACTTCCTACAAGCAGACAATGTCCTATATGTTTCAGCTAAGATAGTTGGTACCGGGTTAACCTTGTCTTTTAAGCGTTCGAACAACATCATGGTTGATGGATCTATGAGGGCCGGAGTCCTCGAAAATATCACTAACTCGTATATACATAAGGCAAACAATTTTCTTTTCCTATATGCTTCGTCGCTCGCTAGCATCAAGTCTCGAATAACTATCCAACCTATCTGCTCATTATCCTCGGTTACCTCATCATTTCATTTCTATTTTATCTTCCCAATAAACCAAGGCTTATTTTTTCCTGTAATTGCTTTCAGCATTTTTCTGAAGGTTGGAACACTAGGGGGTCTCATATAGACATTGTCTCTCAGCTCTTGGACAGTGTATTAAAGCCTCATACTCTTCCAGGGTGGGTGTCATATCCACTTCTCCGAAGGTAAAGCAGTTATAGGCTGGATTCCAATACTGACTCATTGCTCTGATAAGTTCCTGATCCACTGAAACGTATAATAACATTACTATGTCTCCAAATTCTTTTTGAAACTCTTTCTTCATAAACTCATCCCACTGTTCCCATATGGCCTTAAGTTCTGGCAAACAACTGTTTTGACCTGAGTTAATCTTAGCCTTGTCTTTAGTTTTCGTCTCATGGTCTGCCATGATGCTATCACCTTTCATGTACTGTATTTCCTGTAACCAAGTCCATACGGCAGTATTATCTTCCCCCTATCTATCAAACGCTTCAGCCATATGTGATACTTCCTATTTAACTAGTCTTCAAATCGATACCCCTTTTTAAATGCAATATGATGTCAAACAGAAAAACAAACAAAAACAAAAAACAAAACACAAAAGAAGATGTGTCAGTATTGGTGAAATAATATTGAAGAAAAAAAACTTAAATTAAATAAACACAACAAAACAAGTTATATTCGAGCAGAGAGAATAACCAGATAAATGAATTTATACCAGCAACACCCTGTCCTAGGTCCATGTCTGGCTCTAGTGAGGTGGGTTTCTAAATTATAGCATGTGGTGTTTGGTTCTAGACTCTGGGCACATAAATTGTCATTACCGTCTATTGCGACAGTAAGACATCGATTCGGGAGTATACGACCTCTTATAGCGAAAGCGAAACCTCACGGTACATAAGGTTAGTATACAGGATGAAAGACAAACATTCGGTCATGGAGCTGAATAACTCAATGTAGGATAATGTCTTGCTCCCGCTTAAGGATGAAAGCTCGGGTAGAAGGCTATGCATGAGTGACAGATATAACACAAAATAAAATGCTACCTCCATTCTTTCTAAAAATTCACCCAGCAATTATTGGAAAAATTAAATTCAAATTACCACTTTTAAACTATAAATGTCATTGAATTTAATGGCCTTTATGAGACAATACCAATTGCTTGAATACCGCCCATCTCAGAACCCCTAGATTCAAATAATATCCACTAATTCTGGCCAACCGACGAACTTCCAATCATCTTCTTCCTCATTCTGGCCATCGTCCTCCACCGCGAGGCGATTTCTGGCCACCGTGTTGGAAACCTAAAATTTTTTTAATACCTCCATTTTTCAGTACGAACACTCCTAAACTACATGATCCGATAGGATCTCCTTGCTTCCCCCTAAATCTACCCCTAAACACTCATTTTCAACTCAAATCATGGCCTTAACTTTTTTCAACTTGTGGTTCGAATAAACACTCCGCTCAAAGAAATAACTCTGGCAACACCTAATATGCTCTGAACTCTATTTTTTCAACTTTGTTACTGTTTTTTTTAGTTTTTTTAAAAGACTAAATCTGATGTTTTTTACTTTTCTTTGTAGGAAAATAAAGAAAATGGTGAGAAGTTACCTTCTGGCGATGATGGCAAACTTTCGGCAATAATGTGATAGCTCCGGCGATCTACTCCAGTGACTTTCCTTCTCCCGATGACCTTTCGAATTTAGGTAACTCTTTCCCTTCCCTTTCTCTTTCTTCAATTATTTCGGTAATAATTGCACCATAATTGTCGTGTTTTTCTCTCTCTTTAGGGGAATTTATAGTGCTGACGATGGTGACGTTAGCGTGGGCTTTAATTCGAGTGAAACCCTACTCAGCAAATCTCGTGCTGCCACGTGTCCATTGGGTCTCCTAATTTGGGCAAGAAATAAAAAAATAGTTGGGCTTAGTGTTTTCTTGGGTTAATATGTGTTTTTATGGTTTGACTTATTAGAAATTGGGCAAAGGAAGAATTAACTTGGACCTTTTGTAATTAATTTGGGCTTCATGTATTTTTTATATATTTAGACAATATGTAATGGACATTTGGACTATTTGGGCTTATTATTGGGTTTTAATTATTAATTATATCAACTTTATTTATTTATTTATTTATTTATATCCTTATTTATAGTGAATTATATATATATACCCATACCTGGGTAAAATTAGGGTATTACACATGCGCATACACCATAAAAACACTACCTTTCCCATTAAAAGCACCAAATATATAACAATTCAGCACATGCAGTGTAACTCCCTAACTAAATACAAACTATATGCAAACTAATCCTAAATGCAACTGAATGAACTTAAACACACGCAAAAGCCAAGTAAAAAGGGTATGCAAAATAGGTCATTTACACACTCGTCGGTGATCCAACAATGAAATGTCATACTTCATCGTTTCTATTACTAGGACTAGGATGAGCATGTGAGAAAGGGGCCATGATGGCCGGAGATGCAATGAATAATGGTGGTTTGTGTGTGATCGGTGGTTAGGGATTTGTTGTTTGAAGAAGATGAACAAGATATTTTCCAAAAAGAACAATGTGTTTCTCTGTATTTTCTTGTTATTCTTAATAATCAAATGTATACATGGTAAGCCTTTAAATAGGCTGATATAGAGTTTTAATATAACTAAAACTATACTTTTATCTTTAATTTAAATAATACTTATTCCTAATTTAAATAAGACTTCTAGTAAATCTAAACTTGTAACACCTCGGTTTTGGGCCTAGCGGTTTGTGGGCTAGTTAGAAGGTCCGGTGGACCGGGTTAGAGATTCGAGTCTAATTTGGGATTGAATATTTTTATGCAACATAAACATATGGAAAAATGTTTAAAATACTTATTTATTATATAATGATTTAAAGTGAAATCAATTTTGGAAAATATAATTTGGAAATGGAACATTTTGGACTAGTGACTAAAATGTAATTTTGGCAAAACTGTTTTGTTAATGGCTATTTTGTAAAGACCCAGAATTTTGAATCCTTAAGGAGCTATTTCTTTTTAATTAGCTATTTCTCTTAATTAGGACATTTTAATAAATGTTTTTAATTAATTAATAATTAAGGATGAAAAGGATATTTGATAAAAGAGTTTATTTGGTTAAAACATTTTCTTACGTAACTTCTTTTGACTCCAAACTTTCTCTCTATTTTCTCATCAGCCAAACTATCCTTTCTCTTCCAAAATTTCCAAAGATTACTTCATCTTCATCTCACTTTGATTTCTAAATGATTACCTTAGATTTCTACAATAAGCTTCATTGATTTTCTTGAAGATCTCAATTTAATCTTGCCAATGAGTGGCTCAACACTTAACTCGGCCCTTCTTGGTCACGATCGCAACCATCTTAGCATTGCAACGTTGGACACACCATCAAGATTCTAGTCTTAAAGAGTACGACCTTAATTTAAGGGCTTGTATTCTTTAGACACCTTACTAAAACACATATACCACACTAGGGTTTCCTAGAACCAGCTAAACCTAAGCTCTAATACCACATTTGTAACACCCCCGACCCGAATCTCACAATTTAGGCCTCAAGCCCAAACCAAAACCATAAAATTCTCAATCTGAGTTTAGCCCAAACAAGTTATTTTTCAAAAAAGCATTTAAAGTCAACATTTGAAAATATAGATAAATCATTTAAATCGTTATAAAGGAGCACAACTTTAATTAAAACATTTGAACATTCGACTTAATTAATACAGTTCCAAAAGTAAGAATTACAGACTTAATCATGTAAGGTCCTATGAATACATAGCCCACTAAACACAAGTACAGTACTCTAAAAGCCTCTACATGTTGGAATCTCGTACTAATAGTGCTCTACAAACACACGATCCAATAATCAACCTACGCATAGAAACAATAATTTCGAGCGTTGAGATTACAAAGCTTAGTGGTACACATCTACTCTACTATACTTCATGCTAATCATAAACATAAGCATACAAGATAGTACGAGCAATAAGAAGAGATAAACAAACACATGGCGCTACCACTAGTCGCCTGAACACATGCTCTATTCATAAAAATCTCATACATAGCTCACAAGGCCCAACCATACTTGGGATCTCACCAGATCATATGAGCTAAAACACACAAAGCCATAACTACAAACCTAGAGTGAGACTTGGTGCCACACGACTTCAGGAACGTACACTCTTTAGGTGAGACCTGGTGCCACACAGCTTTATGAACGTACACCAATGCTTGGAATCTCTCGTCAAGCATCTTCGAATAGGACATGGTGCCACACAGCTTCAGAAACGTACATTCGGCATCTCTAACCATAGTGTTGCAACACTTTCTCATTGGGTATCCAGATCCTATCAATCAAGAAGACTCAACCAACCAAATGACAATCCAGCATATAAGCAATGCGATCCCATGGATCCCCTATTGTTGCTAATCTTCAACACATCATTTGTTAATACATTATGGAGAAGTGTATAATTAATCTCATTTATAGGTTCCATTAAACCTCGTTATCTCATTTATCAAGACATAATTCAACTACTAATATTTACATCGATTTCTATCCTTAACTTGCACTTATAGATTATTTATCGTACCGGGTACCAGTACTCATACATAAGTATCGATACGGTACCCTCGGGTATCGGTACTCGCACGTGTGCCTACACTAAAACGGCTCACTAAAAATCTTTAATTTTCACAAATACTGGTACGAGTCAATCCGTACTGATACGACCCCTAATCGCGTACAGGTACGGCCAAAGCTCATACCGATACCCTATTCACAAGTTCGTACAATTTCCTTGAATTATGATATTACCAAGGCTATTCGATTCCTAAAGCTTATGAAAGTAATTATGGTTTGTTACTAACGCATTCATCCCATTAATATAAATTTCCAACTTCATAATCTTTTATTCAAATATTACCATTATTTGTCATTTACTAAATTTCCATCGAAACAATAATCTATTCGAACAAGCATACAAGGCATCACAATTATTTCAACCAAAACAATCAACCATCAAATAATCATACAATCATCTCAAATGACATCATATTCACCACATCATCATGTATCTCATTGATATTGAATCTCATAATATCGGTCTCTACTCTTGCTCATTGATCGTCTACCTATTTTGCGAATACTAACACACAAAGCAATCACATTTATGATGCTCATGAAGCAATAGGAGTTCGAGGTGTACTAACCTTAAGTCGATAATGCTAAAATACTCATCTCAGCTTCTCAAATATTCTACTTGATCCAACATCTGATCCTGATTAATCCTTGTATATCAATTAATACCATAAGCATCTCTTAAACACATTTTTTAATGAATTCGAAGGTTTAAATACGTAAAAAAAACTTACCATGTTTGAATTTGGTTAAACGGACTGCACCAACAGACTTAGAATGTCGAGAAATCCTCAGGTAGGGTCCCCTGAAAAAAGTCAACGGCAGCGTGGCTTGCTCAGCTCAGCTTGGCCTGCGGCTTAGCAGGCAGGCTCAGCTCTGCCCAACAGCTACCCAGCCCAGTAGCTAGATAAGCTACTCTTCTTGCTGAACGTTGCCCACGCGCAGGCAGCAGCGCGTGCGTTGACTTCCAATGGCCGGATGGTAACATCGAATGCCCAGATCAACTTTCCTGATGTTGGTGAACATGATGGTGGCCTTCGTTCTTTATTTTGAGCACTCTAACCCCCTCAACACAACAACCCAAAACTTCAAACTCTTCACCCCCTCTATGGTAACTCTCCAACCATCGGCGAACTCATCTCAGCGAGGGGAACTCAATGGTGTCGGTGGTGTCGACAATGGATGGCCCGATCTCTATAGATTGGAGTTTAAAACTTCCCCCTATACTTTCACTCTCACTTTTGTCTTCCTCTCTCTCTCTCTTCCATCACCTTTTCACTTTTACCCTCTTTCCCACATAATTATGTCTTTTCCTCCTATCCTCATTATTTTTAAATTTCAAACTTCTTCCTCAGTTTATGGGCCCAACATAACCATCTCAGTTTGGGCTTCTAAAATAAAGGCCCCTAACCTGGGTCCGAGACCCGATTCATTAACCTAAAAATCTGGGTCGTTACATGCCTCTATATTATAAATGTACTCTTCTAAGTTGGAACTATGATATCTTTAATTCCCTTTATGATTTAAATATTACTAATGGTTTAGTTCGCTAGGACTTCATTTTATGTTCGAAAAAGTTGTCAGTATTTGTTTGAAGATTCAAGATTTGTTGCTCGTGTTCATTTGAAAGTCAAGAATTTATGGTTTGGACGTGTATGTAAAGTTTAGTACTAGAGTTGCTCGATATTTTAGGATATTGTTTCATAGCAAATATTATGGAGTTCGATTTCACTCGTGTCATGGACTGGACCTTTCTGAGTATGATTCGTGTTTGGGTTGTCACGCAAAAGGAATATAGTTTTGGAAGTTGATAGTCTAAAGCATCCGGTTTCGAGCAAGGAGTCTGTTTGCCTCCTCGATGAGGTTTTTGCTGATACGATTTTGAGATCAAAAGATTAGAGTAAGAAATAAGCTTGAATTTTTTGGTAAACGTTGAAACTTGCGAGTTAGATTACCTTAGGTTAAAGAATTTGATTTGAGGATCAACATTTTTGTTGGGTATAAAATTGGAGTTCATATCTTGTTTGCAAGTGACACCGAATGAATTTGAGAAAAACTTGCAACTTTGTTGCAAGCATTTCTTTGTTGAGGCTTTATGCTTATTAGTATATTGCCTCGGAGAACTCTTATCCATTTGTATTGAAGATCGATGGATCGGTAACTGTTGCTATAACTTTTTTCAGCTCAACAAGGTGATCGTGGAAGACAAGTATCTACTTCTTGGAATGTATGATTGGTTTAATATGTTGAAGAGTATCAATATAATTTACAAGTCTGATTCACGTTTAAACTGTTGGTTGTCTGAAGTAGAGGATTCTGAAGTATTTGAGGTTGTGGTCCGAATAAGGTACGATCGCGATGAGGATTTGTTAGTCAAAAGGAACTTTGGGATTTGAATTCGAGTTTCAAGTTAAGGTTTGGTAAAGAGATCAAAGTAGAATATCGAAAGCTTCCTTGGAGTCGGAACCATGTTAAAGTTTATGTGTTCGTATTTGTTCGATGAAGGTAAACTTCGAGGACATAAATTTTTGTTAGTTGGGAAGAGTTGTAAATACCCATATTACGTGTTAGAAGTTTGGGTCGTGTATCCATGTTTTTATTAATTTGAATTAAGGACTAAATTAAAAGAATTTGAAACTTTGGCAGCTCAATCTAAGAGAAACTAGTGACTAAATGTAAAAAGAATAAAGTATGGTGAAAAAAGTGTAAACATTTAAAAAGATAAAAGACTAAGTAGGTGATTTGCCCAATTTTGTTTTATAGGCATTAAATGATTCTGATTCTTACGTGCTGGATAAAAAATAAAAAGTAAAGAGGAAGAGGATAAAATCTTCTAAGCATGATTCATGGTCAATCGGTTTTCTTTTTGCAACACCACCAACGTCATTGATTTTAGCTTGTTGAGACGAGAGAATCGATGGTTGTCGTTTTGTTATCGCCATCGTCGTTCATCGGGGTGAGGAGAAAATAAATTTAGGAAGTTAAAATCGAGTTGAACGGCTATTTTTCGTTGAGATTCATCACCACCAATGGACTCCATGCATCGAGAAACGTCTATCTAGAGCCAATTGCCTCTGTCGAAAGTCCCTACACACGTTGTCGCCTACGCATGGGCGACGTCCAGCTATAGGTGAGGCATCTGCATAATGAGTCAAGTTGTTGGGCCAGCTTGTTGGACCACACTACACAACCCAAACGCGCTGCAACCGTGCCACACTGCCTAGTTGCACCGCCGTTGAATGCCTTTACCTTTGACCAGCCGTTGATCAGCGTTGATTTTTTTCGAGAGATCCTGCCTAGGGGTTTTCGATATCTTGAGTTCGATTCCACTACCCGTTTCACCAAATTCAAACTCGGTAAGTTATTTTTTCGCGTGTTGTTCAAAGAACTAATTCGTTTTTCATTTCATGGACGTTAATGATGTAGTTTGCATTGCTTTGCATTTGAGGATTATTGGATATCGATTACCAGGACAAGAGGTTTTGAACAAGCTGTTGGAGCCTAATCGAGTAGTTCAAATTCGAGGTAATACTTAAATATCTCTTTGAATTTGTACAAATACAATTTTGTATGCTTGATTAGATTATAAATTATTGTATGATACATGTATATGGATTATTAAATCCATTTGTACGATAAATTGTTGTTGTAAGTCTTATTAGATATCAATATTAAGTTTTAGGCTTTTGAGAATTGGATTAGGGTTTTAGAGAGCCTTTGTACGAAATCAATTTTTAATATTTTAGGAGAAGGTTTCGATACCTCGAAACTTTTAGTCTATTTTGAGATTTCAGGTTTAGTTTGAGTTTCAACATTTATATAGGGATTTTGATACTTTAGGTACTCGAGAATTAGGTTTTAAGGTGTTATAACCGTTATGACTTTTAAAATAAATCGAAGAGTTTCGTAACTGTTAGGATAATTCGATAATCTAATTTTGATATTTGAAATCTCTAAGTTATTCAACTTTCCTAGTGAAATCAAAATCTTCGTGTTTGATAAAAAGACCAAAAATGTCCTTTCACTTGTAAATGACCAAAATACCCTTGTAGGATAAATGATCAAAACGCCCTTTGTTTGCAATTGACTAAAATAACCATCATGTGACAATTACAAAAATGACTTTTATTCTAAGTGAGTAAATAACCTTTAGTCTATCAAATTACAAAATTACCCTTGTGAGGATTTATAATTTTGAATACACTTTTCAAAGCCAAATTCTGATATACCTTCTAGATATACGATAATTAGGCTTTAAGTTGGAAAATCAATTATTAGGGGTTCTGGAGTGTATGCTTCCAAGTTCTGATGTTTTGAGCGTACCTCGAGGCTGAAAGAAGCTCATACTTCAATTATTCATTGTTTTAAGGATCCTAGGATCCTTTGTAAGGCTTGACAACCATATTTGACTTGAGCGGTTTCCGCTCGAGGTTAGGTAAGTTTTGAAATTCTGTAGGTCTGAGCATATAGTTATGTAATTCTGATAGTTCTAAAAATGTAGTTATGTAAATGTGAGTTTTAGTAGGTGAATGTATGACGTACATATGCACGTGATTATGATTTGAATTCCACGCAACATGGCTCTTTATATATTTTGTTCTGGTATACCAATGATGGCTTATGAGCATTTAACTCTTATTATATAGCCTGCGATTCAGGCATTCTGCGACTAGCCTTCGTATTAGGCATTTTGTGATTATACATGAGATTTATATATGTTTTACATTTTGGTATTTCGTTGATTTTGTATGTTTAAGACTTCCGAGTCAATTAACTCGAATTTGATTATGCCTTGTATGGTTTGTGTGATTTAATTATTATTCACTACATTTATGCTTCACTTATTTTATGTCAATTATGGCATGTTTTATGTTTATTCATTTTGGTATTTCTATATTAGTGAGCTCTCAAGCTCATTAAAATTATTAATCTTTGCATGTCATTAGGTTGAGCATTTTTTGAGATACTGACATCGGTTTTAGGAGTTTCAGTAATATTAATTGTGGAGTATGGTACTTATAGATCTAGGCGGGCATGTAATCACTATACATTGCCAGTATGGCAAAGTTGTGTAGTCTGGATTTTGCTTCCGGATATGAAATCGATTTTAAATTGCATTGGTTTAATGAAAGATTTTACTTTATTTTGTATTTGTATTTGTGGGTTGCTCTTGTGTCGTAAATGTGGCATCCGATTCGGGTTGGATCATCCGTACCAATCTAGGGTGTTACATACATTATGGGTGGGGCTGAAATTAGGCCGAAGTTACGGGAGGGTTTAAGATGTTTATCTCTGAAATTAACAAGCCTATAAAAGATAACCTTAAAATAGAAGGTTGAGGTTTAATTTCACTAATTTTAAAATTGGCCTATCTTAAAAAATAATAAAATCAGAAAAACTGACAAAACTTAAATTCCATTAACTTGAAAAATTATAGGGTCTTAAAAAATTAAACCAGAAAATTTTCAAGAGAGACGATGAATTAATTTTTATAGTTTCAAAATTTTAATGGGTTAAAAATACAATTAAAAAATAAAAAGTTAGGGTGGGCTAGATCCCTTTAGGCCAACCCGAGGTTTTACCCATGTTTGTTGTACCTTTCTCTACTTTAATGAAATCCAATTTCTTGTTCTTGCTAAAAAAATACATGTAATAATGATAAACATCAACAAACTAACATTATCGCAATTCAACTGTGATCTATTTTTGGAGATCGATGAGAATGTTACCAAATAAACATCAACATGACAAATGATGTCAAATCTAATCTTCAAAAACAAAAAAAAAACATATTACGAGAGCATAAACAACATGATAAAAAAAGTAAAAGAAAAAGCAAACATTTATATTAGAAATTAAGATGACTTATTAAAGAAGATAATACACAACTTAAAATGTTTAAACAAAAAATTAAAGGGTAAAAGACACCATTTATCACTCAACTATCTTCTCACTCCTATTTTGATCACTCAACTTTCAAACTTTTTAATTTACTAGCTGAACTTTCGAATTGCTCTTGTTTTGGTCACTCTAGAATATTTTATTATTATTTTCAAGTTCTTTAATATATTATTAAATATAAAAATAATTTAAAGTAAATAATAAAATTATATTTTATTATTATTAAATTTGAAAATATGAAGAAAAAATCACTAGCGCTAACCACCGATGGACTCGTTTTGACACACTAAGTCCGAATCTAGTGTTTGTTTCACAGGAAAATGTCCCAAAACCCGCAAATCTCGTTCGAAACTTTTTGATTTCCTAACTGTTAATCTCTTTTTCGTAGACTTCAAAATACTTTCCGATAAAATGAAGGTCAAATTCAAAATCAGGCGCGAGACAAAGCGACCGGTGAAATTTATGACTGAACGGCCACCATCTACAATGGTGTCCTTCGCTAGCCAACAATTAGATTTAATTTTATATTTTTAAATAATAATAAAAAATGTTAAAAAATAAAAATAATAATAATATAATCAAGAGTGACCAAAATAGAAACAATTTAAAAGTTCAATTAGTAAAATGAAAAGTTTGTAAGTTGAGTGACCAAAATAAGTGAGAAGATAGTTGAGCAATCTAGCATACTTCTACACCTTCTGCCCGGTGGAAAATGTGTGCACATGGACATTCTATGGATTCTTGATAGCAAAGTTACCGAAAACTTGAGTATCATTATGATGATTCCCATTAAGTACTGCAACTTACCCCATGCATAAGGACTCTCTATGCAATCAAACCTCAACGAAGGAAGTTAGAGTATATAAACATCTACAAAGCTATTTTGAGTATTACATTAATCATGAATCCACCTATCTCCTCCTTTTATTTAGGAGTGAAGCAGCATGAAGAAATATCCGATCTACCTCATCAAGGTTTTGGTGAGTTAACATCTTCCTGAGATGCTGTGGGAACTTTTGAGCCTGTAGATATTTGACGTAGGTGCTCCTCAAAATCTTCGGGTTCCCTGTCAATCTCTCTTGGAAATTTGTCAAATTCATCCAAGAAAAGTGGTTGTTCTTCCCTCTCCTCTGTCTCGGTGTCAGACTCGGTCTCAAAAATATCTGACAAGTCCTCGTAATCTGAAGCCATAAGCAAATCTGCTTTGGATTCATTTTCAGAAAGTTCCTTGCTCTCATCCAAAATTTCTTTCAATTTATTTGACCCTTCAAGTTGTACTCTTGAAACCTTCCCAGAATCCACATTGTGATTATCAGTGTTTGGCACCTGTTGCATAGGGTTGGGGTTATTTGCAGCTTGAGCACGTAGCAACTCGAGGTCCTGCTCAAGCTTTGGGATGACAGCTCTAAGGCCATCCCTGTATTTGGATTTATCCAAAGCCTGTATAGCAGAAATGGAAAGAAAATGATGTGAAGGAAAATTTGGACGATTAAGTACAAACACCAATGACATTGCAAGCTCTTTCCGACATTGTACAAAATGGGAGCTTAAATTGTAACATGCTTGACAATTAAGAGAACAGTCTCAAAGCTGGCCGAGAGTCATAAGGTGAAGAAATAAAAACACTCGCACAAGAAAAAACTTTTCCAAGATCTGGAAATCCGTTTAAGGTGACTAGGATGTATAAACCATCACAAACTTCTTTATGGAACAGATTAGAAGAGTAGAGTTTGTCATATTAAGGAAATACTCCAACTCAAAAACATTGAATGTTTTGACTCGACTCAAATATTTTAAACTCGACTTGAACAAAATCAAATAGTCCGAATGATAAAATACGACTCAAATAAATCGAACTCGACTTGAAATTCATAAAATCGACTCAAAAAAATTTCAAATAAAGTTTGAATGAGGTGAAAAATAGAATCAAGAAAAGATAAGGAGAGAAGAATGACCTTCTTCCTAGAAAGAGTGACCCGAGGTAACATAATCTCTGTAGGTGGCTGAGAATAATTCTTCCCTCTATACATAATTATTGTATTATCTTCATGAATGTCGAGCACAATTCCACCTGTCAATCTTGCGAGCTCAGCAGCAATCTCCTTGACTTCCTCCGGTGAGAATGTCTTAATCACGACCTTCAAAGTCTGATGCTTCTTCCAATGAAGGTGCATGTTCAAAATTACACCCTGGTAAATTCCTCGTCTTCCAACCGGCACATAATTTTTGCACTTGAGGCACATCTTCAAAAAGAAAAAGTGCTCTTCTGGAGTCAATATTTCTGGATCATGGGTTGTTTCCGATGACTCTGCAGGCTCAATCTTATTTAAAGCCATTACAAGTCTTTCTTCTTTCTTTCAAGCCTGAAGAACAAATGAAGGAAATGCACATGAAAAAAAGTTGGAAACAGAAGAATTTACAGGTACTAGCATATACATGGCCATCTAAACAGCCTCAACTTCACGAGGGAGAGAGAGAGCAGTGGCTTGAAACACCCTAATCAATATGCAAGCATTTTTGTAGAAAAACTGGAAATAACCTTTCTAAGTTTGTAAAGAATTTTTTCTTCCGCTGTCATCCTTTCATAATCTTTCTTCTTCTTCCACCTGAAGAATTTCAGCCACCTTACTACAGCTCGTTTACCCTTCAGCTTCTTCCTCTTTGCCTTAAGGTTATCACTACAAGCATCATCTGTGCCAGCACCTCTCTCAGAATGGTCGAGCGACCTAACAACTTTTTCAGAAGCATTCAGAAATGGAGCTGAATGAATCAAACCATGCCCCGCGGTCAGAAACCGTTTTTATGTCATAGGTTGGACCAAAAGCCTTGCATATACCATCACCCAAACTACTTCATAGTCAGTCCAAGCAAATTGTTTAAGGATTTGTTGTTTTTCAAGTGAAAATTACAGATTTTTAAAAAATATGCACACAAATGTTAGATTAAACACTTTCTTCAATAGGGCTAAAGCCTAAAGGTTACGGATTAACTCAGTCATCTGATAAGTTTTTACCAGTACGTTACCCAGAAAACATGCAACGAGCTTTCGAAAGCAAGGGGAGAAGAAGAATCCAACAAAAATACAACAGGATTAATATTTCATACATTAATGCCAACGAGATCAATCGAAAAATCATGAAGCCTTTTTTCATTCTATGAAACCAAAGCCAAAAGGGTTCTTAGTTGGACCAAAACAAATAGTGAACCCCAATTAAATTTGGCAAATTCTTGCAATAAGATAAAGTAACATAAAATATTATCACGGACATCAAAATCCTAAAATGCCAGTCACAAAGATCACTCATTTCATGCTGAAATCATCCGAAATTACCAAAAGAAAGGCCTTTTATATTATAAAAAAACTGGGTTTGCTTCACTGAATTAATACATTAGCTATTCAAACCGAATGGCATTGAGACATAGAAAAGAACCCTATCGTATTGAGAAAACGGTGCCAGATTAGAAACTCTAAAGGCACAAATTCATAGCCAAAGAAAAACGAACAGATTCAACTCCATTACAAAACAAAACAAAACATATAGAAGAAAAACAAATACAGAGAGAGGTACCTGGTTTTGGGAAGGGACATATTTGGAACGGAAATGAATGAATTAGCGAAAAGAATATTGAGCCTATGAGATCTTCGGAGACCCGCTGAAGCTGAGAATAAAACCCTACCCGCCATTTCAATATTTCTCTTCTTCACTCTGTGTGTTCAGGCTCACGTTTTGGATTCGCCTTTATCAGCTATGAACCGGTTTAATGCCGGCCCACACGCACCCGCAGGTTAATCAAAGGTTAATCAAAGGGGACCAAAGAGTCGAACACAGTAGGGGCGGGGTTTTTTTAATCGGGTCAAGTCAGGTTAGAATTTGAAAAAGATCGACTCGGTGTGAGGCGAGTTCGGGTTTAGTCAGAATTTTACTCAACATGGTATATTTTGATATATTTATTATTAATATATTTGATATTTTATTTAATTTTTCCGGAGCATGTAGGATTTAATCCAGTTTTTTTGTTAAAATTTGAGCGCTGGGTCGGGGTTGGTTATACTTTTATCGTGTCGGGTCAGATATAAAATATATTAATTTTAGGTCAGGATCTGATTGAAATATTTAAATTTTGGGTCAAGATCGGGACGGCCAAAAACTTACTCTGACCTGCCTGTTGCTATCCTTAGGATTGTAAATGAGATGAGACACATCACGAACTACTCTAGTTCGACTTGGTCAAAGCTCGACTCAAGTTCTTAACGAGTCGAAACGAGCTACTCGATACCCGACTCAAAAAAGCTCGTGAACTACTCGAAAATATAATATATTATATTATATTGGTTAATTTGGATTTAATTTTAGGTTATGGGGTTAATTCAGGATTTAGAGCATGATTAGGTTACGTTAACAATGGCCAGGGCGGAGCTCCATTGGGGCCAAGACGGCCCGACCCCATTATAAAATTAAAAAAAATTGATAAATTTTGGTCTAATTATAATTTGGTCTATATAAAATAAATATTTATATTAAAAATATAATAGTTTATTAAATATATAATCAAGTAGGGATTAAACTAAAGAAGAATGAGCTCGCATTATCAATTTTTTTGGTCTAATATCAATTTAAGTTCTTATAAGTTTAAATATTAGACAAATTAGGTCTTACCTCATGAATTTTAAATTTTAAATTTTAAATTTTAAATTGTTAAAATCACTCAATACATATGAAATATTCATCTTCTATTGAATTATTATGAAATGTACAAGGCTATTTATATACAATCTGTAACTAATTGTAACAAACTCTAACTACAACAACCGAATAAACAACTAATTAAAATACATTAATCAATTATCTTTAACACTCCCCCTAATTTGGGCTTATATACATCTTTAAGCCCTAACTTAGATACAGGATATTCATGATGTTGATTTCTCAGTATTTTAGTCAAAATATCAGCTAGTTGTTTGGTTGTCAAGACACATTCAGTCTTGATAAGTTTTTTTTTTTTTGAATATTTTCTCTCATAAAATAGCAATTTATCTTTATATATTTTGTTCTCTCGTGATAAACAGAAATTGCAACTATTTGTAGAGCTGTTTTGCTATTATATTTCAGTTTTATCATTTTGAATCCATCTACTCCAAGTTCAGCCATCAGCCCTTGAAGCCAAATAATTTCAGCCATAGTAGATGACATGCTCATGTATTCTGCCTCAGTAGAAGATCGAGTTATAATGTAATGCTTTTTTGATTTTCATAAAATCAAAAATTCTCCCAGCTATATACAAAATTCAATTACTGATCTTCTAGACATCGGACAAGTTTTCCAATTAGAGCCACAAAAAGCAATCAGTTCACATTTACTTTGAGCACTTAACAATATTCCTCTTCCTAGATCTTTTCTTGTATATCTCACTAACCTAATAGCGGCTTCAAGATGCGGCTGCTTAGGTTGTTGCATAAATTGGCTCAAAACATTCACTGTGTAAATAATGTCTGACCTTGTATGTGTTAGATAAATTAATCTACCAATAAACCTTTGATAAGTTGTCTTGTCTTGCAACACTTCATCTTTTTTCAGACCTTCTTCATATGCTACTATTGTAGGTCTTTTGTTCTGTTTAAAGGAGTTATAACATGCTTTGCACCTCCTAAACCAATATCTTCAATCAATTCAAATGCATATTTGCGGTGATTTGAGAGGATTCATCTTTTGACCTCAAGACCTCTAAACAAAGAAAATACTTTAGCTCCCTTAGGTTTTTCGTCTTGAAATTTTTGTTCAAAATATCCTCCAGTTCTTGAATCATCATCCAGTAATTAAGAGGTCGTCAACATATATGAGCAATATGACTATTTTGGTTATTTGTAGCTTAGCAAACATCGAATAGTCATACTTGCTTTGACAATAACCATTATTAATCCGGGCCTCTGTTAGTTTCAAATTCCACTGAATTTTTGCAATTGATATACATGAGACTCTCCCTGGCTATAAAATCCTTCAAGAAAAGACATATATACTTCCTCCACCAGATCGCCTGGTAAAAAAGCGTTTTACACATTTATTTGAAAGAGTGGCCAGTGATTATTGGTAGCAAGGGCAAGAATGAGTTGAACAGTGACCAATTTAGCCACTAGAGAGAAGGTTTCAACATAATACACACCTTCCTGTTGACTGTAACCCTTGGCAACAAGGCGTGCCTTGTATCTTTCAGTAACACCATCAACCTGATACTTGATTTTATAGACCCATTTGCATCTAATGGAAACTTTACCAAGCGGTAAAAGAATAACATACCACATGTTATTCAATTCTAAAGCAAGAATTTCCTCCTACATGGCTTGGACCCAAAAACTATCTTTAATAACTTCAGAATAGGATTTAGGTTCAACAAGAAAAGAGGTTAAAGAAATAAAAGGTTGAGTAAATAAGGGTAAGTGAGAATAAGAAATCTATTGTGAAATTAGATAGGAACTGGAAGAGGATTGGTTAGACTGTGTATAAGCAAACAACCAAGCAGGGGGTTTAGTGACTCTAGTAGACCTTCTAACACTTGTATTATGAGTATTAAGAACAATAAGAGGACTGTCCTAAGCTGGAATACTTGTTGGAAGAATAAATGATGCAGGAACAGATTCAAAAATGGAAATGGATGATGATGGAGGAACATGGTAGAAGAAGATGGAATGGACTCAGGAACAAAAATAGTAGAACCTGAAGAAGAATCAAACTCAGGAATAGGTGTAGGAAAAATATTGATAAAATCAGGATCATGAACTAAACTAGGAGGAAAAACATGAAAATTATCAGGAATGAGAATTTTAAAAGAAAAAAAATCATGATTAACAAAGAAATTTTTGGTAGCTAAATTGAAAAGAAGATAACCCTTTTGTGTGGTAGAGTAGCCCATAAAATAGCATAAACAGTTTTAGGAGATAATTTATCCCTATGTGAAATTTGAGAAGCATAGCACAAACAACCAAACACATGCAAATGAGAAAGGTTAGGAGGTTTATGGTGAAGAAGTTCAAAAGGAGTCTCACTCTAAAGTAGAAGATGGAAGTCTATTAATGAGATAATAGGCAGCTTACACACATTCACCCCAAAATTTATGGGGCAAATTAGAATGAAATCTTAAGGCACGAGCTACCTCTATAAAATGTCTGTGTTTGCGTTCAACAACTCCATTTTGACGTGGAGTGTGAATGCAAGAACTTTGGTGAATATACCTAGAGATGTGAATAAAGATGAACACTCTGAATTAAAAAATTTAGTGCCATTTTCACTGTGAATGTATTTAACAGTAGCAGAAAAATGATTATGAATAAAAGCAAAGAGGGCTCTTCAAACTCAACAAGTATACCCAACTCATTCTTGTATTATCATGAACTATAGTTAGAAAAACAATGTCCATTATGAGTGGACACCCTCTAAGGACCCCAAAGGTCTATGTGAATCAAGTGAAATGGTATAGTAGACCTATTAGAACTAGTAGGAAAAGGTAATCGAGTTTGCTTAGTTAAGGGACAAACAGGGCAAGGATCTAAACTAGCATTAGACAATTTAGGAAAAGTCAAGTTGTGTATTTTATGAAGAGTATGTAAAGCAACATAGCCCAATCGAGCATGCCATAAAGAAGTTTTATTAACAGAAGAATTCAAACAAGTTGATGATAATGGCAAATTTGAAGAATGCAAGGAAGCAAAATTACATGAAATTGAAGAAAGCAAACCAGAATCAAAGCTGATGGAACTGAAAAATAAAGCCCTTGACACATTTTACCAATCCCCTCTGTCCTTCCACTTGAGAGATATTGTAAAATACAAAAATCTAGGGAAAAAATAATGAAACAAAAAAGCTCACTGGTAAGCTTAGAAACAAAAAGAAGATTATGTGTGAATTGTGGAGCAAATAAAACATCAGAAATGATGGTATGGGAATTGAAATGATAAGAACTAGTATGTGTTATAGGAGTAGTTTGGCCATTAGGTAAATTAACAATTCTAGATCCTAATGCACATGAAATCTGAGATATCAAACTATTAAAATCAAATAACATGTGATCCGTAGCTTCTATATCCAGAATCCATATAAGGGAACCAGAAGACGCAGGTGAACATGAAATCTGAAGTGCTACATTTAGGTCATCCAAAACTCGACCCATCAAATTTCCATTTAAAACAATAAGATTAGCATTTTCAATTTAAATCAAATCATGCATATCCATATGAAATTAAGTAAACAATACAAATAAGTTTACAAAACTAGAGCTCGGAGCTTAAAACATCGTATATTAAAACAATATTTCGAATAAGATACATACTCGACCGCGTAAGGTCTTATGAATACACAGCCCACTAAATACAAGTGTTGTACTTTGATGATTACAGCTTGTTGAAATCCCGTATTGATAATGTTCCTCAATCTTGCGATCCAACAATCAACCTACGGACAGAAACAAAGATTCTGAATGTTGAGCTTACAAGCCTAGTGGTACATTTCTACTCTACCATTATTCGTGATTATCATAAAATAAGCATGCGAGATATTTATAGTCTAAAGAGCATAAATATGGCTTCACTATCTATGAGTCAACATCTAGCCTATACGAGCTAGAGTTCTTAGATCACCTATCTCAAGGCATTATTAATTTACAAGGTGACTTACATGTTCCACAATGCTTCATAAAGCTCAAGATCAAAATCCCATCGAGTTAATACATGTGAAAGATATCATACATGGCACACAAGGCCCAACCATGCCCGAATCTCATTAGATCATATGGGCAAAACACACATACCATACAACAACAACATTGGAATGAGGACCAGGTCACACAATATCGAGAACATACAATCAATGGGTGAGGCTGGGTTATGCAGCATCGGAACATACACCTTGGGTGAGGCCAGGTCATATAGCATTGGAACGTACACCCATGCTCGGAGTCCCCCCTCGAGTACTTTCAAATGAGACTCGGGTCACATAGCATCGGTAACCTCCATTCGATATTTCTCTTACCATGGTGTTGCAACACGTCTTGTGTATCCGGATCCCATCAATCAAGTGCCCGCATGGCACATCACATCATTATATAACCATACCGTCCTATGGTTGCTATCTACACACAAGTCATACAAGACTTTTACCTCGTTCTTAAGTTTTATGCTCGAGTAGAAGGAGGTTCCTCATTTCTTAATTTTACAACTCATTTTAGGCTATTAGGGGTCTATTGGATCGAACAATATAAATTTTCAGCCTTCTAGGCAAAAACTAACATTTTTGGGCAGATTGCTTAGAGGGTATTAATACCCTACTACACGTACCGATACACTTTATTGGGTATCGATACCCACTATATGTGTATCGATACATGGTTTCTTAGGGGAGAGGGTTGGTCAATAACCCAGTACCAGTACACGGGGATAGTGTATCGATACCCCTTCGATACTGATTCACCCCAAGGTGTACTGATACCGATTTTCATCACTAGAATTTGATGGAACAAGGATGGTACTGATACGCCCCCCACATGTATCAATACCTCCCTTAAACACTGGCTTGAATTGCCACAAAATCAATGGGGTATCGATATCAGCTTATAACGTATCAGTACACGAGCCAAGAATTTGAATTTTGGAGCTCTAAATTCATCCCAACACTCCCCCAATCATTATAGAAAAACCCCAAAACGAACTTACATGTTGTGGAAGGTGTTTATGGTGGTTTACTACCATTTTCACTAGTTATTAACACCAAAACACGAATTTACCATTAACAAGCATTTAAACACTCCAATCACCAAATCTAGCAACCCTAAACGATAACATCAAGCAAGACAATTATTTTATAATCCTCAAGAAACGTAGGAGTTAGAGATGTACTGACCTTATCAAGAATTCACAGATTTAGCTCCAACACCAAACCCTTTCAAAACTCCTTTTTAAACTTGGGTTTGAAAAAGCTCCCAAATCATCACCTTACGCCAAACAATCATGAAAAGTGAATCAAAACTCGAATTAACAACTAAGTGTAAACTTTACTATGAATTTACACCTTAAAAAATCAAAGGAGAAAAATCTATCAAGCTTTGAACCTAAAACCCCATGAATGGATAACTTACCCATTTGAGGAGAGAAGACACTTTTCTTGAAGCTTTTTAAGAAGGGATAAACATACTCGAATCCTAGCTCTTGGATGGAAGAAAGGAGTAGCAAAGCTTGTAATACCCTAAATCCTAGCTTAGTAGTATTGAGACTAATTGCCTAAATTGATAGCTAAATTGAACATGTAATTAAGCTAATTAGGATAGTTAAGGGCTTAATTGGAAGATTGAATGATAGGAGTGACTAAATTAAGATGACTAACTTAAAAACTCTAGCAAATTGAAAGATTGCATGCTAAATTTCCTAACATCTCTAAAATGCCCTTGATTAATCTTTAATTAGTGGATAAATTGAGGACAAAATGGTCCTTTCATTAGGGAAAATTAGATGAATCATCAGCCAACCTCTTTCTCCTTCATTTTACCCAATTTCAACTAGAGAAAGGAGGGCTTGATGGAGAAAGCTTGAAATCCATGGCAATGCAACCTTGATTTAGCTTCTAATTAAGTCTAGATAGCATAGTGAGTAAGGTAACCACTTGTTTCTCTTGCAATTTCTTGTTTGAATGGTTGTTTGAATGATATTCTTGTTGTCTTGATGAATTGGATGGATGTTATACATTTTGGGAGCATGCTAGACTCAAATTGAATTTGAAATTGTAATTCCTAGTAACCAAATTGGTATGAGATACATGTATAGTTGCTGGAAAATCTGGAATTATGAACATGATTCAAAACAGTCTTGTTAAGGACTGTTTTGGTTATAGAAATGGTGCAAATATGTTATATGAACTTAGAACCCTATTTTGATCATGTTATTAGGTAAAGAGAAGATTGAATTGAATACATGTGTTGCTGGAAAAATGACTACACCTAATTGAACTAGTTAAATTAGGTAATGTACTGCCTAGTGGATGAATTGATGTACAAATGTGATCAAATAGATCAAACAAGATTAAATATGATTATGCCCTGTTTTAAGAACATTTCTAGGTAAATTATGATGACCAAGACATGTATGAACATGAATATGAATGAAATTTCCATGTTAGTAACTTGCTAAAATGAGTTAAGAAGCTAGAAATCCAACTTAGTGTAATCAGCCCAGAATGCTCTGTTCTGGCAGTGACTTTGAAAAATCAGTAAAAATTGTGTATAATGAATTTAAGGCTAAAAATTTTATGGACAACACCTTCGAATGTCTAAATTCACTAGGAGAAAACAAAGCTAAACTCTGGGTTGTGTACGGAAATGTAGAGTAGAAATACTAGAGGCAGTGCAAACTGCCCAGTAAAGCAAGATGCCCTGTCTTTGAGTAAACAACTGCATTAATTGGATAACAACTAAAATTCAAGACTTATATGGTCATAAATAATTTTTTTTAGATTTCCAACCGTGTAAACCAATTGAAATTCCAACGTACGAAATGAAATATATGCTTGATTTAGTGACTAGAGTGCAAGCTGCCTGCAGCAGCTGCATAGGCAAATGCACACTGTTTTGTGGCATTTTACAATCTGTCTTGAAAACAGTTTCAGGCTTTGAAATATGTATTATTTTACATGAACTAGAATGTAGAAAAGTGTGGTTGAGTAAAAAGGAAAATGTACCAGAGTATGCTGGCCAATATGTGTATGTTATATGCTTGTAATCTTGTCTTGAATTGAATGAATTGGCTTGATGAATTGTGTGCTAACATGCTCTTTATATGTTTGTATGATTGGCTGGTTAGAACAAGGAGTAGAGGACTTGTTTGAATAAGATAGGATTGATCAAGTCAAAGGAAAAGCAAATGGGATTGTCATCAAAGTTCGATAGCTTAAGCTTGGAGTTTTGTGAGTGTAGTCTTTCTTAGGGTTGGAACTAGTGTTCTAACCAAAGTTGCATGTCTAAATACTTGCTTGATGATTGATAACATGAAATGAACTTAAATTATATTTGGTAATATTACATTAAGGGAATAATGGACTAATTAAAGACTTGACAATTCAATATGCTTGCAATATGGTTTGATTGTGGAAATGAATCATTTGTTTGTTCTCTATGATTCTATGCCCTATTCGAATGCTGCCATGGATTGTGCTTGATAATTTGTGTTCAATTGAATGAATATGCTCTTGAAATTGTTGGTTGCTTGATATTGCTTGAATGTGTACATAATGGAAATACATGAAAGCTTGTAAAATGATATTGACCTTGCTATGTTTGTTGCTTAATCACTTGATGTGTGATTGCTTGATAATAAAAGACTCAACAGGTCCTTGGTTGCTAGTTGGCCTTAGGTAGAATGACATGCCTTAGAGTCTAGAGCTCATCTTGTTAGGTACTTATTGTACCATCTTGTTGGTGTTTTGGGCACCTTCTTGTTAGATACCTTGAGTATCATCTTGTTAGGTACTTTGTGTACCCTTTTGTGTTGTGTTTTGGGCACCTTCTTGTTAGATACTTTGTGTATCATCTTGTTAGGTACTTTGTGTACCGTCTTGTGACTTGATTACCTAGTCCTGCTATCTACCAAGGCAAAACAAGAATAAATGAACTTGAAATAAAGACTTGTGAACATGAATGAAGAATGAGCAAACTTGACACATACTAATGAACTTGTATTGTAATGAAAGTTACATGAATAAGATGATGTATATGCTATCTTGAATTGCTCATTACTTGAAAGATAAGGCATAAGAAAGAATGCCTTATTCCAATTGGATTAATTGATCTCTACACTTGAAATGCTTGATTCTTTCTAAACATTGCTTGATTGATTTCTTGAACTTGTGACATTCGAATCGTGCATGTTGGACTAGCTAAGTATTGACTCTACTTAATTAATGCCTAGTTAGGATAATCCTAATTAAAATGAACAAGGACTTTAAGTTAATAATCTGAATAAATTGATAGATCTAGGAACTACCTCACTAAGTACATACTTGTACTTATCACTCTTGTATCATTCTTCCCAACCTATAGGATAAAGGATACGAGGTTGCTTGATCTTGAAGCCTGTTACCTTGAGCAAGAAGCAACTCACACAAGTTTAGTTAAAGTATGATTCTATACTTGTTTTGTATATCTCCTAGAATGGTGGCACTAGATTGTATATAGTTAGTTGAACATGCATCTTGAGACTTGTATATATTGATCTTGATGGGCCTACTATCTTGATTTTGTTTGATATTATGAAGTATGTAATGAACTTAAATTACATGTAATGGATGATGTTGATGCACATAAGATGATTTAAATGTAATGAACTAAGGTTAATCTAGTTACCTTGATGACATTCGAATGCTATGTTCATGTTTAAGTGATTGCCGAATGATTGTGTGTGATCATGCTTTGACTATAAGTTTATTGTGTCCTTGTATAGTATGGCCGAATGATCTAGATCATTAGGAAATAGTTATATGCTTGTATATGTATTTGGTGTAATGGCCGAATGTATAAGTAGGGAAATAGAATTGAATAATCTAGTTACATACTATTGAATGTTAGAAAATTATGCTTAGTAAGTGAAGGAATAAAATGACTAATTGTATACAAGATAAGGAACTTTGAATTGAATTGAAAGCATGAATCACAAGGGTAGTTCAAATAGGATAGGTAACAAAGAGTGAATATGGTAAAATGAATCATGAAAGTAGTAACTTGTAATGAAAGCATGAAATAGAGTTAAACTAGGGGATATATTCGAATGTCTTAAGATGAAATTGAAGTCATATGTGAATTTCTTGCATAATAAGTAATGTAGGATTAGATACCTTGGTCTTGCTCGAATGTTAGGATGATTTGAAGACTAGTGTGAGCTAACTGTAGCGAAGGTATCTGTAGCGAAATAAAAACGATTGGGTGTTTTCGAAGGATTTTGGAAGGATGTTTTTTTTGAAAGGTGTTTGGATATAAAATATTTATTCTGTGGGGTTTACAAAAAAACCTTATAAAAATGGAGTCGCCACCGGCCACTTAGGTAGGCCGGACACCACAAAACCAGAGATTCAAAAAGACAGGGTTCGGGAGTCGGTTACGGATGGGGAAGGATTAGCACCCCCACACCGCCCAAAAAAATTGGTACTTTTAATAATTACCGCTTTATGAATATTGGGTTTTCCGGATTAAAGTGACGATTATTTTAAATTTCGGTCATAATTGCGAATATATTTTAAGGGTCCCGTTATCCGAGAATAAACGCCTAACCACTATCACTACGCTTGATACTGGCCCCGTTTACGCTCGGATAAAAGGACACCGCATTAACAATTTATATCT
The DNA here is from genome assembly GCA_019671005.1 of Hibiscus mutabilis. NCBI lineage: Eukaryota > Viridiplantae > Streptophyta > Magnoliopsida > Malvales > Malvaceae > Hibiscus > Hibiscus mutabilis. Next base: position 18,392,184 of record CM033717.1, on the reverse strand, counting down.
CGATATGCAATCCTAATGGCAAAAACATAAAAACATGACAAATCATTTAAATATAATAAATATTAACATACCAGAACATTAGTTTATCATGGATGATATTTTAGACTAAAGCATGTATATATATACATTACTCCAAACAAGAGATAAAAACAACTATCATATGTCAAAATAATAAGGCAGGAATAAATATATATATATACGAACAAATATTTCAAAAAGACATGCATACTGGTAATAAAACATATTTCAACATATACGGGTCAACATATCATAAAAAAAAGGGTAAATATACTAACATGTAGCCCTAGAAAATAAGAAAGCTCACACACATATAAAATCCAGAACACGCCATGTACGAACCAATTAGAACATAATATGCTTGATATGAATAACCAGATAAAAACGAATATCATACTTGACACATATATATACATATAAACATAAAATGAGTCATATACGGGAGACATAAAATGAAATAATATCCACATATACGAGTATAATTCGAACAATAATATTTGCAAAGAAAATAGGACTGAAATGAAAGGAAAATGAAAATTAGTGGCAAAAATTAAAGAGCAATAACATGTAATTTAGGGACGAAATTGAAAAACAAATAAAACCTACAAAGACCAGAGTTGTAATTATACCAAGGGACTCAAAATGAAAATTTCAAAAACGCGGGGTGATTAAGGCGTAATTTTACCATTCGAAGTTGATCATGTGTAATTTAGTGACTAAATTGTGACTTTTTGAAACTCGAGGGACTGGGACTGTAGTTATACCATGCGGCAAGACAAAAATGAAAATATTGAAAACGCGGTGGGATTAAGTGTGTAATTTACCCATTTAGTAAAATAATAACATCTATATAAGGGCTATTTTCAGACCGAAACCAAGTTTTCCCCATTTTCGTTTCATTCTTCAGTTTCTCAAATATCCAGCGTTCATCTTTTCTCTCAAATGTTCTTGAGAAACCCAGAATCCGGCGGCCGGTGGACCCCCAAAATACACCAAAACCTTCCTCTTGTCGTCCTCAATATGAATCCATGGTTGGATTCAGAGGATCCCCTTTTATTTACCCTAGATCTAAGAAATACGAACCCGAAAATATATATTTTTTGACCGAAACGAAAACCACAAAGGGTCTTCCCCTCCCTTTGTTCACCAGATCTGGCTTGTAGAAGCCGAAAGGCTTGTCACAGAGGAAGGGAAGACCCACGGACAAAGCCGGTAAGACTTCTTTACTTGTTTTCTTTTATTTTTTTTTGTACTTCGTATATGCATGCAAAAGAAACAGGTAAGAAAGAGACAAAAAATTACCACTGGACTGCCTTTTGATTATCTTGACTGGTTACAAGTTTCTGGTTTTTACAAGCTTTCTGTTTTTTGTGTTACTACTCTCTCTGTTTTTTTTCTTGCTTGTTCCTCTCTAAAAAACCCCCGTTACAACAGCCCCGTTTCATATATATCACTATCTCTGTATTTTGGTTGCAACTTGTATCTTCTTTTCCAGATCGACATTTGCTTGTTGTCTTTGGCATAATCAACGCGGGATCAATATCGGCGCGCGGTGGCGGTGTGGCCGATTCGCCATAGGCCGACGCATTTTCGGCCGTTAGATCGATCCGATCTAACGGTCGAGATGGCTTGAAGAACGATCGGCTGGATGAAGCCTCGATCCGATGAAACGGCTTCGATTTCGCCACGTGGAGCACCGCAATCGAGGAGTCGAACGCGCGGATCTTACGCGCGTGGGATAATAAAGCGTCCGCGTGGACCACACGCACGCGCGCGTGGCACTCGAACGGTCCATACGTGTGAAGCACGCGCGCTGGGCGTATATTTTTTGACTTTCATTGCTTCGTGGCGTTGGATCCGATCTTGATCCAACGCCCACGATTACCCGCATTTGTAATAGATAGGATTGATTTGGGCCATACGGGCCTTGTAATTGGATTTGTAATTGGACTTGGATTTTATTTATTTGGGTTTAATATATATTTAATTTTTCATTTTAGTCAGCCCAATAATAATAATACACTTATAACAAAGATAAATATATACTTATATTAATTAATACACTATTCCAAATATAATGCGTATAATCATATGTATAATTAATATGACATCTACATACGCTTATACCCTAGATACATACGTGACATACATACGCCCCTAATACGTACACGTAGCTTATACATGCATACACCTTATATTAGTAACATTCATGCAATATTAAAAAATGAGTGATTACAGTTGCCCCTCTTTGCTTGTTCTCATGAAATGGGAAACAAAGCAAAGATTCATAAGCACTCATTTTATCAGACTTCCCTGTTTGTAGCCTCGGAAAAAACGAATTCTTTTGGACATTTCCGCTCTTCCTTGGCCGAATATCCAGGCTCGTAAGTTCTTCCTATATAGAACTTCGTCATCTTCCGATCTTGGAGCTACAGGCTCTTTCGACATTGAACCCTTCGCTCTGATTTTTATCAGACTTCCCTGTTTGTAGCTTTGGAAAACGAATTCTTTTGGACATTTCCGCTCTTCCTTGGCGAATCTTGGGCTCGTAAAGTTCTTCCTATATAGAACTTCGTCACCTTCCGATCTTGGAGCTACGTGCTCTTTCGACATTGAACCCTTCGCTCGATTTTTATCGGACTTCCTGTTTGTAGCTTTGGAAAAACGAATTCTTTTGGACATTTCCGCTCTTCCTTGGCCGAATCTTCAGGCTCGTAAGTTCTTCCTATATAGAACTTCGTCACCTTCCGATCTTGGAGCTACAGGCTCTTTCGACATTGAACCCTTCGCTCGATTTTTAGCTTTGGAAAAACGAATTCTTTTGGACATTTCCGCTCTTCCTTGGCCGAATCTTCAGGCTCGTAAGTTCTTCCTATATAGAACTTCGTCACCTTCCGATCTTGGAGCTACATGCTCTTTCGACATTGAACCCTTCGCTCTGATTTTTATCAGACTTCCCTGTTTGTAGCTTTGGAAAAACGAATTCTTTTGGACATTTCCGCTCTTCCTTGGCCGAATCTTCAGGCTCGTAAGTTCTTCCTATATAGAACTTCGTCACCTTCCGATCTTGGAGCTACAGGCTCTTTCGACATTGAACCCTTCGCTCTGATTTTTAGCTTTGGAAAAATGAATTCTTTTGGACATTTCCGCTCTTCCTTGGCCGAATCTTCAGGCTCGTAAGTTCTTCCTATATAGAACTTCGTCACCTTCCGATCTTGGAGCTACAGGCTCTTTCGACATTGAACCCTTCGCTCTGATTTTTAGCTTTGGAAAACGAATTCTTTTGGACATTTCCGCTCTTCCTTGGCCGAATCTTCAGGCTCGTAAGTTCTTCCTATATAGAACTTCGTCACCTTCCGATCTTGGAGCTACAGGCTCTTTCGACATTGAACCCTTCGCTCTAAGACAATGAAGCTCGGAGTCTTTCCTATATAAGATTCTTTGCTTTTGACACAACAAGTTTCCTATATAACCCTGTGTCATAGGTGAATTGCTTTGACTGGAGTTCTTCCTATATAGAAATCTGAGTCTTCACCCTAGAGTGTCGATCCTTCCTATATAGAATTTTCAGCTTCAAGCCTCGGAGAGGAGAGTTCTTCATATATAGAACCTTTCTCCAGAGCTTGAAAACATGTGCCTTTATGTAAAAACATTGTCTCCTCATTTGGGACTCACATCGTGATGACCCTTGATGTCTCTTTGGATCCGCAAATACCTGAGATGAAAACAAAATGCTATGACAAATGAATGAATTGACATGCTCCTAATCCAAGTGATGTCTGACTATTCATGATGCATGAGCTTCAATATCATGGGGGGTTTGTTTTGGTCCTTTTTGCCGTTTGCTTTCTCCTTTGTTACGGGCATCGATACCCTTTTTCACTGCCAAGTTCAACCATCTCGATCTTTCTCTTTTTCAATTCTGACTTGGAACTTTAAAGCGCCCTTTTGGGTTTTCACTTTAGAGAGAGATTTTTTTTCTTTCAAAAGAGGTGCCCTTCTGGTTTTCACCCAGGAGATTTCTTTTGTTATCTCGTATGCTTTTCTTGAATAGATAG